>CM024709.1:18805456-20007545 GCA_014182895.1 Angophora floribunda
GCTTCTATTTCGAAAATTTCATGACCTGAAAGCCTCTTGTTTGAGGTGCAAGCGAAGGCAAGCTACTCATGAGCTCCTCGAGTTGGACCTGCGGGTTCGAACTCAGCTCGATCAAGTTCGAGTGAAGCTCGAGTGGCTCGAGTGTTTAGCTGCGTCGAGGCTGAAGTATAAGAATGCTGGGCAATAGTCAGCACGCCGACACGGTTAATTATCATGGCCTTCTGTCCTAAACAAAAGGGTTTGCTTAGCTCAAAAGCTAATGGTACTTGAAATTCTTAATTGGGTTAGGACGTTGCCATGAGATAGGACTTGCCATCCAACGAGTGAAGAAAAGAGGGAGATGGTCGGCATGGAGATTGGGATTCACCTGTAGTGTCGGAATGTGCTGCGGAAAGGGCGAGCGATCGAACAATAAAATAAACAGAATAAAGAAAATAAATCGGACACCAGACTTACGTGGTTCGGTCGTAGAGACCTACGTCCACGGGGAGAGCATCGGCGAATTCCATTATAAAACAAGCAATACAACGGAGATTATACACTCAAGTCACTCAAACACTCTCAATGTTTCCCAAATCCCAATTACATCAAATAACTCATGTAGTGTTTAGCCCCACAATTTCTCTCGAAATAATCTCTCAATCTCACAAAGGAATTATACACGAATTCTTACCACAAGAATTTAATCAGCTACAAACACTTGAATTTTCTTGGCGTAATTGCACAAATGAAATCAACGAAGAAAACTTTTCCCAAGCACTCAATGACGAATCGATGCTTCAAGACCTCTTGCATTAACAACGGCTCAATTCTTCTCCACGCATTGTCGTATATATATAATGGACTTGAGAACTTTCCAATTCTTGAAAGTCACTCCTACTTGGAGTAGGAAAGAATAAATTAAGAAACCTACACCTACTAGGATTAGGAAACAGATCAAACTTTTACTTTGAGCTCAAACTCAAGATATTTTTTCAATAATCTCCACCTTGGCTCAACGTTTGAGCTAAGTGACAATTGCTTAAAAAATTCAAACTCTGCCGCTTCTCTCCCATAGCCCCCGATGGGCTCAACCGCCACAGATATCTTTCAAGCCCAAGTCCTGCTTGAACTTCACTATAATCGAGGACCTCATAAGAACACCAATTCCACATGCACCTTTAATTGCTACGCAAGGATTTCTCACCGCAATCTCCTTAACCACAGATAAAGCAAAACCATTGTTGTATCTATATCTGTCAGGAGATCGAATACGTACTTCGTCAATATTAGTAGTTACAACAATTATTGGCTTTACAGACTCCACCTCGTTACAAGCACCATCTGTGTTGATTACCACATTAGTACCTACTATCTCAGGAGTTTCTGGTTGCAACTCCACCTCAAGCTGAACACTGTTTAGATCCGTATAAGCATTGCTATTACCACTCGAAACTCGTCAAACGTAACTTCTCTGTTGATAATAGGTGAATTTAACTTCGGGCTTCACAATCGATAATCCCGCTCAACTTGTGCATAGCTTAGGAATATGCATTTTCTTGCCTTTCCATTGAGCGTACCATCACTCGTTCGAACATAACACGAACAACCAAATATTCTAATAATAGAATAATTAGCAATGTTACCTGACCACACTTCTTCGGGAGTCTGATGTTTAATTGCAATCGATGGGGATCTATTCATTAGGTAGCTTGCTATACTGAGCGCATCTGCTAGGAATCTCCTAGCCATACTAGCACTAGAGATCATTTTGTGGGCTATCTCTAGTAATGTTTTGCTCAACAATTCTGCAACATGTTGTGGTTCATTGGTAGTAGTGCGGTGTTTCACTATGCCTTCCTTCATGCAGAATTCATTTAACAGCTTCGTGCAAAACTCCATACTATTGTCAATTTGCACCTGCTCGATCGTCTTACCAATCTCCTTTTCGATCAAAGCTCTCAATTGAATTATTCTGACAATAGCATCAAATTTGTACCTAAGCACAAATACCCATGTCTTCATCGAGTAGTCATCAACAACTATTAACATATATCTGGCACTCTTCCTGAAAGAAAACCGCGACAACCTGCGAACATTCAAGTGAAGTAACTTTGCAATTTCCGTGGTTTCTTTGACTATCGTACCGAACTGCACTTTCCGCCGTTGATCTAAATTACAGCACCTACATACATTTAGTTCGTTAGCAATATAACCACTTAGCATATTTCTTTCACTTAAAACCTTCAGGCTTCTCTCGTTAATGTGCCCCAAATGCATATGCCACAATTCGGACTCTTGAACAGATGCATCTGACGTCTCCGCAACGAAATCTGTCATTGTCTCACCTTGAAGCTCATACATGCCATTGTGCTTGATTCCTTTCATTATCACTAAAACACCTCGAACAACTTTAAGAACTTCACATTCTGAAAAATACCGACACCTAGCTGAATTCAGGGCACTTAAGGAAATTAAGTTTTTCTTTAACTCTGGAATATGCTTCACTCTAATTAATGTCCTCACAATACCATCATGCATTCTGATTCTAATATTGCCAACACCTACGACAGTGCATTCAGCATTGTTCCTCAATTTCACTTTACTACCATCTGTGCACTGATAAGTAGTAAACCGGTTTATATTTGGTGTAGCATGAAAAGAACAACCAGAATCCATAATCTATCCGTTAAACAATGAATAATCAGTGACAGACAAGACATAATTGGCATTATCCAAATTACCAACAACATCATCTGCAATATTAACTAAGATTTTCTTACCCTTTTCGTTCTTCGGCTTAAGGCAATTTCTTCGAAGATGCCCCCTCTTGCCATAGTTCCAATAGACTACACCACTAGTCCTTGACTAGCTACGTCTATTCATGTTCCTAATACCACGTGTACTAGTTCTTCCTCTATTTTCACTACTAAAGCAGTAGATACGAGTTCACCGGATTTTCTTCTACGAATATCTTTATTTAGAATTAAATCTCGAACCCCATCAAACGTTAAGCTTGTTGACCCAGAGGAATTACTAACAGTAGTAATAATAGTATTCCAACTATCAGGCAATGATGATAACAGAATTAAAGCACATACATCATCTTCAAAGTCAATATCAACCGAACTCAATTGACTAACAATCACATTGAATTCATTGATATGATCTGCAATCGACGCACCTTCGCTCATCTTCAAGTTAAATAGATGCCGCATCAAATAGACCTTATTAATTGCAGAGGGCTTCTCATACATATTCGATAGGATTTTCATCAAACCTGTAGTGGTAGTCTCTTTCACGATGTTAAACGCGACGTTATGAGCCAACGTTAGACGAATAACACCCATAACTCGTTTATCCAACAAATCCCAGTTAGCTTTCTTTATCATCTCTAGCTTCTCACCCGATAGGAGCGCGTACAATTTCATCTGATAAAGATAATCTTCAATCTGCATGTTCCAGAAACCAAAATCCTTCCTATCAAATCTGTCACGCCCCAAACCCCAAGCACATGACAACCCCTTACCAAGGTCAATTGAAAGCGACATCCCAAGATTCATCGATGACTATTTATTTTAATCTTTCATTATACGCAAGCGGAAGACAAACCATCCCCAGTCCAAACAAACAATTAAAGAATCAAACAGGGATAGAGGGATGAACAACAGAAACCTCGACTACTCATTTATACAATTACTAGATTAACCAACGGAGGATCGCTTTCCAATTTATAAGCCCTACAAAAGGGGCCGATCCATCCTCTAAGCCAGGCTAAAAAGAAACTAGGTTAATCCAGCTATACAAAATGAACCCTCGGGTTCAGCACCACGGTCACTTGGACCCATCGGACTCGGCTTCGTCAGGTCGATCACTCATGGAGTGGAGGCAGGATTCTCCATTGCGGGTGTGTCATTCAAAAGGCCTGAAAAATGTTAACCACGACGGGTTGAGATAAAATCTCAGTGAGTTCTTCCCCTAAGCCTCGGTTAGTACATCAACTAAACCCGGGCATCTCTCCAGAACCACCCCTCACACAACCCAACCACAATAATCAGCAATCAGCAATAAAATAACAAGTAGGGTCAACCAACAATCAAAAGCCGGTTCGCATGCAACCTTACCCAGTATGCCATACCCTGCACATTATATGTCAGCACAATACACGCAATGCACATGGCCGTTAGATGATGCAGTTCATCAATCACATGCGAGTCGCACCACAAGCGATCTCACCTGGCCATTGCCACATCCTGCACGTTATCAATTCATGCGTGCGTGCCCTAAATGATGTGATCATCTCATGTATAATTAGAACCAATGATGCCATGTTTTCTCATGCACTCTCGCATCCACACGCGTTTCGATTATTACTGCCCCACAGGGCTACAACCGAGGCGCAACGGCGCTATGGCGCCCTTCCTCCGCAGAGGCGCAACCGTGCCCTTTCGTGCTCAAAAGACGTTAAGGGATACTCTTCCAAGACCGCATGTCCAACGAATAATGGATACTCTCCCGAGACCGCATGCCCAATGAACGTCAAGGATAATAGTAGACGGAATCACCCGTCGTCCCATTATTTTTGTCCGCGAATCGACTTCTAGTCGTCCTTGAAATCGGCCTGCATGACTATAGGATCGTCCTTACGCAAGTCTCATGGTCAAGTCGTTTTCCCAGGTCAAATTCTTTAGTCGCACGAGTTCTGTCCTCAGTAGCTTTTCCTTTCAAGGTCAGTATCTCAGGAGTGATCATTTCCGAGTGAGATCAACCAACAATGCACTGGCGAAATTAACCTTCAGTCCTCCTTCAGAGGGCTCGAATTTCAGGACGTCATAAAATCTGTCGATTCTCACTTTTACTTCTTCTGTCGTCATCGATTCGCTTCAGTTCAACCAAGCCTAGTTTTGATACCAATTGTTGCGGAAAGGGCGAGCGATTAAACAATAAAATAGACAGAATAAAGAAAATAAATCGGACACCAGATTTACATGGTTCAGTCGTAGAGACCTATGTCCACGGGGAGAGTAGCGACGAATTCCACTATAGAATAAGTGATACAACGGAGATTACATATTCGAGTCACTCAAACACTCTTAGTGTTTCCCAAGCCCCAATTACACCAAATAACTCATGCAGTGTTTAGCCCCACAATTCCCCTCGAAATAATCTCTCAATCTCACAAAGGAATTATACATGAATTCTTACCACAAGAATTTAATTGGTTATAAACACTTGAATCTTCTTGGCATAATTGCACAAACGAAATCAACAGAGAAAACTCCTCCCAAGCACTCAATGATGAATCGATGCTTCAAGACCTCTTGCATCAACAATGGCCCAATTTTTCTCCACACATGGCCATATATATATAGTGGACTTGAAGACTTTCCAATTCTTGAAAGTCACTCCTACTTGAAGCAGGAAAGAATAAATTAAGAAACCCACACCTACTAGGATTAAGATATAAATCAAACTTTTGCTTTGGGCTCAAACTCGAGACATATTTTCAACAGAATGTATCACTCTTAAAGCAATTGAAACAGCATAAAACATGGAAAAAAACAAAAAACAAATAATAGGTGAGCACATTGTCCAAAGGTGATATACGGGTGCAATGCATGCCTTGCATGATTTTTCTTTCACGTTGTCCCAATTCCATCTAGGGATAAGCATGGTTTGGGTTGGGTCAGTCAAGTACCTAACTCTAGGACTAACCTGCATAGTGTTAATCCCTAACTTTTGGGATTGAAGACTGACCCGATTGAGCTTGGAATCGGGGATTGAATCGACCCTATGGGTTTGGCCCTGTTCAAGGTCAACCAGGACCAACCGATTTACTCGGTGACAAGTGAGGCCAACAAAGAGAGGTGAGCGGTGGGAGAGAGCATTGAGCCACAAGCTGGGTGAGCAACTAGCAATGAGAGCTTTGAGCAGCAAGCGGGGTGAGCGTCGAGCGGCGTGCGAGGCGAGGTTGCTCATGAGTGAAGTTGTTTTTCTTAATTTTACCTGACAAATTGAATAGGATAGATAAGAAAAAAGAGAACAAGAGTACTAGAGGTGGAGGAGGAGCACGTCATTTAATGCGATTTAAGTTAGGTTTATTCTTTAGAATATATAAAAGAATATTATATGCAATATATTAGATATATAATATATACAATTAGGGTTGATCTTAAACTCCTAGGACCAAGAACTAATTTGCATAGTACTGGTTCATAGATCCTAGGATCAAGAATCAACCCAATCTTTCTGGAAACTGGAGTAGGACCGACAGGATTGGGCCTGTCCAAAATTGGTCTAGAGTTGACACTGAACCGATACTTACCCCTAATTTAATCCCTATAAAGGTAAAATGAACAAACTCCTTTATTTTAATCTAAAATGGATTTTTTCTTGGACCGTGTTTTCCTCCATTCTTGAACAGGTCCTTCGACTGGTGAGTTATGAGCATGAATACCGCCCATATTCACAAGAAAAAGGAACGATCGGAGGAAATCCGAGACAAAGGAAAATTAACGAATAATAATCACTAGTTTGGAGGCATGCGCGAAGTGGGTACCCAAATTTTTTGAAAAAGAGGGGTTTAGGTTAAGGATGTAAGAAAGCTTCTAGATCAAGAAAGAGAGATCTTGAGCAAATCAATTCTGACTATGCAAACTAAGGCACAATTCTTCTTTTGCTTGCTTTGGGTTTCGAACAACTTTTGTTTTTGTGATAGTTCTTTTCAATGCATGATGACGATCAATTAATGAACTTCGATTAAAAAGAAAAAAGATAGAAGAGTACCGTCCATCCAGCTTCGATGATGCTGGCCGTTGTTTCCTCCGGACCAACGGTAATCAACATTTGACGCGTGCTGAACTGTCCATGTCCGACCGTCGAATTATAGAGATTCGATGAATCCTTCCGCGCCATAGAGAGGACCTAGTTTGTAGCCCTCCATGGATAAGAATAAAGGAAATGTGAGACACTCGCAATGTCATCTCCGTATTTTCATTTACTTCGGAGGAAAAATATCGGATGTAAATTAAAGAGATTTTCGGTAGTGAAGGTAGATATTATATCAAAACTTTAGTTTTGTTACCGTCGGGTAGGTAGGTATAATTGCTGCCTGCACTTAAGGTGAGAAGGTGGAGGTGAAATGCTTCATGTTAGGTTGGCTAACGCGAACTACAAAACAGCAATTTCTTCAAAATGTCAAAATTAACTTACACGATAACATTCGTTAACATGCGAATCATCAAATGAATTCCTAGGATTTTCTATTTACGTACCCAAGCGAGATGATGCTCAAATCGTAAATTAATTGCTGATGATTCAAAAGAGCGGTAAACAAAAGGGTATCATCGTTAAGATTTTTGTTGTTGAAGTCGCGTTTATTTGCTTAGATTTTAAGTACATAATAGATACGAATAGATCTATATTGGCCTTATTTATGCTTCTAGATAAGTTACGTGACTAGCCCTCCGCAATCAAATGGTACTACGTGATGTCTATACACTCTTCAAGTTTTTCCTTTGTCACTCTCATTTGAAAACAATATAATTTTGACCCTATCTAGTGCCAACGGTAAACAAAAGGGTATCATCGTTAAGATTTTTGTTGTTGAAGTTGCGTTCATTTGCTTAGATTTTAAGTACATAAAAGATACGAATAGATCTATATTGTCCTTATTTATGCTTCTAGATAAGTTACGTGACTAGCCCTCCGCAATCAAATGGTACTACGTGATGTCTATACACTCTTCAAGTTTCTCCTTTGTCACTCTCATTTGAAGGCAATTTAATTTTGACCCTATCTAGTGCCAACTTAAATTTAATGAAATTAACAAGTCGCATATCTATCTCTAGGGACAAGGACACCATAAGAGTCATAATTTTCATATGGTGAACACTTGAGTGGCATAACTCCTTAATCAATCATTTGAATACCATAACTTAATAAAAAAAATGTTAATCTAAACTTTTTTTAAAGTCATGTGAAATTTTTTTCAGAGTTACGATACTCAATAGATCGACTGAAAATCATTGCATTCAAGTGAATGTTTTTTAAAAGTCATGGTATTGAAGTTTTGATAGAAAGTCATGTCGCTCAAGTGAATCATTTTTTTTTAAAGTCATGACATTTAGGTAATTGGAAATTTTTTTGTCTTTTTCCCCTGTCTATGCTTCACATGAATTTCTTAGCATTAAAAATATTATCATTGAACCATACATGATTGTGCACTATTGCTTCATCTAAAAGTAAGGAACCTTTCTGACCACCCCACCCCCCCCAAAAAGTAAGGAAATTAAAACATCACTCTGAACTAAATATGCTCCAAGTTATGTCTATCATATGAGATATACCATCCAAGAGTTAAGAGGGTACAAGACCAACGCAAGCAATTCTTGACATCTTTGCAGATGGCCTGTACGTGCCCTACCAGATAGAAACGAGTAAACCAGGCGCAGAATTTTGAATCAGCTATTAGTAGGGGTGAGCATGGTCCGGGTTGGGCCGGTCCATCCCCCAACCCTAGGACCAACCCGCACAGTGTTGGTCCTCAATTTTTAGGACCGAGGACCGACCCTATTGAGCCTAGGACCGAGGACCGGACCGACCCAATGGGTTCGGTCCGGTTCCAGGGTTAACCCAGGACCAATCATTAATTTTGTTCATTTTTTTTGTATTTCTAAAAAATTAAACAAATTATTTCAAATTACATATTTGTCGATATTGTGATTTTAACTAAACTATAAGTACTAATACATATTCAACAAATTTAAAATAAGGTAATAATAAAAATTTCACACTTGCTAAAAGTAAGAAACTATAAAAAAAATTAAGATTTCTTATAGAGCCGCAAGACGAGCGTTGCTCACGAGCAAAAAGAATTTCTAATTAGGACTTTATTTCCTTATGATTTACTCAGAACGAGCAAGGTTAGCAAATAGAGGTAAGCGGCGCAAGTGTCAAGCAACAAGTGAGGTGAGCATAGCAAGTGGGGTGAGTGTCGAGTGGTGAGTGACCAAAAGTGAGCAAGGCGAGTGTCAAGTGGCAAGCGGGGCAAGATTGCTCATGAGTGAAGTTGTTTCTTTCGATTTTACTTGGCAAATTGAATACTAAGAGGATAAAGTAGAAAGAAGAGAACAAGAGTATTGGAGGAGGACGCCATTTGAATTAAGGTTTACTCTTTAGCATAAATAAAAATATATTATATATAATATAATATATAAGGCCAGGGTTGGTCCGGGTTGGACCAACCCGAAACTCCTAGGACCGAGGACCAACCCGCACGATCGGGTCCAAGGATTTTAGGACCAAGGACCGACCCAATCCCCTTGGGAACCGGACCGGGACCGGCGGGGTTGGGCCGGCCCGGGTGGTCGGTCCAGGGTCAACCCTGGACCGATGCTCACCCCTAGCTATTAGGGCTGGAAAGCCGTCAATAATACACTTCTTTAGGAATGGCCACTGTGGCTGTCCTAAAGCGATGGACTTCACATGGCAGTCGCTATTTCTCTTTAGCGGAACGATGGGCGATGGGCACCTAGCCGTTGCCCGTACTCATTACGGATAGGTTATGAGTTCGGATTTTGCTAGCATAATAATCTTTAAATTATTGTGAAAAATAATAGCGTGTTATGAGTTACAAATTTTTAAAGAAGTAAGCTCCATAATAATTTATAATTTTTTGTCATTTGATTTTTTTTGTGGCTCAGAATAAATTGTTAGTCTCATAGTATATTAAAAACTGTTATGTAATCATTTTTCTTTTGGGCATTTAGGAAAAAATTCCAAATAAAGGCCCGAAGTGCTCTCATTCTTTCAAATAAGGGCCTTGGACATTATTTCAAATAAGATCCCAAAGTGCCCTCATTTTCTCAAATAAGGACCAAAAATGAATTTTATTTTAAAGAATGGCTTGAAATGGCCATCTCAGTACCAAATAAGAGCTTGAACTCACTGCTGATGAAGGGCAATTTTGTCTTTTAATTTTTTCATTCCATATAAATATATAAATTAAAACAAAGAAGAATACGCATGGGAGAGAGGGGCTCCCTCTTGCCCATGGTTGTCGCCCCATCACTGACAGGGCAGTGGGGAAGGTCCGCGAGGTTGCCAGCACCTGGGCAAGGGCCAACGACCCTCGTCGACCAAAGGCGGGGGCTGGTGTTTGGCCTTTGCCACTATCCCACTGACTATTTTTTTAAAATATTTTTTAATCTAATCTAATTTAGATTTAATTTATGTTTGAACGAAAATATTCCTGACCAGCTGGAAAATTTTGCTGGCCGATGAGCCGATGAGGTTAGGCCCTTGTTTAAAATAATCATAACCACTTCAAGCAATACTTTGAGACTGATATAGTTACTTCAGGCTCTTATTTGAAATAACATTCAGTTTAGGCTCTTATTTGAGAAAGTAAGAACACTTTAAGCCCTATGTTGGAATTTTCTCAGCTTTTAGGGACAGGTTGGCTAGTTGCCTATTATCCTTCTTCTATTAAAGATGAAAAGCAACTTGATTGTCTCTAATATTTGACAGCTATTTCAGTTACCCTATAAAGATGATAATCTTATTAATTCCATTTTGGCATATTTTTCGAAAAACATATTCTAATTAGTGGACTTCATTACGATGTGAATTGAGACGGTTTATTTTCTCCTCGAGTAGAGGAAAGCACTCTTCATATCATATCATTCTCTATTATATACTTTGTATGATGCAGAAAGATATCTTGGGGTGACCCCTTTCGTTCCATGAGAAGCAAGAAAGAATGCAAAGAAATTCCTTTCTTGTGTTAACGACAACTGAGAAGAAGGCAAAAAACTCCTTTCCTGTTCTGTCCTATCGACATCACAAAGCAAGAAAGGGATCATTGTCCATGTTTGCTTGTTGTGTCGACATAAGAAAGGAATGTTCTTTTGTTTCTCTTTTCATGTGGGATGAGGATAATTAAGGAACTCTAGACCCATCTCTTCATTGTTTCTTATCTTGTTGCCAGCAGTTTATTCATTTTCGCTCCTGTCAAATTCGGTGCTTCAAAATCACCACCACTCCTGGTAACATGTCTCTTAGTTATTTTCACCATGCATGCATCAGATTTATTGTTTATAAACCGTAAGATCAGAGATTTATTGTAATAGGTGATTAATTCTTTCTATTTGCAATGTACTTTAACACGTTAAGTCTTGATATACTTTGAGTGGGATCAGTTGATTTCATTTTTCCTCATTCTTGCTTTTGGTTGGTGGTACAAAGGCAATTCAAGAAGAAGGAATTATAAGAGCAAAAGAGACGAGAAGAACGGTCTTGAACTAAGTACATAAGAGATAAACATAAGAGAGACGAGAACGACATTTGATTTTGATTCACACATTCTTCTGTACGCCGGTTACATTCATCACATATCAACATTCCCAACTACATGATAACCTGGCAAGTGTATGTTATGTTTGGATTGGATGCTTTAAAGGAATAGCTTTCGCAAATCTATATGTTCTGATTCGTCATCTGTGTCCTATGACCTCAATTCTGGAGGTTAGGGTTGTGCCTCTCTTTCGTGATTATATTTGTGAGTGTCTACTTTTGCGGGGAATCAGTGGCACTATGGAAGAAATTCGTTGTCTACGAGATTCTCTTTCCCAGCCAGACGTTTGAGAGATTGGCTTTTTATTTCATGTTTAGCTAGATGTGATCTTTAGCAAGTATGGAATGCTTTGCTATTTCTTTCTTGTGAATGTACTTTGTAATTGTTTAGAATAAAGAGGGAAAATTGTCAAAAAAGTATTACACTTTGCTAATTTAGTCATAAATCTTTAATCTTGCTAATTGAGTCATAAACTTTTTTACTTTTTATCAATTAAGTTCATCTAGCCAATTTTAACCAGAATTCGTTGATGTGGACGCTGACCATCATATGTGACATGGTCCGTATTGATGTGTGGGCATTTAATTTTTTGAGGAGAAAGCGAGGGCGTGTGAGCCCTCACACAAAATCGGCTAGGTTTGCCAAGCCCTCGCCTGGCCGGATTTAGCAAGGGTGTCACGACCCTTGCCGATTTTGCGTGAGGGCTTGCACTCCCTTGCTTTGGTTCGTAGGGTGTCATAGCCCTTGCTCGGAGCTAGCAAGGGGCATGACACCCTTGCTTGTGGTTGGTGACTCACATGGGCCCTAACTTCACAAACTGGAAAAAAAGAAGAAGGAAAAAACCACAAAAATTTTAAAAAAAATTATAAAAAAATTATCCACATTAGTGTCGACCATCTTACATGGTGTGGCTAGCATCTATGTCAGTGATTTCTGACTAAAATTGGTCGGATGGACTCAATTAACAAAATGTGAAAATGTTTAGGATTCAATTGGGCAGAATTGAAATGTTCAAGAATTGATAAAAATACAATAGGTTTAAAAAGTCTTTCGCCAATTTTCCCATATTATAGATGTCCAAGGGCAGGAGGACATTTGTGTGAGATGTGTAGCTGTGAGCACTTTTGACGGCGTTCTTTGAGTGTGGTTAAACATCGTGCCGTACTTGTTTTGTTCTTAAAAACATTATGAATGAGGTCGATGCTTCATATTCCTACGACTATTGTGTGTCATTGTGCAGAGAGCAAATTTGAAGTTGATGTTGTTTTTGAAGTGTTCCATTTAATAAGTTCGCTAGAGATATTGTTGGTGATGGGAGGCCTCCAACAAGTGTAAATGGGTGGTAAATGAGTTGTTTCCACCTTAGTAATTAGTATGCAATTAGAATGTATGCAATCAAAGACAACACTTTTGGCGGGATTATCATTGTAGATCTTGTGTAATTCATATGGAAGGATTACGAGCCTTTTGTAAAAAATATTCTTAGAGTCTGTCTTTGATTAAATACTGATTGGAAAGGATTAAGCAAGTGATCTATCTGTCTTTTAATTCTTAGGTGATTATTTCTTGTGGAATTTTTGTTTAAATCACGTTTAGAGTATTGCTAGTAACTTACAGAGTATTGATTAAGAGGAGTTCTAAAGATATATTGCGATAGTGTTTGTATTTTCATCTTAGCAATCTGATTCTGAGAAAAAAAAGAGTATTGCTCGGTGAGCATCATACTTTTAATTCAAAATTTTCGTAGTTTTACTTGTATTATCATCTTATCAATCTGATTCCGCAAAAGAAAAGTGTTATCTTGCAGGTATAATGTCTTCATCCAGTGTGAATGAGAGTATTCGGAGTGGATTGACCTTTCAAAATAAAAAGTGTAAGTGTGGTAAGCTTGCCGCCATCAAAATATCGGAATCAAGAAAAAACAAACACAAGCTCTACTAAACTTGTGAGGATAAAACGTGTAATTTCTTTTCTTGGTGTTTGCCTACAAGCGATGTGCCTTATTCTATCTCGAAGGTTCCGCCTGCAGCACTTGAAGATGACACGAGAAACATTAAGTGTCTAATTGATCATTTGAAAGAAGAACTCAAGAACACTGATGAGAGGGTGCAGAGATTGAGGCATAATGTCCACTATTTAAATGTGTTGCTAGTTAGAGGTATTTTGTTTGTTTGTATTTTTTATGTTATTTTATTGGGACTCAAGAAAGGGATCATTTCCTTTCCTTTCTCCTTTTGATGTGGGATGAGGATAAATGCAGGCAGTCAAGACCCATCTCTTCACTGTTTCTTGACTTGTTGCCTGCAGTTTATTAGTCTCGCTACTGTCAAATTTGGTCTTTCAAAATCACCACTGCTTGGGGGAATATTGCTTTTAGTCATGCATCGAATTGAGAATTGTATTAATAGAAAAATATAATATTCTGTATATCTCTAATGAAGAATACACAAGTCTATTTATAGGCTTTAGAGTTCAACTATCTAAAGTAACGGAATATCAATTATGTCAAAAGAATCAAATTAGAATAAATTAAGATAAATCTCTTACATATATTTATATCTTTGACATCCCCCTTCAAATTCAAAGTGATTTAAAATAAAGCAATTTGATTTTGGAGAAAAGATCCAAAAAATGTCCGAGTGAATGTGTCTTGACATCAGTAGTCTTTTGGCGTAGGGGAATAGTATCAAAAATATTGTGATGAGGCAGAAGAGTGGAGAGGAAGAAGAGATCTGAGTCGAGAGAGAGAAACAGAAGAGTGGCGAGTGAGATCTGAGCCGAAACAGAGACTGAGAAATGAGTGGTGAGGCAGAGTCGCTGGCCACCGGCACGCTTTGTTCCCGTCGGAGCCGCGGTAGGTCTCGTTATTTGTTGAGGTTGGGGTCAGTTTCCCGAGGATCCTAGCTCGGTGGCGAGCGAGGCGGACGGACGTGACCCAATCTATCGAGCTCGTCTGCCGTCTTACGCTGCCGAGCCTGGTAGGGACCATGACCGAGCACCTCCGTCTGGGACCGAGACGTGCAGCTCGGCTCTGGCGTCCTCCGACCCTAGTTGTGTGAATATTGTATTCTGAGAACATTTTGGCTCGCTTGTGTATTTCTTCTGGTTCAAATCCGAGGTTGTTCACTGCCATTTTCGCTCCCATTCGAGCCGACGGTCCTCTTTCCGTTTGTGTACACTACTTGCTCGACAAAATGCCTAAGCTAGACGCTCGTTTGTGGTCTTCGTTGTGTCCGAAACTTGCTGTTGTTTTTGGTGCTGAGCATGAATAGCCATCCCTGTGCTAAAGCTGAACCTCACTTGCTCTTTGCTTACTGATGTTGGTCTGTGTTCATGTCTCGTACAAGTCTGTAACTTCCTCTCAACCGCCGCCGTCAGCATGTTCGACGAAATGCCTGACAGAAATGTATGCCTTTGTTCTTAGTCCTCCGTCCACATTTGGTTTGTCAAAAGCGTTATGGTAGATTTCCAGCGCCGACCCGTGCGTTGTACGTTCTTGTTTTGCGGTATCTCTCGGTGTTGGTCATATTTCCATGAATGACCGGTCCTTGGCCGGCGAAGAGGAGGGCGGCGGTAGCCGTGGCCACGCATGGTAGCGGTGCGATGGTTGGACACGGCTTATATCGATGCCTGAGTATTTTTAACTGAGCTCAAGTTCTCTGTTGGGCACGAAACATTAGATATTCTCGGTTCTCGAAGAAGGGCGGGTCGGCGTTCGTGTTGGATGTCTTCCGCGGGTTGCAGAGAGAACAAAATGGAGAGGACATAAGATTGGCAAAAGATAGGCTTGGTGGGGCAAATGAGACTTGGGCTTGGTTTGACCTAAAGACTTGGGTTGGTGTGGGCTCAAATAGGAACTAGGCTTGGGCTTCACTTTAGGACTTAGTGGGGCTGGTCTCAAAAGAGGAGGTGAAAAATGGGCCTAAGGGTGAGGAAATTGGGATTGGGCTCTTGCTGGAGTAGTCCGACCAAAGCCCGTGGGCGAGGGCCCGGATTTGGGAGCCCTGGTCGACGAGGGTCGGGCCTGACCTGATCGGGCTTGATAGCTCGACGCGGGTCCAGTTGATTTTATAATATATTATAATATAGTTATTTTAATATAAGCCCGTTTTAAAAAAAATCCGAAAATATTTCCTTTTTCCGAAAAAATAGAAAAATCCAAAAATTAATCTTTATATTTCCAAAATGTCACAAAAAAGCCAAAAAAAAAAATTCTCTAGAAATGCATGAAAGGATCTAGAAATCTCCCAAAATAGTCAAATTTCACTGTTTAAACAAAAATCAGATATCAGAAAGGCATTAGTTGATTAATTAGTATAATCAAGTCATTGGTCTTCATTTGTCTGATTATGTAGGGTAAAATATTTTTTTCGATATTTTACTTAGGTTTCTAATTGGCTTGTCCTAAATCGATTAGTGACTACTCCTATTTAAAAATTGACTCGTAGATTAAAAACTTGAATGATAAACTGTGATTATAGATTAACTCGAATCATAAATTTTGAATTGGTAGACTTGAGACAGCTCAGGCTAAGCCTATAGACTTAGCAAGATATTAGCCTTTAGACGTGCGCGCTCTAAATGCACTAATCGGGGATGTCGCTACAAAAACGTATGAACGTCATACGTTCCATTTTAAACCTTTGCTGCTTGTTATGCAAAGGACTATTGTAGATATAGGGAAAGAAATTTATAATAAAGACTGCGATAAATTGAAAAAAGGAACGTTGGCTGTTTTTGTTGCGACCTCCCCGAGCAACCTTACATCCTTGAAAATAGAAAGAAATTCTTGATTTGGGGACTTTAACCTAACACCAAATTAGAATGACTTTCTTTAACTTTTCTACAAGTTAAGACACGATATACATACACACGGATTCTATGTATAAATTTGTTAGAGCATCCAGTTATAAAAAATACTTTGATATGGCAACATTTATAACATTTATACTTTTCAAAAGGTTTAGGTTTTCTAGAACATTCTCATTCTTCTTTTTATCGGTTTTACTCTACTTCTACTTTCATGCTCACTCTCACTTTTAAACTTTTACCTTATTTCTTTATAGGGCATGAGAGTTGAAACCCACATCTAAAATTAAATTGTCTTCACCCTAATATCTTTGAGAATGTGGGAATTTGAATTCCCTCTTTCTCCCTTTCCATGTGAGAAGGGTGGTTGTTGAGACGAACTTCAATGATTAGTTTTCTACATCATTCAAATTACAAATTAATTGCTAACTGAAACAATGGTAAACTAAAACCTATTTTTCTTCAGATATGTCCGTTCAAGGTTTGAAATCTGTTGGCTATTATTGTTGTCCTGCATCACGAAATCTAGAGACAGCAAGGTCTATGTTTATATATTTGTTAGAAGCTGTACGAAATTACTTACATGAGCAGCGGGAATGCCGCCAATGTAGAATTCCACTTTTGTACATAACATGAAATTATTGTCTTGTTAAATCTTCTTTTGTTGTCCTCCCAATAGGGACAGTTTCATTAAGACACTTGCCCCAAGTGTGTGGTTGATCAGCTAGGATAGTTTGTGCTGTCTTTTCCTTCTTGATTCCACCTGGTAAAAAGCCGCGTGTTCTCTGTTAAAAAAGAATTGAATTGTTTATTAGTATTCATGAAGTGGATTAACAAGAAATAGAGAGGAAGTTAACAAAAATAAAAAATACTAACATCTCTCTCCCCGACAAAAAAAATTGGGCGATATTTCTTTGTATAACTTTTCAAGAGGATTCTCGTGAAAAAATTGAATTTTTAGAAAATAAGAAAAATCAAGTTATTAGGGTTTTTCTCCTGTCATTTATCCCACTACAAGGAATTTGAGAGGGCAAAACTTCCGGATTGTGTATCTCATTGCATCGACAAATTTTTTATGACTACATTTCTTTGGATTCTGCGTAACTTTTTGAGAGGAATTTCATGGAAAATATGAAATTTTTAGTATATGATCAAGTTATTATAGTGTGTCTCCTGTTATTTGTTCTATTGCAAGAAGTTTGAGAGGGTAAAATTTTAGGAGTGCATATTTGATTGCTTCGATGATCTTTTGGGGTGGCATTTCGTTTTATTTTGCATAACGTTTTGAGAGAATCCTCGTGATAACACGGAATTTTTAGAAAATAGAAGGAGTGGAACTATTACAACGCTTCTTATGTTGTCTGTCCTCTCAAACTTCTTGCAATAGGGCACACTATAATAGCTCAATCCTTTTATTTTCTAGAAATTTCTGTTTTCATGAGATTTCTCTTGAAAAGTTACGCAAAATCAAAAGAAATATTGCCCAAAAAGGTTGTCGGAGTGGTGAGATATGCACTCCGGAAGTTGTATCCTCTCAAATTTCTTGCTAGAAGACAAATAATGGAAGACGCATTGTGATAGCTCGATTCCTCCTATTTTTAGAAATTTTGTGTTTTCCATGAGATTTTTCTCACAAAGTTACGTAGAATCAAAAGAAATACCACCCAAAAAAATTATCAGAGCATTGAGATATACATTCCGGAAGTTTTCCCTCTCAAACTTCAAGCGAGAGGGTTGTTGTAACATTGCCATTTAACCAAATGGTCTCAAAGTGGACTAGAGCTCTAAAGTTACTTTGCTTCCATTTTCATATTATACTAGGCGAATGTCTGCCTACTCGTCCTTCATGGTTTTCTACCAAATATAATAAAAAGACAGCTAAATTTATAAGTATAGATTTTCTACATGTAGTATTTCGAGAAACTAATCTATATATGAACATTAGATGATATTTCATATTGTTTATATTTACTCAAGAAATGTTGTATGTTTTGTTTGGTACTTCTTATAGTATTTTAGTTATGTATAATTTTTAAAAACAAAAAAATTGAAAAAATATTTCCTAAATGGGGAATTACAAATAAACTGATGAAATAATAAAGAGATTGAAAGAAGGAAAAAGATAATAATGTGCCATCTAAGCACATGAAGTTTGAACGCGGGGCCGCACTTCTGTATGGACTGGTTGGGTACACATTCCGCTTTTGAACTTGAAATCGATCGAATTTGCCTACTAACACTAATGCAAACCTTGAATCACTTCATTTGAGTTGAGTAGAGACAATCTCAATTAAGCCCACGACATATATAAATTATACAGAAAAATTCCGCTTAAATCCTAATAAAATAAAATAAGATAAAATAAAATAAAATAAAATAAAATAAAATAAAATAGACTGATGTTCATGATTGGTATAAGTCATGACGGTAAGTTAAAATCGACAACACAACAGTCATATTATTGCATAGATCTATTAAAGGTTCTTAACTAAAATCACATCTTTCCTAACCTCCAATAATCCATATTAGTTTCTATTATCATATTAAACTTGTGAAGCGAAAGATAAATGGTTTTAAAAATATTTTCCTAAAAGTAATATGTTCTATTACTTATAAAAATGCAGGAAAGAAAACTATTTTCACCGTCCATGAAATATTTATATATAGATTATTGTCAATAATGAGAATATTTTTTATTGATTAAATATTTCAAGTGATATAAGCAATCATTTTTAGGAAAATATTTTTCAAATCATTTATTTTTCGCGAAACAAAAGAAACTAAATCCTACTTTGTTTTCCATTGTTAACTTTCTTTTTTCTTTTTTCATTTCTGCACATAATTGCTAGTGAAAGAATGACAGATGTCTATGATATTCCATGTCAATAAAGAAAAAGGTTTTTCATAAGACGTGTGTGCCGGTTTATCTGGCCAAAACAAGTGTTTCATCGAGATGAAACGAAGGACTGATTGCCTAAATTTCTAGCTGATGGCGAGCAAGATTCAAGGTCAACTTATATTGGAGGGAGCAGTATCTAAGTGGAAGAAGACAAGGACTTCCTTGTGAGCATATGGACACTTTTCAACCACTCCACGTACATCAGTCGACCACATGTCTCACTAGTTTGACATCAAATGTGAAAATGAGCGGAAATGCTGTCGCATCGTCAAGATCTACGGATAATGGAAAATTTGGTAAATCGACAATACGAAGACAGTGATTGATAAGTACATGAATCATCTTGTGGCTTTTGATGGTTGAAAGCGGGTTGTTTGTATATGTCAACGGAATCTATGATATGTCCATTGCATGCCTGCCCCAAATAAGAACTGGGAATTCCATCTCTCTTTTGAAGCGATAAGTGGTGAAATATAGATAACATAATATTATACAGTATAAAGAGATTGAGAAAATGATGATGCCCCCCTCACATCCTAGACATTTTAGTTGAGAAATTGTCGAAAAAGTCCTGGACTTTTCATATAGCGACCAATTCGATTCTAAATTTTCTAATTTAGTCAATTTAATCTTAAACTTTTTGATGATTATCTAATATAGTTCAATTGACCAATTCAAATTGGAAATTACTGATATGATTTTGGCCATTTTACGTGACATGGCCGTAGCTAATGTAGATGTTTATGTAATTTTTTTTTTTTTAAATGTTCGAAGTTGTCCCTTTTTCCCTTTTCTTTTTCTTTCTTTTATGACTTATTTTTTTAGCTCTAATTAAACCATAGGGAAGTGAAGGTGCGAAACCTGTTCGACCTAATGAATATTGCCCTTTCAAGAGATTCAACAGTTACAATGGAGCATGGAACGAGGTTTTGTGAGCAAGTATAGGAATTAGCCTCATTGGAAAATCGTCGACAAATGAAAAGACGATTCTCCAATTTTCTTGTCGGCCACATTATATACTTCAACCAACTGCAATTTCCATCCGGTCCACCGAACGTCATGGCGTATCCTGTAATGCCTCCCAAATTCCCTTGCTGTATCGTAGCGGAATGTCCACATGAGTCGCGGTGCTGTTAGGACTTGGAGGCACCTATTGTTTGTTATTGTTCACGTAGCTAAAGTGGATGAATACGTGGTCCGGAAAGCAACCGCTCCCCATCGGAGGGCTCGAGCTCTTAGGGGCGGTGGCCTACTTGTCCTCCAAAACTTATCCTCCACGCGTCCTGCCGAAATTTTGGAACAAATGCCTAGGCCAGTAGCCGATCTGCTCTATGGAATCTCCAAAAAGGAACCACCAAGACCCTTCGCGGCCCTGTCACGAAAATCATCGGTCAAAAAGGAGTGTACCATTAAGCAGCTAATGACATAGTCCCTACGGAAGTTGTGTAGATAAGCTAATGATCTGTCATTGCAACATTGGATTTCTGATGCTAAGGTGCAAAAAAGAAGAATGGAAATCTGATCGCAGATGATTGCTTGATTGCAGGGAAGGACTTTACCCGTTCAACATGAACAACTACATAGTATGGACTCACACCATAAACGCTGACGTTTCGCAACACAAATCCAATGGGAATGTGGGGACTGGTCTGCACAAAACCTGGACAAAGCCATGTCGTAGCATCCCGTTGCTTCGCCACTATCTCCGTGCAAAATTAGAATCGTTTGTACGCCTTGAGAAAATAAAACCTGAGTGTATTTATGTATGCGCTATACTAGGGCTTCTATTTCGAAAATTTCATGAGTGGGAAGCATCTTGCTCGAGGTGCAAGCGAGGCAAGCTACTCGTGAGCTCCTCGAGTTTCACCGGCTGATTCGAACTTGGCTCAACCAATTTCAAGCGAAGCCTGAGTAGCTTGAGTGTCTAGCCGCATCGAGGTGGAAGTGTAAGAGTGCTGGACAATAGTCGACACGCCACGGTTAATTATCACGGCCTTTTATCCAAAAAAGGAAGGGTTTACTTAGTTCAAAAGCTAATGGTATCTGAACTTTAATTGGGTTAGGACATCACCATGAGATAGGGATTTATTGCCCAGCAAGTGGAGAGATGAGTGAAATTGTCTCCTTAGAGATTAAAATTCGCCTGTTGTGTCAGAACATATCACTCTCAAGCAATCGAAACAGCTAAAAACATGGAAAAAGCACATTTATAGATAAGCACATCGTCCAAAGGTACCAATCCGGGTGCAATGATTGCCGCGCATTTTTTTCTTTTCATGTTCACCCAATTCCAGCCCCAGAAAGGTAAAATGAAAAAAACTCATTTAGTTTAATCTAGCATGGATGTTTTTCTTGGACCGTGTTTTTGTCCATGCCTGATTGGAGAAATTTAATCAACGGGTCCTTCGATTGGAGTGAGTTATGAACATGAATACTGCCCATTCACAAGAAAAAGGAATGGGCGGAGGAAATCGGAGATGAAGGAATTTTTTTGAATAATTACTAATTTTGAGGCACACGCGAAGTGGGTACCCAATTTTTTTTAAAAAAGGGGTTATGTTAGGAAGCCTCTTGATCAAGAAAGAGATATCTTGAGCTAATTAATTCTGACTTTGCAAGCTAAGGCATAATTCTTCTTTTGCTTGTTTTGGGTTTTGCACGTAAAGGTCTAAGACCACCCAACACTTGTATCAAAGCCAAATTTTAGTGCATGAGGTGCACCTCAGAAATCTCCTATTTGATTAGTATGAGGCATGGAAATATTTTGGGGAGACAAATGGGGTTGAAAATATTCGAATTCATGGCCTCCAACTCTCATAGATGGGAGAGAGAGGACTAGTACTAAGCATGGAGATATTTAATTGAGGAAGCAAATGGGGTTTAGAAATATTTAAATTTAGAATCTCTACCTCTTATACTACGTAAGATTTTATAGGATTACTGTTCTAGTATTAGGCAAAAAATAGACTAAGTATAATAGGGAGTGTTGAAATTTTTAAATAATAAACGACTTATTTATCTAACGGTTTAAATTTTTAGAACAGTTGATAGTAATTTTATTAAATTTCACACGTCCAATTTTGTTTTCTAATGGCTCTTTTCAATGCATGATGACAATTAATTAATGAACTTTGATTACAAAAAAAGATTGAAAAGTACCATTCATCGAGCTTTGATGCTGCTGTCTTTTTGTTCCTCCGAACCGTCAGTAATCAACATTTGATCCGTGCTGAGTCGAACAGGTTCGATCGTGGGATTATAGACGTCATGTATCCTCTAGCCACAAATAAAGGACCTTGTTTGGAGGCCTCTATGGACAGGAATGCGAATTGGGAAACAAAAATTTATCCAAAATGTCAAAATTAACTTTCATGATAACATTCGCTAAATCATCAACTAAATTTGCAGGATTTTCTATTTACGTACTTGAACGAGATGATGCTTAAATAATTGCTAACAATTCGAAAGACTGATTCATAAGGGAATTATTGTTAAGATTCTTTTTTGTTGAATTCATTTGCTTAGTTTTTAAGCACATAAATAGATATGAACAGGTATGTAGTGTCCTCTATTTATTCTTCTAGATAGGTTACATGACTAGGCCTCCACAATCAAATAGTCTATGCATTCTTCGAGTTTCTCTTGTCAGTGAAAGAATGACAAATATTTATGATATTCCATGCAAGAAAAAGAGTTTTTTTCTCAACACGTGTGCTGCAGTATTTGGCCAAAACAAGTGCTTCAGTGAGATGGAATAAAGGATTGATTGCCTAAATTTCTAGTTGATGGTGAACAAAATACAAGGTCAAAAGGCGCCACGCATCATTAACCAATTGCAGTTATCAAATGTAAAACTGACAGGAACCGCTGTCAAATCATCAAGACGTATTGACAATGATGAATTTGGTAAACTCTGCGGTAATAAGACGCTTGTTAATATGTACCTCAAGCTTATGATTTTAAGGTAAAGGATGGTCAAAAGCGCCACACATTCACCATTTTTGAAAATCTACTTTCACATCCTACACATTCGCAATTGAAATTATCAATACGAGTCTCTTTCGACCTTCATGATGTCCAAATCGAGAAATGAATGTCGCTGAAGATGCATCCTGAGCGATACTCTGATACAAACTGATATGCTAATGACAATCATTTGATGGTGACGGCAAATCTCTTACCTTCAATGTCCGAACGAATGGGACGTTTAATGAGGGTCTTGAGCCGCTCCACGTCTTCTTCTTTAGTGAGAGGACTGTGTGCGGGACAGTCCACGGTCGCCATAGAAAAGGGTAGTAAATCCCATGCAACGCGATTGCTTTAATCTCCACCATCTACCTCTCTATATGGATTTCCTGAGGATCTATTGCGTAAAAGCACCCTTTAAGAGGGATTTCTTTTCAAGCAATAAATCAGTAGATGTTGCTTTTTAAACATTTGTGGTTAATCATTGGTGTTTGCTTTAGTGGCTACCATTTCCATGTGGGAAGAGAGAGATTTGGGGTTCGAATCCCCATCTTTTCATGAGAATTGAGGTAAGGATAATTTAGTTTTGTATATGGTTTTCGACTCCTATGCCCTACAAAGAGGTAGGACAAAAGTCTAACTCTAAGAATTAGAATAGGAACCAAACAAAAAAATCTTTTGCAATCAATTATGGAATCTTTTTTATGGTTAATAATAGCAAAGGAATTTTGTAGATATAGGGAAGGAAATTTAAAATAAAGACCACAATAAATTAGAAAATAGGAAACAAAAAGCATAGATTAGGGAAAGATATTTAGGCTATATTTGGTAGTTGGGATAATAAGATAAAATTTATCTTATCTTGTGTCTATTGCCTACTCAAGATAGGAGAAAATTGCATATAAAGAGATATAGCCTAGATAAAATTATCCTATGGGGAAGTGAAAAAAAGGTGGATAGGATTTCTAGTATCCATAATATAAAAATTATTTTTTCTTGAATAAAAAATTTCGTAAATTAATAAAATAAATAAAATATTTGAATTCTAACAAAAAATTAACAACAATTTCGTTTTTATTTAATCCTATTTTTATTGATATATTCAAATTTATTTCTATCTTATACTATAAATTCAATGTATAAATATATATTTAGCATTTGTATTCATTTTAATATTTCCCAATGCAATCCTTTCTATGATATCTTGAATTTCGACCCATTTGGGATATATGAAATAGTGCTTTTATTAATGCATTGTTAGTTACATTTATTTTGAACTGATTACTCACGAGTTAACTAACCTATTAGAAAATGGCATAAAGGATTAAAATGTGCATTATCAAGGAATTCAATTAGGGATAGACCATTCGATTATAATGATACAAAGGGGACAACATCACACTATTACAAGTCAATTAATAAATGTAAATAAATCGATTCAATGTAGGTACGTGGTTGGACTACGGTGATTTCACATGACTGCAATACTAATTGCGAACTACGATAAATTGATTTCTTTTTAACTTTATAGTTAGGGTAAGCAATTGATCCTTTACGATTATATGACAATCGAGGGTTGTCCATGATTTGAAGATACACAAATGTGGATCGAAAATTTATCAACCATGGGTCAAACATGCAAAAACTCCTAAAAGCCACATGATAGTTAGGTTATATTAAAGTTGTAATTAATTGATTTTTAACTACAAATTTTAATTCGATTTTTGATATCAAACTTTCAAAGATTTTAGGGCCAACCCATTGGACGTTGCCTCATTAATCTAAATGTTTATTGGTAAGCATGAAAATTTTGGACAAGCGATTATTAGGCTGAGAATATGAAGTCGAAAAAGGAGCCAAGCCAAGCGAAGGCCTAGTGGGCTTCACACCCACCATAGTCACCGAATGGGTCTAACCAAGCCCACCAAACTAAAGAAAGACCAATTCAAGCCCATTCTCCAACAATTGAGCCCAAATTGAATTTATACAAATCCATACAAAATTTTGGTCCATGTATTTGTATAGTATTTTATACTATGTTTTGGTAATTACCAAAATGCCCCATTCTAGAAGACTTGCCATTAATGACAGATTTGATGGAGAAAAGACAAGAGGGAGAAAGACTTGGATGAGAGGGATTCAAGGAGATTTTGTGTAAGACATTAATGAAGGGAAATTATGAAGAAATCTCAAAAAGGAAATAGCTCACTCAAGCTTCTCTCTCAATCTCTAATTTCTCTCTTTCTCTCACTCTTTCTCCCTCCTCACTACCCCCTTTGCCCGTCCCTCCTCTCTCCCCCATTATCTCTCATTTTCTTCTTTTCTTGCTCTCTTTTCGTTGTAACCCCACCGTCCGGACCGCCCCTTGCCGCTATCCATTTTTGCCATCCACCACCATCGCCTCACATTGCTCGTACTGTTGTCGTCTGTGTCAAGCCACTCACCAAGCCACCACTAGTGCCAAACTCTCTCTCTCTCTCTCTCTCTCCCATCGACACCACCGCCACCTCAAGCCACCTCCACTGCCACTGCTTGCCCACTTTTCCACTTTCAAGCCAAGCCATCATTGTTCATCATCTCCGCTCACTACTCGTGTCGTCATTGCCATTTTTCTCGTCGTTGTCGCTAAATAGTGAGTTAACCTCATAATGCTTGATTAGGGTGCTAATTGCGATTAGGGATAGTGTTAGATTATATTTAATTATGCTTAGTGCTAATTAATGATAGTTTAGTCGATAAGTTATTGCAATAAGTGATAGGTGGAAATGATAGGTTATCAAGGAAATGATAAGTGGAAGTGATAGCTTATCAAGGAAATGACAATAAGCTATCGCCAAAAGAGTGATAAGCTATTGGAAAGGGGATGATAAGATATCGCTAAATAGGTGATAAGCTATCAAAGAGATGTGATAAGCTATAATTGGTTGATGATAAGTAGTCGTTGTATGAGTTTTATTCTTGAGATATATGGTAATTCTATGCATATTTCATGATGTTTAGAGCATGTACTGCCATGAGGAATGAGTGCCCAATTAGAACCTTGTTTACTAATGTTTAAAAAATGGTTTTATAGTCATATAAATAGTAATTCACGAGGTGTCATATTTGGATGCCATGTTTTATATTTGGGCAATGATGTTTTAAAATAAAAGTATGCAAATTTTGATGGGTTACTTATGTGGGAATGATCAAGTGTGATTTTTTTATTGCATTTTTACGTGTGAAATTTGTAATGAGTTATTGTGTGAGCATGGACCATGTCTGTATTGACTAATTGAGGAAAAAAGAAATTAGCATGAGTAGTTGGTGTGCTCGTATGGTCACTTAAAGGAACCCGTCACCCAATGGGGGTTTGGGGACAATGCCTGATTTTTATTAGATGCCTAGCGGGGCTCCGAATGCCAAGTAGCGGTTGAGACCAAACCAGTACTCCCTATGGAATGCTGTCTATGGTAGGGTTCTAAGACAATGCCATGCTTGATGGGTAGGATGATGTTCGGTCATGCCAGAAGACTGTTAACTCTCGAGTTGGCTGTGGCCTTAAGCGGTCGTAAGAATTGGAACAAGTGTGAATGTATTGTGGATGAGAAATTATGATAAGTGTTTTGATTATATTTGATGCCTAATGTATTGTTTATGGCATGTGATAATTGATATTATGCAGGGGTGTGTTGAGGCGCAGTAAGAATGCTTGTAGGTTTAGTCGATGGCTTTGAAGATTGATATTAGGTTGAGATGCCTAATCATGTTTATAGTTAGGGCAAAGCATGATCGCTTTATTATTGATCTGTCGTTGATATATTGCTGTATGTTTAAGTTGCACTTGAGAAGGGCTAATTTCCTAAATAAGGCTTTGGTCGTCAACTTACTGAGATTTTATCTCACTCTTTGTTGAATGCTTTTCAGGTTCGTAGTATAGAGAACTGGCATGTGAGGTTTGGGGTTCCCGTTAACTAGGACCTCGAGATAACCTAGCACCCGATTCTAGGTTCTAAGCAAGTGTATGAGCATTACATCATGACTGTTCGGGGAGATGATAGGCTAATGCATCCAGTGCCCCACCACTTTAAGGCGTGATTTATTTGGCATGAGGAGGAATTCTTTGGTCTACTTAAGGGCTTTGATGGACAGCTAGGCAAGGGTCCTAGTGAGGAGATATGGGATTCAATGGACATCGATACCCTTGATGGTGCTTTTGAGGATTTGGAGACAAACCTGGATGAAGAGTTTGACCTTGAGACTCTTTTTGGTTACCACAAGTGGGGGCAAGCAGGAGATGCATCACTTTTTGAGCTAGCCCTCGTGTTAGAAGGAGGTAGGTTAACTCTGCCCTCGCATCTTTTTGATGGCTTAGTAGGAAGTCACCCGTTTTAAGGGCTTGTATATATTAACTTCCTAGGGTTAACTGATATATTAATAAAAGTCTTGCTTTTCATAATGTTTGTGACAATGCCTTTGCTATCCATATTGTTGTGATTGATTGGGTAGTTATATATAATTTTTGTATGCATTTAATCGTAAGATAAAGTGATTGGGTCAGCGATGCGTCCTAGGACGTCGTAATCGAATAACCAAAGTGAAATAAGAGTTGTTATATGCTTGATGGTTGGGGTGTGGCATTTTTAATTAATCTTGGTAGTTGGTAGTAAATTACTAATGTGAATGTAGCCATCCTATATAGCACGATTGTCATGTTAGCAATTTAGCTAAAATTAGTCGAAATGATTATATTGACAAATCATCAAAATATTTTGGATCAAATTGACAAATCATTAAAATGTTTAGAACTAAACTAATAAATTATTAAAAATAATAATAATTAAATTGATAAAATTGAAAAGTTTAGGACTAAATTGATTGTCACATAATAGGTTTATGATTTTCTAAAAATCATCCCTATTTGATGAAGATGGCAAATGTCATACCTTTCAAGTCTAAATAGGTGGCTTAAGGTCCACATGGTGACTAGTCAAACGGTAACTGATTTTATTATTTTGTTTTCAGGAGCAAATTTGGAATAGAAATTTGTTTGATGAATTTTTTGTTTTCAGGAGTAGATTTGGAGCATAATCAAGAATAAAAAAAAAGTTGATTCGTGTTTCTAGGAACAATTCCAATAATCAAGTCTAAATTTTCTTATTCTCTTATTTTTTTTCTTCTCTTTCCTTTTCTTCTTTTTCTTCTTTCTCCCCCCAGCCCATCATTGACCTATTGCTACTCCATCGTTGCCCGCCAACCACCATTGTTACTGTTGTCGGCAATCATTGACCTATTGCTACTCCATCGTTGCCCGCCAACCACCATTGTTACTGTTGTCGGCAAGCGGCTGGGTGAGGTCTTATGAGCTTGTCGGAGGCTTGCTAGGCTAGGGAGAGGTTTGATGAGCTTGCCAGGCCAATGGTGAGGTTGAACTTTGCCCAGGTTTCGTGAGGTTGGCCTCGCGCCAGTTAGCGAGGTCGAGCTTTGTTGGTGGCTAGGCGCATGAGGCTTGGCCTTGTTAACCATCATGAGGTTGGGCCTTGCTAGGCTAGGGTGAGGCCAACTTCGCGCTGCTTTGGAGAGGTCGAGCCTTGCCAGTAGTTTGGTGAGGCTCAACCTCACCTAATTTTTAAGAGGCTAAGCCTTGTTGGTGGCCAGGTGAGCCTCCAACGAGCTCGCTAGACCTTGCCTTAGCTTGGTGAGGCTCCAACGAGGTTATCGGACCTTGCCCAGCCACCGCTGGCGGCAGCGACTCGCCACTAAAGGAGAAAGAAGAAGAGAAAAGGAAAAAAAAGAAAAAGAAAAAAGAAAAAAAAAAAAAAAATAAAAGTACTAAAAAATTAGCAGAAATAAAAAAATTTAAGAGTCCTACCATATGTATTTCTATTTCGAGAATAAAAATTTTGA
Organism: Angophora floribunda; assembly: GCA_014182895.1. Taxonomy (NCBI): domain Eukaryota; kingdom Viridiplantae; phylum Streptophyta; class Magnoliopsida; order Myrtales; family Myrtaceae; genus Angophora; species Angophora floribunda. Next base: position 18,834,352 of record CM024709.1, read on the forward strand.
ACAGTTACCAAACATTTTTAAATGCTTATAAATTATTCTTGAAAACAGAATAAAAAAGAATAATTTCTATCACACCCTTATTGATGGTCTAGAGCCGTGTTTTGAGGTTTAATCTTCTTCTTTAGTGAGGATACTGCACGTGGAGAGTCCACGACCGTCGAAAAAAGGATAATACAGTAAATCACAAGCAACACAGTTGCTTTTAACTCATCATATATGTCTCTGGATCGTCAATTTCCAACGGATCTGCTCAGGTGATTGTAACGTGAAAGGACCCTAGAGTATATATTCTATTTAAGCTTTTGCTTGTTCCATCACGGATGTGAAAGGATTTGCGAGCAATTATGGAAGGAAAACATGCTTTAATTTTTGCAAGTTTAATAGTATAAAAGGAATGTTGTCAAGCTTGTTGTCAAGCCCATATAAATATTAAAAAAAAAGTAAACAAAAAACGTAGATTAGTAGGGGTGTGCAATCGGATCGGGTTTATCCGGAACCCGGACCGGACCACCCGAAAAACAGGGTTGGGAACCGGTTCCCGGTTAAATCGGTCCGGGTACAGGTTCCAATTTTTGGGAACCGGTTGAAACCGGTCCGAGAACAGGGTCCAAGCAAAGACTCACCCAGAACCGAACTAGTTTTGAAACCGGTTTTTACCCTGTTAAAAAAAAAATCGTCTCTCTGTATGATGTTTTTGAGTATCTTTGTCTTTGAAAAAATGTTAAAAAAAGAAAGATTTTCTCTGAATCAAGTTAAGAGAGAATTGTTTTGAAAAAATTGTTAAAAAGAACTGTTCTCATGAATTATTTTTCTTTTTTAATGATCCCACTTTCAACTATTACTATAGTCGTAGGACAAATGCTACTAACTATTATAACACTAATTCTCAGTCCAACTCAAAAAAGATGTCATCTTAATAAGAGCTTTGTCGCATGCACTTAAGTAAGCACATTAGGTCATATTAGAAGTATTTGTGGGAATGAAACTAACATTAGATCCATATTTGTTGCTAATGCTTATGCATTTTTAGGATTTTTGCTTTGTCTTATAATGTTAGGAGAATTACGTTATTGTTTTTTCGCTAATTAATGTAAAATTCGAAGCCGTATAAAATATTGAACGGTTGCAAAACAGGTTCCAATGAAAACAGGGTTGACCCTGCTCCCAGACTGGAAAAACAGGGTTGGGTCCAAAACGGGGTCCAATAAAAACAGGGTAGGGTATAGGGTCCAGAAAAGAGGAACCGGTTATAACAGGGTCGGGTACAGGGTCCAGGTCTGAACCCTACCCACCCTGGACCCGATCACCCCTATAGATTAGGGAATTATCAAATTCTGATCAAGGATTCCCTTCCAAATAAAATGAGATTTTTGAATATAGAAAGAAATTCTCACTTCGGGATTTCAATCCATTGACACCAAAAAATACAAATTTTGGTTATAATCGACAAGCACTTAGTCAATAGTAAAATTGACATGATTTTGCCAATTCTATTATAAATTTTTCAATTTTACCAATTTAAATTAAACCATTTGACAATTTATTAATGTAGTCATTTTGGTTAATTTTGATGAGAAATTACTGATATGGATATCAATAGTCCTACGTGGCACGACTGCTACATTAATGACTTTTGGGTAAAATTAGTCTAAATGACTATATTGACAAATTGTCGGATAGTTTAAATTAAATTAATAAATTATTAAAATGTTAGAACTAAATTGGTAAAATTGAGAAGTTTAAGACTGAATTAACAGTTGTAAATTAGATTTAAAATTTTTTCAATAATCATCCTTATTTGATGATGATGGCAAATGTCATATCTTCAAATTTTGAATAGGCGGTTTATGATGGTCCAAAGCCATGTTTTGAGATATAGTCTTCTTTGGTGAGGGGACTGCGCGTGGAGAGCCCATGACCAACGTATAAAAGGATAATGCAGTAAATTGCAAGCAACATGGTTGCTTTTAACTCCATCATATACTTCTCTGAATGATCGATTTCCTAAGGATCTGTTTATGTGATTATAACATAAAAAACCCACTGAAAAGGCGTTTAATTAGCAAAGTATATGTTCCTTTCTAAGCTTTTGTTCGTTCCGTATAGGGATGAGGAAATAGTGACATAGTGAGGGAAAGGGGTTAGAGTGTGCGCAACGCTCTGACCGGATCGGGATCGGGAGGGCGGGTTGGGGGTATTGTTAACAGCGGAGCGGAAATGGTACCCGATAGCTAGCTTTATAAAAAGAATTACTTTAATATACTGATTAGAAAAAGAAAAACCTTAAAGATTAGTTAGTACAATATCATAAATAAATTGCGAGGGTCAGAATCAACGTCTATTCTTTAATTCTACGAGAAGATTGTGAATGCATCATCGATATCTCTTTGCCGGTTCGGTTAAATGCTCATTGTCCTCTCTCCTTTGGCTCGACCCTTCTCAACAACTCTCTGCAAGTTCCACACCATGCGTGGCCTTGTGTGAACGCCATATGCCATTCCCAAAGTCCAATTACGAGCCGCAAATGCCGAAAGGCATTGTTCACGTTAAGCATATCCGTGAAACCAGACAATTACTGGGGACTTTGTCTTCCTTCAACAACTAACCTACCAACCAACCATGGGTTTGTCCTGCTATGTCTGACCTTTCGTGAATCTTCCTTGTGGGGGTTCTCCCGCCTTTTCGCTAATAATAACACTTGAGTCCATTCCTACTTCCCGAATTATTGCTCAATCAAGGACTTTAGCCCCCACCTCTCGTGCAGATTAGCCTGGCACAGTGAAGCTAGGGTTTATTAATGATTACTGTCGGAATATTCTTCGGTGATTGTTACCAGCTACCTAATTTTGTATTTTTGTAATCTTAATAGAGTCTTGTTAAAGAGCGTGCGACACTTCTTAATTATTTTTTGGCCATCAATGCGGTGATTAGATGTGTCAAATTAATGGGTCGGGTTGAAAATGGTTTGACTTATATTGATCAATTTTTATACAATATAATTTCGACGGCCCATACCCGGCTCTTTTTTGATTAAACTCATACCCAACTTGACCCATATTAGTAAAATACATCCATACTTAACTATGAAAATAAATGCCAATTCATTTTACCCATACTTAACCATTGAGGTGACCTATTTACAACTCACTATAATAAATATGAGTTAAAATATGGGCTTGTGACTCATTTTGACAGCTCTAGTAGTGATTGGGCATTACGTGAGAAATACGGTGTTTTAAAAATGGCAAACTTTTGTTGTTTGAATATATGTCAACATAATCATTTTCGTTTTTAGAACGCTAATAACAGGCACGGATTGGCAAGAGAGAGGAGCCTCTGGTTGTGCAGTCCCTATCAATTGTCATTCATACTTTAGTCAAAAAAATATTTCGTCCCATGCTCTAGTTGTTTATAATTGTTGACTCACAGCTGCTCTTGGTCGTCATGCGCATGCTCCTAATTAATTGGTAAAGTGACTTCATGCACGACATCATGCCTGTCTTCATGTGGTAAAATTAAACCTAGTGATTCAAAGCCCTCAATTCGACATTTCGAATGCGTTATCTGACACTAGGTTAAGATTGGAAGGATATAAATAGATACAGAAACCAAGAGTTTGATGCCCTTCATTCCTTGATGTGGCAAGAGACATCTTATGGGCCAAAATCAAGGGATATCTAATGCGTTCATTGCCCTCCATTTGCTGATACGACAACGTTTACACGTGATGGGAGAGGCTGGCCTTTGCATATAGCTGACACGGGCCTGGCTGCGGCCGCTAGCCCTTGCAATGGCAAGGTGAGAGCGGAGTGGACCTTGCTATACCTCGGCAAGGCCTCTTTCATCGGCTCTAGGTAAACACAACTCTGTCCGGTTAGTAGCCACGAACAGGCAAGGGTCAAGCGACCTTGCCTGGCCTCCGGTGAGGCTCATCAACCCTCGCAAGTGCCTTCCTCCCTCCCTCTCCTCCATTTTAAAGCTTTTTTATATTATGGAAGTGATGTGCCGCATCAGTTTCCCATTACAATTCTCCTAGCACTGGTTGTGTCACGGTAACGTAATTATCCGAATTGCTGATATAAGTTATTGAATTTCGCATGTGGTAATACTTGGAAGGCTCTATTGGACGGATGAAAAGGAGATAGGGCACTGCGACCGAAAGTGTACTTAACCCAGAAGTGCGAAGATAAAACAAGTGTACTTAACCTAGAAAAAGACTTAATAAAATCGACTGTCCTAAAAGCCATCTACCGGAAATTCGTAAGACGAGTAATGGAATACAGTTGGTCCGAATGCGCCAAACCCTCTCGTGCTAGGGCTTGTGAATAAAGTCTTACTAAATACACATGAATGGGGCGCCGTTTGCTTGCCTTCAAAGAGATTAAATTTGTCAAAAGGTTCGGATAATCCATCCTTATTTACTTGAGATGAAAACAAAATGTAATGAGACTACTCATCAAAAAGTAGGTGATCCTAGGAGTAGGAGTAATAAAATTGGACAGGCAGAAGAAATGGGAATGATATATATGCTCACAAAAGCATTGAATGGTTAAAAAAAGAGATGGTCCCAAGGTTTCTACACTCCTCACGTTCACATGGTAATAGTTAACTGAAATCGATTGTTCACCTCCCATGTTCCCGTGATTTCATAGGAAATATATAAAGTGCAAGAAATCCAAATAAATGATGATCAATGTGAGAGTAAATAAAAGTCCCCATTGACGTGGGCAATGGAATAGTGCCCTTCATGTGATCAACTAAATTATTTCCCATGTCATGATATACAAATCGAATTTCCCCATGCGTCCTTAGGAAGAGAATGCTATCTGTTTTGGTCAATCTATATAGAAGTTGATTAACTGAGGGTTCTTGTTGACAATTATACCTGTCAAAATGGGTGCATAACCCATTTATGACCTATTTATATGTTAAATGGGTCATAAATGAGTCAGGTTTTCTTTTTAAATGAGTTATAATGGGTTTTACATAAAAAAGACTAAAAAAATACATGGGTTGTTAATGGGTCAAAGTGTAAACCTACTTAGAACCCGACTATTCCTCAGTCCTTTGAGAGGACTCCTCTCCTCTCCTCTCCTCTCTCAAATCAAAACAACGAAATCTTCCTCATCGCACGATAATGCATCGTCGTCGAACCTCTCTCGATCTCCGACTATCGCTCGCGCTCGCACAACCCTAGCCGCCCCGTCTTGCTGGCTTGATTGGCCGTCAAAACCTAGATGAGTATCGCTCCCCTATATGTGCATGATTTTTAAAAAATAAAAATAATTTACAAATTTTAAAATAAAAATTATTAAGAATTCAATTTTTTAAAAAGAAACAATATTAAAGGAATATAATCTTTAAAAAAGATTATAATAATAAGTTTTCCTAAGTTTAGTTAGATTGTGAAGTATTTTAACAATATAGGTTGGGTCGGTATGGGTCAGGTATGGGTCAGGTATGTGTTGGGTTGGGTATGGGTCAAAATTTTTATACTATGCTTAAATGGGTCATAAACGGGTTAATTGGTCAATTTGGGTCAGACCATTTATGACCCGACCCAAACTCGACCCGATCCACTTATTTAGCAGGTCTATTGACAATTTAATTATTGGACACTGTTTGAAGCACATGTCAACCTAACAAGAGAAGGCTCCATCATCTTACCCCAAGCACGAGTGGTTACTTACCAGTCTACTTGACGGTAGCCCCTTCCAAAGAAGAGATGAGGCAAGTCTACCTTCCCCCCTTAATGGTCCCCTAAATTCCTAAGTTTTTCTTCTCCAATTAAATTTTATGTTTTAGAGTTCAAACAAAATAGTGAAGGACAAACGTAGGTCTATGTTCCCATTATTTCATAGGACATAAAAAGGGCAAGAAATCCAAATAAAAGATGATAAATGTGATGGTAAATAAAACTCCCTCTTTGTGACGTGGGCAATGGAATAGTGCCCTTCATGTGATTCTACTAAATTATTTCCCATGTCATGATACGGAAATTGACTTTCCCACATGCATCCTTCGGAAAAGACTGCTACACGTCTTGGTCAATCTATATAAAAGTTGATTGAGGACGTGATTTAACAAGCAAATTCACTGTTGGCAACTCAGCGGCTATAATTCGCTTGACGGTACAGCAAGTTGACACGGAATTTAGCCGTGAATCAAACCCTAAATTTTAGGATTTTAGATCGTGGGACACGTGGAAATATCGAACAAGATGTTGACGTCGCTTTTATAAATAGATTGTGTAATCAATCGTGGGACACACATAGATAATGCTGGTTCATGTTCGACAATGACAGCCACCCCCTTTCGCCATCACATTTCTTAAGCATTCGGAAGCATTATTCATTCAATGCCTCGATTTTTTTTATAAATTATAGAATTTGTCTTTTACAATTGTTGAGATCATTCCATATCGATTGTGATGGAAAGAAACGATAGTTAGTTTATAAATATGAGGAAAAACCTTACACTTTAAATTAGATTTTCACGTGGGAGAAACTTAAAATTACCGAATATTGATATTAGAGTTTAGTTATCAATAAGTCAAGACCAAATGGTCATACGGAAAATACAGCTTTCTTGTTACTCCTGTTAAGGCTTAAGTGCGTGAGGGGAAGATACTTGGCTGGGTCTGCCTCTTCATAGGGGCCAGCTAACAACAGCATAGGCAGGAAGATATGAGATCATCAACATTAGATTTTGAGAGAGAGAGAGAGAGAGAGAGAGGGGTTCAAACTTATATCTGTATATGATGAAGCTCACAGTACACTGCCATGCAGTTACTTCAAAGAGGGGGAAAAGGCCAAAATCAAAAGAGCAAAAAAGAAAAGAAAAGGAAGAACAACCACCAGCCATCAAACTCTGAAGTGGTCCAAGCAAATCTTATACTGATCAATCAATACTCTCTAATTCCATTTCTTCACATGAAGAGGAGGAATGCTCTGCTCATGCCTAAAGAAGTTATCAGGGTCGACCCTGGCCTTGACCTGAACCAACCTGTAGAAATTGCTCTTGAAATACCTCAAACCCCAAGAACTTGCCTCCATCAAGCTGTTGACACCTTTCTTGTTCATGCCCAAATCAAGGTCCCTGTAGTTCACATAGGCCTCTCTGGGATTCTTGGACACATAAGCCCCCATGTAGTCATACAGCTTACTGATCCAGCTGATGTGCCTGGCCATGCTTTGGGTCCCATCCTGCCAGGTCGCCACATACTGGATCTTAAACAGAGTGCCACGCCGGTGCGGGAATGGTGTCGCCGACTCGGGGACTCGGGCCATCGCCCCACCGTATGGGTTCCATATCATGAACGGGACCTCCTCCTCAAAGTATATCTTCCACAGGCCCAAGAGGCCCTCCTCGGGGATCGGGGTCCTCACAAAGTCGGACTTGGCCTTGAAGTAGTTCCTGAACAGGGGCTTCCCCTGTAGGAGGACCTCCGGGGGGGTCGTGTTCGGGAACCCTCCGATGTACAGGACCGACCCAAGCCAGCTTGTCTTGACACAGTCGGCCTGCGTCAGTCCAAGCTCCGGGAAGCCCTTGCCCATGATTCCAAGGAGGGTGTTCGAGTCTCCGAGGAAGAGAGCGTTGTAGGAGGTCGTCACAGTCCGGTTCGCCGTGAGGTTAGCGCTGGAGGCCTGGATGATGACTCTGATGAAGAGCCTGTCGTCGAGCTTTGGTGCTATATTTTGCCATTTGTACAGGACCTCCGTCCCGCCTTGTTCGAGGGTCTTGGTGACTGTGAACACAGTCACAGTCTCAGGCACATTGACCAATTTCAGCTTCCAAGCGAGGATTATGCCGAAACTGCCTCCGCCGCCTCCCCTGAGTGCCCAGAACAGGTCCTCCCCCATCGCCTTCCGGTCAAGAATCCTCCCCTTGGCGTCGACCATCCGGACGTCGACCACGTTGTCAGCCCCGAGCCCAAACTTCCTCATCATTGACCCGTAGGCACCGCCGGTGATGTGGCCACCGACGCCCAGGCTCGTGCACAGCCCCATTGGGAACCCGTGGACCTTGCTCTTCTGAGCAATCTGGTAATAGACCTCCCCGGTTGTGGCCCCCGCCTCGGCCCACGCCGTGCCCTGGGGGATGTCCACCTCGATGGCACGGAGTTGGGACAGGTCGAGCACGACAAAGGGGGACTCGATCTGGGACACGTAGGAGACCGCCTCGTAGTCATGGCCCCCGCTCCGGATGCGGAGGGCAAGCCTGAGCCGCCTCGAGCAGAGGACGGCAGCCTGGACATGGACCTCAGACAGCGGGGTGAAGATGATCATGGGCTTTGGCGCCGTCGGGAGCAAGTACCGGAGGTTGTTTGCTGTCGAATTGAGGACGGACGTGAAGGCGGTGACATTGTTCGGGGTGTAATACGACCAGAGAGGAACGGAGTTCATGGAATTGGTCGAGAGGCAACGGAAGAAGGTCTGCTGGATCGGGTAAGTCGCAGATGTCCATGAAGGCGATGAGATGAAGAAAAGCAAGAGAATCTGTGAAAGCAGCAGAGAGCTATGAAACGCCATTTCTTGGGTCGATTCTGCCCTGCCCTCGTTTGCTGGGTCGTGTATATATAGTGGTTTTTCATGGACTGGATAACGTGTGGATGATCTAATGACGACATCACTTAGGTCTTCCATTATTTTAGCGTGGGGTCGTCTAATGTAATAATTGCAAAAGCTTCTGGCGAAAGTGTAAAAAGGTAGCCGGCCTCCCAATTTCAGCGTATTACCTGAAACGTCGAGATGAAGACAGACATTTTCCATAAGTACTGTTTAACGGTTATGCCACGTAAACCTAATAAAACGGCAGCATAGTCGTTTTCCTTCACTCTAATTCCGCAGCTAGCAATCAGGCATATACTCATCTGTATTGATCGGTTTCAGAGTAGGTCGTTCTTGAGACGGAATTCCGGAAACATCCCATAGATTTCAGTTTTGAAATATTGAAACTGGGAAGTAAACTTGTAATGCTGAAAAACCAGCCTGGAATCGATCGTTTCCCACCTCTATCATTGGAGACAAATTGAATCACATGAACAGAATGTTTGCCTTGGAGGGGCACGGTAGCATCTACATAAAGTAATGTCTTTATTGGAGAAAAATTGAATTGAAAAACCATTTTTTCATGAATATTTATTATATTCTTCAAGATGGTATCTTCTTCTGATGGTAGTCACTCTGATTACCATGGACAAAAAATGTGTACATAAGAAGCCTTTAGGACTTAGTGCTTTTTCTTTAAAACTGGATGCTAGTTTGCGATAACATACTTTACGACTTGTGCTTTTCTTTAAACAATCTTTAACCTTGTCTTTTAATTACTATATATCCAACTTTCCAAGGGAATCCCATTAATTGAAAGATTGAAGGCTGTCTCCATGTTAAGCGTTAAGATATGTTTAAGTTTTTTTTTTTTTTGAAAAACGTAAAGTAGGTGTCCACTATTTGACATAATTCTCAAAGCTGGTTTTGCATCTTATTCGTTACCATCTCCTTCTTCTGCAATAACAATGCCCCCAACATCGTTGTCGCCGCAAACACAACTGTAGGCGACACCGCTAGCGCCTTCATCACCACACCTTCCACCATTAGACGTCCTACCATTTGCTATTTTAACGGGCATATAAAAGAAGATCTCGATCTACTTCAATGACAAAGTGCTTTTATGGCTTAAAGATGATCTACTAATTAAGTTGCATGTAGTTTGAGGTTTATACATCAATACAGTCAGCGTTGACAAGTTTAGTCTACTACAATTAATAAGGGTGCGCATGGTAATGCTTATGTTCCCGGGAACAATTTCTGCTTATAAATGATTCTTTTTGATTCTGTTCCTGGAAATAATTTCTGAGCATTTGAATGCGTTTGGTAATTGTCCAAAATTTTTATTCTCGGGAAGGAAATGTGTTTAGTAAATCCTTAGAATTTCTAGTCCAAAATATTTTCTTTTAATTTTTTAATAATTTAAATACAATTTTCTTTTATCTTTTTTTTTTTTATTTTTCCCTTCCCCATTATGGTCGGTTGCCGCTGTTAGGTCTCGTGGGGCAGGAATAAATTAGTCTGTAACTCAAGTCTAATCACAAAACTCATCGAGGGAGTTGTCCCGTGGCAAAGAATTTTCGCACCCTAATGGGAAACAAAATTTGTTCTATTTTTTTTCTTTCCTTTATGATAGGGGTGTCTAGATGAGTCATGGACTCATATTGTGAGTCATGTTCTATTTTAATGGGTTGAAAATAGGTCAGAATGTGTGACCCAGTTTCAACCTAACTGTAGAATGTATGAGTAATTTTCGACTCATTTTTGATCCATTTTTAACCCAAATGTAAAACGTGTGTTTTTCTTCTTTGAATAATCCTCAAGCTCGGTGAGCGGTGGTGACCTACTAGTGATTCAGTGATCGCAACACTCCGCCGCTTGCCTCTCGCCCGTCTCCTCCCCCCACCACCTTGCCTCTGCCCCTCGTCTTCTTTGAAATCAATTTTATAGGTTTTTTTATAGTTTTTATTTTATTTACTATTTTTTTATTTTTTTTAATTTGATTTGAAGTTTTATTAATTTAGCATAGAGCTTAGAGTGGGCTTGGTTTTCTCTACAATAATAATGGCTGTCAGCAATATGAGTCGGGTCGAGTATGGGTCGGGTCGGGGTTACTAGATTTATATTGCATGAATATGTGTCAAAACGGTTTAAATTGGTCAATATGTGTTGGACTATTTTCGACCCTACCCGACCCGACCCGACCCGATCCACCCATTTAACGGGTCTACTTTATGACGGAGATTTCACATGATGAGAGAGACCGCCTGTTGACACCTTAATTTCTGCTCATATAGACCGGATTTATCATTCATTGCATAAGGAAATTAAGGATTGAACTTGACCCCTACACAAAAATGCTAATGTTGCATGGTTTATTTGCATTCTACATCGCATTACAGGGCATTTAGGTATGTGTAATGGACTTTGCACAATTGGGCAAAGACCATAGTGGCCGGCCCTATACACAGCCATTGAACATATTTTTACCGGGCCTTAGTCTCCCAAATCTCTCTCTCTCTCTCTCTCTCTCTCTCTCTCTCTCTCTCTCTGCTCATTTTCCCTTTAGCCATTCTCTCTTAACTCCCTCTAACTCTTTCTGTGGTCCCTCAAAATGCCCCGAGGCCGAGGCCCCTACTCCCTAAACACCTTGTGTCCTGCATGTGTCCTTGAGTCGTGTGGTGAGCTTGAGGCTTGAGTGTAATCCGAGCCTGCCTCGTCTCTCTTATTCAAGCTATAGTCCGCTTACTTCTTCCTTTAGTTTATTTATGTTGCCGAGACTCTGAGTCTGGAACCATAGTCGAAGCCGGGGCATAGTAGCTCTTCTCGCCATCGCGGGTTTGGCTAGCTCATTACCTTGGTCTATGGTTCTTCAGCTTTTTAAATTTAAGCTTTAATGTCATCCGTGTTGATTATATTCACTTTTGTTTACCGCAATGTTATGGTCGTTTAAGACATGTTTAGTTAATTATTGACTCTTGAAGGTCTCTCGGTTTGGCCTACTCACGTTGAATCGTGATTGGTTTTGAGGGGGGTCTAGATGCCCTTTGTCGGGTCCTGAGGTGGTCTCAAGCTGTCCCGAGGGTCCGTTGTCGTGTCGGGACGTTCTATATTTCATTCAGGATTGTCTAATGGGCGAAATAACTTCTTTGAGCTCCCTGTCCAGCAAGCTTCAAGTGCTGGACAGCGAGTCTCCTGTCCTCATCTGACCTTTTTATGAGTCCCGAGCAGTCTCGGATTGGTCCTATTATATTAATACATCATCCAAGGAGAAATTTGCATGTTCGTGTTATACCGTTGTCAAATGCGTAGCACGTTCATTTATAATTTATCTGCACGTTTTTAGCATAGTTTAGATATTGATTATGTTATCTGAATAATGATATGACCAAAAAAAGAATGATAATATGAAAAATGACAAAAAACTTGGATTTGCATTTAGTGGTAAATTGCATTATTTGGATGAATGTTTAACGGTATGTTATTTCGTTACATACCCTGTCATCATAATTTAGTTTTATGTTGCATGCGTTCTTTTTGTAAAATGCTGGCACATTTGATTTTGAGCATTGCTTTCGGGTCCTGTCTTGAGTCATTACAACAATGTCATGCATATTTTTTTCTGTCTTATACCGGATTTTACTTATCGAACTTTCATTGCGTTATTATTACTGTGCTTTATTTCTTTTGTTATTACATTGTTCATGTCATTGTTGATATATTGTGTGTTTGTTGTGATTTAACTATCCGTGGCCACCTAGTTGTGCATGTTTACGTTTAAAAAAAATAAAAAAAAGATATCACAAGAAATGTTTAGAACAAAGAGAAAAGGTACAGATTCTAAGCATTAGATAGATGTGTAGTGTTACCAAATTTCTAGGCCTGATCTCTGGTTTGTAGAAGTAAAGGACCTCCCACCTTTTACTTGGCCTGTAACTAGTTTAGAATAGATCAATGGCAACTCCAAAAATAAAAACAAATATTTGGAAAAACCCATGCCAAGCGTATGCGCCACTTGGCAAGAGGAATCTTTCGTGCCCACTTGGCAATTGGTTGGGTCACCCTCGGGAGGATTCTGACTAATCTTAAAACTTTAGGATAGTACAATTAAGTTTTAAAATTTGTCAAATTGGTGTAATCAAGCTCCTTCGTTGACCTCATTAATTCTATTCAATATGGGTGAGAAGTTCCAAGGTCGGTTCAAGTTCCACTTGGAACCTTGAACCTGCCCATCAAAACTAATTCTTCAAATTTAGAATTCTGGAATCTATTATGTATATCTTGAAACTTGAAACCTATTTTCTCACAAGTTGTAAGGTTTACTTAAGTTCAACTTGTATTCTTAATTGAACAATTGCAGTTAAATATCACCTTTAATGACCAACATTTGTTGGCCTAATCCATTGACCATTACTCATATTTAGACACATCAAGAATATGAAATATAGACAAAGTAAAACTCTTAGTTATAGATATCACACAAAATTAATGTTTAGACTAGTGGTTTCAGATTATATACTTATTATTGGATGTGATAGAATATTGTCTAATCATGCAAAAACATAGACTAATAAAAACATAAAGACTTATTCCAGGGTTTAGGTTTTAGGAACTAGTAGCCTGTGTCATAACCGGTTTCTCAATTTTTGGGACTTGTAACCTACTATGTATACCCTAAAACTCAAGCTCTCGATTTTACTGTAGAGTTATGCTCACCCCTAATATCCAATTTGATTCATGGTAAATGCTGATGTAGCCTTTTATAAAAATTCTTTAGACATGTGGCGTTGGCACCTACAAAGTGCTACATCGCAAAAGAATCACAAATTTTTACAAAAATTAAAAAGAAAAAAATGATAAAAGAAAAAAAAAAGGGTAAAATTTTTAAAAAATAAAAAGTTAATCCTTAAAAAGAAAAAGGCAAGACCTTGCCATGGCAATGGCAAAACTTTCTTCAAGTTTCATCCTATAGTATTTTTAGTTTTCCTCCAAGCCAAGTCTCATTTGCTTCCCATAAGCTCTTCTTGGATTACAATGGCCATTAACCTAAGTCGTCAATTCTCCTCTCTAGCGAATCTGAATCAGCCATAGCCACGAGCTCAATAAATTCGAAAAGTCGTGGAGGAAAAGTCAACGAAGTTCTAGCTACGATGGTCGAGATCGATGAAGCTTGAGCAATCATGGCCACAGGCCCAAAGAAGCTTGAGTGGCCAATGCTGCGAGCTCCAAATCTCCTTCGCTCCGAGAGCTCGATGAAGCTTGAGCAGCCTTGGCCAAGAGCTCGAATGACCAATTACTTTAGAAAGAAAAGACTTACTCTAGTTCACTCGGAGCATTGGCCAATGCTGCGATTTCACTCATCATGCATAATGGCATAATAAAGAATGTGGTGAACTAGAGTTCTCGAGACCAGATGGGCTGATAAATCCATTCAAAGCACAATTTCATTCTTGCTTTTAAAGAAATCACAACAAATATTCATGATCATTCCCTTATTAACCTTCTGTCGTGACCATCCTAAATGTGAATTACTTAGCGGTTGGCTAATGGATTACTAAGCTTACATTTAGCTCAGGCTTTCCCAAACCCATACCAATTTATAACTTGTGTTCATGCTCTTAACATGCAAAATCATTTTCATTTAGAAGTCATCACTAATATATTTTTGGTGAGTCAATTAGAAACTTAAGTAAAGTTTCTGGAGATATACTTTACTCTTATTAAAGATTATGGATTAAGGGACTTGGCTACACCAAATCACTCTAACGCCTTTATCGTTGGATCTATTATAGTTTAGTCATTAATGTAACATCCAAAAATCAAAGTAGTAAATAAATTGTAAGGATAAGAAGGAATTTACTTACCTCAAAGCAAAGTAAGCATCTGTAACAAATATTAATGAGAAACACATATTCAACCTAAATATGATTTTTTTTTATGACCCAGGGAACCCCGCTCCTAAATATGATTTTTTGTTATTACACAATTCCAATCAATTCTTTTTGGGTATCCTTTTATTTAAATGAAAATTAAATTATATGCAATGCATGTAATGCTAGCTTAAATAAATGCAATCATGTAGACAATGACATCTATTCTAACACTACATGACTTAATCCTAATGATGGACAAATTGATATGCAACTATTCTAGCATGACATGCAATTCTAATTAAATCACCCTAGGTACTCACTACATGGCTTGCAAGCAATGTCATGGCATAGATGATGACATGGTAGTTACATGGCACACATGATGATATGGCATAGATGGCATGGCATCATGACATGGCATAGAGACATGGCATGCAAGCGATGATGCAACAACATGACATGGCATGACATGGAATTTATGCACCTAACTTTATATGACATGCGCATGATATATTTTAGTATTTTTCATTAAACTTCAAAATTCAAAATAATGGAAATAAATCAAGTAGACTAAGATATTATCCAATTCATTTTATGAATTAAATTGAAATATTATCTTAACTAGACAAACCGTCTCATAACATGAAAGTTATTTAGAAAAAAAAATTCTAATCTTTAACCTAATTGATTTTGAAATCTTATCCACACATGCAATCTTATTTAAATGTGTAATGTTATCCATTAAAATCAACCTAAATCTTATCCAATATCTACCCTAATCTTATCTGATCCTTTTTAAAAAAAATTTTATATAAGAATAAAATAAAATAACATAAAATCAAATCAAATAATGATAACACCCAATAACCAAAGACAACATCGAGTATTCCAATCCATTCAAATTTGGCTACAAATAAAAAAAATGATGAATTGTATCACACGGTATGAGTATCGGATTGACTGATTTTCCGTGTAGTCGCAAATTGTATATAAAGCATGAGATCATACTGTTGACCATGTGCAAATTATTGATTAGGAAGATTTCCTAGTTTAGAGGATATGCTCAAATCTTGAGAATATGCATCTAGGAAGTCAATCTTTCAATTTAAGAATTAAAAAATTTTGAATATCAAAATCAGATCGTATTCCAACCTAATTTGAATATTCACTTCCAAATTCAAACGATGGATGGTGCTCACACGGTGTGGCCGATGCACTAGTTCACGACCAAGGAGGATGTGTGCTTGGCCAGTTGGTTGGCTGAGGAGGTATCGCTTGCGTGGAATTCTTAGGCTCAATTGAGGATGTGCTCAAGGATGGTGATGCTCGGTGCGAGGCTACTAATGCGGCTAGTGGGATACAGTAAAGGCTTGGCCGTGTGGAGGCCAAGGAGGGTGTTCTCACGGGTAAATCTAGCAAGGCATCGACTCACAAAACTCTTCAGAAAAACTGCGATTAACTTGCAAAACAGAGAGCTTGGTTTGGCAAGGAATTATCGCGTTGCAAGAAATGTGGACAACAGTTTCGTAGCACATCCAATCGCCCCTCCGACCCCGCCGAGACGGAGGAAGACGGAGGGGAGACACCCGGAACACGCACGCGCGCATTCTAAAGACGCCGAGAGGGGGAGAGTGCCTAGTCTAGCCATTCGCATCCCCAATATTTTAAAAAAAAGTCATGGATGGGCCTATCAGTAAGCCAAATTGGCCTCCCAGAATGTTCTCTGGGCCATGTCCTGATTAATGTCTAATTGCAATGACTTGACAATTGTCATCTCTTGCTCCTGTTCCTTGACCTTGGTTGGCCACCTGCAATGAAAATCCCTGAATCTGCTGATGCTAACTACAAAACAGCAACTGATTCCGATGTTCCCCAGAAAGTCTCAGCGATTCAGTGCACTGATGAGAAGCCACAGCTGTCAGCTCCTGTGGATGCAAAAGTATCTGAAACTGTTGCTGCAGCCGAGCCTGAAACTGTTGAAGGATTCAATTCTTACACATGAAAGACCAAGAGGAGATTATCAGTTATGTCATGAGATGTACATTAATGAAGATCGAGTTTAAGGACATGATACACGATCATTGTTGTTGAAGTAGTTGATGTATCTCTCTCACATGCAATTTACTTCCACTTATAAAGGAGGTGAAGCATGGAACGAGCATGTATGGCCTGCATGAAAAATAAAACCCTTGGCTCTAAGATGCTTTAGTCAGAAAGCGCACGAGGCGCATTGTAATGATGCTCAAACTAAAAGGATGACTTGGAAGCATACCTGGACTTTGATATTGGTCTTGTAGGCTAACTCACCCACCTGAGGAGGAACCTAGTGCGTTGATCTTTGTGCAATGCCATACTTATTAGGCACAGTTCAAGTACGTCGGAACAGAAAGCAAAGCTAAGGTGAGCGTCCACCAGGAATGGCTCTTGTCTGAGCTCAGCGGCCAGCGCCCGCTGTTTGGTCCCGATCTTCCTCAAACTGACGAAATTGCGGATGTGCCATACACATTCCATGTCATAGCAGAGCTCCCTGCTGATAGCTTTGGGGCCTATATCATCTCAATGGCCACTGCTCTATCCGATGTGCTGGCAGTGGAGCTGTTACAACGTGAGTGCCATGTGAAGCAACCACTGAGAGTTGTTCCACTCTTTGAGAAGCTCGCAGATCTTGATGCTGCTCCTGCTGCTGTGGCACGACTTTTTCACCATGGTTATTGTACCCCTCATCCTTGCGCCTTTGCTCTTCACTCAGCAATCTATCATTCACTAACTCCACAATTAATGCTCCATCGGGCATGGAATTGTGAATCAACACGACTATGGTGTCCCGGTTTTTTGGCATAGAACCTATCAAGAAGTGCATATGCAATTTTGGAATGATCATCCTCTTCATTGCATTGATTTGATTGACCAGGCCTATCAAGGTGTTGTACCTAATTTCTCTCAGGTAAACTTCTTTATTTTTATTTTTTATTATTTCATCATTGTTTGATTATGAGAGTTTATCCTGAACTTTGTTCTTGGTTCCAATTCTTTGTATTCTTTTTGGTTCTTACTTGAAGGTTGTAGGTGCTGTTCTCAAATCTATTGGACTTAGTGGTCTAACTGCTGCAAATGGTAGTGGCAACATTCAATCCCCCATGACGGTGGGTAACGATTGCCTCTCTTTTTTTTCCACTAACCTTCTGCTGCATCAGCGATTCTCTTTGGAGGGGTGAACACGTGTGGGATGTGAAAGTGACTAAGCATTTTATTGCTGGTGTGCTACAGAAGCACTGATATATAAATCAGGGAAATTTTCAAAAAAGGACCTAAGCTTATTTTCTCAAATAAGGACCCCAAGTAGCTGTTATCTCAAATGAGGATCTCAAGTGACTAAACCAGTTTCAAATAAGGACCTCAAATCGCCAGCCAGCCAAATATTCACTGGCCGGCAAGTGTGTGGCATTTCCGGTAGTTGGAATAAGGGCAATTTTGTCAAAAAAATATTGATAGAAATTAACAAACCCTAAAAACAAAACCCTCAAACTCTTCTTCATGTTCTTTTTTATCTGCACTTCATTTTCTAGGTTCCTTATCCTCTCTTGCTCGGAGAACTCAAATTCTTTGTTAATGGAGCAAGATCCCTGACTCCCTAAGTTCCAAATAGACATGCCAGCACCCCTCTTGGTTCTCTTCGTCTCTCTCCTTGTGGAAGTGGATTCGAATTGTGCCTGAGATATGGGTCCTCAACATCGAGATATTCTCCGTCTCTTGGTTGGGAAAAGATGATGAAGAAGAGTCAACCATCTTCGAAACACTGTTCACCTGCTCTCTATTTCGCCTGTGCCCCTGTTTTCACCGGATCTTCGATCGCCCGGCTTGGCCGGCTCCGGCCTTCGGCGGTGGCCATCTCCGGAGGAAAGAACCGCCTAGCTTGGGGCTACAAGCCCACTGTAGCATTTTGACCAGGTACGCCCTATTCAGCTCCACCGGGTAGATGACCTAGGTTCGAATTAGTTGTGGAGATGGTCTGATTCTTGCTGAATAGAAGTTGGGGTAGTCGTAGTCTGCTTGAGAACTCATTAGTGATGGAACAAACCCCTGCTGAGGCGGAGTATAGCCGCCATCGAAGCCGTAGCAGGCCCCCGGCTCACCGCCCCCTGTCTTGTGGCCACCCCGGCAAGAACAGGGAAGGGGTAGATTCAGGAATGGTTGAGGGTGTTCCCGTGCAGGGTAGACAGATGCGGGAGGCTACCCAAGATGCTGGAAGTAGCAGGGGCAGTCTAGATAACTGTAGGAATGGTTCCCCACCCCCCCTCGGTGCTGTTGCTCAATTGAACAATAATGCCCATTCCATGCCAAAACATAATGAGAAGGAGAATGCGGCACCTCGTTCCTGGGCGAATATTGCAAGGACAGCAATGAGAGGCTATGACCTCAGGTACGTGGCCCCAATCACCAGAGAAAAGGAAGTGAGGGCTGTATTTGATGAGGAAGCGCTTGGTGGAGTAGACCCTATGTGGGCTGAATGTGTTGTGGGGTATCTCATTGGCAAGAAATTGCCATTTAGACTTGTTGAAACTGCCCTAAAGAATGCTTGGGGACAGAGCTTGATGGAAGTTAAAGCTGATGATAGGGGTTTCTTCTTTTTTAGAGTACCCGATGCTGAGTTTAGAAGGCGTCTCCTAGAAAATGGTCCTGTCACCATTGCTCGTGTACCATTGATTTTGCAACAATGGCATCCTTTAATGGAATTGAAGAAAGACAACCACTCCAAAGTTCCTGTATGGATTAGACTTAGGAACATCCCTTTCACTCTTTGGTCTTCTAGGGGAATTAGTGGCATCGCAAGTGTGATTGGTAATCCTCTCTATGTTGATCAGAACATAGAATAGCTGAGAATGTTATCTTATGCCCGTGTTTGTGTGGAGTTGGATGCAGCTGACACTAGAAGGGATCATGTCATTGTGGAGTTTAGTGGAGTAACTCGTAGAGTGGAAGTTTAGTACGAATGGAGGCCGATTAGCTGCAAAAAATGTGGCACCTTTGGCCATCGATGCAACACAACAGGAGACACATCAGTGCAGGCGGATAGCAGACCATTACAACACCCGAAGGGCACTCTAGCAGCTGGTACAACAGCTTCAACCAGTGCTGATTAGAATCTCCAGTCAGCAATTATCACCTCTGGAGTTATCAGCCCACCTCCCCTATCAGCACCAGCAAAAACAGCAATGCAAACGGATATTATACAGCTTTACCAGTCAACTCCAGCTGTAACAGGAGCTCTAAATCACAGTTTGCACAACACTCAGCCGGATACAATAGGTTTAGAACCCCTACCTCAGATGGCAGCAGCTCCAGTAATCTCTGGGCCGTCTTCCACCTCTGCAACAGCAACTCCAGCTGCTGTTTTGCACAGCAAACATGCGATGGCAGTAGCTCCGAACACCTCTGGCCCGTCCTCCAGCTCTGCTACAGCAACTCCAGCTGCTGGTCTGCACAACAACTAGGTGGAAACAAGCCCTCTGAAGCTTGCTAACCAAAAGGCAGAGTCTGCAAAGGACAACGCCAATACGAGAGGGCAAATCCCTCTCTCTTTGAACCATCCCCAAGGAGACACCACAGCAGCAACCGTAGATGAAGACTCTGGCACATTGAGGACATCCCAGCACTCTGGACAGTGGGAAATCCAATCATCCTCCCGCCGGAAAGCAGCAAAGAAGGAGCGGAAACAAAATGCCAGACCTGAATGCCATCCTCACTCCATTCCTCAAGATCAAAGGGCTCCAAAGAAGGCCATTCGGTTCGATGAGGCCGTCAAAAAGCTGGCTGACCCCAATATAAACCTGTCTCAAACCTCTTTCTCTTCAGCGAATGACTTAGATGATGAAGAGGATACTTCTAGCACTAGCTCAGGGGAAGAGAAACAAGAAGGGGATGTCTCTCTTGCAGCATCCACTCATACTCTTGCTGTGGTTCTTCCATCCATGGATGCTGCTGATCCATGCTTCACCCTACAGCCAATAGAACCGCTTGCTGCGGGCAAGGGTAAGGCTCAAACACAGGCCAAACCCCTTTTTCCAAAACCATTGGCTAGCAAGCGGCGAATTGTGAAACGCAAATGAGGTGTTGTCCTACTCCTATGTATATATGAATATAGGCTTTTGGAATACTCGGGGCATAGTAGACCTAGTTAGACAATCTGAAGTGAGATATTTTGTGCGTGAAAACAATATTTGTTGTCTTGGACTGCTAGAAACAAAGGTCCCACCTCATCGCTTTGAGTCTATCTCGGCTACTTTATGTACAGGTTGGAAATGGATTAATAATTATATGTACACTGACAGAGGTCGTATCTGGGTAGGCTGGAAACCATATCTAGTAGACTTTACAAGCTTATTTATCTCTAGCCAAATCATACATGGCTCGCTTAAACTGTTGCATACTGGCTCTATTCTTTACTGCACAGCTGTATATGGGGAACATACATATGTTACTAGAAGACCCCTATGGAATGATCTTATCCGGCTAAGCTCTAACCTCTTGGATAATCCTTGGATTGTGGCTGGAGACTTCAATGCGTTAAGTGACTCATCAGACAGGTTGGGGGGCTCGGATATGTGGCTCCCTTCTTTTGATGAATTCAATGAATGCATTTGCCAGGCTGAACTAGATGACCTTCGATATGTGGGGATGCGATATACATGGTCGACTTCTTCGGGTGCTCAATGCAAACAACGGAAAATTGACCGAGTGTTGGTTAACAATAAATGGAGCCTGGACTACTAATACTCAGAGGCAGTCTTCTTTCCTCCTGGCATCTCGGACCACTCCCTAATGCTAGTCAGAGTCCTAGCCCCCCGGCCTTAGAGAAGGCCTTTCAAAATTTTCAATTTCTGGATGTCTCACCCAGATTTCAATACCATGGTCTCTCAGGTGTGGGAGAGTCAGACTATAGGTCATCCAATGTACAAGCTGTACAGCAGACTTAAACTTCTTAAATGCAGGTTAAAGTTACTCAATAAGGAGGTGTTTTCTGACATTTCCATGTGAGCTATTACTGCCAAGCAGGCTCTTCTCACTATCCAAGAGAAGCTCATGCAGGATCCACAAAACGTCTTGCTGGCTGAGAGTGAAAGGGCCAAAGCTCGTGAGTTTTATGAGCTCCGATCTATGGAAGAGTCTTTCTTCAAATAGAAATCTAGAATCCGATAGCTGAAGGAAGGCGACCAAAACACAAGATTTTTCCACCACTCGGTAAACCATCACCACTTGCGCAACCGGATCATCTCAATCCAGGATGGTGCAGGTAATATGATTACTGAACTGGAGGAAATATAAGGGGCCTTTGTCTCTTATTTTCGGGACCTTCTAACTTGGGAAGACTCGGTGATGAGGCCTTCTACAAGTGAGGTTAAGGAAGCCTTGCAGCACACACTATCTGAAGTCCAGGTCAGATCAATAGTTGAGCCTATAAATGCTCAGGAAATCAAGGCAGCCTTGTTCTCATTGGCAGGCAATAAAGCCCCAGGGCCGGATGGATACAACTCTGATTTCTTCAAAAGAAATTGGGGAACGGTGGGTCTTTCTGTCATAGAGGCAGTCCTAGACTTCTTCAACACGGGTAGCTTATTACGGGAGATGAATTGTACCATTCTTACACTAGTCCCTAAAATTCCAAATGCATCATCAGTTAATGACTTTCGGCCCATCGCATGTTGTAATACCATTTACAAATGCATTACTAAGATTCTGGCTAATCGTATATCAGTAGTGCTCCCTGACATTATAAATCCTGCTTAGACGGCTTTTGTTAAAGGCAGACGCATTACTGACAATATTCTTCTGGCTCAAGAGCTGTTTAGCGGATTTCACTTGGACACTCACTCATCAAAGTGCGCTATCAAGGTGGACTTTCGGAAAGCTTATGACACACTCGACTGGGACTTCTTGGAGACAACTCTCACAGCATTTGGGTTTCCTGCTCGCTTCATACAGCTTGTTATGGTATGCATCCGGACCCCAAAATTTTCCATTTCTATTAATGGCGAACTCCATGGTTTTTTCAGTAGTGGCAGGGGTCTTAGACAAGGGGACCCAATCTCTCCTTATCTATTTACCCTAGCCATGGAAGTACTTTTAGGCATATTGGAGGCCCAATCTAACCGACCTGAGTTTCAGTACTATTGGAGGTGCAAGCCTCCCCGCCTCTCACATCTCTTCTTCGTGGATGATGTGTTCATATTTAGTAATGGCAAACCAGCATCGGTGACCTGTATTAAAGAGGGACTGAATACTTTCTCCCAATGGAGTGGATTAATTCCTAATGACAACAAAAGTGAGGTATTTCTCTCGGGTGTTGCAGAGACAACCGGGACCCAGCTCCTTCAAATTCTGAATTTCAGAAGAGGGTCTCTTCCGGTGCGCTACCTGGGTGTTCCAATCATCACCTCACGTCTAAGCAAGGCGGACTGTAATGCACTGGTCTGTTTACTTACGACTCGTGTCCAGTCTTGGACTCATCGTTTCTTATCATTTGCGGGCAGGTTACAACTTATCAAATCAGTACTACATGCTATACAAGCATATTGGGCTTCCATCTTTTGGATTCCTTCATCTATTGTTGACCGGATTGAACAAATCTGTCAGCAATTCCTATGGAAGGGACCCGGACTCGGGGCGGGTGGGGCAAAAGTATCATGGGACGATGTATGCATCCCTAAACAAGAAGGAGGGCTTAGGATCCGGAAAATCCGCGACAACAATAAAGCAGCCATGATCAAGCACATATGGATCCTCTTCACTGACAAGGAATCCCTATGGTGTAAGTGGATACATGCAAATTACCTCAAAAGGAAGCATTTTTGGACTACCCCTTCCCCAACCTGTTGCTCATGGACATGGAGAAAGCTTCTTGCATTAAGGGAGGAAAGTATAAATTACTTCAAGTGGAAGATAGGTAACGGTACATCTACTTCGCTCTGGTTTGACCCATGGCTAGACTTGGGTCTCATAAACTCGATTTTTGATAATGGCTATATATACCAATCACTCCTTACAAGGCATGCAAAGGTTGCAGATCTATTCTCCATGGATGGCCAAATCATCTTAAATGAGATTCGCTTATGGCAAATCCCAATCCCTCCACTAAATCAAGCGAGTGATAAGTTCACTTGGTTGATGCATCCTTCTGGTACATTTTCTACGGCATCTGCCTGGTCGGTCATTCGAAGGAAAGCGGCGCCGGTCTCGTGGGCTTCATTTGTGTGGAATAAGGCGATAATTCCTCGTCACCAATTCCTCCTTTGGCTGATAGCTCGGAATCGCCTCCCAACTCAGGCTTTCTTAATGGCCCATGGTAGATTACCTCTGGTACACTGTGCATTGTGCAATACTAGGCCAGATACTATTAACCATCTATTTTTTGACTGTCACGTCTCCAACTTGCTTGCTAATTTTTGGGCTGCAAAGTGCAATCTCACTTGGGCTAATCGATCTTGGAGTGAGAATCTTAGGTGGGTAAGCAATACTCTCTCAGGTAGTGGTTTCTATGTGGACATCGCCAGATTCTCCTTCGGAGCTCTTTGCTATGTGATTTGGAAGACTAGAAATGATATAACATTCCGGTCATCCAATCTCTTTATGCCGGCCATGAAACAGTATCTCACCAAGGCGGTCAAGGATAAAGCTACTTCCCTCAAGTTGGTTGCTGATAGCCCGAGGAATAGGAGATTGTAGCGTAGCTAGGGGCTGGACCCAAATATTTTTGTGTAGGAATGTGAGTGAGTTAGCCTTGCTAACCTTGGCTTCTCACTTTTGTTTTTCTTTGATGTGAACTTGCCCCCCCCCCCACTCCAGCGACATGTTGTCCCGTTGAGTGTGGGTTGGTGCCAAGTCTCACCCCCTCTATATAGCTGTATGGTTGACTCTCAATTCTCTTTATAATACTTAACTTTACCAAAAAAAAAAAAAGATGATGAAGAATCAAGGCTATCGTGTTATATATGAGTGTTTGAATAATGAAGAGGTGGTTTTACTCAAGATTTGTTTTCTTTGTTGGAAAAAAATGAAGACAAAAAAAAAGGAAGAAAATGTGAAGAAATGAGGGTAGGGGTTTCTTGTTGTGCTTCAATTCGTGCTCCATTAACAAAAAAATTTGGGTGCTCCAAGCAAGAGAGGACAGAGAACGAAGAAGATGGAGAGTATAAGAAGAAACTATGAGAACGTGAAGAGTCTGGTGGTTTTGTTTTTAGGGTTTGTTAATTTCTATAAATATTTTTTTTGACAAAATTACTATTATTTCGGCCATCGGAAATGCTACATGCTTGTCAGTTGGTAAACATTTGATTGGCTAGTGATTTGAGGTTCTTATTTGAGACTGGTTTAGCCACTTTGGGTTCTAATTTGAGACAACGGTCACTTTGGATCTTTATTTGAGAAAATATGCTCACTTTAGGTCATTTTTTGAAAATTTCCCTATAAATCATGCCTCTTAGGAGATTCTATGAGACTCATCTAAATGTATCATCGTGTATCTATCTATCTATCTATCTATCTATATATATAACACAGTTAGGCCTCAAATCATGACTTGTCATTTTGGTAAGTACGTGAATGTTTGAATTGCATTTAAGGTGATGATTTTCAATGAGACTTTGCATTGAAGGAAAACAAATTATTTGATAAATATTTTCTTAAAAATGATTGATTATTTCACTTGTAGAAATGAATGATCAAAAATATTTTCATCATTTTCGAAAATGTGTAGACTTAAATTGTTGTTAATAATGAAAATATCACGTAAGTGCTCTAGAAGATAGGCTTCTAAATGACAAAACATGAAGGATCTTGAAAGCAATGTAACTGCGCCATTACTTGTAGTTTGACACAACAAAAGGAAGATGAAAAGATTGAGGTATGGACTTTGTGGCCAAAACCCAACAAAATAAAATGAAATTTTACGAACGTTTATGAAAAAACTCTCCATGGCGCAATTAGAAGTCAAATTTCAAATGCTAAGAAAGAAGTATAAGCTAAAGAATACATGCAAAAGTCATTTTAAAATCCAATGTGTCCGGTAAGATACACTGTTATGTTGGCTGCCGGTGTTAGAAAAATGTGGATATTTGAAAACTTTTTGGCCTCAATAAGTTTTCTAATTCATTAAGTGTTGAAATGCTAGTAAACTCAATTTCTATCATTCGGATTTGTTCCTGAGACACCAAAATATGGCTTGGTTCTTGTGTGGCTAAGCATGAGTTGTCTACAATCCTAAAGAGATTTTTGATTGATTTGTACATTTATGCAAGGGTAAAGTTTAGAAGATAGATATGAGAGCAAAGCAACACACCTCAAGTCCGACTATATAAGAGTAAAGAAATATTCATCATATAAACAGAGCGATGTCAAGCTGATGTTTGATGCAGAAATCAAGAATGCACAAAACTGAATAATACAAATTAGAAAAGATACTTTTATGAGTTTATGATATATGCTTATGAGAAGGGTTGCCCCGGCCCCAACACCAGCCAATTTAGACCTTTACACATGGGAAAGGCACCGAAATATGGCTTGGTTCATGAAGGGCACATCACAGCAGCACGGTCACACACTGCCACCCCTCCAATCTTCCGCCAATGAACTAAACTGCAGGAACTATCTCACCGTAGCTGCACTTTGGACTAGAATCCGCACAGATTACAAGACAGAGGCTCCAACAAGTAACACGACAGATCCCGTTTGTCGCAATGCGATCTAGTCAGAGCCGTACCTAACGGCAATTTTGACTCGATGACTTCCTCACTTCACTTGCATAATCATAGCCACGGGCAGCTTTGGACCGCACGAACAACGTGCCCGTCATTCCGCTCACTCAACTACACGCTCGCTTGCTCGCTCAATCGCAAAAACTAATGAAGCACGCCTTTCGACTTTCAAATACCTCATCCGATAACGAATTCGGTTGTGCATCCGTGCTCAATAATCGCATTGCAACTGCTACCAGGGAGAAAACGCAACATCTCATGGCATGCGCGAACGGAACGCGAGCGAATTCACGCTCTCGACAAAGCGAAAGAATGATGAACGACAGAGAATGGAGGACTCAGGAGACTCACGGTTCGTGGCGTATTCCTCAAGAGGGATGGCCTTCCGGTTGCGCCTCTCTCTGGCCTCCGACGACCGAGGCAGTGAAGTGAGTGTGAGCGGCAGTGAGGAGATCAAGATGGCGAGCCGCCCTAATTGGCCGTGTCGAAGTGGCTGAGGACCGATGGGGTTAAGACTAATTAAAATGAAACCAAATGCTGGCAAGACTGATGCAAAGGTAGTATAGCTTATCCCGTCCTTCATCATCATTGTCTCCTTTCTCCTTCTTTAGTTCAGCAGCGTCATCTGAAACTTGGGGTTTCGGACGACTGCAATTTTGCCAAGGCTCTACACTGAAGTAATCATGGTCCAAACGCATAGGCCAACCTACTTCAAAACAATTGGGGCGATCCAGGAGGCGTAGAACATCGAGGAACCTGGACCATGCTGATGGACCCAGCCAGGCATCAATGACTTTGGGTTAATTCTAGATTTCCGAGCATGACCGCGAGTACTCAGACTATCTATTCCTGCACAGAGAGAGAGAGAAGGCAGGTAGGTGGAGTGATCTCAAGAGTGCTGTTGGGGCCCTGAGAGACCCTTCATCGTATCCCTACAATGTAGCATGAAAATCAGCATTTGCTGATATGATGAGAACATTCTCTTTTCATCCTCCCCCCTCCGAAAGTAGGATCCACTCGCCACTCTTTAACCGAACTGGAAAAATGAAAATTGTTCTCTCTCTCTATCAAAGACAACGTACAAAAAGGCTTCCGTTGCTACTTTGAGAAACGATCGACATTAAAACTGTGGGATGGGAATACTTTCCTCGTGATTGTATTCGGACCAACATCTTGCGGCAGCTAGCGAACTACTAGAAAATGGCCCGCGCCAGAATTTACAACGTCCCTCTCATTTTCACTCGGTTTCAAGCCTGTCAGACTAGGGGCAGTGAGGCTTGGTTGCCACCTATCCGTTCGAGCTGATCTTTTTGTCAGTTAATGGAAGGCGTGTTCCTAATGGGAGAGCTATTGAAGTAATTGACTTAGAAAGTGATTCTGCTTTTGAAGACAAGGCCTTCAACATGCCTGAAAGGAAGCAAGGATTATATATGTAGCATGTCTCTCGTTTTCTCAACAGATGTAATAGTTGCAGCAGTACCTTTTGCAGCTGTTTGTTTTAGTTTGATTCTGAGTGATGAACAGTTCTGCAAAAACAATCCCTTCCTTGTCAAAGTCTTGTTCTTTTGCTTCAATACCTTAGAGCAAACCAGTGAGAGGAGGAACCTTATGGCGTCGAAAATGCTACTTGTTGGTACTTGGTTTGCCCCGGCACCAATCTCAGTGAGTCTGCTTGCCTCAGCTGCTAAGTGTATGCCAGCCAGTGGAAACCAGTTGAATTGGACCAAGTTGTTCGGTTTAGGGTGCTGTTTAGCACGGAGCATATTATTAGTGTTCGGGTGCATGGTCAGGCCTACTTGGGTCCTTCCAGGAAAAGTGGTCAACGCGAATGTGTGAAGAGAGAACAACTGCAGGGAAAACACTTTATTATTGAAGCCGACCGTTTCACCTGCATGCCAAACGTAGAGAAATAGATGGAAACAGCCGAAAGTGGGGAGAATTGCCAAAAAAATCCTAAACCGTTGTGTCAATTTAGTTCTAAACTTTTTTTTTTGATCAATTCAATCCAAAATTTTTTGCGATTATGCCAATTTAGTCTATCCGGCCACATTGGCCGGCCGGTGCCGGCGACAATATTTTAATAATATTTTTATTATTTTTGATTTTTTTATTGTTTTTTTTCTTTTCTTCTTTTTCTTCCTCCCCTCCTCTCCCCCCGCCGGCGGTAGTGGCCGGCCAGCTCCAATGAGGCTACTAGCCACTGTGCGAGGGCCGCGAAGCCCTTGCCGACGATTGTGGCCCCCACCGCAACCCTTGCCGGCGGCCTCGCCCAAACCTGGGCGAGGTCGCTGAGGGTTGCGACCCTTGTCGGCGTCCTCACCCAGACCTAAGGGACGCCTAGGGGCCATGGCGAGGCTGTCGGGGGCCTTGACCCTTGCCGGCGGCCTCGCCGCACTGGGCGAGGCTTGGGGCTGCGGGTGAAGCGGCCTTGCCCGGGCCCGGTGAGGCCATGGCGACCTTTGCCCAGACCCACCTTCGCCCGCGGCCGGGCCATGGCGAGGCCGGCCTCGCCCAAGTTTGGGCGAGGTCATCGGCGAGGGTTGCGGCCCCCAGTGGCCTCACCCAGACCTAGACGAGGCAGCTTCGCCCAGATCTCGGCGAGGCCAACCTCGTCGTGGCCCCCAGACTTCCCGGGTCTAGGCGAGGCCACCGGCGAGGGTCGCGGCCCCTAGTGGCCTGGCCCAGACCTGGGTGAGGTCGCCAGTGAGGGTCGCGGTGGGGGCTGCGGTCGTCAACAAGGGCTTTGCAGCTCTCGCGTAGTGGCCGGTAAGGGGGGAGGGGAGGAAGAGACAAAAAAAAGAAAAGAAAAAAACAATAAAAAATTCGGAAAATAATAAAAAAATTGAAAAATAATAAAAATATTATTAAAATATTGTCGCCGGCGCCGGCCGGCGTCCACGTCAACTCCGACAAGCCAAATTTGGCCGGATAGACTAAATTGACACAATCGTAAAAGGTTTAGGACTGAATCGATATAAAAAAAAGACTTAGGACTGAGTTGTCACAACTGTAATTTATGACTTTTTTGGCAATTCTCCCATTGAAAGTGACGAGGCTGAAGTTGATATAGGCCGAAATGGGATCTAGACAAGCCAAGAGGATGCGTCATTTTGTTTGAAGTGACGGATAGGCTCTTAGTGGGTTTGTGAATAACCCATTAACATCCACTTCTATTTTTGCTTTCGATTCGCGAGAATTGTTTGAGGCTAATCTTGTGGCAGCTAGCAAACAGCTAGGAGATGGCTCGTGCCAGAATTTACATTGTCCCCCATTTTTGCTCAATTTCGGGCCTGTTAGATCTAGGACAATGAGGCTCGATTGCCACACAATATGCAATCGGCGTACTCGATTGAAATTTCTTTTTAACAATGCACAAGTTTTTGCATAAAGAAAAGTCCACTGTCCCATGAAAATCCCAACATTACTATTTCTCTGCCAAAACTCTGCTCTTTCTTATCTTTTACTCGAGTTTACTTTTCAGCTTCCTTTTTTCTTGAACTACCGATTTCACGTTACTCATGGTTTCAGAAATATTCTCCATCAGTAACTTTTACACACGGCAAAAAAAAATTGAAAAATCTAAATAATGTGAATCTGATTTCAAAAAAGAGCAATTGGGATTCAATATCATACAAAATTGACAGAAGATGATGAGCTTCCTGTTACATGTTACACAAGTTGCCCAGTGACATTTGGAAATTGAATGAACCAAGCAAAATCTTAATACCCCCATGACTCACGAGTCATACACGGTAGCCCTGCAATGCCAACTTGAAAATTTTTGGTCATGTTTGGAAGCATAGGGCCAGCTTCAACTTCTCGCAGAAGGCACCTAGACTGAAGGCTAGCTAAACTTGCATTTACACGAAATTTGCTGGAGATGGAGGCAATAAACAGCTGGTGCTTGAATTCTGGGCCGAAAGTTGGGATCTTTATGGAATTTCTTGTTTTGAATGAATAGGGTTTATGTGGTTTGTTGGTTGCTCCGGCCACTTTCATTAGTTTGTGTTGGTGATATAGGATTGTTTGTGAATCGTGACCAGTGAGTGTTGTTTGTCGAGTGATGGGTTCTTCTGGGTTTTTCTTGATCTGTGCACTCCATTCTCTGGTAGCCATAGCTTGTGGAGGTCTTATGATCTTCTACTCCTCTGAGGTTTCAGCCATGAAGCTTCAAGGATCTACGCGGCATGATCGACTCTTGATCAGAACCTCAGATTCCTTTTCAGGTTTGCTGCTTGTGGCTGTTGGCTTTCTACTAATCATGGTGGGATTTGTTAAGGACAGGGAGTTCCACAGCTTGTCCGCAAAATGGAGGAGCACACAATTTTGATTCATGACGTGGCAAGATCGTCAAGTTGGTCGTTGTGTAGGGCGTTTGTAACATCCACGGTTCTGGCACATGAGGACTGGCCATAAAAGTTAGTGTGTTAATGGCAGGAATCAGCCATGGCACATTGGCCTGATCAAAAGGAAAACCAAGGGACAGGCGGTAAACCAAATCACGCAAGTCAGCAAGAGATATTCGGCCATAGATCGGCCACTTGACTATAAGGGTGATCGTGGAACGGTCACTCACCACTGCGGATCAAGGGACAATCATGAGTCGTCCCAGCGAGGTTGTGTTCCGGTCCCGAGTGATTCCACTTGGTCATATACTGGTTGTGGGCGACCATGATTCAATCCTGTACAACTGCATGTTAGTTGCGGATCGACCGATTGCATGCAACTTCATGACAATCGAGAGCCAACCATGGACGCTCGTGACCGGTCGTGGATTGGCTTGATGACCCTATTGTCTAGCCATGAGCCCTGTTGCTCGGTTAGGTGCTAGGCACGGAGCTCGGTCTTGTGCCAAGCCCGGAGTTGCCCACGAAGCCCTTCAAATTGGCAGGGGCTTGGCCATGCGACTGGTTAAGATCGGCTGTGTGCTTGGCTAGCTTGGCCATGAAGCCCATGCGATGGGCCATTGATTTAGTTGCGTAACATCCTAAATTTCGACCGTATTTTGAAATGATATAAAATGATTATATTAATCAATGCCTTGTTAGTGCAATTACTCTAAACTAATCATTCACGAGTAAATTGACTTTTCGGAAGCGCAATTAGGAATCGATACGTGTATAACCAGTAAATTCAAATAGGGATAGATCGCTCGACTATAAGGATCTAAGATGGGTAATACCACCTTGTTACCAGTCAATTAGTGAATGGAAATAAATTAATTCAGCAGAGGTACAAAGTTAGATTGCGGGTGATTTCGTACGACT
Organism: Angophora floribunda; assembly: GCA_014182895.1. NCBI lineage: Eukaryota > Viridiplantae > Streptophyta > Magnoliopsida > Myrtales > Myrtaceae > Angophora > Angophora floribunda. The sequence continues at coordinate 18,865,788 of CM024709.1, forward strand.
TCGATACTAACTATGAATGACATTAAACCGATTTCTTTTTGACTTTGTACTTAGGATAACCAATAATTTCCTATGATTACATGACAACCGAGGATCACCCCTGGTTCAAAATTCAGCTTAAATGTGAATTGAAAAGCTATCGACTATTGGTCAAATGTGAGAAAACCCTAAAAGTCGTCCGATAGTTTAGGTCATACTAAAGTCGCATTCGATTGAATTTAACCTTGATTTTTAATATGATTTCAAGTATCAACTTTTCAAAGACTTCAAGATTGACTAATTGAATGTCACCACATTTATCCTTGGTTTTTCAGTAAGCCGTAAAGATTCGGAAAAGGGATTTTCGAGTTAAGAAGTTGGGCCCACAATTGGGCCGGCCCCAAGCCGAAGGCCCAATGGGCCTTGTGCTACCTTGGATAGCCTAATAGGGGCCCAACCAAGCCCATCTCCTTTCTTTTTCAGCCCATGGACTTTTCCTTCTAGAAACTTGCTTTGTGTGGTCCTTAGCCATATAGAATTGCTTGGCTCTTATGCATACTTTAGGCTCAAGTTGAGAGACTTCAAATTCAAGTTCTCTCTCTCTCTCTCTCTCTCTCTCTCTCTCTCTCTCTCTCTCTCTCTCTCTCTCTCTCTCTCTCTCTCTCTCTCTCTCTCTCATTTCCCCTTTAGTTTATGCCCCCTCACTATTTTCTACCCTTATCACTACTATTGTTGGTCACCAGAGCTACTATTGAGCCTACCGAGCTGCTGCCGCCCTTCGTAGTCTAGCCATTGCTTGCTAGTCATCGCCCAGCTCTACTAGCCACCTGCATAGCCTTCGTCAACTGTTGCCCCCTTTTGTTTTAGCGAGAAACTACCTAGCTAGGCATTATTTCGCTGAAATTTGGCCATCGTCCGTCGTCCTGTGTTGTCCCTGAGCTAGCCACATGTAGCCCTTATTCTCGCCATCGTCCCAGAACCCCTATATAGGTTAATACATGAGTTTATTTCCTAATAAGGGTTGTTTATGCTTAAGTATGTTTTATGTTCCCTAAGCTTGATTGAGATAAGCTAATGGTAGCTTAATTATGCTTATTGCAAATTTAATTAGGTTATGAATAATTAGCATTACTTTATTATGACTAATATGGTTTATGATTAGTATTAGTTAATTGTGATTAATTATTTATGGGAATAATTAATTATAATTAAATTATTTTGTGATAATTAATTGATTAATTAATTAATAATAATTAAATTTGAATTATTAATTAATTGTTGATAATTAATTATTTTGGAGAAATAAATTAATCATGATTCCTTGTTGTTAAATAATTAACTAGAGCAATATTCTTGAACATATACTTGTTGCTTACTAGTCAATTAAGGATAGTTATGTATGATAATATTACGTAGCCTTTAATTATTTAATGAGGTATTTAATTAAAGCGAGTTATTTTATGTCAAGTAATTGTTTATGATAATAGTTAATAATTATGGCTATTTTGTGGCAGATAATTATTTATGGAAATAATTAACTAAAGTACTTTATTTTGTATTAATAAGTATTTTTGGAAATAATCAAGGACTATAATTATTTCATGGTAATAAATTATTTATGAGAATAATTGATTATGGTTAGTTCACTGAGACACATGATTATTTATTGACATAATGACTTATGAGTAATTCACTAGTACTAATTGGTTATTGTGCTAATAATTGTTTATCGTTCATTTCTTGTGAGGATTGATGGATGGATTATCATGAGTGTAACATCCTGAATTTCGACCCATCTCGGGATATACAAAAATAGTTATTTCTTGATGCACTGCTAGTCACGATTACTTTGAATTGATCACTTAATGGTAATTGACCTATTCGGATCGGTAATTAGGAATCGATACGAGTAAGGTTAGGGAATTTGATCTAGGATTTCCCTCTCGACCATAAGGATCGAAGTGGGACAATACCATGCCCTTACAAAGCAATTAGCGAGCGGAAGTAAATCAATTATAGAGGAGTACGAGGCCGGATTGAGGGTGATTCCACACGACCTTGATACTCATGATAATCGACGATAAATCGATTTCCTTTTTGACTTTCTACGTGGGATGAGAAATTTATTCCTCGAGATTACATGACAACTGAGGGTTGCTCAAGGATTTAAGGAACTAAATGTGGATTGAAATTATTCAACCACGAGTCAATTTCGCGTAAAAATCCTAAAAGCCGATTAGTAGTTTAGGTTGTGCTAGAGTCGTAATCGACGGATTTTAATCTCGATTTTCAATCCAATTTCAGGTATTGAAATGGTAAGGACCTCATAAATAATTATTTGGATGCCACCTCATTGATCCTTGAGCTTTTACGGTAAGATCGGAAAAGTCGGAAAAATAAATGTTGGGCTGAGAAAATTGAATCGTAGGAAACGGGCCCAACCGTAGGCCCATTGGAATTTTTGGCCATAAGGGCCGGTCCACCTAGGGCCCATGGGATTCATGAAATTCCCATTTTTCCCTTGTCTTCTAGAAGGTTGAGTTTTGGAAGCCTTAACCTTGGTTAATCTTTTGGTCAAAAAGTAACCATGGGTTGGGTTGGCTTAACCCAACTTGCCATTCAAGTTTAACCTTTTCTCTCTCTCCTCTCTCTCAGCCACACATCAGCCCCCTCCCTCTCTCTCTCCTTTTCTTCTTTTTCTCTTCATTTCCTCTTCATTTCCTCTGTTTTTTTGTTGTTGTCTTCCTCTGTTTCCCCTTTTTATGCTTCTGGTTGTTGCTGTCTTTGAGTCTTGTTGCTGCTATTGCGGCTCTAGCTTGCTGGTGCAGTTGGGACAACTTGTGATTGCTGATGTGGAAGCTAGGTTATGCTGTTTCTGTGTTTTCTGCTATTGTTTCTGCATTTTTTGCTACTGTCCCTTGCTGTTTTCTGCTGTTTTGGTCACTGCTAGTTGCCGTAATCGCTGAGGGTCACTGCCGGTGCTATCCGGGACACATCTAGTTGCTGTTCAGCCACTGTCGGCCCTATTTTCCCTTTATTTGGTATCTAAACAGCTACGTCGGGGATTGTTTTGCCAAGTTAGGTTGTTTTCCGGCACCCGTTGTCAATTCCGAGTGAGCCGCTCCTTATTCTTGCCACCGCCGTCGTCCTAGTACCTTTGGAGCGCTTAACCCGTGAGTTGATTTCCTAATCCTTGATTAGGGTGCTAAACTCCATTAGAGGTTATTAGTTTAATTTTAAGCTTGGTTTATGTTCCTAATGATGAGTAATTAGTATTTGTTAATTGTTTAATTTTGATTAGTGTTAACCGTAGTTAGATTAATTTACCCTGGGTTACAATAAAGTAACCGCAGTTAGATTAAAGTAACTGTAGTTAGTTAAAGTAACCGTGGTTATATTAAATTAACTACAGTTAGATTTATTAACCGTGATTGAATAAAGTAACATCAATTGAGTTAGTTAACCGTAGTGGTTAAATAGTAATTGCGGTTAATATTAATATATTATTTATTAATTTCGAAATAAGTGTTATTTATTAATTTCAGAATTAATTAATTATTAATTTCGTTATGATTTATTATTATTTTTGGAGTAATAATTAATTAATTATTTTTGGAAAATGATTAATTATTAGTTATGGATGATTAATTAATTTTGGATGTTGAATATTTATTGTTGAATAATTATTAATGGAATATTTTTGGAAATAAGTATTATTTTTGGAAAGTACATTATTAATTAATTGTGTTAGCATCGATTAATTTCGGTGGATTATTGTTTGTACTTTCCTCACGTGGATTATATATCAAATAGATATATGCTTACTGTCTTTGATGATCTTGTTTAATATGTACTCGATAGAGTAAATTCGTGGATTGCGATTGTAAATTATGGTTAATGTATTCATCATATTCGTATGATTGCATGTGAAAGACATTTGTATTCGCGTGAGCACGTGTGAAATATTATCGCATTACATGTAGAAATTGCGATGAATTAACATGTACAAGCATAAATTATGTTTGCATTGGCTACCTTGAAAGATAATAAAATGAGCATGATTAATTGATGTGCTTGCGTGGTCACATAAGATCCCGTCACCTAGTGAGGGATCTGTGGTTGACAATGTCTGTATTATCGGAATGCCCCGCGGAGGTCTAGATGTGGGTCGCGGTAAAGGCCGAGCCTATGCTCCTTTGTGAATGCCATAGCCGTGCCCAATGGGGTGGGACGATGTCTGGTTATGCCGGTAGACTACCAACTTGTGTATTGGAAGTAAATTCCCCAAAGATTGTTAATAATTGGAACACGAGTGAGTGCATGGTGCATGTGACAATTTGAAATGTGTTTTGATTGTTCGCTATAACTGTTGCATTGAGGTGCACATTTAATAAACTGTATCATGTGGGTTGTGTGTGCCAAGAGCGATGTAATGATGCCTGTGATTGCAATTGTTAACTATTAATGATTACATATGAGCTTTGACATAATTGTGCGTTTGATAATAGTCGAATGGATATTCTTTTGTTGTTGAATTGTTGGTGATAGAAAGATTGCATGTTTAGGGCGTGTTAACACCTAAATTTTGGTTACTCATTTAATTATTTATTAATCACATTGAAAAATCAGAGATTAATTTCTAACCCCTTAACAAAAAATTTCATTAAAATTGCATCGCATATAGACATCAGGACACTTGCATCACTATTTTTAAAATTTAGAAATTTACAAAAAAAAATTAAATAAAATTAAAAAATAAATTAAAAAATCGAAAAAAAGAGGACGGGCCAGGGCTGGGGCCACCTACCCTCCCCCATGTGGCCCATTCCCTTTCCTCACATGGGCTCGACCCGTTTCCTTTTTTCCTTCTTCTTCCTTGGCCCAGCCCACTCGGCCTTCTTCTTCCTCTCTTCTTCTCTCGCGCGTGGAAACAACAATTTGTAGAGGAAGACTAAAAAACTGAGCAAGGCAGCAAGTCAGAAAGGGGCAGAAGCAGAAGCGCAGAGCAGCTGCAGAAAAAGCAGGGCAGCGATTCAGAATAGCAGCATAAGTGAGGTTGGTAGAAGGAGAGTTGAAAATGGAAGCAGCAAGCAGCAGCGCAAAAAGGAGAGAGCTTCGGGGAGCCGAGAAAAATGAAGAAAAACAGAAGGGGGGGAGACCGGAGGACGAGAGGAACAGAAATGAAACTGACGAGGGGAGAGTAGGGGAGAGTTCTGAGGGGCGAAGCAAAAAAAAAGAAAAAAGAGAGGGCCAGAGACAGAAAGGGAGAGCTTCAACGGAGAGCTCGAGAGGGAGACCGAAGGACCAAAAAAAAGAGGACAGAAACAAAAAAAAAAAGAGAGAAAAAAGGCAGAACTGAGAGAGAGAGGGAGTGACCGAGAGAGACCGAGAGACTGAGAACGAGAGAGCAGAGGGAGAGAGTGAGAGACTGTCGGTAGCCACGCCTGACTCGAGGTCCATGTCCCGTTGCCGTGCCTCCACTCTTTGTCCTTGAAGCCAGCCGGTATTTAGTCGCAGCTGGAGCGAGGAGACAGGGTGAAGTCAGAGGTGAGAGAACAAACCCAGAAGAGTGTTTGAACGCCGCTGGAGTCTGTTCGTCGGCCGCCATCAGCCGTGAAGCCTCACCTGAACCAGGTAGATCTAGAGGCATTTTTTGTACTGTTTTCGCAAGTGTCGGGCTGGAGCTCGTGTCGACCAGTTCGGGCGAGCCTTGGTCCTTGCCATGCCTCTATTTATGTCCCTGTGTGTACTAGAATGATCGTTTAGAAGCTTGGACCCGAGCCGATTCCTGTTCGAGCCAAAAATCCTTCATTTCAACAACGCACACGCCCTGTTTGTTAAAATGCCTAAATGAAGCCGAGATTTTTTTTCTCGTTAGATCCGTGTTCGGTAGCTTAGTTCGTGGATGTTTGTTTGTATATTGTGAATCTTCCTTTGCCGTTGTGTTTTTCTTCGTGTTATGACAATTTTTCATGAATGGCCTGCGTCGAGTCGGGTGGGGATGTCCTCGGTTCTGGCAATGGAGGGCGTTCACGGTCACCGGCGGCCAGCGGCGTCCGATGTTGGTTGAACGGAACAATCGACGCCGGATGATGACCTGGCGCCCTTCTAAAAGCCGGCACAGGCTTGTTGCGCGTGGAGGCGGGCCGACGAAGAAGCTGTCGGAGCTTCAGTCGGGCGTGCACGGGAAACATACATACGTGAAATAGAAGACCAAGAATAAAAAAAGAGATTAAAGAAAAACAAAAAAAAGAAAAAAAAAAGGAAAAAAAAAAAAGATAGGGGCCAATGAGATGGGCTTCTGCTGCGGGCCAACTTCAGTTGGGTCGAATTTGTCACGGGCCGGGTTTTTTAGCTGGGCTAGGAAAATAGAAATTGAGCTTCATTTAAAAAAAAAAAAAAAAAACCTGTGTGGGCCTTTTCATTTTTTTTGTGGGCTTAAGGCCGGCCCAGGCCTTTAGCCCAACCCAGATCGGCAGGGTCCGAATCGGGTTAGCGGGGCCGGGTTTCCTGACCTGGTCCGAATTATCTTTTTTATTTATTAAAAAAATTAATTAAAAAAAATTCAGAAAATATCAAAAAATCATAAAAAATTCATAATTTCACAAAATTCATGGGAAATTCGGAATCTTGAAAATTTATAAAAATTTTCGAAAGAAATTATTATTTTTAATTAAAAAATATTCGAAAATATTAAAATATTGAAAATTCCAAAAATTTCAAAAATCCCAAAAAATTCCAATTTTGTTTTAGAGTTCCCTAAGAAGTTCTAAAATAATTCTTGGACAATTTTCTCTTAAAAGGTGTGGGAAAATCATTGGATTAAGATTGTGCTTAAAATTGGATAAACCCTTATGACTTCACCTTAGGGTTTTAATTATCCTCGGATATAATTGCCCTTGAATGCACGCTTAGGATGCGATGATTGTGGTTTCCCCCCTTAGTTTAATTAGGATTGCCATTTATTTATCTCTTAATACTAAGTGTTTATTTTCCCTTGCAATTTATTTAATGTTTTCTTTAATTGCCGATTGTTATTTTGATGATTGTGCACCCACATGATCACCTCACATGTTAATGGTTAAGTCTAAAATCAATCCAAATTTCCTTACAAAAATCTTTTTGAAATGAACAAGATTAGGTACCGAAAGGGCATTAATTGGTTAATTAGTGTAATCAAGTCTCTGACTCTAGGATCTCTAGTTGCGTAGAAAGTGATGCACACTCCCATGCCCCGCTTGATTTCTAGCTGACCCCAATAGGCTAGTGACGACTTCTCATTTGAAGATTCTCATGAACACCCAATGTCATGCGGGGTATGGGCTTAGGAGAGCCCATGTCTAATGAGGGTCTTGGACCCACCCTTTGGACAATACTCATAAACCTATTTATTTATATATTTATTTTCCCCCACGGGACGGAAACAATAGGTCGCGATAGGGCGCACCCGAGGCGAGTAGGTCTCCTAACCGAGGCTTGGGATTTTGACTTACTGAGATTTTATTTCACTGGTTATTAAATAACCATTTTCAGGTCCGTAGGATGGAGGATCGACACGTGTTACGGGTCGTGGCCGTTTTTGAAACGAGTAGATTAACTGTGGTTTATTGGTTTCATTGACTCGATAAGAAGATGCCTATGGTAAGGGCTTGTACTTGTAAATTTCCTAGGGCTAATTAGTATATAAATAAAGCAACACTTTGGAATGTGTTATTGTTGGGTTTTCCTACTATCCTTGCTTTTGTAATTGACTAGAGGATTGTAATTCACTTCCGCATGTGTTTAATTAAAAGATAAAAATAATGGTTGGTGACGGATCCTGGGGAGTTGCAAATCAAATGATCACAAGAGAATAGGGGTTGTTGCGGACTCGAGGGTTAGGTCGTGACAATGAGGCTAGTTGGTTGAAATTGATTATTTGAATGACTTGAACTTGTGTTTGTTGATTGTGGTTGGAAGTTGATGAGTTAAGCAAGTTTACTAAACCATCAATTAGTATTGCATTGTACGTGTGATATTTGCAATAGCATGTTGCGTGAGCACAAACTATGGTTGCATTGGCTATGTGAAAAGAAAGAAATAGTATTGTTGATGGTTGTGCTGCATGACAACATAAAGGAAAGCCTGGCGCTACTGGAAGACCGTCGACTTTTGGGTTGTGCTGTGGCCTTTGAGGTCACCTGATTTTTATTGGATGCCTGACAAGTGAATAGTTGCTATAAGATTGTGCCGAGTTGAAACTCCTTTATGGAATGCCATTTGGGCAGAGGTCCCATGATGTAGCCGTGTCAAACGGGGTGGGACGATGCCTGGTTATATTAGTAGATCACCAACTATAAGATTGTGCTGTGGCCTGATGGGTCATAATAATTGGAACACATGAATGTATAGTGCATGGAAAAGTTTATTATGTGTTCTGATTATATAATCTGCTTGGGTGTATTGTTTCCGGCATGAGTTATATTATATCATGCATGGTGGTGTGCCAAGGCAAGGTGAGAATGCCTGTCATTGTATTTGATAGTTGTGGTTAATGCTATGGTTGAGAATCTTTTCATGTTAATAGATAAATCAAAGCGATGGTCGCTTTGTAATTGATCTGCCATCAATAATAGGTTACATATTTAGGCTGTACCTAAGGTGAACGAATTTCCTAACTGAGGCTTAGGACTTTAACTTACTGAGTCTATCTCACCTATCGTGGTAAAATATTTTTAAGGTCCTAGTATGATGTTGTACTCGGTATGTTTCGGTGTCCCCATGGACATGAGCACTGTCGTCATCACGCGACTTGTTTCGAGTCGCGATTTTGTGTTTGAGCATTATATCACCATTGTGTAGGTCGATGAGGGGAGAGGAGACTATTACATGCCTCACATATTTAAGACATGGTTTGCGAGACAGGGGACATGGTGTATGGTCCCTTAAGGAGCTTTAATTGGCCATTGCTACACGAGGGTCTTGGCGATAAGGTCTGGGATCCCATGGACCTCAAACCTCTGGATGGTGCGGTGGAGGATATCATGTCCGGGGAGTCTGACCCGTTAGAGGCTAGTGATTAGACACTTGATGTTTAATCTTTTTGACTGACCCCCCTTCCCCTGTTTTTGTTGATCGACATAGGTTAGCCTAGCCTGGTCCTTTTTTATGTAGGCCATTGGAAAAGCGCCCGAGGGAGGGCAAGTATATATATGTTTCCTCAGGCTAACCTTAGTGGATTAATAAAAGTGATGCTATTGTTTCTACTAATATATCTTTTTGCTATCCTTACTTGATGTTTAATTGGGTGTTTGTAGATTCGTTTCCGCATGTGTTTAATTGCAAGGTAAAATGAGTTGGTCAACGACAAGTCTTGTGGTGTTGCATTCATCTGACCACAAGTGAACAAGAGTTATCGCATACTCAAGAGTTAGGGCATGACAAGTTGCCCAAGAAGGCTAGGATGCAACTAGCCTTACCTAAGCATGGTTTGGCCCTGAAACTTGGCTCGAATCGTGCAGTCGACCATGTATAAATATGAGTACTCCTCACTTAATGATGTTAGTGCTTCCAATGGCTTCATCTCCATATTTATCTTGTTTTTTGGAGAAAAGAACAAAAGAGAGAATTCTAGAATAGTGTGGCAAAGAGAAGAAATTTGAAAAGCAAGTTGGCTAATATATCTAAGCCTAATGATTGCACAAAATCTAGGCAATTAATAAGAGAGGTGAGTCATTTAGCTTTGGTGTCCCCTACAAGAATAGGCCATAATGACACCTGAACTAAGACTTGGAGAGTAAGTTATTCATTTCATCATTACAAGACTTAGGTGGCCTAATAAGATAAGGAAGAAGTGTTGCCTTAGGGATTATGCTTGCCACCTCTTCCTCTTCAGCCTTACCACCTTCTCAACCTAGGCTTGTCACAAAAAGAAATCTTATTAGTTTATTTGAAAGGGAAATGATGAAAGGTTTGCCTATAAATAGAGACATCCCTCCCTCATTCCCTTATCGCACCACCTCCTCTTCCTTTCCTTCTCTTTTACACCTTCACCCTCATCGCCGCCGCCCTCTCTCTCTCTCTCTCTCTCTCTCTCGTGCTGTGCCCCTCTTGCCTAGCTCTTGCCCGTTTGTTCACCTGTATATCACTCGGTCACCTAGACTGCCCCTTGAAGTGTTGTAAGTAGACTTTCTAGCCATTGGCTAGGGCATTGGGCTTGTAGTATGTACTTGGTTTTTTGCTTACCCGTGATTGGTTGTGTGTGTGATGTGGATTATGTTGTATGATTTGCGTCATATCTTGACCTTCGAGCATGCGACAACCCCTATTCTCTTGAAGTCGTTTGAATGTAATGTCCTAGGATGCGTCACTGACCATTCTTTTTATCCTTCGATTAAACGCATGTGGAAACGATAAACAATCCTCAGTCAACAAAATAATATGGATAGTTAGGAAAACCACAACAACAACACAACCGAAACACATCTTTAATTTATATTACTAGTTAATTCTAGATAGTTTACATGTACAAGCCCTTACAATAGGCAACTTGTGACCGAGTCAACAAATCAGCAGGTTCAGGGTTAAACTACTCCTTCCAAAACACAGCAACAAACCATACTATGGGCTTGAAAATGATTAAATAATAATAGGTGAGATATAAATCTTAGTAAGTTAATGCTTTAAGCCTTGGTTAGGACATCAACTCGCCTTGAGGATACTTAAATGTGTAGTTTCTTATGATGGCAGATTAGTAGTAAAGTGACTTACACCTTACCTTAATTATAAACGTGATTAGGAATTAATCTTTACAATAAAATTCACAAGTCGTTGCATCGAATTGCAAGCACCCTTACCTTACCTTAGTACATACCCTGCACAATACATACTCACACATGCTATAAATAATACAATCAGGCATATAACCTTAACACAAATCATATTTCCTCACATGCAATGCAGTGATGCATGTTTCCATTAATAAGACCTCTTGGGTCACTGTCAACACATGGGTATTTTAGTTTTTTGGCATGACCAGGCATTGTCCTGTCCACTTGGGTACGGCATTATCTGGATCTTTCACCACAGATGGCATTCCTAAATAAAGCATCGGTCTAACCTCAATTGCGACTCGGCATTCGAACTATTGCCGAGCATCTGATAAATCGGGCACCGTCTCCCAACCTCTTGTTGGGTGACAAGTTTATTAATTGTGACCATACAAGCACCTCAAACCATTCAACCATTTTATTTCTCAAATATTAGCTAATGCAAACGTGGTATGAGCTCAAATAACAGACAACTGCTACTTTCACACATAAAAATGCTGTAAAGTAAGCACACATGGTTACGTACACATCTTTAATTGTCAAGCCTTGCTTATAGTCCTTTTGAAATATTTTTCTCCTGATTAAATTATAAAATCCAACATAGAAACCCGACCCTTCAAGGTTTACCCTTTATATGCCTACATTAATCCTTTAAAAAGTAATACACCATGTCTCATGTACGTCAATTATTTTTCAGGGTCATTCAATCAACATAGATCGTGTGGAAAATATCACCCAAGGTTCAATCAGCAATAATATATTTTTTTGATAACCTTTCAATTTAATTGTAAATAATTAAAATCATTAGTAATTAAGTATAAGGAATTATGTCCAAAAATAATTAAATAATCTAAAATCGAATTAATTATAATTAATTATTATTGAAAAAAATTAAATTATTATAAATCAGGATTAGCTAATTAATCATCACTTATTATGGTTAGCCACGTTTAATTAAAACTAAGTAAGGTTAGTTAAATTAATTAACGGAACTATAGCTAACCACTAACCATACATATTAACTATGGTTGATTAAACTAACTTCAGAATAACCATGGTTAACTAACTTAACCATCAACTAACCAAGGGTAGTTAACCTAATCATTTAGCTAACCAAGGTTAGTTAAATTAACCAACCACTAGCTCTAGCTAATTCTAATTAACCTTCTAATCTAAATTAACTTAAATCTAACTATCTCCTAAAACGAGTTTAACGGATTAATCGGGGGATTATGACATTAACTCACTTGACGATGATTTTGACGATATGGTGTGACGGTGGCGGCTAGGGGAATGCGTGGGTACCTCTGGCGCACTGAGGGGAGACGGTTTTGAAAATGGGTCTTGGTTGAGGAGGTTTAGCCAAGGGAAGACCAAAAAGGAGAGAGGGATGCAGTGGCTCCGGCATGGCTATCGCGGATAGCAATGGTCGCCTCAATGCCAACGATGGCAGAGGCAGTGGCTTGAGGTGGAGTGGTGACGAGACAGTGGTAGTCCAGTCCCCGTCCGTGAGAAACTCGAGCAGCAAAACCAGGGGAGAAGGAGAAGGAACAGGGCGGCAGACGGTGATCGCTTGGTTATCTAGCGAGGCATGAGGGCGGTCCGTTGGTGGCGTGAAGAGGCTGGTTGTCAAAACGGACTAGTGATGGTTAGCTTGGCAAAGGGGTAGCTATAGCGACTGGTTCAATTGGCTTAGAGCATTGGCCAATATAGTTGTAGAGGAAAGGGAGGAACGACAGCTCGACAGGCTGATGGTGGCTCCAGCATGTGGCTGGGTGGTTGACGAGGTGGCTAGTTCAGCTGACTTGGTGGTTGAACTAGGAACAACAGGGGAAGAAAACGGCAGAGAGAGAGAGAGAGAGAGAGAGAGAGAGAGAGAGAGAGAGATGCGGTGAGTGGTGGTGGTTTCGTGTGGCTTGTTGGTGGTTTGGCAACAAGCCGTTGAGGCGACTGAGCTGCGTTAGGTAGCTGGTGCAGACGGCGTAGCCAGGACAAAAGCAACACAGCAACAGTGGCAGCGGGTCCATAGAGAGAGAAGATGAAGAAGAGGAAGAAGGGGAGGGGAAGGAGGAAGTAGCAGCACGCAAGTGAGAGGGGAGGGAAAATCGCTTGTGGAGAGAGAGAGAGGGGCATATGGTTGGTGGGGGAGGGGACAGCCACAATTTTTTGTGCCCAAGTCTTATCACTCTCAATTTCCAAAAACTTTTATCTCTTAGTCCATAAATGGTAGGGGCAATTTGGTTTTTTTGTCCATTTTTGGACTCAATCTTCCCAAAATGCCCTTGGTCAGAAATGAAGATGTGGCAAGGTCTCGAGTTTAACTTTTCGGCTCGCCAATGCTTTTCCAACGTTTTCGAGTGAATCGAAAATTTGGGAATTAAATTCATGGCCAATTCAATAAATTGCAACTTTAGTATATCTTAGACTAATGGGTAGCTTCTAAGAGTCACACATATTTGACCTATGGTCAAAACAATATTAATCTGTGTTTGAGCAAACTTGAGCTAGGGGTGACCTTGGTTGTCATGTAATTGCGAGAGATCAATTGCCCCACCCTCATGAATTCTTATGGTCGAATCGTCATCCATAGTCAAGTTTTACGGTCGTGTGCACACTTGAATCCTTAGCAGCCTTTCACTTTGGTTAGTGTCTCATGAGTGATCAGTTCAGAGTGAAATTTTATTTATAATACATTGACAAACTATTCATTCATATAATCCAACTTAGGTCAAAATATTCAGGACATTACAATTTGCTCATGTTCTTTGCATGTAAGTAGATTCTCTAAACCTTGATTAAGGTGATATGTTACGTTAGTTGAGCGAGTCATACTCTTGATCATGCTTGTGAGCATGTGTGTGTTCATGATAGAATTTCTATAGTTTGCTCATTTATGATTTTGTATGGTTTGCTCACACGTTTGGGTTCACAGGTGGAAGCATACCCTAATCCATGGAAGGGTTTCGCTTGGTTCGGATTGGCGTCAAGACACGTTGGAAAGAACCTAGCTTAGCAGGTTGGTATTGAGGCGTACCGATAGATTTTTCTAATTTTATTTTCTGATGAATTTCTAAACAAAAATATACGTTTAATAATGACACAAATTTTTTGTTCGTGGAATACAAATTCATTCAATAACAACATAAAATTTCTCCCTCTTAGATGGCGATGTCGGGGTAATAGCAAGGACAAGCGACAAGAAGGGTTTTTATTTCTCAATTCTAATCCAAAAATAGAGAAATAGAAAATTTCGCATTTATATTCCAAACATATTTTTAGACTAAAAATTTATTCTAAAAGAAAAAAAGAAATTGCATTACTAAACGGATTATTTCTGGGAATAGAAAAATAGTTTTGCAGTTATCATGTGTGTCCTAAGTGATCATAAATTTAATGAAGTTCAATCAACTCTAATGCTGAATCTTAACTACCTTATCGAGGCCTTTCATTTTTCTCTCAATTTTTTTTTATCATTTTGTTTGTTGATTTTTATTTATTTATTTGTTATCTCTTTTCTTGTTCGGTCCCTAAGTCCAGAACACTCGTGCACACTAAGGGCGCGAATGATAATATTTTTGTTCCAGAAATCATTTTGGAACAGAAATAGATTTTTCTATTTCTATTTCTGGATGAGTTTCCGAGCCAAAAACGCGTTTAATAACGATAAAAAATTTCTATTCTTAGAATAGAAATTCATTTGATAATAAAAAAAATTTTACTTTTCCAAGTGGCGGTGATAATGGGAGGAGCAGGGACCACCGGTCATCGGTCGTCGTTCGATCGGTCGTTGCCCGCCGTTCACCGCCTGCTGTTCGCCGCCGTTTGGTCGCCATTCGTTGGTCACCGTTTGCCGTCGTTCGCCATCCAGTCGCCGCTCGGTTGCTGTCCGCCGCCCGTTGTTTGCCGCTCGTTGTTCGCCGCCATCTAGTTGCCGTTCGTCGCCCACCATCCACCGCCGTCCGGTCGTCGTCCGCGGCCGCGGCGGCGGCGGGGGCCGGCGGTGGGCGAGGTGGTGGTGGTGAGCGACGGACGGAAAAACTTCTTCGGATGAGAAATAAGAAAGAAAGAAATTTCTGATTTCTATTTCAAAAATAGAAAAGTAAAAAAATTTTGTTTATAATTTCTGTTCCAAACCTATTTCTAGAATAGAAATTTGTTCCATAAATAGAAATAATTTTTTTTTACCAAACGAATTTCTATTCCAGAAATAAGTCTGGAATAGAAATCTATTCCAGAAATAGAAACATAATAGTTACCATGCGTAGCCTAACCCGCAAGCTTCCATTCACTCTTTGGTTCTTCTTCTATCTTCTAGATCCAAAAAATGCCTCAACTCTTTCTCCTTCTCTTTTAACCTATAGCATGTACACTCTGCTATGCTTCACCGAACACCATCTGAGCAAGTTGAAATCTAATTGACGGTAGAACAGCTTCGTCTGAGCAATTCGAGATCAACTGCCATGTTCTTTGTTTTCAGACATACGGCATGTATATTCTGCATTCCCTCTCATTCCATTATTGAAAGATTCAGTAAAAAGAAAAGAAAAGAAAAGTTCAGCAAATCCAGTTTTATTCTCACCAGCGACCATTCCCCAGTCACGCAGATACAAACAAAGTGAATTTACAAAATGAACTAGCATGCACCACCATTATTGTAGTAATTCATTTTCTCGTGCAAGGGATATATAATCCTTCAATCCATTCCTAATGAAGGCATCGGCAGAAGTCAACAAAGTATTTTCAGTTCAGCACAAAAATATTCCTAACTAATTTCACAGTCAAATGCATAAGTTGTAAGATTTGAATGCATATCAAAATCGATATCCTCAGAGATAAACTCTGAAGCCAATGGATTTATCTAACCTACTTATCAATGAGGTGGAAAAGATGATTTCAGTCAAATCTAAGACTTTGTTTATACTAGCATGGTTCTGGCATTCCAGCGAACAGATAATATGCATTCTATCCAAGAGAACAGACCAACGATGAAATATTGAGAATTGCAGCCATTCCAACACAAGCCATCACGAACGAGTTGCAATCATGGCTGTAGTCCCTAAAATGTACAGTTTTCAACCTCGCGAGAAATAGCTTGCCGGCCTCTGCTCTCATTTTTCTCACATCTAAAATGGAGGATTCTTAGTTCTATCTAGCAAAAGGTAATTACCTGCAATGATGACCAATCGGCATTGAATAAAACAGTTGCGGAAGTGATTTTGAGGGCTGGAATCTGTGAAGGAGCCAATCATGGCCGCTGGTGCCCGAAAGACAGGGGTGAGCAGGGCAAATTTGTCACGGCCTCAGAAGCAACAGTGATATTTCTCTGGCATTTAAGGATGATAGCCTCTAAAAGTTCAGAAAAATACTGAGGAAAAAAATCAGTGCAATTAATCGAGTCGAAATTGGAAACTAAGGAAATGGAGAGGACTCAGCCTTGAATCTGTTGCAGCGATCAAGTGATGCAGAGCTGGAATTTGGGGTCCGAGTTTGGCCAGACTCTACTTGAAGCTGCTCTCATTTCTTATTCAATTCTTTCTATGATTGGAGCTCTAGGATATTCTCCCAGCTTCTTCCTCAATCAGAAGAACTGATGGTATTAGGTTTGCTGAAACCATTGACATGAAGATTCAATCGTCGAAATCCATGAGCAAGGAAGAGCCACAGATTGGCTTCGATTCTGCGAAGGTTGTGTTATAAATATGGTTAATGGATCATCGAAAGCCAACAAATTAAGATACGTCTTTTCTGTTCACATATTTATTCATATATTTATTAAATTCATGAATATCTTTGATTCGCGTATCTTTTGATTCATGAATTTCTTGGATACATATTGAATTTATAAATCTCCTGGATTCACGTATCTCTTGATTCATGAATTTTCTTGGATACATATTGAATTCATGAATTTTTTGGATTCATGTATCTCTTGATTCATGAATCTCTTGGATACACGCGTCTATTTAATTCATGTATCTCTTCTGTACATAAACTTGAAAGTTCAATAAATAGATAAAAGCATAGAGTTTCATCAGAAATTTTTTTCAGAAAGAAACAATTCAAGAAAACGATTTCAAAAGAGATTTGAAATACTACTCTATTCTTATGATTTTTCTGAGTGTGCTGGTTCAATTAAACGGTTCGATTGAATCCTATTTGCATAGTGCTAATCCAAATAGGTTTGAGGTGTTGTATCTTGGGAGGCATAATTCGTGAATTTGCGGAGCACCATTGGCGGAACTAATCACCTTAAGGAGATTCAGACATCCATACCTCACCTCCAATTTTATGTTATTTTTCCAGTGATAGCTTATTTTTATTTTCTCCAAGATTTGTAAGTTTACATAAAAAGAAGAATATTATAAAGTTGTCATTGTCTTCTTTACATTGATATTCTGATTACAACAAATAGTTTGCTTTCTTTAGAGTATATTCCAACAATCTTAAGACGATCAACTCATTCACTGTTTGTTGTTTTGATCAAATTATTGAGATGGCTGAAAACAATCAAGTGCCCTTCAATGTCCAAAATGTTTCAAGAGATGTTTCTATGGTCAATTTGACCGTTGCTATAGGAGATGTTCAACCCTCAGGGCTTGAATTTGTTGTAGCCAATGCTACGGGCCCTTGGGCCAACACCAATTTTGGTGGTGCAGGTACAAGTCTTACGATTGGTATGCCCAGGACTATTTTTCATAATAGTACAAGCCAAATGGCTTTTGGCTCCATTTCTGGAGGGATAGTTCAACGAATCTTGCCTACTGTGTTGGCAACACCTCCAGTTACAACTAATGAGAAACCGGAGAAGTTCACCGGAGTGGGCTTTAAATAGTGGCAGCAGAAGATGTTCTTCTATCTGACCATGCTAAATCTGACAAAGTATTTATCAGAGGTGTGCTCGGTAATTAGTCCAGATGAGCACGATCTCATGACGCTCTGTGCATTGGAGGCTTGGAAGCATGGAGACTTCTTATACCGAAATTATATTCTTAACTGTTTAACGAATACTCTATATAATGTTTATTGTAATATTGAATTTGCTAAACAGTTATGGGAGACCTTAGAGAAGAAATACAAGATTGAGGACGTTGGCACCAAGAAATTTGTGGTTGCCAAATTCTTAGACTACAAGATGGTGGATTCTAAACCTGTCATGAGTCAGGTTCAAGAATTGCAATTAATTCTGAGTGACATCTCTATTGAGGGAATTATACTTAGTGAATCATTCCAAGTGGTGGCCATGATTAAGAAATTGCCTCCGGGCTGGTTAGACTTCAAAAATTATTTGAAGCACAAACGAAAGGAGATAAGTCTTGAAGATCTCATTCTGCACCTCAGAATTGAGGAGGACAATAGAAGGAGTGCGAACCCTTCTTCTGAGCTAAAGGCCAACGTTGTGGAATCTTCCAAATCCAAGCAAGATAGAAAAAGGAAGATGTCCTTTCAAGGAAAAGCCAAGCAAACAGAATAGTTCCAGAAATTCCAAGGGACATGTTTTATATGCAACACGCTTAGCTATCGAGCTAAGGATTGCAAGAAGTGCCTGAAAATAGGCAAGAACAATGGTGTAGCCCAGTAACTGAATTTGACAGAACATGACAATATTGAGAGATTGTTTATTGTGGTAATGTTTGAATCATCTCTAGTGTTGAACACTAATGGCTAGTGGCTAGACATAGGTGCCACAAATCACATCTGTGCAGATAAACATATGTTTTCATCTTATGAGAAGGCTAAAGAAGATGAGAAGCTTTATTTGGCTAACTCTACATCAGCAAAGATTGCCGGAAGAGGAAATGTGATCCTAAAGTTTACATTTGGCAAGGTCACCCTGCTAAATGTGTTGCATGTACCAAAGATTTGGAAAAATCTAATTTCTGGCCGCATACTTATGAAGAAGGGTTTCAAAGTGGTATTTGAATATGACAAGTTTGTACTTTCAAAAGGAGGGATGTATGTGGGGAAATGGTACTTGTGTAATGACTTGTTTAAAGCCAATGTGGCTATTATTGATGTGAACTCGAATTATGTGTACCCAAAGACTATTAATAAAGAAAAGTCTTCAGTTTACACTGTTGTGTCTCCTTATCTATGGCATGCTAGATTAGGACATGTAAACTATGGTACAATGAAGAGAATAGAAAACTTGGGTTTAATTCCAAAATTTGAGTTGGATGCCCGTTACAAGTGTGAGACTTGTGTTGATGCCAAGTTTGCCAAGAAACCTTTCAAATCCGTTGAAAGAACAAGTGAACCTCTACAATTAATCCATAGTGATTTATGTGATTTAAAGTTTATAGAAAGTAGATGTGGAAAGAAGTACTTCATCACTTTTGTGAATGACTATATTAGATTTTGTTATGTTTATTTACTAACTAGCAAAGATGAGACTATGAGCATGTTTGTCAAGTATAAAAATGAAGTTGAAAACCAACTTGATAAACGAATCAAAGTGCTTAGGTCTAATAGAGGAGGATAATACATCAATCAATTTCAAAGAGTTTTGTGCTAGTTTTGGAATAATTCTCCAAATGACTGCACCTTATACTCCACAACGAAATGGAGTTGTTAAATGATTAAACAGGACACTAAAGGAGATGGCTAACACCATGCTTTTGAGTTTAGGTTTACCTCAGAACTTGTGGGGAGAAGCAGTTTTAACTACTGTTAGGAAAATCCCTTATGATATTTTGAAGATGACAAAATAAATCGAAGGCTACTAACGTATGCTTTTGAGTCTGGATGAAGCAGACGCAGGAACTTCAATCTGGCAGATTCTGAGTCTGTCCGTACCAAACGGAAAGACTCATTCAGACTGAGATTTAAGTCTGACCGTACCAGATGGAAATCTTGAGCAGACTCAGAACTTGAGTCAGTCAGACTCAGAATGAAACTACAGGATAAGATCATCAACGGTCAAGTATTTCACTTACTTTATTTATATTGATTCGTTGTATCAAAGGCGATTGGCGGGATCAATCAACGGACAACTTCCAAAGAAGAATAGAACACTTATGGAAGCCCGGATTCTGATTGTATGGGCAAACAGAATCCAAGGGGATCCAATCTACCTCCAACGGTCAAAAAGACTTGCCTTATAAAGTCTGTCCAGGAAAGGGAAGACGGAACTCTCAAGGAAAGAGCCAACGGTCGAGTGTGGCTTGGAGAGTATATAAGGAGAGGATGAGACCTAGGAGACTAGAGAGGAAAAATATATTCCAAGGCTGATTCAATTCTTCACTAGTTGTTTGAAAAAGAGCGTAATTGAGTGATCCTAGTGAATTACCAAAAAGAGTGACTTTGTGAGACATATCATCACCAAGTGCTAACACTCAAGAGTGTGTAATCACCTTTGATCATATAGTGAAATCCAGTCTATTGGTTGATCGCTTGAAGAGTGGACGTAAGCTTGTCTAAAGCCGAACCACTATAATCTGTGTTTGCAATCCTCTTCACTCTCTCTATTTAAATTCTGTTTGTAGATTGCAAAAGATTGTTATTGCTTGTGCGTAAAATTCCTCTACACCTATTCACCCCCCTTCTAGGTGTTAATACTAGTTGTAACAACTACAAATTATATTCTTAATAAAATATCCCACAAAAAGGTAGGTAAAACTCCATACGAGTTATGGAATGAAAAGTTGCCATCCTACAATTTTCTAAAAGTGTGGGGATGTTTGGCCAAGGTGGCAATTCCTCCTCCTAAAACGGTGGATTGCATATTCATCGGTTATGCTTAAAATAGTAGCGCATATAGATTTTTGGTTCACAAATTTGAAAATGTGAAAATCCATATCAATACAATCCTAGAATCAAGGGATTCTGAATTTTTTGACGATATAAATTCTGCAAAAAGAAATCAATGAGAACTTTTTGAGAAAAGGTTTAGAGAATTAGAATCTGAAAATGATGAAGTTATGACCAAAGAAGCCGAACTTCAAAGGAGTAAAAGGTCTCGAATTGAAAAATCTTTCGGATCTAATTTTCTAACATACATGTTAGAAGGTGAGCCGCAAACATTTAAAGAGGCAATGTGATCTCCAGATGCTCCTTTTTGGAAAAATGTTGTTGACAATGAAATCCATTCTATCATAAGTAGCCATACTTGAGAATTTATTGATCTTCCACCTGAAAATAAACTAATTGGATGTAAATGGATATTCAAGAAAAAACTAAAAGCTAATGGTTCCAAAGCTTGTTAATTACTATAGCTTATTAACCTGTCATAAGAATAACATTAGTAAGGATGTTAATTACTAGAGCTTCGATATACAATTTGCAAATACATCAAATGGATGTGAAAACTGCATTCTTAAATGGTGATCTTGACGAGGAGATTTATATGGAACAACTTGAAGGGTTCAAGGTCAAAGGACAAGAACACAAAGTGTGTAAACTTGTTAAATCATTGTATGGACTTAAACAAGCTCCTAAGCAATATCATGAGAAATTTGACTAGGTAATGATTCAAAATGGATATAGAATCAATGAGTGTGACAAATGTGTGTACACTAAATCCACAACAGTTGGATATGTACTTATTTGTTTATATGTTGATGACTTACTAATTCTTCAAGATGATACGAAGGTCATCAGAATCACCAAGAACATTCTCAAGAAGAACTTTGAGTTGAAAGATTTAAGTAGCGGATGTTATACTCGGCATCAAAATTCTAAGGAATTATGATGGCTTAGATTTAACACAATCTCATTACATTGAAAAGGTAATTGAGAGATTTAAGGGATTCGACATTAAAGATGCAAACAATCCTTTTCTTCCACACCTAACATTGAGAAAGAACATTGGAAATAGTATCAGACAGCTGTAATACTCTCAAGTAATCGGCAGCATCATGTATATCATGAATTGTGCTAGACTAGATATTGCATACTCAATAAGTAAACTGAGTAGATATACCAGTAACCCAGGTCACGAGATTGGAATGCTCTAATGAGAGTATTAGGATATTTAAAAAGGACAAAAGACTATGTTCTACAATATGGCAAATATCCAACTGTTTTAGAAAGTTATTGTGATGTTAATTGGATTTTAAATTCTGATGAATCAAAATCGACTAGCGGATATGTGTTCACGCTAGGAGGTGCCACAATATCAAGGAAATCCTCTAAACAAACTCTAATAACACGCTCTACGATGAAATCAGAGTTTGTTGCTTTGGATAAAGTTGCTGAAGAAGTAGAATGGCTTCGACATTATTTAAACGATGTTCTAATATGGCTAAAACCTATGCCTGCAATTTGCATACACCATGACAATCAAGCAGCAATTGCAAGGGCGCATGATGTGATTTATAATGGTAAGTCTAGACACATTCGTCGTAGACACAATACTATAAGACAGTTACTCTCAAATGGAGTCATTTCTTTAGACTTTGTAAAATCAAAGGAAAATATTACGGATTTGTTGACAAAGGGTTTGTCAAGAGAGCAGATAAATTGTGCATCAAAGGGAACGGGTTTAAGAGCCTCAACCCAATAAAGAGATTCTAGGGTGGAAACCTAACTTATGCGATTGGAGATCCCATGGTCTAGGTTCAATAGGACAACGCAAATTCTAGAAACTCTAGTATAAGCATCGTCTCCTATTCCTATGATGCAACAGTGTTTTCCTACAACATTATTAAGGGTACACTATGTGTTTAATGATTCCTATAACTTGAAATGTAACATCCAAGTAAGATATGGTAGGATATCTTTAATAGAAATGCACCTATATGCGTGGAGTTGACCGATTCTATGAAAATTTTTAAATGCTAGATTTTCTAAAGCACGCATGAATCCCGAGAGGTTCAGGACCCAAAAAATGAACACAACCGAGAACCAATCTTGAATTGGAAACACTCCATGTGAGGTTTATTGTCTAGGCTTACACAAACAACTGGCGATTCAAGGCTTAGTTCATCGACTAGTTAAGTAAGTTCAATAGGCTTTCACTAAAGAAGGTTTAAATTGAAAGCTACCTATCTTGATGCGGTGTATTTCAACAGGTATGCTCAGATTCCTTCGAGTCAAAAACGTTTTGTTGATCCATTAATGTGGGGAATTGTTATAAATATGGTTAATGGATCAACGAAAGCCAACAAATTAAGATACGCCTTTTCTATTCACATATCTATTCATATATTTATTGAATTAATGAATCTCTTTGATTCACGTATCTCTTGATTCATGAATTTCTTGGATACATGTTGAATTCATGCATCTCTTTATTCATGAATTTATTACATTTACGTATCTATTGATTTATGAATCTCTTGGATACATGCGTCTATTTAATTCATGTATCGCTTCTGTATAAGAACTTGAAAGCTCTATAAATAGATAAGAGCATAAAACTTCATCGAAGGTTTTTTCAGAAAGAAAAAATTCAAGAAAATGATTCCAAAAGAGATTTGAAATACTATTCTACTCTTCTGATTTTTTTGGAGTGTGTTGGTTCAATTGAATGGTTCAACATAGTCCTGTTTGCATATTGCTAATCTAAATAGGTTTGAGGTGTTGTATCTTGGGATGCATAGTTGTGAATCTACGGAGCACCATTGACAGGAACTAATCGCCTTAAGGAGATTTGAACATCCGTATCTCACTTCCAATTTTATGTTATTTTTCCACCGATATCTTATTTTCATCTTCTCTAAGATTTATAAGTTTACATAAAAAGAAGGATATTATAAAGTTGTCATCGTCTTCTTTACATTGATATTCTGATTACAACAAATAGTTTGCTTTCACTAGAGTATATTCCAATAGGTTGAATCAAGAAGAAAATGTGCATGTTTGCTTCTGAGAAAACTCTAGGTTTAGAGAAGGCGATGGAGGAGAAGAACCGCGCCTCCAATGACTTTAGCAATGCCGTATGAAAGATTGAATGTAACGGAAGCACCACAGCTTGAGGAGCAGCCAATGACGGCAGTTGACCATGAACCTAGGCCAACCAGGCTTGAATGATCTGGCTTGGTGGGCCGAGGTTTGATGGGCTTAGTCTAAATGAATTGGATAGCGCAAAATGGGTTTCACAAGGTGGTGATGGACCTCAGCTATAGTCAAGATATATAAGGTGCATTTGGTTTAGCTTTACAAATGAGTTTTTAGTATAATGCAAATGCTAAAAGCCTAAATCTACCTGAGGAAATGTAAATTGTGTTTAATAAAACTTTTTTGCAAATGAGCTTTAAATTGAATGTGTGCTTGATAAAAAAAACTTTTGCAATGGACTTTGTGGGTATATATATATTTAGTATTATTATTTTTTTGAAAACTGAATTAAACCCTTCATCGGACCAGCGAAGGGTTGTCTCTGTCTCTTCTTTTTTTAAATTTAACTTGCGGCAAAATTGGAAAGATGAAGAATTGCTGAGGATAGTTTTGGAAGGGAAAAATTAATTTGAGCATTCGGTCAAATGCTAAAAGTTCAAAGCTAGTCCCTACTAGTAGGGGTGTCAAATGGGTGGAGTTAAGTCGAAAATGGTCTAACTCACATTGACCCATTTAACCTATTTTGACCTATTTTCATACAATGTAAATTTGATAACCCATACTTGACCCATACCTGACCTGATCCATATTACCAACACATATTAATATTTAACTTAATTTAAGAAAATCTACTCCCACTTATTTAATCCACTTTAAACTTTTCACATATAAATTATTTCAATACAAATTTCACATCAAATTTATAAAGTAAATTAAATAATAAAAAGTTAGTAAATAAAAAAAATGTGGATACCTCTAAATTGAAATAGTTTTTGGAAAATAATGTTTTTAAAAATTCGATTTGTTTAATTATTTTAAAAAGAATTGATTTTTTATTATTATTTGTTTTCTTTTTCTTTTCCCTTTCTTTTCTCTTTTCTTTCTTCTTCCTTCTTCTTCTTCCTTTTCCTCTATTGGCGCCGCCGATGGCAATCGGCCAAGACGCAGGCTGACGAGCCTGAACTTGAGGCTCGGCCAATTTAGGCGAGCCTGAGGTCGCCGACGGTAGTTAAGCTCAGGCTCGCCTGGATTTGGCGAGCCGTGAGCTCTATTGCAGCTGGCGAGTTTGGGACTCGCCTGCCTAGATCCGGGCGAGTGGCAGCTTGGCCAAGGCCGGTGACCTTGTGGCTCGCCTACCCAGATCTAGGCCAAGCTTTAGCTGGTGAGGTTAGGGCTCGCCAGCCCAAGCTCTATCGTGGCTTGCCTACCCAAATCCAGGCTAGCTGGAGCTCAGTCAAGGCCAGTGAGCTTACGGCTCGTCTACCAGATCCAGGCCGACCTCTAGCTAGTGATGGCGAGCTTGGGATTGGCGATGGTGATAACGGCGTGACGGCGGGATCAGCAACGGAGGTCGGGAACGCAGAGAGGAGGGGGATGGAATGAGAGAAATGATGGGTCTACCTAATAACTTAACTTATATTTGACCCATATTAAGACTCATTTTTATTTTTGCTTTATTTTCTAAGATTCATTTATGACCTATATTTAACTTTCACTTAACCCATATTTGACCTATTTAACTAAAAGTGAATCATAATATGGGTTTATGACTCATTTTGACAGCTCTACCTACTAGCATTAGCTTTCAGCATTCCTAATGTTGGCTTTCAATTGAAAGTCACTTATAAATTGTTGCCAAATGGTCTAGCATTTCCCTAAGGGGCTTTTAAGTCTGAAAGTTTCTTGAAAATGCTGAACCAAATGAACATTTTATTGGCATTTCCTTTTTCCTTTTTTTTGGATTATTTCACAAACTAAGCGTGCTTCATCTATAGGCAAAAATTCAAATGTCAAAAATATGAAACTCTGTCTGCGAAAGATCTTAAATTTTGTCTTCTGAAGTCGTGATTTATTCTGTTTGACTATATTTTCTCCATTTTGTTCATTGAGAAGGGTTGTTCACCTAGCATAAAATTTATGACCATTCTTCATTTGCTAGGCTCTCTCCCACAGGCAGTTGCTAACCAATATGGCCAAACGGCCTTCTCAAATCAAATTATTGCGAGGTATCATGCTGATTATGATGCACCAGATCACGATGGAAGAAGTCCTCTTCGTTGGTTTGTCAAAATTGCTCTCAATGTCTCACCGCACGAGCGCCAGGAAACTGCTATCGCAAAGTTTGACGCACTCATTTCTTTGACCTTAAGACTCCATTTTTATCAATGACAAGACTTAATCGATATGGTAAAAATTCCTCTTATGGAAATGAACATACTTATGCTCACCATTTCAATTGGGGAAAATTACTGAAAAAGATTCTACACCTATTGTATTTATACAATTTCGGTGCTAAACCTTTTAATTGTGCTAATTGTATTATAAGTCTTTCTCACGTTTTGCCAATTGACTTTATTGGGTCGATTTTGGCTGAAAATTGATGACATAGATGTATGGCTCTACATAGCACGGTGGGCATAGACGCGAATAATTTTTTTATCTTTCTGTAATTTTTTCTTTTTTATTATCTTTTCTTCACTTTTTCCTTGGATTTAAGGCCATCAACCTCACTAGCCACAAGTGAGGACTGAGAAACCCTCACTAGCGTTAGGCAAGGGCATCACAGCCCTTGCTAGCCAAGGTAAGGGAACGTAGCCCCTTACCTAGCTTTGGCCAGGTGGGGCTATCGCAGCCTTGGCCAAAGACTTGACGAGGGTTGAGAAACCCTCACCAATACTAAGTGAGAGCGTCACGGCCCTCATTGGCTCTGAGCAAGGGGCCTAGCCCCTTGCCTAGATATGGTTGAGGATTAGACCCATTGGGTTCGGCCCATGAGAAAACAGACAGGCAATGGGCTGAGGAGAAGCTAGATAAGGCAATGCGAAGAAGCTCAACATGGATAACTGTTCGAGAGAAGCGATAAGCATAAGGACGTTTCCTAGTAATCGATGCTGACAACGTCATAGATAAGACAATACAGTTACCAGCGCGGTACATAAGTTTCTGGAGGGATTTCAAATTGAAATAATATCTGCCGAGGAGCAATTATTTGTAAGAGTTTGCTATAAATAGCTGAAGATGTACACTTGTGAAAGACCTTTTGACAATCGATCAATCTAAACAATTAGTTATCTTTCATTTATCTTTCTATCACACACTTACCATTTTATTGCACATTTACTTTTCTCCTGTTTATCCTTTACTTTGTCACCCAAAATATAGAGTCCAATTGCTTCCTTTCTGAAATGACATAAAACCCGGTTTAAACAATAAAGCCGAAGCTTTGCCTCTTCGGTGAAAGATATTTGTCGAGAGATCTCCTTTCTCGGGACACAGTTTAATACCCAACTATCCTGCAACTTAGAGTTAACTTGTACAACTGAGTTGTCTCGATGTTAAAAACTCATACACAAGATTGGACGACTCAGTGCACTGAAATGTTCTGTTGAAACATCGTCGGATTTCATGGAAGGTCTGGAACCTTTCTTGATGCGTTCAACATGCATATAGGTCACTATTATTAAGAGTTGACCATGTCTGCCTGCATTTGCGAATGTCGTGTATACTTTGTGTGACGTCATGAATTTTTCGATCTATTTTGGATTTTATGAATGTATATTTCGTCAATGCATTGTTAGTTGAGTCTCATTTTGAAGTGATCACTCATGAGATATTAATTGTGGGGAAAGGCTATTAAGAAATTAAGTGCACACGCGACTAGAGAACTCGACCATGGGTGACGACTCGACCATAAGGATTGTTGAGGGTCGAGCTATCGGTTCCTCGCAATTACATGATAGCCGATGTCGTCCTTGTATCGAATAGGCTCAAGTGCATATTAATATTATTTTAACTACGGGTCAAATGTGTGTGACTCCTATGAGCCACCCGTTAGTAAGACACACTAAAGTTGCAGTTAAATGACTTGGCCATGATTTTTAATCCAAATTCAATTATTGGACTTTTCGGATGTTAGGATTAAATTATTGGATTTCTGCCTCATTAATTCCCAAAATTTGCCATTTGCTTGGGAATTGTTGGGTTTTCAAGAATCATGTATAGGCAATTTAACATAAACGCAGCGGAAACAACAATGAAATATTTCTATACATGTTTCTCCAAAGGCATTGTTCGTGCGTTTCAATCAAAAATTTGAATATATAAAAGAAGTTGAACGAATTACCTCTCGAAGCGCGCTTTAAACGAATTGGTCCAAATGTTCTTCAGTTCGTCTCTCGAAGTGTGCTCTAAATGAATTGGTCCAAATATTCTTCAGTTCGAGCCCCACAAACGTTGGACCTCTAGTTCAAACACACCACCAATAGACGTCGAATGAAGAGAGAACTTGCGGATAATCACCACTACAATTTTGCTAGCAACTTCGTGGAGATAATCCTTTGTATCCTCGATATTTTAGCCATAGCCCAAAATGAGAGAATCTTTCTTTTCTCCTTTTTTGTTTGCGTACATACGCACACACACAAAAACGCACACTCACGCCTTTTATAGAACCGTTCTACAAGCGGGTAACCACCCACGATCGATAACCGTCGCCGATCGTGGGATGACCAGCAACCATTGTCGATCGTGTTGTTCATGCGCACGATCAGCAACGGTTGCTAATCGTGTTGTTCATGCGCACGATCAGCATCGGTTGCTGTCGTGTCTTTCATGCGCACGATTAGCAACCGTTGCTGATCGTGCCTTACATGCATGATGGTCGGCAATTGCTGACCATCATGCCATGCATAATTTTTTTTTTTATATATTTAAAAAGAAACACACACGTGATGTGTGTGTCACACGGTCAGCAATTGTTGCTGACCGTGTGCATAATTTAATTAATTAATAAATTAATCAATTCCCAAAAATAAAAAGAACATAATTTATTGTGTGCGCATTTAGGGTACATTAACATGTATCCACTTTGGGCATGCGTGTGCATCATATGCACGTAGGCTCGTGACTATAATGCAAATTAAATTAAATCACATTTAATTTAATTTCATGTCGACTCAATGCGACTGTAGTAATTGCAAACACATTTGCAAAATTATTTATCTTTTGTTCCACGTTATCTAAATTGATTATGGTGTGTGACATCCCTAGGTTCATCACTAAGCTAGTAGTAAGACTTGTACTAACACATTAGTACTCCCAAAATAATTAATTGTCCCGATTAATCTTTGGGTCTTACAAGCCATGATTGACATCTAGCAATATGTCATGGCTACCCAGATAGTGTGAATGCTTTAAGAACATAATGAACCTGTCAGTTTTGGCTACAGTGTAATTTAATCCCTTTGTCTTACTATATCCCGATCAAATAAAGACCATGGAATATTTGTCAAGTCACCAATTCGATCATATGCACAAATTTAATTGACATGTATTTTATTTGAGACATAAACAATTTATTCTCGGTTACAACCCCGGCCGAGAATTTCAATACATTGTCATAATCACATTGCATAGGACATCATTATTATACCTTGTATGTAACAAGGAGACAGATTCCATATTGCGTACACGTGCAACTTCGTGTATGAACAAACTATTACCATCCGGTATAAAGACGGATCAATGACCTGGCATTATGTGCACCCGTGAGCCATAGTTGTTCGATACACAAGTTAATACTATACCTTAGGTCTAAGGATTATTTTCACAAGACTAAAACATGAACAATTAGACATTGACCACGCTAAAAGCTTCTATGTTGCTAATCGTTCCATATGCGTCACGTTCAGTGAATTTGTCTAATACAAACACTTGTGTTCTAACTTAGGCATCACAATACTTAATGACTTGTGACTCATCATTCCTTTAAGTATCCAATACTTAATGGTGAAGTTAAGAACACACTGGTCCAACAGGATTATAAATATCCACTCAATAATCCATTGACCAGGAACAGTTTAAAGATTCAGTCTAACTGTGAACCCGTCACAATATTCTTAACGTCTTAAGAATAGGTCTAATTACAACTGATCTTATGAAATCATTTATGAAATAATTGGATAAATGAATTAATACATCATTGCCATTAATTAAATAATAATAATGAGAGTACAACCGAAATCCCTAATATGTAACTATTACATAGTAGCTTTAGGGCATACATCCAACAGGAATGTCAGACCAAAATGCCCCTACTCATTCTTGGGCTAGAAGACAAAAGTTTGAAAAAAAAGAGAGGAGAGAGGTGATGAGGGTGGGTGGGGGCACATCCAATCCCCCACTAGCCGCTACCCTTTGTCTCTCTTCATCCTTTCTCTCCCTCTCCTCCGCCTCCTCCTCCTTCTTCTTCCTCTCCCTTCAGTTGAACTGTTGCTACTACACTTTTCCTTGTTGCCGTTTGGTCGACGGGCACCACCAACTGCCACAACCTAGCTTCAGCTCCGCCATCCCGTCGACATGCCACTGAACTATTGGCAGGTCGTCGCTTGACCATAGCAAATCGGACTAGCCCCCTATTCCTTCTTCCTCCTTTATTCTGTGTCGGACCTGGTTCTGCCGCTGTTGCCAATCACCTCAGCCACCCGAACCAGTCGCCTCTTCCCTTGAACCATCACTGAGTTCCACCTGCACTGCCAAACCACCCCGTCTGGTGTTCCTCTCCCTGTTTGATGTCATTCGTGGCTTCTCTCTTTTGATTTCCCTAGCTGAACCCCCAAGCCAGCATTCAACTATCCTGCTTGGCTATCAGAGCTGTTGGCTGCCATTCGGAGCTGCTGGCTACCTACTAGCCAGGCCCGAGCCACCTTGGCCGTCAACTCCCTCTCATTCTCAGCCCCTCATCGAGTCGACAACAGCCCTTGGCCGAGATCTAGCCTCGTTCCACCTCGTCTCAACGCACTGGAGGCGTCCATGCATCTGTCTCATCGCTGCCACTGCAACCGCACCGCCGTCGTCGCTAAATGGTGGGTTATGGTGCTAATCCCTTGATTAATGTGCTAATCTCACTTAGGGTTAGATTAGTTTAAGATTAATCGGGATTAGGCAGTTAGTTAAATTTAATTTTGGTTAATTTAGTTAATCATATTTAGTGTTAATTAATTATATGTTAATCACAATTCGGGCTAATTAAACAAGTTAGTTTAATTTAAAATATTTATTTATATTTAATTATTTTTAAAATAATTAAATATTGAGTTATAATTTTTAAATAAATAAATTATTGGTTGAGATATTTAATTGTGATTAATTATTTTGATAATAATTGATTAGGATAATTTATCATGCATAAATTAATTGTTTGCATAATAATTAATTGTGGTGAAATTTGATTTACGGGAATAATTAACTGTCGGATTATTGCAATGCAATAATTGTTGGATTTTCTGTGGGATATTGATTGTACTATATGTGAAATTTTATGAATGTCTCATGTGTATTATGGTGCAAGTGCCTTAAGAATTATGTAAATTCATGTGATTGTGTGCTCGCATGACCACTTAAGCCTTGAGGCGTGTGGACATGGGGTGAAGGACGTGCCCTGATGCATATTTATTTGGGGAAGAGGTAGAGCCTTGAAGTGTGTTTACACGGGGAGGGGAGACTGTGCCCTATGCGTATTTATGCACAGAAGAGGTAGAGCCCTGAAGCGTGTTTATCCGGGGAGGGGAGATTGTGCCCTAATGTGCACTTGCGCGGGAAAAAGGTAGAGCCCTAAGGGGTACTTATGCGGGGAGGTTGAGATGGTTGTGCTCTAATGCATGTTTATGTGGGGAAAAGGTAGAGCCCTAATGTGGGTTTACACGGGGAGGTGTATAATTAAAACACACATGACTGATATGTGCATGGGATGTTAAATATGTGTGGTGTTCTAATTATATGATTATTTATATGCTTTATATATGGCACGAATGATTGATATCGTGTAGGGTATATGCCTGTTAGGTACCCTCGAGGCGAATTGGTACCTTAGTTGAGGCTTATCATTTTAAGCTATTGAGATTTTGTTTCACTAATTGTGGTTTAACCATTTTCAGGTCTTTGATGGACATGTTTGGCTGTGGACTTTTTGGACTAACAAGCGTCAATCCCTAAGGATTAATGATAAAGTAGATTGACCATTTTGCCTTTATATCTTTTTGGTTCCAAATAGGATTGTACATAAAACTGTTCCTTAGAGTTAGTCTTGTTAGGAAATAAAATGATGAGGTTGCTTTTGAACCATTTGTCTTTCCAACTATCCCTATTGTTATTGTTTGACCGGGGTTAAAAATATTCATTTTTGTATGCGCATAATTGAAAGATAAAATGAATGGTTGGTGATGCATCCTGAGACGTCACACTCATTTAATCAAAAGAGAATAGGGGTTGTCACGTGCTTGGTGTCAGAGCTCGGTTAATACCTAGAGTGATTAGGAGCAAAAAGGGTTTGGGATAGCTAGCTAGGAAAGACAATTTATTTTATATGCATGTGTTTGCTATAGGATCTCTTGTGTAAGCGTGTTACTCATAGTTTCTAATTCATGGTTGGAAATTGGAAAGCAAGTTTGGTAAAGATTTTGCAAAATGAGCAATCCTAATCAAAGAGCTCTTAGCAGGCAGATTGTAGCAAGGTAGGCTAGTATCTGAGATAGGGCACCAGGGGATCCCAAGCTAGATAGGATCCTGCAAGCACTTGAAACCCTGATAGGGTAGTAGGGTCAGGGTTAGGGTCAGGTTCAAGCTGCGGCTACCATCACCACTGCTGCTGTAGCCGTTATTGCTAATGTCGTTGCTCTTGTTGAGGCCCCAATCCCAGAGGCAAAGGAAGAGCCTTGTGTGTGACCGGTGCACAAGCTAGTAGAATAGTTCTTGAAGCTAAAACCACCAAAGTTCACTAGGATGGGTGACCCTAAGGCTACAACCCTTTGGGTCAAAGAGATGGAGAAAACTTTCGCACTATTGATTTGTTTGGAGAAAGAGAAAGTGACACTGGCATTTTATCAGTTGTAAGGCAATGCTAGTACTTATCACTACCCAATGAAAGGTATTTTCTGAAGGTATGGCCTCGGTGTAGGATGCCTTCGTGGAAGCTTTTTATGGCAAATACTTTTCAGAGTGTGCCAAAGAGCAAAAGATGGTGGAGTTTTAGCGATTCAATAAAACTAGATATCAATGGATCAGTATGAAGTGAAGTTCGCTAAATCGTCGAGGTATGCGCCAAGACTTATCGAGGACGTTGTGGATAAGGCTAGGAGGTTTAGAGATGGATTGAAACTAGAAATCAGGGACCATCTAGTGTCCTTGAACTTGAGGGATTATGATGAGCTATATGTGAGAGCTCATATGATTGAGAAACACCTGCCTGAAAAGACAACTGCATTTGGATTGCAGTTTGTGCCAAATAGAGGCAACCATCGGTTTGGGAAAAGGCCAATGCCAGGAGCAAGGCATCACATATTGCCAAACTAGAGGAATGGTGTAGGGAAGCAAGCGTTTAGTTCGAATGGAGTGTGCCAACTCTGTGGAAGTAAACATGGGAATGCCCCGTGTCCTACTAGGATGGGAGCATGCTTTGGATGTAGCTAGCAAGGCCATCAAGTTAGAAGTTACCCCCATAGGTCCACGGGAGCACAAGTGCCACCAAGGCTAGTAGGACAACCTACAAGGAATGCACTGTAGAATAATATGAATAGACCTGCAATTCAAGGAAAGGTATATGTTGTCACTTGAAAAGAGGTAGAGGATTCGCCCTCTGTGGTTATAGGTACAGTGTTCTTACACAATCATGCTGCACATGCTTTATTTGATCCTAGCGCTACACATTCTCTAGTGGCTAAACGGTTTGCCAAGTTGGTGGGGTTAAGTCTAAAACAATTGGGAGTGGTTTATAATATCTCTACCCTGTTTAAAGACAAAATGTTGTTTGTAATAGGTTGTGTTGGTTGTAAAATAGCGTTTGGCAGTAAAGAGGAAAGTATAAATCTAATTGTATTGGAGTTGTGTGATTTTGATGTTATCATTGGCATAGACTACTAGCTCACCGAGCAATGAGCCACAGTAGATTGTTATGGAAAGATAATTCAGTTTAATCCTATCAGGAGTAATGGTTTTAAATTTATTGGAAATCGAGGTCGACTTTCAATCCCTTTGATTTCGTCACTTGAAGTGACTCGCCTGTTGGATGAAGGTTGCCAAGGTTATTTGGCAACCATAGTGGATACGTTGGTGGAGGAATCAAGGATGGAAAACATTGCCGTAATAAAGGATTTTTCAGAAGTTTTTCCTGAGGAGTTGCCTGGATTGCCACCTGAAAGTAATTGAGCTTGCTCTTGGAATAGAGTCGATTTCAAAAGCACCTTATTGGATGGTGTTGTTAGAATTAAAGGAGCTAAAGGTGCAAATGAAGGAGCTACTAGAAAAATGATTCATTCATCCTAGTGCGTCTCCATTGAGAGCGCTAGCTCTGTTCGTAAGGAAAAAGGACGGATCGTTGCGTCTTTGCATCGATTATCGACAACTCAACAATGTGATGATCAAGAATAAGTATCCAGTGCCAATGATTGATGACCTGCTTAACCAACTCTAAGGAGCTTCGGTATTTTCCAATATAGATCTAAGGATAGGCTATCATCAGTTGAGCATTAGAAAGGAGGATATAAAGGTCATTATGAGTTTACCATGATGCCATTTGGTTTAACTAACGCCCCTGTAGCTGTCGCAACCTAACCTTGGGTACATCACTTAAAGTTTGGTTAATGATTACTAAGCCTAAATTTAGCTCGGGTTCTCTCAAGCCCATATCAGTTCATGACCTAGGGTTTAAGATTTTAGTATACAAATGATTTTTACTTAGAGTCACCACTAATCTAATTTTGGTAGGTCGATTAGAAATCCACGTAAAGTAATGGGAGAATTACTTTACTCCTACAAACTAGAGACTATGGGATTGGGAACTTGATTACGTTAGATTTCTCTAACGCCCTTTGGTACATTTTCTCTTTTATTTATAAAAAAAATTTGCAGGCACTTTGCATTGATTTTAATTTATTTCCTAACATGCAATGTGATCATGTGAGTGCGTAATCATTATCTAACACCCAATAAAACAAAACAATAAATAAATTGTGAGTATAAGGAGGAGATAACGAAAGCATTTGTGATATTAGCTTAAAAATAACATCACTTATCCTAAATATGATTTCTAATTAACACACAATTATTGATTTTTTTTAATGTTTTCACTTATTTAATGAGGTCTAAAACTATGTGCAATGTATGCAATGACGTGCAAAAATGTCTAACTAAAATGATGTGACAAAGATGACCTAATTCTACGTGACAATGACATTTTTTATGTTTTCTTTTCTTTCAAAATTCGAAATTAAAAATAACCTATGTTTAAACATGCAATTTTAATTAAGGATTAAGAAATTACCCTAAATATGCAATATTATCTAAAAAGAATTTACTCTAGTTTATTGTCTAATCTTTTTAGATTTTTTTTTAAATAATTCAAATCAAGCAAATATAGAAAGAAATCACATCCAGATCGAGTACGGCACCAAATCACGTAAGATATCATCCATGTCCGTTTAATATGGAAATAAATTGACGAATCATATCTCGAGCTTGAGATCGGATTGACCAATTTTCTGGAAAATCGTGAATCATATCTTGGACATGAAATCGGATCAACAATTTTTCCGTACGATTGTGAGTCATATTTTGGGCATAAAATCGGACTGACAATCATATGCACATTATGAAATTAGAAAAATTTCCTAATTTAAAAGCTCCTCGAAATTTTGGATAATTTATTAGGGAGTTCTATCAAATATATGTGAAATATTTCAAATAAGAAAGCTAAATATTCGAAAAAATCAAATTAGAGGAGGTTTTACCTAATTTGAATATTAGCTTCCAAATTCAGGAACTCGCGAACTACGTTCCGTGAGCAGTGGATTGGGGGGCTGGTCGCGAGCAGATTACCAGCAGCTCGAGTGGATCAAGTGCGACGAGGGTCGCGGGCAATACGGGGCACGGCTCACCGGTGATACTGGACTTGAGGTGGCGATCCGGCTCGACGATGGTAACTCAGGAACAATTGCAGACGCGACTTGTTGATGTTCGTAGCAAGTGCTCGTGGTGGCGTTGCTTAGTTGGGACTAAAATCTGCGAAAAC
This sequence comes from Angophora floribunda, assembly GCA_014182895.1. Taxonomy (NCBI): domain Eukaryota; kingdom Viridiplantae; phylum Streptophyta; class Magnoliopsida; order Myrtales; family Myrtaceae; genus Angophora; species Angophora floribunda. Next base: position 18,901,632 of record CM024709.1, read on the forward strand.
CAATCGGGAACACGATGGCCCACGGGTAATTATCAGAAAAAGTCTTTTGATTTTGCTGGTCCCTTGCGGCAAGAGACTGATTGAGGCGGTAGGGGGCGCGACGTTGAGCAAGACAGGTCAAACACGGCTGCTGTTGGTGGTGCTCAGGTTGTCCTGGAACCAAGACTGATGGTGATCGTGTCAAGCAGGGCTGAAGCACCGTGGAGGTGAGGTTCAGCAAGCACAATTTGAGTGATGGGTTTCCTTCTTCTCTTTCCTTGCGCTATCTCTTTCTAGGCTGTAGAATGTCTTCTCTCTCTACCTCTCAATTGCGTCCATCGAGAAGCCTCTCTTTTTTGTGCTGCCGATACCCTTCTTGCGGTGTGTGTTTTTTTCCATCTCTCTCATTCTCAATTGTGTGGCCCCTTTTTATAGGTGAGAGAATTAAGAAAAGAGGATAAATCTGCATATTGCCTATTTAGTTTATTTGCCCAAAGAATATGTATCCCACATGCAATATTTTTTCAATATTTCATCTGACACCTTCCCTTCTGTCAAGAAATATATCCCAATGTATATATTACATGAATATATGAAAGATTCATTGAATATTGGAAGAATAATGTGAATATTCTCTAGAATATTCTCATTCTCTAACTCGTCACACTTTAACCGGCTTGGCCAAATTCTCTCTCACTATGGGCTTAGTCCAACTCAGCAAATTAGAGTTCAAAACCATCAATTGAAGCCCATCCACCACTGGTCCATTACAAATGCAATAATAATAAATGCTCCTAAAACTATATGCTATGCAATTTAATTGTAATAGTTTTGTTTAGGGGTTAAAGTTAATCTCTAAATTTTTGTGCATTAAATTACTAAATGATTAATCAAAATTTAGATGTCAACAGTTGCCCCTCTATGAAGGTGCTCATAGAGGTTCCATTCAAAGACAAAATGATGCCTAAATTTTGATCATGCATATGCAATGTGATATTATTATTTTTTTGTGGGAAAATGGATCACATTTTAAAATACAATATGATATGATGCATGAAAAGCTAATGCAAACATATGATGCCAAAAAGAAGAAGAGCGTACTGTAGTTACTTACCATCAGTATGGTAGAGCATCTTGAGGTACAGAGTGAATCTTTACTCCACAAGCATTTGGTTTTTATTTCAAATTTCTTGAAGAGTTTAATGCTTATCGAATTGCCTAAATCCAGACCGAGGTAACCGAATTAATTTAATCAACAAACGCTCAATGTCAAGTGAGATGGCCATTGGAACAAGATGTCTTAAAATACTTAGATCCAGACTAAGGTATAACAAGAAAAATCAAAGAACATTTATATCCAAAATGAAATGTTTGATGAAAAGATTCAAGACATTTAGATCCAGACTAAAATGCCAAGAATTTGGGAATTTAATCAATAAACACTCAATATTAGATGAGATGAATATTGAATTAAGACAACCAATAGATGCTCAATGTTAGGTGAGTCAAATATTTGATTAAGATAACTCAAAATACCTAGATCGAGACTAAGGTATAGCGAGAAAGATCAAAGAACATTCATATCTAGAATGAAGTGTTCGATAAAAATATTTTGTAACATTTAGATCTAGACTGAAATGTTAAAAATTAAGGAACTTAACCAATAGTCACTCAATGTTAAGTGAGATGACTATTGGATTAAGACAACTTAACCAATAGATGCTCAATGTTAGATGAGTCAAATATTGGATTAAAATGATATAAAATACCTAGATCCAGACTAAGGTATAACGAAAGAGATAAAAAAAAACATTCATATCTAGAATGAAATGTTTAACGAAACAATTTTGTGACATTTAGATCCATTACTTGAGATGTCAACAATTGATTGAAAGATTTTGGATGAGTTATTCAAATCACTCACTCTCAATTTTTGAAAATTGGGGGAGATACTCAAATTTTGCCTCAAGCACTCAAATTTCATTTTGGGGATAAGTTACCCAAATTTGTTTTGGGTACTCGAAGAGATTTAATACTCATCTGGTGACATTTTTGATCCTTGGAGAAAAAGTCTTCAAGGTGATGAGGAGACTTTAGGCTACAGTAGCACACCGGGTGGATAAAGCGAAACTTCAAGCTATAGGAGCATGCCGGGTTGATGAAGAGACTCCAAGTTATGGAAGCACGCCGTGTTGATTAAGAGGGACATTAGGCTATAGAAGTATGCTGTGTCGATGGAAAGGACTCTGGGCTATAGAAGTACACTGGGTTAATGAGAAAACTCCAAGCTTTAGAAGTACGTCATGCTGAGAGAAAGCGACTCTTGGCTATAGAAGCATGCCAAGTTGATGAAAAGACTTTGGCTAAAAAAGCACACCATGTCGATTAAAAGGGACATTGGGCTACCAAAACACGCCATGTCGATCAAGGGGGACATCAGGCTATGGAAGCACGCTGTATCGATTAAAGGGATATCAGGCTACAGAAGCACGCCATGTCGATTTCTTTTAGAAATAAAATTCAAGAATGTTTGGACAAATTTCAAGGCTTTAAAGAGCAACTTGAATAGCAGGCATTATTGGGTCTTCAAGAAAATGTTATCTATCAGACACAATCAGAGCAAAAACTGATATGCATTCATCAAAGAGGTGGACAATTTGAGCTACCTTAAAACACACATTTCAAAGTTTACTAAGATTTTCATCAATGACTTTAACATATTTGCATCACCAAATACTTAATCAGGACAATTCTCACTGATGACAAGGATTTCTTAAGAATGCTATAGGAGAGACTTTCAATTATGAAGGATTTTCACCCACTCTCATTTAGAAGGGTTGTTTTATAAAAATCACTCCATCTCATTGTCATCATATCAACGAGGGTCCGAGTATTCTCACAATCAGTATGATCTTACCAATCTGAGAGGTCTTTAACATGGACCGTTATGTGGGCTTGGTCAACAGTTCAATAAGGGGACTCTTTGAGTCAAGGCTATTGAAATAAATAATATTCCATGACCATCTCTGAGTTTACAAGTCAAGGACCCTACAAAATGAGAAAGAAATAATCCTGCTCACACTTCTTTGAGCAATACTTCAGATATGTGAACACCTACATTAATTCAAGTGACCTAATTTGAAGAGACTTTATAAGGGATGTAACATAGGCTAAGTTCACGAGTTGAGAAATAAAAGGATTATCAGGCTCAAAATGTGTGTAGATGGGTGAGAGTTCATGTTCATCTTAGCATTATCACGAGTCGTCTTCTTCACTATCGAGGATTGTCTTTAAAATGTGCTCTACCGACCATAAAAGCTTCGCATTTGAATACTTTGAGTACCGCTCCATTGGGGATACAATTTTTCACAATTGATAGTCATCTATCTTGACTCTTTTTCATTTTCTTCTATGGGCATTGACCCTGCTTTTATCAGACACACTGCTTTTTCCTACCCCGAGTTTTTATTCCTTTTTTTTTACTCTTATGTCTATGGTTATCAGCCTTGCTTTTACCAGGCATACTGCGTTTTCATATCCCCTAGTTCCTTTTCTACAATGCACCAATCTTTTATTTGGACTTTGGAGGTCTTCACATTCTATTGGTTCTCTAAACCATGCTACTTCTTGAATGATTATTTTTTGCTTACCCCAGTGTGGGGGGTGATCACCAACTAGGTTCATAGAAATGAATTTGTAAGCTCAAGAGAGCCATGCAATGGATATAAGTGTGTAGGATAGAGAAAAAAATGCTCATCGTCATTCTAAGGCACTTGTATTATTGTTTGAGTTCACCCGCAATAAGATACCTGAAGATTGATGCAAGTGAGAGCAAGAGAATTTCTATCTATTTTTCTCACCACGTGATGCCAACTTACCTTTAGTTTGCCCCGATATGGGATGGTTCTAGACAAGGGTAATTTGAAAGAAATCTCCACAAGTGTATGGGGCTTAAAGGGTTAAGCAATGGATCACTTGTAATGGTTGGGATAGAGAAATGAATTGCCCCTCATCATTTCGATTGTCATACCTTTCGTGAGAGAACTCATTACCTTGTGGATATGAAAATTGCTATACTCATCTCATAAGTGTATAAGCGAGGGAATGTGTATAGGACATGTTTTTCCTTTCATCATCTGACATGTCTCACTTGGCATTCTTAAGAATTGGACGTCATTCATTGAATTGCCCATCTTGACAAATCTCCACATGAAATTAGTAAGTTAAGCAAGTAAAATCACCATGCAAATTCTCTTTCCAAAAGAGCTCAACAACTTTACGCATGAAAAACTTTGTGACTTCGGAACAAATAATTTACCATATAAAAAAAATTTGTTTTCACAAGCATGAAAAGCATGATATTGAGCATTCATTCAAGAAATTGCCCTATAAAGGGACTGTCTCAATAATCAATGTCCTTGGATTGCCCCTATCAATTGAGACTAGAAACCGATCCTTGATTCGATAAATGCTCCATTCTTGCTTTTGCCCCAGCACAAGAGACTGTGCATGAATAGGATACTATGCAAGCGAATGAAAATTGAACATTCATTTTGGCTTGGATTGAGATTTTTATCTCAATTGTGTCATTATTGGAATCTATCATTGCCTCAATCCATCATCTGCAAGGAAAAGAACAAACTGTTAGTTCTAGAATTAATTATATTTAGGGACAATATGTGCCTATTTCATCAAAGATGGATGGTCCTCTTTTGACCAACCCCTCATTTTTTTCTGTGAGATGAGAAAAGCAGGACACTTTGTTTGGATTTTCAGGCTGGATATCTCAAGTATCAACAAGATATGCCCGCACATTAACTCATTGGAGTTGTGCTCTCAATCTAATTGAATAACAATCGAGCTAATAAGTCTATCACTACAACTTGATGTGCCTTTTTCAAATGTTCTTTCATCAAGCCAAGAAAATTATGCTTTGAGACATACAGACTAACAAGATGCATGTTTTTTGGAAATGGCTTCAAATTTATTTTATTTTATTTTTTGAAATTTTCTTTGGATGAGATGTATGATGAAGCCCAACCCTCAGAATTTCTCCAAGAATGATATTTTATTTTCATTGTTGGATATCGTCATCGGCTTGGTTTTGGTGTATCCCATTATGCCCTCAAAACAATGTTGTAATTTTATTGATATTTATTAATCCAATTACATTTATTGAAATGAAAAGTGTGATAACAAAATGAAACCCTAACAAGCAAATCTTAAAAAGCAGGAAAAATTTTAATGTAGGGGATGGTGCAATCGAACATGCCCCTAATAAAATAGGGAAATCAAGCTACTTAAAATCATGAATCATGTGTGCTTAGTTTCTTTAACTTCATGGGTCTTATAAGGCAAACCCTCCAAATCAGATATTCTCCCTTCCAAATACGTCACCAATATTTTCATGGCAGCATCAAATTCAGCTTCTTCAAGAAAATGAGATGGTTCAAGAGTCCTTTTGGCTCTTTTCCTTAGGTTGAAATTTCCCACTAAAGATGACGCATCCATGTCATCGTGGCACTTTTGCTTGGCAAGAGAAGCTACCATAGCCCGCAACTCATCAACCCGACTTTCCAAGCTTGCCATTTGCTTGCTCATGTCATTAACAACACGGTTCAACACTTCATTTTGATCAGTCATTTTTGCTCGTGGTCGATAATCCATAATCACCTAGTTTGAATATTGACTTTTTGAATTGATGGATAGTGGATGATTGTTGACGACCAGTAATCACCTATGAAGAGATGGAAAATGATAAGTATTTGACTTCAAACAAAGTTGGTCCATTTCAGTCCAATTTCCCTCATTCACTTTTCCTTTTCTTTTGAGCCATTTTCCAATCTTTCTTTAAAGTGAAATTCGAAAAAATAGTAACATAGAAAAATTACTTAGGAAAGCAATGATTCATGATATGTTCGAGGAAAGAAAAATATAAGTTGGAATTAAATCCACTGAAAATCTTGATTCTTTATGTCCCCTCTTTCGAAAAATTTTGTGATCCTTGCCTCCAAAGCAAAATGACATTGCTAACCTAGACTAACTATGGACCGACAAAAAATTTGTGGTAACATAAGTAAATTACAAAAGAAGGGTTAGAAGACTTACTTCATCGATGAATGGATAGCAATTACATAGACATGAGCATGATACGTGGCTCGATTTCTACTCTAAAAGGCTCAACAAAGCGGAGTCACAAGGATGATCGGACTAGCCATGGGTGTGCGGACTAAGTCGGGTCCTCTTGACCCTGGCTTGGTCGAAGAGCCGACCTAAGTTGTGGGCATGAGGACCGAGGTGGGTACTCTTGACACCAGGAAAGAAATTTTGGAATTGAAAATGGCAATTCATACTGCATGTGGTCAAAGTGGTATTCACCTCAATACCATCCTAATTAATCCTATGTGGCTCAGGTTCGGTAGTAGGTCATGTGTGCAAGAGTGTAGTGTAAATGCATAGGCCTGTAAAAGAGTTTATATGCAAAACAACACTTCAATAATTTGAATTCAAAACATTCTTTCCCAACTCCAACCTGCAATTTAAGAGGTTAACAATATTTAACACCTCAAATGGTTAAGGGACATACCTAGTATCCTCACTACCAAACAAAAAGAATTTGAAAAGAGAAAATTAGCCTAAGTCCACTAAGAGTTTGAACTCATGTACCCAGCGGAGTCGCCAAGTTATCGTGACCTAACCTTGGGTGCATCACCTAAGGTTTGGCTAATGGATTACTAAGCCTAAACTTAGCTCGGGCTCTTCCAAGCCTATATCAATTTGTGACCTAGGGTTTAAGTTTTTAGTATGTGAATGATTTTTACTTAGAGTCACCACTAATCTAATTTTGTGGGTCAATTAGAAATCGAGGTTAAGTAACGGGAGAAATGCTTTACTCCTATGAGCTAAAGACTATGGGATTGTGGACTTGATTATGTTAGATTTCTCTAATGCCCTTTTGGTACATTTTCTCTTTTATTTATGAAAAAAAATTGTAGGCACCTTGCATTGATTTTAATTTACTCCTTAACATGTAATGTGATCATGCGAGTGCGCAATTATTATCTAACACCCAATAAAACAAAGCAATAAATAAATTGTGGGCATAAGGAGGAGATACTTACCTCAAAGCAACGAAAGCATCCGCGAAATTAGCTTAATAATCACATCACCGATCCTAGATATGATTTCTAATTAACACACAATCATTGAAATATTTTTTAAGGTTTCCACTTATTTAATGAGGCCCAAAACTATGTGCAATGCATGCAATGGCATACAAAAATGTCTAACTGAAATGATGTGACAAAGATGAGCTAATTTTATGTGACAATGACATTTTTATGTTTTCTTTTCTTTCAAAATTCGAAATTAATAACCTATATTTAAACATGCCATTTTGATTAAGGAAATGGAATTAAATTTAATGTAGAGCAATTTTTTATTTTGGAAAAAATTAGGAATAAGAAATTACCCTAAATATGTAATATTATCAAAAAATAATTTACTCTAATTTATTGCCTAATCTTTTTGGATTTTTTTAAAATAATTCAAATTAGGCAAATATAGAAAGAAATTACATCCACATCAAGCATGGCACCAAATCATGTAAGATACCATCAATGTCCATTTAATATGAAAATAAATTGATGAATCGTATCTCGAGCTTGAGATCAGATTGACTAATTTTTCTAGAAAATCACAAATCATATCTTGGGCATGAGATCGGATCAACGATTTTTTCGCGCAATTGCAAGTCATATTTCAGGCATAAATTAGACCGACAATCATATGCATGTTGTGAAATTAGAAAAATTTCTTAATTTAAAAGTTCCTCGAAATTTTAGATAATTTATTAGAGAGTTCTATCAAATATGTTGAAAGAGAGAGTATTTTATGTATTGTATTCTCTTAATCAGAAAAGGATTATAAGAATACATAATATATATATATATATATATATATATATATATATATATATATATGAGCAACTCTCTCAACACAAGATTAACTATTGACTATTTTACCTTTATTATTATTTCCTAACATCACCTCTCAAGTTGGGATATAGATATCAAACAATCCCAACTTGGTACATAAAAAATTCACTATATTTCCTCGTAAAGACTTGGTAAAAATATCTACAAGCTGATCCTTTGTTCTTGTATGTTGAAGAGTGATCTCTCCTTTCTGAACTTTTTCTCGTATAAAGTGACAATCAACCTCAATGTGCTTGGTTCGGTCATGGAAGATGGGATTGTTTGCAATATGAATAGTTGATTGATTGTTGCAATATAATATTGATGGTTCCGATGTTGACATCCCAATTTCTGACAATAACATCCTCAACCAGAACGATTCACTAGTCACATGTGCCATTGCTCTATATTCTGCTTTTGCACTTGATTGAGAAACCACATGTTGTTTCTTGCTCTTCTAGGCAACTAAATTACCTCCAAGAAATACACAATAACCCAATGTAGATCTTCTACTGGTAGAACATCTAGCCCAATCCGCATCAGAAAAACCTGTGGTATTCAGGTGGCCATAATTCTTGAAAATTAGTCCTTTACCTAGTGCTCCTTTCAAGTATTTGATAATTCAAAGCACAGCATCCTAGTGAGTAGTCTGAGGAGAACCCATGAATTGGCTTACAACACTAACAACAAATAATATATCAGGTCTCATGGCAGTAAGATAATTCAACTTATCAACTACTTTCTGATATTTCTTTGGGTCATATAATAATTTTCCATCTTCGACATCAAGTTTCACATTGGGTTCTATAGGAGTATCAACCGGTTTTGCTCCAACAAGTCCAACCTCATCAAGAATGTCAAGAACATATTTTCTCTAAGTTAAATTTATGCCTATATGTGAGTAGGCAACCTCAATACCTAGGAAATACTGCAAACATCCCATATCCTTGGTACTAAACTGTGTATTCAGAATTTTTTTTTTTAGTGAGTTTGGTGGAGGAATCGGTAAGACACACTCATCATTGTTAGGAGGCACTATAGAGACTGTTTGAGTACTATAGTATGGCTAGTCCTAAAAGAATGTCACATCTGCTGATACAAACACATGACGACTAGTAGGATTGTAACATTTATAGCCCTTATGAGTTCGAGAGTACCCAACAAAGATACATTTCTCAGCATGAGGAGCCAACTTATTAATACTGGAGTCAAAGAATGGACAAAACAAACACATCCAAAGACACGTAAGGGTAATGCAAAAGGAGGACAATTTGGATGCAAAATAGAGAAAGGTGTCTCCCCCTGAAGAACGGAAGTTGGAAGCCGATTAATTAAAAAGCAAGTTGTAAGAATAGCATAGCCCCCAAAATGTTTTCAAAAGATGCATGTGAAACAAAAGACAATGAGCAACATCAAGAAGATGATGATTTTTCCATTTAGCTACACCATTTTGTTGTGGTGTATATGAACAATAAGTTTGATGAATAATGCCATGGGAATCAAGAAAAGGTTGAAAACTAGAGGCAACGACAAGATACTCTTTGGCATTATTGGACCATAGAGTTTTTATAAAAGTATTATATTGATTCAGCACCTCAAAATAGAATTGACAAAAGCAATGAAAAATCTCAGTATGATCTTTTATTAAGAACAACCAAGTCATTCAGGAAAAATCATCCACAAATATAACAAAGTACCGGAAACCAGATGTATCAGAAACACGACACGGACCCCATATATCTAAATGAACCAACTTAAAGGGACTAGACACACGACTCTGAAAGTGAGAAGGAAAAGAGACTCTATGGTGTTTTCCAAACTAACAAGCTACAAACTCAAAGGTACTCATAGACTTAGACTCTAGAAACAATCGTCGAAGAATGTTTGACAATGGATGACCAGCATGACAATGCATCCGATATACATCAGTGGATGTGTGTTTCATAGTTGCTGCAACTATCACCTTCTTGTCTAGATAGTATAGGCCATTTGATTCATGTCCCCCACCAATCATCTGTCTAGTCCTTAGATCCTGAAAAACATAGTGAGACACAAAAGGTGATGGAACAATTTAGTTATTTAGTTAATGAACTAACATAAATCAAATTATATGGAGACTTGAGATGAATGACGGATGATAAAGAAAGGAAGGCACTCAAATGGGCTTCTCCAGTGCCGGTAATTTGGGAAATTGAACCATAAGCTAATGTAACAGAGTTGGACATCCCAAGAGGTGTGGACTTTAACGAAATTACCAACTATATGATGAGTAGCTCCAGAATCTATAACCCAGGAGTCTGACACTATAGAAAGTAAACAGGATGAACTACCTTTTGAGCTATGTGCTAGAGTTACAGTAGGAGCTGAAGTTCCTATCACTTGTTGGGAGCGAATCCAAGCCTACACGTGTCAATGTAACCAAATCTTTTGTATTCTGCACATTAGTAGGATCTAGTTGAACTGGTGAGGAAGAATCTTCCACTTCAACAAATGCAGCAACTGTGGGTCGAAGCTCGAGAAGAAGCATGTAGCAGTAAGCTTCAGTATGTCCAGCCCTCCGACAATAGTTACAATATCGAGAGCCACGACTACCAATACTTCTATCACAACCGCCATGACTTCCACTCTGAATAAGCCCGCATCCATGACCTCGATAACCACTACCACGAGCTCCACATCCACTAGAGCCATGAGAAAGCATGGCAATTGTTTCTAAAGTTGTAGTGGAGATCTTGACGGTAGGTGTCGAGCGCAAAGCTCGGGAGAAAACCTCATCAACTGTAGGAAGGGAGCTTTCGGATGTAATCTGCTGACGAAGGGAGGAATATTCAAGCCCTAGTGCTTTAAGAAATAGTATCACTCGAAGATCCTCCTAGCGTTTGACTAATAAATATGGATCTCCACGCTGAAGATCAAATAGGGCCTCCTATGTGTCACACACTCATGTCATATTATTTTGGCTAGAATAAAGTAGAGCACATTTATCCCAAACCTCCTTAGTAGAATTACACTCAATTGAAGCCCATCCGCCACCGGTCCATTGCAAACACAATAATAATAAATGCTCCTAGAACTATTTGCCATGTAATTTAATTGTAATATTTTTGTTTAGGTGTTAAAATTAATTCCTAAATTTTTGTGCATTAAATGACTAAAATGATTAATCAAAATTTAGGTGTCAACAGTAGTTTTTATGCCACCTAAAACTATTTGCTATGCAATTTAATTGGTTTATGATCGTGTTCATTGATGATATCTTGGTGTACTTAAGAAGTCTAGAAGTACATGAATAGCACCTGAAAATAGTACTACAAACCCTTCGAGATCACCAGTTGTACACGAAGTACAATAAGTGTGAGTTTTGGTTGACTCAAGTAGCATTCCTTGGTCACGTGATTTTTGGTGAAGGGATTGCTGTGGACCCAGCCAAGATTGAAGTAGTGATGAACTAGCCAAGACCAACAACAGTGATCGAGGTAAGGAGTTTCTTGGGATTGGTTAGCTATTATTAGAGGTTTGTGGAAAGGTTTTTGGCTACAACCATGCCTTCTATTCGGTTGCTAAAGAAAGACGAAAATTTTTAATAGACGAATAAGTACGAGTATAGTTTCCAAGAGCTTAAGTACAAGCTAACTACTGCACCGGTGTTGATAATTCCGTTCGGCCCTGGTGGATATGAGATCTATAGTAATGCATCTTATAAAGGATTAGGATGCATTTTAATGCAATATGGAAGAGTGGTTGCATATGCGTCCCATCAGTTAAGGCCTCACGAGACGAATTATCCGATGCATGACTTGGAATTAGCGGCAATCATTTTTGTGCTAATCGAAGGCATTACCTATGCAGAGAAAGATTTCAAATTTATACGGACCATCAAAGTCTAAAGTACTTATTTTCTCAGAGGGAATTAAACATGACAGCGACATTCTATACGATCTCAGCAAGGCTAACAAGGTTGCAAACGCACTTAGTTGAAATTCTTCGATTGCACACATGCTAGAAAGAGTTCGAGACTTGTAGTTCAAGTTTGAGGTAAGCCACCTCTTAAGTCTAGTAGCTATTCTTAGAATTGAACCTAAAATACAAACCAGGATTAAAAGCGCACAACCAACGAACCCTAAAGTCCAAAAGATCCTACAGATGGATGTAGCCAAGAGGAAAGCTGATTTTTATGTATCTGAGGATGGGATCTTGAAATTCTATGGACTATTGTGTATGCCCAATGACGTAGAACTTACGGATGAAATATTGTCAAAAGCCCACTGTAGCAGCTACAGTATATACCCGGGCAGAACGAAGATGTATTAGAACTTGTGACAACATTATTGGTAGAATGATATGAAGTTGGACATCGCCAAGCATGTGGCTAAATGCTTAACATGCCAACAAGTGAAAGCGCAAAACTATAAGCTTGGAGGGTCATTACAACCTCTCGAGATTCCCAAATGGAAGTGGAAACATATAACAATGGACTTTGTGATGGGATTACCGATGAATTAGTAGGGTAACGACTTAATCTAGGTCGTGGTGGACAGATTGACAAAGTCTTAGCACTTTATTGCAGCCAAGAGGAAAGCCGATTTTTATGTATTTGAGGATGGGATCTTGAAATTCTATGGACTATTGTGTGTGCCCAATGACGTAGAACTTAAGGATGAAATCTTGTCAGAAGCCCACCGTAGTAGCTATAGTCTATAGCTGGGCAGAACGAAGATGTATCAGAACTTGTGACAACATTATTGGTAGAATGATATGAAGTTGGACATCGCCAAGCATGTGGCTAAATGCTTAATGTGCCAACAAGTGAAAGCGCAACACTATAAGCTTGGAGGGTCATTACAACCTCTCGAGATTCCCAAATGGAAGTGGAAACATATAACAATGGACTTTGTGATGGGATTACCGATGAATTAGCAGGGTAACGAATTAATCTAGGTCGTGGTGGACAGATTGACAAAGTCTTAGCACTTTATTGCCGTACGAAAGGATTTTACCTTGGAAAGGTATGCAGAATTATACGTTCAGCATATTGTTTGCCTTCATGGAGTACTAGTGACAATCACATCAGATTGAGACCTGAAATTCATGGTAGCATTTTGGAAAAGTCTGCAAGAGGATGGGATCAAAAATGCAATATAGTATAGCCTATCATCCGCAAATTGACGGTAAGTTGGAAAAGGACAATTCAAATGCTTAAGGACATGTTACGAGCATGCATCTTGGATTTTAAAGGAAGTTGGGAGGAACAACTCCATTTGGTTGAATTTTCCTATAACAACAGCAAAGCATCAAAATGGCACCTTTTGAAGTGTTGTGTGGTAGGCCTTGAAAACTCTACTTTGTTGGAACGAAGTGGGTGGACGGAAAATTGTAGGTTTGGAGTTAGTCCAACAGTCGATGGATGTTGTGAAGGTGATTCAAGAAAGATTAAAGATAGCTCAAAGTCGTTAGAAAAGTTATGTAGATAAGCAGCATAGGCCATTGGAGTTTCAAGTTGGCAATCATGTATTCCTGAAGGTGTCGCCAATGCAAGGTATTTCATGATTCGGTAAGAAGGGAAAGTTGAGTTCAAGGTACGTGGGACTCTTTGAAATTTTGGAAAGGATTGAAACCTTGGCTTATTATCTCACATTGCCTCCAAGACTGGCGTAAGTGCATGATGTCTTCCACATATCAATGTTGAGAAAGTATGAGCCAGATTCGACCCATGTACTAAACTTTGAGGAAATTGACATGGACAAAAGGATGCCGTACGTGGAAAGACCAGTATAAATTATGGATCAAAAGGAGCACATGTTGCAAAACAAGATGATTTCATTGGTCAAAGTGGTATGGTAGCATCATGGAACATAAGGAGCCACGTGAAAAAGCAAGAAAGTAGTGAGACATCAATTCCTCCATCTATTTGAGGATTTGAGTGGTAATGCCAATTTTCAGAACGAAATTTCTATAAGGGGGAAGAGTTGTGACATCTTGAATTTTTAACAACAAACAAACCTCAATCATCAAGGGAAGTACATACATTCAACATATAATCCAAGTAGAAAATACACACACGTGATATCCATTAATTAATACAACATTATAAACAATAAGCTTATTATTCAAGTATAACTCATCAATTATCGCCCAAAAATAATTAATTATTATTTGAAGTAATTATTATTTATTTCCCAAAATAATCCTCTACTCAAAAATAACTAATTAATTATTACCCACTAACAATTAATTAATTTTAATTCGAATATAATTAATTATTTATCACCCATAAAATAATTAATTATTCAATATTTAGAACCAATGTATTCCCAAAATAATTAATTAATTATTACCTCATTTATAATTAATTAATATCCAAACATGATCTGTTACTCATAAATAATTAATTACTTATCATCCAAAAATAATTAGTTAATTATTACTCTAAAATAATTAATTATAATTAATTCCGAAATTAATTAATGATGATTATTTATTACAAATAAATAAATATTAATATCTAATAAAGATAAATAAATTATAATTATTATCCAAAAATAATTAATCACAATTAATTATTGCTAAATAGGAGTAGCCTTAATTAATCCTTACTAACCAAGATTAATTAAACTAATTAACCCCAAACCATTATTAGCAACATAGTTTAATATCAAACAAGATTAGCAACACAATTTAATAATAATCGAGATTAACTATAATTAAGCAAACACTAAACATATTTAATTATAGTTAATCTATCACAAATCATCATTAGAACAAAGCATAGTTAATTTGCACTAAACTAATCCTAACAAAGGTTAGTCCTAAACTAAACACCCCTACTAGATTTTAATACCCTAATTAAGGATTAAGAAATTAACTCACTGATTTGCGATTCTGGTGACGCGGGCATGGTGGTGGCAGTGCAAAAGACATGCGGCTACATCCAGGGTGACGGGTCGCCATGTGAAAATGAGTCTTGATGGGGTGGGGTGTTTGGCAATGGTTTCCATGAGGGGGTGTCGGTGGTTGAGTGGCCATGGCGGACAACTAGATGGCGGCAACAATGGTGCATAGACGGCGATGGCGGCGCGACAATACAGATGGCACGATGGACAACCAAACGGATGAGGGAACAAGGGAAACAAAGGAAAAGCAAAAGGAAATGAAAGGGAGGGGTTTCGGTGGAGTGGATGTGAGGAAGAGGGGAGGGCGGGAGGGGTGGGAGGGGAGGGAGGGGAAGAAATGTAGGGGAGGGGAAAGGAGGGAGGGAGAGAGAAAAAAGAAAAGAAAAGAAAAAATTCCCCTTCAAATTTTCTCCAAACTTTCCCAATAAAACAAGGATTTCTAGAAGGGATATTTCGGTCCTTTTACCCTTGAAACACAAATTTCCTAAATATTTGGCTCCAATTCTTTGCCCATTAATCCATTTTCAGTAATTTTTGTGATTAGCAATAAATTTGAGAATCAATGAGGCATTATCTAATATTTTAGTCTTGACGTCTTTGAAAGTTCGATATATGAAATCAAATTGAAATTTGTGATTAAAATCAATCAATTGCAACTTTAGCACGACTTAACTATTAGTCGGCGTTTAGGGATTTTCATGCGTTCGACCAGTGGTTGATAACTTTTCAATCCATAATCGTGCCTATTCAAATTAGGTCGATCATCGATTGTCATGTAATCATGAGGGATTGATTACTCACTCTGAGTACAGGGTCAAAAAGAAATCGGTTTAACGTCGTTTGTAACTAGTATCAAAGTTGTGCGGAATCATTTACAATCTGATTCGTACCTTTGCCGAATCAATTTATTTTAGTTCGCTAATTGGCCTGCAATAATGTAGTATCATCCTTCTTTTATCCTTATGATCGAGCGGCTTGTCTCTGATTAAATTCACTAGTCATATGTGTATTGATCCTTAATTGTCTTTGCGTACAATTAGTTAATTCATGAGTGGCCAGCTCAGAGTAAACATAACTTAGCGCATTGATAAAATAACCATTTCATATATCCTAAAATGGATCGAAATTCATGACGTCACAAAATCCGTTGCATAATAGGGTAGATTATTGCATTTCATGTGGGACTAGTTTTATGGATTGCATTGCATGTCTGGGATGACGTAGAAGCTTAGGAAATTTCATTAGTTAAAATAGATATTTTATTATTCTTTAGTACACATTAAGTCATAGTAAACATAAAGCAATTTCTTATTCTAATAAAAAAGGTCATAAAAAAATGAAAAAAGAACGTGCATATACATACAGTATCAATGTCATTCATCCCATGTTATGTAGCACATGCATATTTAGGGTCATATAAATTAGATTGCGTACATGTTACCATAGTTTTTAATTAGTGTTTAACGTTAGAGTTTCACATCATGTGTTGTAAGAGTAAACAATCACGCATATTAAATTTAGATTAAAATTGCACATAATTAATTTTATAAGAAAAATACAAAAAAAATATAGATATCATCCTATTTAGAAATCATGTTTAGGGCATGGATTTTTATTTTTAAATCAAAATCATAATTAAGTTGTAGCTCGTTTTGCTTTAAGGTTGGTCATAACTCTTACAATTTATCATGTGAGTTTATTGGATGTTATTGATTGTTCACCCGCATGACCACTCTTTCCATGTTAGTGACTTAGGTAAAACCAACCAAGACTGCTTGCAAAATGTTTTTGAAACTTAAAGAGAAATGATACCGAAAGTGCACTAGTTTAACTTAGTGTAATCATGTCCCTGAACCTATTGAATCTTTGGTTCATAGAAGCAAAGTATTCTCTCATAATTTACTTGGGTTCTAATCAACCCTAGTTGATTAGTGGTGACTCCTAGTCAAATGAAATTACATGTTCAAATGGGTTAATTTTGAGTACTAAATTGTGATTGGTAGAACTTGGGAGAGTCCGCATTAAGTCTTTGAACTTAGTAATTTATTAGCCTGCCCTTGGTGGTTCACCATCAGGAAGGTCACGACACCAATATTTTCTCTATTGGTGCAAGGCTCTTGTAGGAAAGAAAGATGACTAGTTCTAAAGATCTCTTGAATGAGCTATCACTAGAGGATGTAGTTCCATCAAGTTCCTTTGAAAGCTCATTGAGCTAGGAAAATTGCAAGAAGTGATGTTGGTATTTAGTAATATGCAAAACAAGGGTGTAGAATTATTGGCTAGTATTAGGGATTGAATTGTGAATGCATTGTGCAAAAGGAATTCGTCATTGAGGGATGGAGTGAATGGTTGACATGCTAAACAAAAATATCCATCGTAAGATGACTTACAATGTGCTTATTCAAAAACTCTTATAAGGTGATAGTTTAGATGGTTGGAACTTATGTCAGACCAACTATCTACTTAAATGGAAATATCCAACCTCATAAGCCTCCAATGACATTTCCAAATTGGTGGAACTCTCTATTACCATTTTCAGCCATTTATCTTTAATTAAATGTTACGTTGGATTTTCTAAACCATCCTAGAATATCTTAATCAGTTAAGTCCTTACAAAAAATTGGTTTTATCCAAAAATGAATTGTTAAGTTTCTACTAATATTTTTATAATTAAATGAAAAAATAGAAAATAGAAATTTTTAAGGTCGTATTGAACACATTTCCATTCTTTTTTTATTCTGGGAATACACATGTTTTGCAATTATCAAACATGTTCTTCTTCTCTAAAATTTGTCTAAAGAATAAAATAGAAAAAGCTCTTTTTGGATAGAAATTGTTTGCAAAAACATAATTTTTACCAAATGCACCCTTAATATTCAATGCCAAAGAAAACGTGTTTTTTTTTTTTTTTTGTATTCGCGGTTGGAAGCTCATTTCAATGTCTCACTAAATGCATTTCTTATGGTGTATGTTTCAACTGAAAATTTTGGAATTGTAATTTTTTTGAAACAAAATTGGAAGCTTATTCTCATTTTTATTTGAATTAATATCATGAAAAATCCAAACTAGTACATCTATGACAAACGCTACTCCAAACTAGTTCCCTTGTGACAAATTTATCTCCACGTGACCTTGCCATGTCGGTTGAGTTATAGCCATGTGTTATCCAACTTAGCAATTTCACGAGAACTTATAGAGGGTAAATATGTCACCAGTGTATTAGTTTGGGGTTTTGGTAATCCAAAAATTAGATTTAGATAAATTTATTACAAGTATACCAATATGAAGTTTTGATCCAATAACTAGTTTAGGGTAAATATGTCATATGTGTACCAATTTAGAGTTTTTCATGTTATATACCCTTTTTATTTCAATGAAGACAAAATTGAAAATAGTTATACTATATTTTACTGCCAACACAATGTATAAATAATCAATGTAGGTTGCACTTTGGCTTAAAATTAAGCATGGAAATAAAAATAAGGCAAACAAATAAAAAGTCATGTAAAATTTTATAGGATCACTGTTAATCATTTAAAAAATTTAAACTATTAGATGAAATCATGATTTAATAATCAAATATTTTAACACATAATTGGAGGGATCCCTCCAACCAATTTGTAGAATTGATGGCAACACATAAAATCATATTTGTACTAATAGCTTTAGTCATAGCTAGAAAAACTTAACTTCTTTTCTCTCTACACCCCTATGACTAATTTGTAGAATTGATGGCAACACATCTACTTGCTCATCCTAATGATGTGTAAATGAGGAGAGTATTTCGATTAGTCGAATTTGACCCCTTAACTAGCATAAAAATCCAAAATGATCTGTTTTAGCAATTTTGCCCAAGAGAGCGGCCAAAGATTTCTATTTATTAATAGTTCATTGGGATTCTTATCGTTTTAGTTTTACCGGTAGAAAAAGTACTACATCAATATAAGGGATTACATTGAACAAATTAAAAGTGTAGAAACGACATTACACATGGGGCTAAAGTTAGGGACCGTATTATATGAATTAAAAGTCTAGACACGTTGGAACAAATTCAGGGTCTATTAGAGTTATTATCCCATTGAAGGGGTGAGCATATCGAACTGCTTGAATTAAGAACCACCTAGACTGGATTAGACTAGCCGGTTTGGCCGGTTCCCGGTTCCATAAAAATGGAACTGGTGATTTTCAGTCCGGTTCTTGGTTTCGGGGAGGAACCGAACCGGACCGACTATCTTTTATTTAAAAATATATTTTTTAATTTCTTACAAAATGCAATAAACCATAAAAATAACAACTCTAGTATTTTAATTTTTTTAATTTTTTTTTGCTAAGTGGCTGGTTCTCGATCCTAGGACTAACCGGTTTGGTTCCCGGTCCCAAAAACTGGGAAACGATCCTCTTAGTCTGGTTCCTGGTGGAGCCGAATTGGACCGGGAATCGATCACCCTTAGTATGCATAATACTGACGCGCGGACCCTTGGAGTGCCAAAATTTGGTGCAGAGGAACACTTAAGTGTCAAAAGTTATAAAAGGCACACTTAAGTGCCAAAATCGGAGCAAAAATGATCAGTTAAGTGCCAACGGCGAGAAAATCCAGCCAAAATGCATACGTGATATTTTTCGACGACAAACTTTACTAATGTGCCAATTATTATAAAAAAAAAAAAACACATGCGGCCTATGAAATTTTTTCGACTTGTGGCTTGGCCAAGCTAAATGACATCATTTTTCCTTATGCTAAACGATGTCGTTCATCATTTAGCTTACTTTGGCTAAACACATTGGCCGATTCTCTTAGCTGGCCATCTCTACGCTCACTCCTATCTTCGTTGTCGTTCATCTTCACAGAGGGCACTCGTTGCTCGCCATCGTCACTTGCCATCATCCCTCACTGTCATCGCTCGCCATCATTGCTCGTTGTCATTTGTTTGCTGAGGTTTGTCCTTTTCGCTCCCTATGGTATGAAATTAGGGCTCAGAATTGTTTATTAGGGCTCGTCTATGAAATGTGGGGTTTGACCAAGAAATGTAGGGCTTGGATGGTATCATGATGGACGATTTAGGGCTTAGATGTAGTGCTAGAGTAATTCAAGGATTCGCATTGGCAATTTAGGGCTCAATCGAGAAAAAATTAGGGTTGGTGTGCTATTGTGATGTGTAATTTATGGCTCAGATATGGTATTGTGATATGTGCGGGTATTTTTAGGGCTTCATTGGATATTGTGATGTGCAAGGGTATTTTTAAGGCTTCAATGGATATTGTGATGTGTGAGAGCAATTTCTAAAGCTTGGAGTCGTTGTTGCAGGGACCTCTGGTCATTTTGTAATCGAAGTATTGAAATGGGTATTGTGGGGGAGTTGTTTTTGTTATGGGAATCTCTATTTGTTAGTCATTTAATAATTGAAGTGACTGCCATGGGATGCTCTTTTCTTTTCTTTAATAAAGTGAACAAGAGTGTGGGGGCCTCCATGTGCAATTACAATTGTCTATTGTCTCTTGTCAATGTGGTCCCAAAAAGTTAATTGTTTTCTTTTTTCCTTGCTTATAGAAATGACTTATGATAAGGACTATGTTACTATCCTTGTTTGCTATGGAGGGGACTTTGTCATTGGGGAGGACGAGTGGGAGTATAAGGGGGGAAATAAGGGCACTATTTTTGTTGAAGTACATAAGGCATCTTATATTAGGTTTATAAGGGATATAGTAACATATTTGCCTTGCAAAATATAGAAGTTGATGTGTTGTGTTCCTAAGAAGGGTTTGAGAGATGGTTCAAGCTTAGAAGATGATAATAGATTTAGAGATATTTTGTACCATTATCTTCATGGCGAAGAAGCAAAAGTGTACATTAAGTACAATAGTGAGTCTGAAGACGAAAATGATGGAGAGATCACCAAAGTAGGAGAAGGGGGAGATGGTAGAGATAAAAGACGGTAGGATAGACAGGAAAGTGGCGATGATTTAGGTGATGTCACAATTATTGGATTAGATTGGGAAGTGGCTCAATCCAATGATGATGACAATGAAGGGTTGGCCATTGAAATTTTTTTAAGTGATGAGGATAACGAGGAGCTTGTATAGTCAAGGAGAAAGCAAAGGGAATTTTTGACCAATGAGTTTGCAGCTTTGTAAGTAGCTAAAGAAGCTCCAAACAAGGCTGAAGGCTTTATAGATACTGGTGTTACTAGTCAAAAGACTAATTATGAAGAAAGCGTTGAAAATGCTATTTCCTAGGATGAGCTTGAAGAAGATGAACAAGTTATGCGTAGAAGGAAAAGTAAGTTTCCTTCTTATAATCCGTCTGTTGCTTCTCCTTCTTTGTTAGTAGGTATAAAATTCCAAGATGCCAAACAATTTAGGAAAGCTATATTGAAGGGCTCCATTACTGAACAAAGGAATATTGACTTCATTAGAAACACTAAGGCCTTTGTAAGAGCTAGGTGTTCATAGCAAAATTGTCCATGGAAGATCTATGGCGCATTTGTTAGGAGGAGTGGATCGTTCCAATTAGGTCTTTCCAAAAGGAACATACTTGTTTTATTAATTTTCAAAACAAAAGGGTAACAAGTGCATAGCTATCGAAGCACTTCTTCGATCTAATCAAGTCGATGCTCGAAATGAAGAGTATGCAGTTCAAACAGTTGGTGAAGGAGCGTGTGGGCATTAATGTTTCCAAAAATCAGTACAAAAGAATGAAGTAAAAGGTGATGAGGGTACTCATTGGTCAGTATGGTAAGGAATATGGACAACTATGGGATTATACTTGGGAGTGTAGGGTGCAAAACTCTTCAAGTAAAGTGTTTGTCGAGTTGTGGAGAGGTCACTTCCTAATAGTGGGACTAAGTTTGATAAGTTCTACGTGTGCTTCGATGCATGCAAATGGGGATTTTTAGCTAGGTTTAGATGGATGATAGGATTGGATAGTTGTTTCTTAAAGGGCTTGTGCAAGAGAGAATTGCTGGTTGCAATAGGAAGAGATGCAAACAACCAAATGTTTCCACTAGCTTGGGCTGTTGTGAAGATAGAGAACAAGGACAATTAGTTCTGGTTCCTAAAAAATCTCATGGCTAACTTGGAGATAACAAATGGGGAATGGTGGGCATTTATGAGTGACCAACAAAAGTTAACATCACAGTAATTTGTTTGCTTTTGTATATTAACATGTTATTTTCTTACATTTCTTGGTTCAAATTATTGTAGGGACCGGTTCTGGCATTAGCCGAGTTGATGCCCTATGCCGAACATCGAATGTGTGCATGGCACATATATGTAAATTAGGCAAAGACCTATAAAGGGGATAAGCTGCAATTACAATTTTGGCAGCTAGCAAAGAGCATGAACATGGCTGACTTTAGGATGGCTAAAGAAGGATTGGTTCAATTGATCAAGGAAGGCTCTAATGCACTATTCAAGAGAAAACTAAAGCATTGGTTCAAGGCCTTCTTCAACAAGCAATTCAAGTGCGATCACGTCGACAACAACATCTGCGAAGCATTCAATAGGAGAATAATTGATGCCAGATGCAAACCAATCATCTCAATGCTTGAGAATATATAAGTAATGGTCATGACTCGACTCCACAAACAAAGAGAAGGCTGCAAAGTGGACTAGGTAATGTGGTCCTATGATTGCCAAGAAATTAGATGAGAGCTTGGCTGCAAGTAGATATTGTCATCCCATTTGGAATGGGGATGAAGGATATAAGATAATGAAGGGTTCCGATAAGTATGTTGTCCATCTAGGTAAGAGAAAATATTCATATTGAGCATGGCAACTAAGTGGAATTCCCTATGCACATGCCATATGTGCCATCCAATTGAAATGCCATAACATAGATGATTACCTTGATGATTGGTACAAGAAAATGAAATATCTTGCTTCATACCAATTCATAATGCAACCAATTAGAAGTAGCGAGTTTTAAGAGCCAACAAATCATGAAGTACCTCAACTTTTGCCACTGAAAAAGCAAATGGGAAGGCCAAAACAAAGATGAAGAATGTTGGAAGGGGAGGTCTCGGGTCAGCGAAGAATGAGTAGGATAGGTGTAAAGATGACATACTCTTATTGCAATGTAGCAGGGCACAATACTAAAGGTTGTCGATTGATAAAGCAACAAGAATAGTTAGGTGAGAGGCCAGTCGAAGAACTTCATGAAGGACGGCTATAGCACTAACTAAAGGCCAAACAGAAAGGCAAAGTGAGTCCACTATTTATTAGTCGACGACAAGAAACCCCATAAGTTATGATATTTTTGTTTATGTTGTTTTTTGGTTTATTACATATTTGTACATAGCAAAATTACCAAGTATTTTCAATGTGCTTGTCAGGTGACAAATAGGACACCTAAAGGATTGGCTGAAGCCCCATCTATAACCGAAGGATTGGTTGAAACTGCACAGGGGCCAATTCAAATTCAGTCAAGCGTTCCTCAGCTGAGGAAAAAATACCCAGTAAGTTCAATAACTTGTTTAGTTTTTCTTTACACTATTATATGGGTTGATGTTATATTCATAATGTCTTTATTAAATTCGAAAAGGGCAAGCTCGAGCTCATTTGCCAATAGAAGGGCCAACAGAAAGGCCAATAGAAGAGCTACCGCACGAGCTAGGTGAAAGTGTCAATGAAGTCGAAGGGCTAGATACAAGAAGAACAGCTAGAAGAAGGCCAGCTAAAGGGCTAGCTACAAGAAGGCTATCTAGAAGACGCCTAGTTGAAAAATTGGCTGAAGAAACCCCTGTTGCACTTGAAAGGCCAAATGTCACTAAAGTTGAATGACCATTAAAAGAGCCACATGAAGAGCCAACTAAAGGGCAAAAAGAAGAGCCCAAGAAATCACAGGTCAAAAGAAGGGCTAATAAATCACAAGATGCTAAATGTGATGCTTCAATTCGAACAAGAGGGGCTCTTGAGAAAAGGCTAAGACAATATAGTTAAGGCCTTTATATAGATGACTGTATTGGAATAGTCATTCTTAATATAAGTTTTATTGGCTGCATTTAATTAATTGTGTGAACTTTTGCTTATAATTTACTTGTATTTTTGTAGCCCGGAGAAGTTCGGAGGTTTTTATCTCTCAAGGCCTTACTCAAGAATCAACGGCTATGCCAAAAAATAAGACGACATCGGCGGTGCTAAAAAAGAAGACGACATTAGCTACATAAAAAAAGAAGATGACATCGGTTGCGCCAAAAAAGAAGACGACATCGGTTACGCCAACAAGAAAGAACAACTCAGCACCAACTCCATCTGAATCAGTTTATCTTGAGACAATTGCAGGTCCATTTGAATTAGTGCATGGTGAGACAGTTGAAGAGGAAGTTGCATGTCTAGTTAGAAAGAGTGTAAGAATAATGAATCAAGGTCCATTAAAAAGAGCACGAATATGGGGGCTTGTGCATATTGATATTGATTGATAAGAAGGGCCAATTTTGTTACAACTTGCCATGGATGGGTTTTTTTTTGTTCTTGTCACTGAGTTGGTGAGACTTGAAATCAATATCAAGGGAATGATCTTGATGCTTATCAATTTTTGTTGTTACATTTTTCATATTTTTTATTTAGATTCTGCTTTACTTACTACTTGTCCTGGTTGGTGGCTGGGGTTGGTGGTTCATGCTCTACTGGTAGTTGGTGATTGTTAGTGGTGGGTGTATGGTGATGGTTGGAGGCTCCTGCAACACTTGGTACAAGTGTACAATCTACACATCTTACACCAGGTGGTGCTTGGTGCAAACTGGTGCAAAGTGCTTACACCAACATATTTTATAGTAGCAGCACACCATAGCCACAGTGCAGGCTGATGGTGGTTCATGCTATGGTGGTGGCTGGTGGTTGAGCTATGTTGAAGGCTCGTACCTCCTGCAGGTGGGCCTATGATGGTAGTTAGGAGGGCTCACGCAGCACCTGGTGTAAGTGTGCAATTTGTACATCTTGCAACACTTCGTGCTAGAGCTGGTGCAGGCTGCCTGCACCAGCTCATTTTACAGCAACAACACACCACAATCTTAGTGCAAGCTTATGGTGGTTCATACTGTGGTTGTGGTTGGTGGTTTATATTGTGTTGAAGCTTCATGCATGCTGGCGGTGGGTCTAGTGGTGGTTTGGGGGTTCGTGTAGCGCCCGATACAAGTGTGCAGTTTGCACATCTTGCATTAGTTTGTGCTAGAGCTGGTGCAAGGTACCTACACTAGCACCTTTTACAGCAGCAGCACACCATAGCCCTAGTGTTGGTTGATGGTGGTTTATGCTGTGGTGGTTGATTGATGGGGTAGTGGCTTGTGGTTCATGCACAGGTGGTGGCTATTGGTGGACCGTTTGGTGATCATGGTTGGTGCCTGGTCGTAATTGATGGCTGGTGTTAATTTAGGAAGAAGTGACAAAATTTGGCACTTAAGTGCTCCTTTTCTAGAGAAGTTGACACTTAAGTGGAGCACTTAAGTGCTCACCTTTAAGCACGAGTGGCACTTAAATGATCACTTTTCAACAAGAACTTGACACTTAAGTGATCATTTTTTTTTTATCTGACTAGCACTAAAATGATCACTAAATACAACTTATGGCACTCAAGTAATGGCTCATGTCTATCCTATGATACAACTGATTTGTAGCAAACCAAAACCAACTCCAATTCGATGCTTGCCGGGTTACATTCACTTCAAGTGAACAAGCCACCACAACAAGACCCAGTGCACATCCTTGCTGCTATTAAAGAACAAGCAAAAACATATGTATCATCTCATCATTCCCTTTTTTTGACCTCCCTAAAAGCTAGTAGATGGTGTGGACAACACAAATACAAATAAAATAGTCCACATTTAATCCAAAACAATTACATTTTTATCAACTCATTTTCAACTATGGCAGCTGAAAAAACTTCTTATCTTCAAGTGCTTTACATTTGATCATTAAGTAGGCTATATAACAAAACAACACCATAAAAAACATTTGGTAACACTTCCATTCAATTTTCATTCTTAAAACTTCATTCTTCAAATAATTAACTAAAGATACTCCAGCTTGCTTTGACACTTCATTCTTCGAATTGTTAGCTAAAGATGCTTCAACTTGCTTTGAGTCAACGTCATTCAAGTCGCCCATGAATGTAGATGGAGGTTGATGCCGCCTATCAAGTAGGTCCAATATCACCTCTGTTGCTCAGTTAGAGAACTTTGCATCGATCCATTTGGAAGTATTTGCACTTCGACCCTTCTCTATATCTAGCGCATCCATAGAATCTTCTCTCGGGATTCATTCAAGTCCACGATGTTCTTCTTGAACTCGGTAACCCACAATAACAGAAATGTTCGCCCTCGCTTTGTCCTTCACTTCGGTGAGACGAATTTGAGCTACTGCTTAAAATTCTACTCTCCATTTCTAATATTCAATGGTGGGATCTGGGGTTAATGAAAATAATTTGGGCAATTGAGGAATTTTTGTGGCAAATCGAAATTAGGGTTTGAGTGCTTCTTGGGGAATTTAGCTGATTTAGGGATTTAGTAGGCAATGGGAGATGACGCTGTTTTGGCCAATTTAGGGCATTTGCTTTGTTCATCTATGGAAACGGCATCATTTTGGGCGAGGGTTAGCTGAGGTGGATCTCCAACAAGTCATATAGGCAAGAAAATTAATAAAAAAATTGCCACGTAGGATTTTCAGGAGGGGTTCAACGACTTGGCACTGAAGTGATCCAATTTTTTTGAAAAGTGGCACTTAAATATACCTTTCGTAACTTTTGGCATTTAAGTGTCCTCTCGTGCCAAGTTTTGGCACTTGAACTATACTTTTCCCGCATAATACTTGTTCTTGTTGCCTTCAATTGATTTTGTCAGTTATGGTCTATTCGAACAAGAAGTCCCGGGTCTGTTTTTCTCTTGGCTACTACATTATAATTGCTTAGATTTGAGTTTAGAGTGCCGGTATTCTCTGTTGCAGTATCATTTTTAATTTTTCGCTGACGTCATATGACTACATATGGTTTAATACCAAACTATCCTGGAATTTTGCAACTCAAAGTTAACTCGTTCAACAAAGTTGTCTCATGTTAAAAACTCATGCACAGGATTGGACCGCTAAGTGCACTGCAACGTTCTGTTGTAGTCTTGTGCCTTGTTAGTCTAACTCGGTTGACGAGGAGGGGTTCTGTTTGTAGATATTTTTCCAATTCCATAATGAAGAGGTTGGAATTCAAATGCCTCCCTTTCAATGCTTCATATTAAACTGGACTACCTCAGAGAGTATTTGGCTTCGTATTTTGATTACGTATGAGTTGATTTTGGATCTATTGTTACTCAGCTCCCTCACATTTCAGAGCAACCTTAGAACTTATGGACCAATCAATATGAAGAAAGGGAAGTACTTATCATTCCTTCAACAGATGGAAAGATGGTCCAATTTCATGGAAGGTCTAGAACCCTTCTGGATTGGCTCGGCATGCATACAAGACACATTTCAGAGCAACCTTATAACTTATGGACCAATCGATATGAAGAAAGGGAAGTACTTATCATTCCTTCAACAGATGGAAAGATCGTCCAATTTCATGGAAGGTAACCTTTCTCGATTTGCTCGGCATGCATACAAGACACATTTCAAAGCAACCTTAGAACTTATGGACCAATCGATATGAAGAAAGGGAAGTACTTATCATTCCTTCAACAGATAGAAAGATTGTCCAATTTCATGGAAGGTCTAGAACCCTTCTCAATTCGCTCAGCATGCATACAGGACACTATTATTGAGAGCTGACCATGTGTGCTCGCATTTGTGAATGTCAGGTATGCACGTGCCTTCAAGTGTACATCCTTTATCATTCTTAGAATATGCTAATATATTTAATTGGTCATTGTCACATTGCTCTTTGCCATATTGCCCCATGATTTTGGAGAACTAAATGTTGCATGTAGAGCACCTTTCAGTTTGGTTTGTGATATACTCAAGCCCTAGCTAATTCCACTTTCGTTCCTGAACAGCCCCTATCAACATGTGCCATTTGGTCTTTTTAATTTAATCTAGTCTATGTTAAATGAGTGCAGATATGGTGTAGCTATTTTCTATCTACAAGTGTGTGGATCCTTATTGGCGAATGCATGGGGAGCTTGCCCCATTCGTTGGGTCTCATGTCAGCTTTAAATAAAGGCTTCACGTAATCAACGCTTGAGATAAATTTTGTCCTATTGATCCGGACCTAGATAAATTTGTCCATGACTCCATGAGGAAGACGGAACTAATCTACATTATTTTCTCTCTTGTGTTGGAAAGGCATAATAATGTAATGTTTTGTTTTGTATTCAGATTCCTTAACCATTATCTGCATCTGTATTTAACATTCACTCACATGCCAATATGATTATAATAAAACATAAAAAAAACGATTTGAGCATCTCACACTGTATCCCAGGACCATTACCTCCCTAACTGATTGGAGTCCATGAATCCCGTTGACCAGTATTTAATTCTACTCTTAAATTCGAGCACTAGAGAGAAATATTAAAAGGCGTCAAAATGTCCACCAGATCCGGATGACGCGTTCTTGGAAGTCAACGACGGTGAAGTGTCAACATCGTGATGCAGCTGTAATTTCAGTGCCGTCGGTTCACGTGCAAATATTTTATACTAGGTTCTGCCTGCCTCGAAGTTGAACGTAGAATCTTCGGAGAGAAAGAGATTATGCTCCTGCCATTCAATCCATTTTCTTTTACAAATGTCGGGGAGAAATAAAATATGTCAAGTAAATCGAGGTTGCTGACTCCGCATTTCCTAACACCAATCATGAACAAGTCTCTAATTAAGTTAACTGACGTTTTTTTGTGAAGCAATTGCGTCACACCAATCGGTGTTTTTCGCGGTTAAATTATTATATGAGGAGACGCGCACGTTCAAGAAGAAGACAAAAGCCATGTCTGTCTTCTCCTTCTCCTCAATCAACGGAAACAGGAGGTATTATGAGCTTTTGAGGTAGAAAGATGGTCAGATTTCATGAAAACTTTGAATGCCATCTCGATTCGCTTGGGACACATATAGGACACTTATTGCGAGCTCACCATGAGTGCCTGCATTTGTGCATGTCGTGTATACTTTGCACATGCATGTTCTTTCCAGTGTACATTATCCATCATTCTTAGTATTAAAATATGGGGCTTTACTAGTATAACAGTATCTAGATTACTGTGATGATGATAACTTGTGAGCCACAAAGTCTTGAACAAGTAGGTCTCACAACAATTTATAATTATTTATTATTTGATTTGTTGTGGTCCGGAATATATTGTTATTCTCTAAAATATGTCTCAAGTTTGAGCCTAAAAATAAAACTTTCCTAATTTGAATAGGTTTCTAGTTGAAATGGAGTTCCTAGCCTGAGTAAGTTCTTTGAAAGGAATTTCCCTATTTTAGATCTAATTTTTTCTTATATAAAAGGAATAAGTGCATTGAGAGTCCTAAATTTTGTCACTAAAATATGATTGAGTCCTAAAATTTGCAAAAAGTGCAATCAAGTCCTAAAAATTCCTATTCGGGTCAGGGTCACTAACCCTCGCCGAAATGCCAACACCCCCATCGATGATCGGGCAACGGTCAGGTGGGAGGGCTAGCCCTAGACCTCCCAATTGTCTTTTTTTTTTTTTTTTTTTTTTTTAACTTTAAGCTTTCTTAATTTTTAAATTTAATTCATCTAAAAATTTTGGTTAAAAAATTAAGATTTTGATCAAAACAATGTTGTTTTAGTAGTTCATTTATCTTGTGTGCCATGTAGAAGAGATGGTGTTTTAAAGAAAAAGTCACGTTAGCATTTATCATTAGCTAAGTTAGGTGGAGTTAGCATAAGCATTCAATTGCATTAATTTGATAATTTTAGAATTTGATTGTCATTTTTATAAGTTTTATGAATTAATTGCACTTTTATCACAAGTTTTAGGACTTTTAGTGTACTTATCCTTATATAAAAATTGGGTTTGCTTTGTGAAAAGCATCGAAGTGGTGACTTTTTGTGAATTACACTCTAAAGTAATGGAAGTGAAGCTTTTGAAGCCTATTAATCAAGTTTTACGATTTGTTTATTCCTTCATGAGACTAGGACATTGTTTTATGAGTTGTGAGAGTTAAACATTGTGTGAGCTATTAGATATAATTGGGGACGGAAATAATGAAATTATTTGACTAAATTGAGTGATTGTTATGTTCATTGTATCACTTGATCAATAGTGGAATTCTTTGTGGTCTTCATGGGTGTAAGTCATACTGACCAAACCACATAAATTAGATATTTGATTATTTTCTTGTTCCATATTTGATAGCTTGCTTTCACAAAAATTAGTATCAAATCAGGCTTAGCTGAATTGAAGTGAATCACTGGCCATAGTAGAAGGAAAAGTTAAAAGTCAACTAATTTGATTGGAAGGATTTTAATTTCTAGAAGATGCTAATTAAGGATTTTGTTTCCTTTTTTGCTGCTACATTATAATTGCTTCAAATTTGAGTTTTGCCATCCCGGTCTTCTCTGTTGCGGTATTATTTTAAATTTTCGTAGATATTAATTGACTGCATATGGTTTAACATCAAACTATCCTGCAATTTTGCAACTTAGAGTTAACTCGAACAACAAAGTTGTCTCAATGTCAGAAACTCATTCACTAGATTGGACCGCTTGTTGCACTAGAATGTCCCACTATAGTCTAGTGCCTCGTTAGTCTAGCTCGATTAACCAGGGGGTTTCTGTTTGTAGAGAATTTTCCAGTTCCATAGTAAACAAATTGTGATTAAAATGTCTTCATTTCAATTTTGCAGATTAAACTTGATTACCACAGAGAGTATTTAACTTCGTACTTAAGAGATGATTTTGGGTCTGTTGTTATTCGCTCCCTCACATTTCAGAGCAACAAAAGAACTTATGACCATTTGATATGGAAAAGAGAAGTACTTTTCGTTTCCTTCAACTAGTGGAAAGATCATTGGATTTTATGGACGGTTTGGAGTCCTTTTCAATTGGCTCAGCGCACACATATAGGACACTATTATTGAGAGCTAACTATGGATGCTCGCATATGTTGATGTTGCGTATACTTTGCAGGTGCACGTGCTTTCAAGTGTACATCCTTTATCATTCTTCGTACATGCTAGCATTTGTAATTGATCATTGTCACATCACTCGACGTTCTTTGCCATATTGCCTCATAAATTTGGAGAAGTAAATGTCGCATGTAGAGCTCCTCTCGGTTTGGTTTGGGATATCCTCAAGCTCCAGCTAATTCCACTTCAGTTCTTGAACACCCCTTTATCTACATCTAGCATTTGGTCTTTTTTGTTTATTTAATATCAGGTTTTATTTTTGGAGCAGCCTATGCTAAGAATCGCACGAGAAAATGTTGGGCGTGAACGAGTGCAAATACGGTGTAGTTATTTTCTATTCAAAAGGTTGTGGATCCTTATTGGTGAATGCATGAGCAGTTCGATCGATTGTTGGGTCTCACATGGGCCCTAAATAAAAGTTTCCCGTAATCAACGCTGGAGATAAATCAAATCCTGTAGATCCAGACCCAGATAAATTTTCCCATCCCTCTGAGGGAAAAACGTGTGACTATTCTACATTATATTTTGTCTAGGTTTGGACGGGCCAAATGAACTAATGTTTCTTTTTGTATTCAGATTCCACAACCATTAATCGCATCTATATTTAACATTCACTCACGTTCCAATGTGGTTATTATAGAACATTTAAAAAACGATTTGAGCATCTCGCACTGTATTTTAGGACCATTAAATGCCTAACTAACTCTAGTCCATGAAGAATCCCGATGAGCCTCATTTAATTCTACTCACAGATACAAACGAAAAAGAACAACTAGAAAGACACATTACATGGCCTTGAAAAGTCCACCACGATGCAATGGTGGAAGTCAACGGCGAATTGTCAACATCGCATTGCAGCTCTGGTTTCGGTTCTATCGGTTTAGGTGCAAATATTTTTATGTGAGATTCCGCATGCTACGAAATTGAACGTAGAATCTTCGTAGAGAAAGAGGTTCTACTCCTGTCATTTAATCCATTTTCTTTAATAATGTCAGTGGGAACTGATAAAATCTGTCACATAAATCTCCGACTAAATAAGCTGACATTTTTGGTGAGAGAATTGCATTCCAACAATCATTGTTTTTCCCTGGTAAATTATTGTTGGACGAGGAGACATGCACGTCCAAGAAGAAGAAGCCCCGGGTTTCCTCTTGATGTCTTTTTGACCATATACACATGCAGCCTCTCAATCAAAGTTTCTACACCACATATCAACAAGACAGGAGCCATGTTGTCTTCTTCAACTTCTCTCAATGGGAACATGACGTATTCGTGAGTTTCAGAGGCAATCACGTCAGGAACACCTTCATGTTGCACCTCTTCAAACGGCTGGAACAGGAGTAGATTAACTACTACGGCAACCAAGACGCTGAAATGTTGTCTCAATGTGAAAAACTCATACACAAGATTGTACCGACTGAGCCTTGTTATTCTAACTCGGTTAATCAGTGGGGGTCTGTTTGTGAAGGGCTTGTGATTGAAAATATCTCCCTTTCAATTTTTGCAGATTAAGCTTGCTTACTCCAGAGAATAATTGACTTCATATTATGGTTACCTAAGATATGATTTTGGACATGTTGTGATTCGCTCCCTCACATTTCAGAGCAACAAAAGAACTTATGTATTTGGTATCGAGAAAGGGAAGCACTTTTCATTTCCTTCAACTGGTGGAAAGATCGTCAGGTTTCATGGAAGGATTGGCACCCATCTTGATTCGCTTGGCATACATAGAGGACACTATTTTTGAGAGCTGATCAAGTGTGCCTGCACTTTTGCGTGTTGGGTATTCTTTGCAAGTGTGCTTGCTTTTTAGGGTATATCAAGTGCGTTTGATTTGGCTTTGCCAAAGCCCTTGATGCCATAAAGGCTTTTGGGCAAGTACTTGTCCATCATTCTTAAAACAGGTCAGTATATGTAATTGGCTATCATTATATCACTTGACATTATTTGCCATATTGCCCCATAATTTTGGAGAAGTAGATGTCTCGTGTAGAGCACCCTTTGGTTTTGTTTGTGATATCCTCATGCCCTAGCTAATTCCATTTCTATTCTTGAATACCCCCTTACCGACATCTGTTATTCGGTCTTTTTATTTTTTTCTTTTTCAATATTGAGTTTACACTTAGAGTAGCCTATGTCATGCTAAGAATTGCACATGAAAAACTTGGATGTGGATAACTACAGACATGGTGTAGCTATTTTCTATCTAAAAGGTTGTAGATCCTTATTGGCGAATGCATGGGGAGCTGGACCCGGCTGATGAGTCTCATTAGGGCCTAAATAAAAATATTTACATAATCCACCTTATATAAATCAGGTCTGATGGATCCGGATCTAGATAAATTTTTCCGTGATTCCAGAAAGAAAAAGTGACTCATTTGCTTTATTTTCTCTCTCGGGTCAGATGTGCACAGTAATCTATTGTTTCTTTTTGTATTGAGATTCCGTAACCATTAATTGCATCTATATTTCAATCATTCACGATTAGTTCTTAATATTAGTATAGTTTTATAGAACATCCAAAAACGATTTTAGCATCTCGCACTGTATTCCGGCACCATTATCTCCCTAACTAACTCTGGTCCTCTGACCACAGAAAAAAAAAATTAGTAGAATTCCGGTGGGCCGCATTTAATTCTTCACAAATTCGAGCGAAAAAGAGCTACTGGAAAGAAAGATTAAAAGGCCTGGAAATGTCCGCCACAACCGGATGATACGTTCTTGGAAGTCAACAGACTGTCAACATCGTATTGCAGCTCCAGTTTAAGGACTGTCAGTTTTATGTGTAAAGATCTAATGTGAGATTCTGCATGCTAAGATGTTGAACATAGAATCCTTGGAAAGAGATTTCTGCTCCTGCCATTCAATCCATTTTCTTTACAAATGTCAGCGGGAACTGTTAAAATCTGTCGCATAAATCCAAGTTGCAGATTGCATATTTCGTAAAATCAATCACGAACAAGTCTATAATTAAGTTAACTCGCATTTCTGGTGAAGTAATTGCATCCCACCGATCAATTTTTTTCCCTGGTAAATTGTCGTACGACGAGGACACATGTAGGTTCAAGAAGAAGAAGCCATGGGTTTCCTCTTAATGTCTTTTTAACCAAATACACGTACGGCCTTTCAATGAAAGTGTGTACACTGCGTATCAACAACACAAAAACCATGTTTTCACTTGATTGTTTGCATTAAGGCACAAGTTTGATGTTGTTGTCACTAGTAAACAGTAGAAAACATTAATTGAAAAGGAGACCGGTAGAATGATAAAAAATGCTTGGACTAACAATAGCATGAAATTTTGCTCAAAGCTGTTTAGCAAATTTTGCATGAAAAAAGTATAGTGAGACACCGCACTAGTGTCAGTGAACCACAATAGATTGTAAATTTGATTAATAGACTATTACAAGAGATGGCCCATTAAAGGCTTTCTAGTATTGGTATGGCTAGGAAAATCCCAACAAATTCATTTAGGATGGCAAGTTATATGGTGAATAGATCCTCATTAATTACAATTAGATTTCAACCTCCCAAGAAAGTGTGGTCAAGTATGTTTATTATTCTATTCATAGAATATTTGGTTTCCCATTTTATGTTCGATGGGAGGGTAAGTAAGTGCATATTTCTATGCTATGCACAAGGTGAGTCAAGTTATCAATTATGATGCCCAGAATTCACTTGTCAATGAGGAAGTTACATTTGACATGTTTCAAGTACTTCTGGGTTGAAGTGGCTATAATAGTGTTTATACGAATCTAAATAGTGTTGTAGCAACACAAATGGTACTAGTAGCAAGTCAGAGCCTGTAGAGGTAACGGTATGTATAGTAGTTGAGTTTGACAAGGTGTTGTTCGATCTCCTCATAAATATAGATGCAATTGTGGTTGAGGAAGTAATGTCGGAAAGTCCTTGTGGAATAGCTAAAGTGCAGGCAAAGTTTGTGTTTAAATGATGTCCTAATTATAATGAAGTTCGAGTGTGGGTTGGACTTGGAAGATCCGTGTGGTGGTTGAGCTCATGAGAGGTTGTGGGAGAGTAAAAATGAAGTTCGAATTTTTAGCAAAGTGATTATGACTTAGCTCAAATGCCGAGCCAATGTAGAGATTGTTTAAATATGTTCTTAATTTGAGTCAAGGTGGAGATTGTTTATTTTATTATTCGATCACTTGTTGTTTGTAACGCTTTTGCCAGTATATGTAATCAGTCATTAACATTATATCTTAGAGAAGTAGATGAGCAAATGTCTTCCGTTCTAACGGTGTTCTAGGATCGACATAGCTAGAGCGTAACAACCAAGAAAGAAGAAAATTCGCGTACTTGTTTCCGAATCTATCGATCTTGATGCAAAATGATGTCAATTGGATCCTCAAATACTATCAATCTTCTCCTCCATTACCCTCAAAATCCTAGCTCGATGAGACCGCTCTTTAATCGTCCCTCACGAATCCCTTATGTGAGGATTATAGTGCACGTTACAAACTGAGGCTAGAGGAGGGGACCTTTAGTGCTATTTATAGAGTTTTCGACTGGACCCTCTCATCACAAGCTGGGCCCAACTTGGCCCACACAAGTCAGGCCCATATTGACCTATTAAGAAAAAAATTATATCTCATTTTAGCTGACCAATCTTGTAAAACGGTAAATTACAATCTTAATTAATGTAGTCCACATCAGGAAAACTCTTACATTCACCCCCTTATATACATCTCATATATGTTTTTTCATATATATGTCATGTTTTACGCTTACATTAGCCTATGATAAGAATTGCATGCTAAAAAAGTTGGGTGAAAATAAGTGTAGATATGGTATAGCTAAGGCTAGAGATCTTTATTATTGAACACATGCAGACCTAGACCTGGCCGTTCAATTTTACGAGGGACCTAAATGAGCTATTCACATTATCAACCTTGAGATAGATCGAGTCTGATGAATTCAGATCTAGACAAATTTTTCCGTGATCTCCAGAGGAAAACGTGACTTGTCTGCATGATTTTCTCTCTTGGGTTGACAGAAATAATAATCTTTTGATTCTTTTAGTATTGAGATTCCCTTACCATTAACTGCCTCTATATTTCAATTCACTCACGTTTACTACTTAATCTTCGTAAGGTTATAATAGAACATTTAAAAATCAATTTGAGAATCTCGCGCTGTATCACAGAACCATTGGCTCCCTAACTAATTCTCGTCCTCCGGCCAACAAGAAAAAAATAACAACAATTCTAAGTGAATGAGAACTGATGAAATTTGTCAAGTGAATCCAAGTCAGGCCCGAGATTTCCTAAAACCAATC
Organism: Angophora floribunda; assembly: GCA_014182895.1. Lineage (NCBI taxonomy): Eukaryota > Viridiplantae > Streptophyta > Magnoliopsida > Myrtales > Myrtaceae > Angophora > Angophora floribunda. The sequence goes on from CM024709.1 coordinate 18,937,838, forward strand.
ACGAACAAGTCTCTGATTAAGTTAACTGACATTTTGGGTGAAAGAGTTGCATCCCCCCAAATCATTTTTTTTTTAACCTGGTAAATTATTGTACCACGAGGAGACGTGCACGTTCAAGTATAAAAAGACGGGGTTTTCCTCTTAAATGTCATTCAAACCGAATACACCTACGACCTCTCAACCAAAGTTTCTATACCACGTAACAAGAAGACAGGAACCATGTCTTCTCCTTTTTATCCTCAATGGAAACACGACGTATTCGTGAGTTTCAAAGGCGGTGACGGAATGGGGACCTTCATATTGCCCCTGTTCAAACGGCTGCGCCAGGTGGGGATTGGCCACTTCAGAGAGGAAATCATAGAGGACGCCGGGGAGAATATTAAGAGCAAGCGCCTCAAAGCAATCAAGGAGGCGAGGTTTGTCCTCGTCGTGTTCTCCGAGGACTATGTCAGGTCCAACCGGTGCCACAAAGAGCTGGTCGAGATCCTCAAATGTCAAAAGGACTCCAAACTCGGGGTTTTTTCCATCTTTTACAAAAACAAGGAAGATGTTTTAAACTTCAAGAGCAATTGGAAGATTGTCCTAACAGAGGTTGAGAAGAGTTCGGGCTACTACGAGTTTAAAGCCGACAATAGGTACGTACCTGTGATTCTTACTCCACGTTGAAGCTTAGTACCGGAGTCTGTGGTACTTCTTTTTTTGATGTTATTTCTTTGGTTTGACTGCTTTCCAGATGGAGTGTTTGCATAATCGACAGAATTAATTTTCTTAAGGGAACAGAACGAGTAGAAGTCTCTTTCTACTTTCCTTAAAAATTTAATTCCATTTTTTGAAAACTTATGTAAAACACCATGTGATTTTACATGTTAATTACGAGATTTTAGATGTAAAATAGGAAAATTTCTAAAAATCATCTCAACTTTTCTTTCCAAAATCTGTTTTCATTCAGGGTTTTGTAAACTTACAATATGCACCTCTATACGGAATCCTCAAATTCAAAAAGACTGATCTACCCTCGAACTCATCCAAACCTTAAACCATTTCCCATTCTCCCTTCGGGCTCGAGTTAGATTTGTAGACTCAGATCCTAGTCGAACTCCACAGATCTAAGGCTCCGTTTGTTTCACGGAATATATTACTTTTTTAGAAAATATTTTTCAGGAAGCTATTTTCCAAAAAAACGTAATTATTTTCCGATGTTCGAGTGAAACTTGATTTTGAAATGGAAAATATTTTCCACTGTTCGCTTGAAAAAATATTTTACTTTATAAACTCTTTTCAATAGATTTTTTATTATTTTATACTTTAAAATCATTATTTATTTATTTTAAAAATTGATTATTATTTTTTTTTTTTTTGTTTTTTTTTTGTGTTCTCTCCTTCCTTGGCCGATCGCCTGCTGGCGATCGGCCACGCCTTGAGCTCGCCCGATCAGCTCACCGGCAAGGCGAGCTCGAGGCGGCGAGGCTCGGGCCTCGCAAATCGGCAAGGCCTGAGCCTCACCGCAGCGGTCTAGCGATGCTTGGGCGTCCCCGATTTGTGAGGCCCGAGCCTCGCCGCCATCTGGTGAGGCCGGGTCGTAGCCGATTTGGCGAGGTCCGAGCCTCACCGCCTCTGGTGATGCCCGGGCATCCTTGATTTGCGATGCCTGATCCTCGTCGCCATCCGGGAGAGGCTAGATCGGCGAGCTCGGCTCGCTTGTCGCCAACTGTTGTCGTGGCTAGTGATTGGTCGAAAAAGAAAAACAGCAAAAAGGAAGAAATAAAAAAAAAAACAATTTTTATTAAAAAATAACAAAAAATTTTGAATTTATGAAAAAAATAAAAAAAATTGATTAAAAAAATAAAAAAGAAAGAAGTGAGGACTAATAGGGGGTGTGAGATAGAAGAGAGTGAGTGTGGAAAATGTTTTCCCCAATTTTAAAAGTGGAAAACATTTTCCCTCACTTTAGAAAAAAAAATTTCCTTCATGAAAAATGTTTTCCCCAGTGAATTTATTTTCAGTGAAACAAACGTCGGAAAATCCGGAAACATTTTCCTAGAAGTTATTTTTCGTGAAACAAATGGAGTTTAAGTTGTGGTTCAGCTGGGACGGGAGTTGGCGGTGGGTGGCAACGGCGCAGCTTGCATTGGCGACGCTGGGAGGGCAGGAGTTTGAGTAGTGGGTGGGTGGATGGGTTAGGGTTTTTGGCAAGTGAATCTACATTGAGTGAATTTGAAACGGGGAAAGGGGCAAAAACAGAAGGGAAATGACAAATTTTTACTTTGGACTAGATGTAATCAGAATGCTGATTATAAGTTCACAAAAATTCAAGATGCAAATTAATATGAAGTAATAATGTGAAGATGCTTGTTGATAATTTCCCCGTGAAATATTAAGAAAGCCAAATAAAAAAGGATCGTATTAAATACTCCCTGAGTTTCTAGTGTGCGTTGTTGAAAATTGGGAAACAAAACTGAGAACTATAAAGTGAGACCTATGCAAAAAAAATTGTATCGGTAAACTATCTTTCTCCCGCTAAGAGTTTTTTTTTTTTAATAGCTTTCATACCTTTGGTGAGCCGAATTTTGCAGATTTATGGTTAAAAACATGATAACAATGTAGAAATTGGGCGAAGTATCGATGCGGCCTTTTTTTTTTTAATATACTTATGGTGCATTTGTTCATGAAAACTTAAGATCTTGAAAACATTTATCGGAAAATGATTAGTTATATAGGTTAGAAAAGTAGTTAAGGAAACTTATTTTCATTTAACAAATTTTATGTCTAACCATTTTGTGGATAGTAAAAAAAAAAATTATTCATTCATTTTCGTAAGTAATACAAGTAATTATATTTTGAAAAATATTTTTCAAATCTTGAGCTTTTCACAAGATAAACAAAACCTTTATATTTACTAATTTTATGGCCTCAATCAGAATGTGTTGTTTCTTGGAATGCCGCACAGGATGAGGTCACTATCGAAATCAGAGCATTGTTAATCAATTCCTTCGTTACACATGCCAATGCCTATGGTGATTTAGTCAAGCTCGATCTTTTTTTATTTTCGTATCTCATATACTCATGTAGGAATTGGCGTACGATGTCCGTCGCATGTTGTCTCGTGGTGGTATATGTTTATGTTCATTTTTGTCTTACGTATTTCTCATAAAATTTTTGTACTGACACTCTACATCAGCAGTGAACGGAATCTCATTGACAAGATACTCGGGCGCCTTGTCAACCAGATTCAAAATCAATATCCCGGTGAGAAATTCATCTTCGGGCCTTTTGGAGGCGAAGATCAAAATAAACAAAAATCTTTTGTTAAAGAGGAGATTGATAAAACGGGGAACGGTGAAAAATGCATTTATGTTGAGTTCGAAAACGTCATTAAGTCTGTTAAATTTCAAGTCTCTCAAGTCCCTCAAGTCCCTCAAGTCCCTAGGGGCACCCGCACCAAACTGCCAAATTACAGGGAGAGTCCTTTCATGGTTTGTATCTAGACTCGTACCCTTTCTCTTTATCCGTTTCTACTTGAATGTCATAAGTTCATCTTTATAGCTTCATCATAACATTCGCCAATCGTGGAATCATGAACCTTGAGATTCTTAACGATTACTTCGCAAGTGGACATGAGAATCTGTTACCAGCGATGCATGAGGATCTTTATGATTGTTTGAAAACCAACTGAAAAAAATAAATGACTTCTCTTTATTGAAATTAGGCGAAGACCAACCTAGCCACAATTGAGAAGTAAATTAACTTTGGATTAACAAAATGAAATGTACTACCAAATTTATATAGAAATGTAATTTACACAAATCTTAGCATATATAACTTATTGGATAGATCCAAATCGTGTTTCAAAAGTGATCTGTCAATTTATTTTGCTCATCGAATGATGCAACATAGAGTCACTCATGTTGGATATGTCTCTTTGTGGCCTGTTTGCAGGTTAAATTGGAAGACACAGAGTACATAACTTCTTTTGCTGGATCCAAAAGTGCAAATGACGAAGGCATCAACTCCCTCACATTTCGAACCAACAAAAGAATATTGGGACCCATTGGTCCAGAGAAAAAGCAGAAAGATGAGAAAAAGGAGGAAGAGGACTACTTTTCCGTACCATTAGATGCCGGGAAAGTTACCGAGTTTTACTGGAGAAAAGAAGGTGAATTTCTCGAATCTGTTGGAGCACTTGTCCAGCTGCACCGTAAGGGCTTCAATCCCTTCCAGTCCGTGAAGTTATTCGAGATAGAAGGCGGGAAAAAGTGGGCTCATGAGCCTACGCTTGCCAACGTAAGCAAAATCATTGTTTACGTCGGCCAAAAAGAAGAAAAATCTGCTTCAAGAATCGTATCGACCAAGAAAAACAAAGAACTTGATTCAAGTGGAAAGCGGTTCATCCTATCAATCGAGTTTGAGTACAGAGAGAAGAACAAAAAAAACTGGTCATCGTCGCCACATGGTAGCAAGAAAGGACCGGTATGTCTCCATACATAGAAGTGTCAAGAACCGAACCGAAATAGAAAACTGAATCGAATGGAACCGAAATTTTGTGCGTTTTTTGTTCGGTTCGGTTCAGTTTTGGTTCGATTAACTGAAAAATAACCATTAACTTTTCGGTTCGGTTTGGTTAACTCAACCAAATTGGAATTCTTAATTAAAAGTGAACAATCTCTCTTCGTCATCATCTCTTCTTCATTTAGGTTTCAATAAGTAAAGCAAAAATAGAAAAATCGAAAAACCGTCCTGAATCGAACTAAACCGAACTGCATTTTCGGTTTGATTCGTATTCATTTTGGGACGGTTTCGGTTCGGTTTTTTTGAAAAACCGAATTGAACCAAACCGTTTACACCCTTGGGCCATACATATAAATGCTTTGTAAAATCCTTACGAAACGTGCATTGCCTACGCTTGGCAGGAGAATTTTTTGAGACTTATTAAATAATGACTTTGATGGTTATGTCTATCACTGCAGATCGAATTAGATGGAGGTGAGTATCTGACTTCCATATCCGGCTATTATACGGACGTTGGCGTTACATCTCTCACGTTTCAGACTAACGAACGAATGGCCATACGTGTTGGTGAAGAAGAAAAGGGAACCTACTTCTCATCTCCCACAACGGCTGGCCAAATTGTTGGATTTTACGGGTACAACGATAAACATCGACATCTTTGTGGAATTGGAGCATATTTTGAACAGATGCCAAATATACTCCCATTCGGAGGCGGATGTGGTAGGGACAGTGGGAAATTCGATGGCGTGAGGGAAATTCACCCTTTTGTCAATTTTGGTACTCGTTATATCCACCGCATTAAATTTGTGTATGACGATGGTTGCCCACTTACGTACGGTAACCGCACCAAAGTTGTCTTCTCCTCTAACATTGAACCGGTTAGTGTTTTTTTCCTGTTACATTTATCTCATCAGCCGAGACTACTTGATATGTGTCCGGTCACGTGATTTTGTAAATTAAGCCTGACAAATAGGTAATGTTTACACCAATTATCCAACTTTAAGAGATACTTTCGAGATTGTACAGGTTATATTGGATTATCCGCGGGAGTACTTGACATCAATCTCTGGTTACGTGGGAGAGGATGATGCCATCAAATCGCTCACATTTTACAGTAATAGAAGAAGACTTGGTCCCTATGGTGAGGAGGAGGGGAAGTACTTTTGGTATCCATCGACCGGAAGCAGAATCACCAGCTTTCATGGAACACGCGGAGGGACTCTCAATTACATAGGATTTCATGCGGAGCCAATTCCGCACCTGTATCCTTTCAAAACCATTGAACCATCGACGGGAGGCTCTCGTGGGGATCCATGGGATGATGGAGTACATACTAATGTGAGGGGATTCCGTGTGACCACCAGCGGACTCCAAGGAAGAAAAATTATTGAGTCCATCACTTTTATGTACGATGACAATGGTTCCTTGGTCGAAGGCAATCGACATGGCGGAGGAGAGGCGTCTTCAGGCGATTGGGTCAGTCCATATATCTCAATCTCCCCTGTCCCCCTCTCTCCTTTTTCTCTTTCGTCAATTCCCTGTCTGCGAGTCGTTCATGTGTACATGTTGCTTTTCAATAATGTGGGGAGCTTCATGGGGCACGGGTTTCTTTTGATCGATGACTGAGGCACTTATTTTGGCATCCTTTATATCTATGAGTTTTAAGGTCCGAACCTTCATCTGTTCACACACGCACAACATGTTTCGCTTTTTTATTCTTGCAGGTTCTGCTGGATTTTCCCAAGGATCGTCTACTTAGGATAGAGGGTTATACGTGCAAAGAAAAAGGTCAAACTATCATCCATGACCTGAGAATAATTCCCACGAAGAGGGAACACTGGCCATACGCACTGAGAAATGATGCAAAATCTTTTGATCTGCATCATTTTGAAGATCTGCATCATTTTGATCTTTCTGGCAGGATTGTTGGCTTTTTTGGAACGGTGGGAAATCATCATCTTAGTTCTATTGGAGCACGTTTGGAACCTTATTAGATTAAACACCCTCCCTCCCGCAAGCTTCCCCCCCCCCCTCCTCTTTGGTTTGTGCTTTTGCAAGGATCTTCTTCTTTGTTTCCCTTTTGAGACGATGATGAAATAACTCGCAATCCGTGAGCACGTTGGCCGCTGGTTTCTAGATTTGGGTGTCGGTGCTCTTCAAGGAAAGTCCTGATTCATGGTTGATCATTGGAGAAGAATGAAGACAAAAAGTTGCAAGCGTTTAATGAAGACAAAGGACGCCAGCAATGGTTATTAAGAGTTTCCACGGATTGCGACGCTCGTTTCCAAATGCATTTATCGTATTGACTTTGTGTGCTTTCATAAACTTTGTGGACTTTCTTGTTTTTCCTCATTTGATGTTTTCAGAAAGTTGTGCTAGGTTGTGTGTCCAGTCACTACGAAATGTCATGAAGATCATATTTGTGGACACACCCTCGAAGCAACAGCATTTGCATTCCAATAAAAAGTTCCCTTCAGTCTTTATTTGTGACCTTGTTCCGAATTTTGAAAGTTATTATTATTCCTCTAGTTACAACAGCTTGGCCTATTTTGATGAGTAACCGTGAGGCTCTCCAAGGCACAACTGAGATTATGCTTGGATGGGAAAGCTAGTCGTAAAAGAGAGGAAAATGAGCAACTTCTCACCTGCGATATAAACCCTTGGATTTTTTTGTTAGATCCAAGAATTAAACCGGCAGTCCATCTTTCACGTCGGTTCATGAATTGAAAGTGAAATTGTTAGAAGGATTAGCTTTAACGATATATATAATTAATCCACTACGAATACTAATTTGAAATAAAATGAGTGGAAAGTGTAAGAAAGTACCCCTTGTAAGTAGTCCTATATGTTAAACCTTAGCAGCAATCCTTAAGAAAAGACATAATATTTATATAGATATAGATTTTGCAAGCCCAACTTGGAGGACATTACATTTTTATTGGTGCTCAATTCTATTCTAAAGAGACAGTTAGGGCGTAAGTAATAATCATTTTACTCCATAAATTAATTTATGGCCATAAATATTTTTTCTATTTTTATTCTCCAAATAAGTTTTTGAGCAAAAATACGTGTTTCATAATTATACAAAATTTCTATTTTCGAAATAGAAATTCGTTTGATAACGACAAAAATTTATCTCTCTTCAGGCGGCGGTGAAAGGTGGCAAAGGGCGGACAAGCAGTGGGTGGTGACGAGTGGACAATTGATTAATAATAAGAGCAAGCAATGATAATAATTTTTATTTCTCACTTTTATTCTAGAAATAGAAAATTAAAAAAATTTGTATTTCTCAATTCTATTGCAATCCTTTTTCTTGAGTAAAACTTTTTTCCAAAAATTAAAAAAATGACATTGCATTATCAAATGGATTCCTCTTTCAAATATTTTCCTAGAAAAAAAATAGAATGATTATGATGCACGCCTTATTCCATTTCTATTTTATTTGATTTCGCAAGCTAGAGTTTCCAATTTACTTCTATGGGTATGCAGAAGTAGGGGCGTAAGTGCTTTAGTTCGGTTTTGTTTCCGATAAGGAAATCTACTAAACCGAATAGAATTGTAAGTGGTTCGGTTTGCTTTTTCGCTTTTTGCTTTTCTTTTCTTCGGTCACTGAGAAAATCATTCTGTCAAACAGCTAACCTACATACCTAGTGCGGCCTTTATTGAGGTACGGACCTTTGAAGTGACAAAAGTTGGGACAAAGGGACACTTAAGTGCTAATATAGAGCAAAATGGATCGGTTAAGTGCCAACGGCGAAAAATTCCTGCTAAATCGCCACTTGTCCTGTCACGCCCCGAACCCCGAGCACGCGACAACCCCTTCTCTTGGTCAATTGAAAGCGATGTCCCAGGACTCGTCGACGACCATTCATTTTAATCTTTCGTTATGCGCAAGCGGAAGACGAACCATCCTCAGTCCAACAAACAGTCAATCAATCGATCAGGGATAGAGGGATGAACAACAAGAACAACCATCACTACTCATTTATACAATTTACTAGATTAACCAACGGAGGATCGTTTTCCGATTTACAAGCCCGACAATAGGGGCCGATCCATCCTCTAAGCCAAACCAAAAAGGAACTAGGCTAGGCTAATCTAGCTGTACAAAATGAACCCTCAGGTTTAGCACCACGGTCACTCGGACCCATCGGACTCGACTTTGTCAATCAATCACTGGAGAAGCGGGGGCAGGATTCTCCACTGCGGGTGCGCCATTCTAAGGACCTGAAAATGATTAACCACGACGGGTTGAGATAAAATCTCAGCGAGTTCTTCCCCTAAGCCCCGGTTAGTACACCAACTCAACCTGGGGTATCTCTCTAGAACCACCCTTCACTCAACTCAACCACAAACAACCATCAATCAGCAATCAAACCACAGACAGGGTCAACCAACTAACAAAAGTCGGTTCGTATGCAACTTTACCTGGTATGCCATACCCTGCACGTTATAAGTCAGCACAATACATGCAATGCATATGGCCGTTAGATGATGCAATTCATCAACCACATGCGAGTCGCGTCACAAGCGATCTCACCTGGCCATTGCCACACCCAGCACGTTATCAATTCATGCGTGCGTGCCATAAATAATATGATCATCTCATGCATAATTGGAACCAATGATGCTGCATTTTTCTCATGCACTCTCGCATCCACACGTGTTCCGATTATTACTGCCCCACAGGTCTACAACCAAGGCGCAACGGCGCTACGGCGCCCTTCCTCCGCAGAGGCGCAACCGTGCCCTTCCGTGCCCAAAAGACGTCAAGGGATACTCTCCCAAGATCGCATGCCCAACGAACGTCAAGGGATACTATACCGAGACCGCATGCCCAATGAATATCAATGGATACTCTCCCAAGACCGCATGCTCAATGAACGTCAAGGGATACTCTCCCGAGACCGCATGCCCAACAAACGTCAAGGGATACTCTCCCAAGATGGCATGCCCACAGAACGTCAAGGGATACTCTCCCGAGACGGTAGTTTCAACTTAGTGATCACGCAAGCATACAATCACAACCCACTTATTATCTTTGAACATTAGTCAATGCACACATGCTTACATATGAAATCTCAAATCATTTCTCACAAAAGCGGTCCATTTTCAATGTCCCTCGAACAAACCATTTTTCCCACATTTCTCATAAAAACGATCCATTTCTTGTAACATCCCTAATTTTGGTAAGCCCGAATTATTGGAAAAGGATACAACGGACCGAGTTTTGGAGCCAAATATTTGGGAATTTGTGCTTCAAGGGCAAAAAGACCAAATTGCCCTTTCTAGAAGCTTGAATAGGATTTATCTTGTTTTGTCTTGTTGTCTTTCTTTTTGTTTTTATTTTTCCTTTCTTCCTCCCTTTTGGCCGCTCAATTCCCACGTTTCCCCCTTTCTCTTCTACGCAGCACCCCCCACTTGCCCATCTTATCTCTCTTTCCTCCCTTTGACTAGTCTTCTCTTCTTATCTCTTTCTTCTTCCCCCTACTTGCCTGACACCCCCACATGGGTCTCTCTCTCTCTCTCCTGCACGTACGACGCTCCTCCCTCCCAGTAGCTGCAGTTTCTTCCTTTCTTCTTCTCCTCCTTCGGTCGACGCAAGCTTGCTGCTGCTGCCACCAGAACCGACCGCCATTGCAGCTCCGCCACCGCCCCTGTTCTCCGCCCGGTCTCCGGTGGGTCGTCGTCCGTCGGCCTCCAACTGAACCAGCACCACCCAGCTTCTGTCCTCCTCTGTCCGAGCTGCTGTCTTGTTCTGGGCTCGCTCTGGTCGCTGCGCCGCCGGCCGCCGTACCGTACGCCGGGACCACTCGAGGACCGCTGCCGCAAGCCACCGCCCTTTGCCTGACCACCCCGAGCCTTTGCTGCTGCCCCCCCTATTCTTCTTCTTCCTCGGTTTTGGGCTGAACCAGACTCGTGGACGCCGGAGCAGCGAGTTGCTACCTCGCCGTCGCTTGACCGCCGTCGTTCCTCCGCCCTAATCATCGTAGGAGGCTAGCCGGCCGACCAGCCAGCCTCCGCCACCCCCCCTCGAACCAGTTGTTGCCTTTGCCGTGCCCTTTCTCTCCCTCTCGGCCCTCTCGGCCGTGACTGAGAAGCGGCTAGCAGCCTTGCCGCGCACGTCGCCGCGGTCACCACCACAGCCCGCCGGAGGACCATTCCGAGCTCCTCCGCCGCACCGGAGCCACCCCAGCCTGCTGTCCCGCTTGTGAAACCAACTGCACCGCCTCTCCTTTCCCTCTCCAGCTTCTGTCCAGACTTCGCCGAAGCTGTTGCCTGGTCGCTGGAGCTACTGGCCGCCGTCCGGAGTCGCTGGACCGCCCACCAGTCAGCCCCATGCCGCCACAGCTGCTGGTTCCTCCATATCCTAGCTTGTCGCCGTGTGGACAACCGCCCTCGGCCAAGATCCGGTCCCGGGCCGCCTCGTCCCGACGCGCCGGAAGTTTTCGGGCGTTCCCTTCGCTGCTGCCGTCGCGCTCGTGTCGTCGAAATCACTAAACCGTTAGTCGATTTCCTAATCCCTTAGTTATGGGTTAATCTTGCTTAGGAGTAGTTTAATTAGTTTAATTATTGATTAGTGCTTTGGATGATGATTATTAGTGTTTTAATACTATTTGATTAAGCTTTGCTTAGTGTTAATCATGTTTAGTATTAATAAACATTATTATTATTTTTGGAATAAATAATAATAATTTATTATTTTCGGAATTATTAATTAAATTAATTTATAATTTCGAAATTATTAATAGTAATATTGTTATTACTATTCATTGTTGAAAATTAATTATTTTTGGAGAAAATAATTAATTGTGATTATTTATTGAAATGGTTTTAATTGAGTAATTTTGGGGGAAAATTACTATGGTCTATTTTTCCAAAGTCAATAGTATTTATATACTATATTATCAAATGATATTGATTTATTAAAGAATGATTTTATTAAATGGAATTATTTGGGTTGGATAATTAATTATGGGATTGAAAAATAATTACAAGTATTTTGTGGGAGTAAATTATTTTATGGGAACAATAGACTATAGCATGCTTCTGAAATAAATATTTTTGAGTATAATTATAGTTTATATTTATTTTTGGGATGATTGAGTATTATTGGGGAATAGTTGATTGGTCGGAATTGATTGACAGACTGTGATTTGAATTGTTGGTTGTTCCCAAGAGTCAGGGAATGTGTATGATTGAATGCTGATTGGAAATTGGATTTTGGAAATTGTTGAGTGAGATTGCATGACATATTACGTGGGTTATCTGAAATGGTCTGAAATGGCATGTCGCATGAGCATGAGCGTATGAGCGATGTTGCATTCACGACCAAGCAAAAGCAAAGACAAGAATGAACTGTTTGCTGATGTGTTGCATGGTCAGATTAAAGTTGATAGCCCGGTTGAGCCGGATGACCGCCAATCCTTCGGGGTTGTGCCGTGACCATTGGGTCGCCCGACGGTGGTCGATGCGGAGTCGCGGTTGAGGCCCGGCCCATGCTCCTTATGGAATGCCGTCGGTGGGGAGAGCCCATGACGTCGCCGTGCCTCACGGGGAGGACGATGCAGTTTACGACCAGTTGACCGCCAACCATAAGGTTGTGCCGTGGCCTAGAGGGTCGTTAATAATCGGAGCATATGTGTGGATGTGAGGCATGAGAAAGTTGTGTGAGATGCTCTGATTATTCGCATGCTCTTAATGTCGTGATGGTTGAAATGACAGTTTCTGCAGGTTGCGTGTGCCAAGGCCAGGTAGGGTCGCTTGTGTTTGCATCTGCTTATTGAACTGTCGTTTGATAATGTTGCTTGAGGTGTGGTATGTGCTGTTTGTCGGAACTAGGTTGCATGGTTAGACTACCCTCGAGGCGAGCAAAATTCCTAACCGAGGCTTAGGACTTTGACTTGCTGAGTTTATCTTAACCCGTCGTGGTTAACAATTTTCAAGGCCGTAGGATGGAGAATCGACGCGTGTTTCGGCTCGTGGCCGTTTATGAAGGCAGTAGATTAACCCTGGCCTGTTGGTCTCATTGGCTCGTTTGGAAGATGCCCGTGGTAAGGGCTTGTACTTGTAAACTTCTTAAGGTTAATCAATAGATAAATAAAGCAGTACTTTTGAATGTGTTCTTGTTAGGTTTTTCTGCTATCCCTGTTTTTGTAATTGACCGGGGATTGTGTTTCGCTTCCGCATGCATTTAATCAAAAGATAAAAATAACGGTCGGCGACGGATCCTGGGGAGTCGCAAATCAAATGACCGCAAGAGAACAGGGGTTGCCGCGTGCTCGAGGGTCGGGGCGTGACATTTCTAGTGTCCCTTGGACAAATCACTTTCTTTCTCATAAAAGCGGTCCATTTCTAGTGTCCCTTGGACAAATCACTTTCTTTTTCATAAAGGCGGTCCATTTCCGGTGTCCTTCGGACAATTCATCTTTTTCTCATTTTTATGAAAATTACACAATTCATGCGGATGCTCATACAATTACACATTCAATTCACTCCATAAAATCAATACACATGAAATTACACAATTTAATTTCGGATGAAAAAGTAATTTCCGAATTTAATAAATAATTAATTAAATTCAGAAATTAAAAATAATTAAATAACTAAATAATTATTTAATTATTTAATTAAATGTAGAAATTAATTTAATCAATAAATTAATCAATTAATCACATTAATCAAGCAATTAAGGAAAAACATGATTAATTAGCACAAAACACACAATTATACCTAATTAAGCATAATTAAGTACAAATAGGCAAGACTAAGCTAAGCTAATCTTAATCCACTATCTAACCACCTATCTTAGAGCTAACAAACTTAATTAAACACCTTAATCAACCCTTAGCACTAATTAATCCAACCCTAAGCTAGTTTAGGCACTAAATAGGGTTTAGGAGCTAAACTTACCGTTAAGCGGGCCGGCGACACGAGCGCGGTAGCGGCGACGAACCCGACACCCGGGGACTTCCACCACAGCGATCCAAGGCAGTCCCGGGGTCGAAACAGCAGCAACAACCCTCGCTTCCCATTGCAACCTCGAAAACAAAGACGCTTGAAGAGAAAGTGGCGACCAGGAGTTGAACGGGCTGCCCGGAGCTCCGGCGAGCTGGTGGCCGGTGACCGGTGGCTCCTGGGGGTTGAGGGGGAGTTGTGGCTGGCTGGTGTGGGCAGTGGGTAGGTAGAAAATGGAGGAAAATAGGTCAAAATGCGAAACTGTGCAGTACCGCGTGAACAGTAGGCGGTCGGCGAGCAGCCGGCTTCCGGCGGCCGTACGGATTGGCTGGAGACTTCTTTCGCCGATCGGCCGATGCTATTTGAACGGTTTTCATCTTCTGAACGCAACAGCAGGTGGCACGGGCAGAGATTCACACGGGAAGACCATGAACAACTCGATTTTCGGTGGAAGGTCAGAAACTGAAATTGCAAGAAGGCCATGGAAGCAAGGAGAGAGAGAGCTGCGATTTGTGAGGGCTGAAGGAGGAGGAGAGAGAGTGCCTTGAGGGCTTCAATTCAGCTTCATTAAGGGCATTAAATGCCTTCTCCAATTCCCAAGGTAAGTGACATCATCTTCTCTCTCTTCCTTTGACTTTTCTTCAAAATATCCAAGGGTATTTTGGTCATTTCCATCTTGCACATTTCCCAATGTGCCCTTGGGCCGAAAGTGAAAGGCGGGCCTAGGAAACGGGCTGGAAAATGAATAGGAATGTGCTTGGGAATTTGTCGGGCTCGAATCAGCTCAGGTTTAGACAACGGCTCGGAAGGGTAAATGCTCGGTTTGGTCCAACGGGCTCGTTTGTTTGTCTCGATCTTCCACGGTGGCCATCCCACCTTGGGTGTGGCCCACACTACTCTTGCCCGGCCCACGTCCTCATAAGCTCGTTTCCTCGGTCCGAAAATCCTTTTCCCAAAAACTCGGCTAAACCGACACTGTCAACTGTCAATGAAGCATCGTCCAAAAGTCCATCCCAGATGTTCTCGAAAATTCGAAGTCCAATATTGAATTCTCATACCTTGTCAATTTTGTCACAAATGCCATTTTGGTACTACTCAGACTGACAGGCGACTTCGAGGATTCACGCATAACCGACTCGTGCCAAACCACATTCAAGACTTCTCGACACATGGACGCCTTGACGACATGAAATTGCGAAGGATAGATTCTTATTTCAAAGTACACGATTATCAATGATCGACATAGGGTCGTTCGCGGGTTCGATAACAGTAGACGGAATCACCCGTCATCCCATTATTTCTGTCCGCGATTCGACTTCTATTCGTCCTTGAAATCGGCCTGCATGATTACAGGATCATCCTTACGCAAGTCTCATGGTCGAGTCGTTTTCCCAGGCCAAGTTCTTTAGTCGCCCGAGTTCTGTCCTCGGTAGAATTTCCCCTCAAGGTCAGTATCTCGGAAATGATTGGGTCAAAGTAAGATCAACCAACAATGCATTGGTGAAATTAACTTTCATTCCTCCCTCAAAGGGCTCGAATTTCTGGACGTCACAATTCTTCCCCCCTTACAAAAATTTCATCCTCGAAATTTGTAACCACTAATAAATCCTCAAGAGATGGGGTGCTGATGTTTCATCACTTCCTCACTTTTCCATGTCGCTCCCTCTGTTCTGTGATACTGCCAAATCACCTTAATCAAGGCGATAGTCTTGTTTTGAAGCACTTTCTTTTTACGGTCCTCTATTCGTATCGACCTCTCCACGTGCGACACGTTGTCGTCTATGTCTAGTTCTTCAAAATTCAATACATGAGTCGGGTCCAGTTCATACTTTCTCAACATGGACACGTGGAAAACATCATATACCTGAGCAAGTTTTGATGGCAACGCAAGATGTACGCTAAAACCCCGATCCTTTTCCAAAATTTCGAAGGATCCAACGTACCTCGGACTTAATTTTCCTTTCTTGCCAAATCTGGAAGTACCTCTCATCGGCGATACTTTCAGAAATACATGATCGCTCACCTTAAGCCCCAACGGTCTACAACGCTTATTTGCAGAACTCTTTTGACTACTCTGAGCGGTCTTTAGTCTGACTCAAATAATCTGAATTGCATTCAATAATTGCGAAATCGAATTTTTTTGAACTAGCAATTCCCAGTTCTCTGACCTCATTCCATAAACTGAAATTCCACAAACTTGATCATATTACGGTTATACCATTCTGATAAAATCTTTTCCCACAAGCACTCTCTTTTTACACAATGCATAGTTCAATTCATTTTTGCCCCTTTCAACATCCTAGAAGCCTGCCAGGAGTCGCTCCTTGCTCAGGCACTCTAGCCCCGGCGACCTCTCCCCACCCTTGTCAGATTAGTCGTTATGGGCATCTTCGAACTGCACCACTACTAGTCCCTTTTAGACATGCACCATCTTACCGAGGTATTATTCGCTTTGGCCTTCCCATACCGAGCCTCACGGTTTTAACCTCGTTCGAGCATCTCAAAATGCAAAACTTTCTCCAGCTCGTCAACCCATGAGTTCATTTCCATAGGGTCACTTATCGACACTTGAAATCTGATTCACTGAATTTCCATCGAACCACTATCCAAATTCCACAGACCACCGATTTTTCTTTCAATATTTCTTTCACGTCCATTTAATAACCAAACCAAGAATTCGCCTCAATCACATGAAAATTAGTGCAAACCAAATGTCATTTATCGCACTAAAGACTTTCAAATACTTCTTCAAATCCTTTCTGATTGATCGTCCGTCTATAGATGGTACGCCGTACTATACTGCAGTTTCGTCCCCAAGGCCGACTGCAAACTTTTCCAGAAAGTTGCCACGAACTTAGGATCATGATTAGATGTGATCATCATTGGAACTCTATGAATGCATACAATCTGATGCACGTACAATTCTACATTCCTATATAACGTAAAATCTTTTCGTACCGCGATGAAATGAGCTGACTTCGTGAATCTGTCAACTACTACCCAAATCAAGTCATTGCCTCGCTGACTCCTTGGCAATCCCATCACAAAATCCATCATAATGTGTTCCCACTTCCACTCGGGAATCTCAACTACGATGAGCTTCTGACAAGACTGCTTCTATAAGCTTTGCATCTTTAGGAATGCACAATCGTCCTCGAACACTTGAAAGTCTGCTTTTCTCTTTGCCTGATCCATTTGCAGGATCTTAAGAATTTCAGAATCCATTGCTTGGGCACTCTTAATCCTACTTTGCATCTCGGGTTCCACCCTGAGAGTGGCCATTAGACTAGCAAGATGACCAACCTCAATTTTTAAAATCTGAGTCCTCGACTCCCTCCAAGAGAATCCATTCTCGTACCCTCATTTGTGCAATTGTCGACTTTCGACTGAGCGCATCTGCCACTTTGTTCGCTTTCCCCGAATGATATAAAATCTTGCAATCACAATCCTTAAGAAGTTCCACCCATCATTGTTGAACATGAGGCAAAGATGATCACCGCTAACTCCAAATCATGCGTCGGATAGTTAAGCCTGTGAAGCCTTGATTGTCAGGATGCGTATGCAACCACCTTGCCATGTTGCATTAACACGCAGCCTCGTCGTTTATACGACACATCACTGTAGATCCCGTACCCACTAGGACCAAATGGTATTGTCAGAACATGTGCGGTAGTCAATTTATTCTTGAGCTCTTGGAAATTACGCTCGCACTTGTCCGTCTAATCGAATTTATCTTCCTTCTTTAACAAGCTCATCAATGGCATGACTATCATAGAAAACTTCTCTACAAAACGTCTATAATATTCCGCCAATGCCAAGAAACTTCGAATCTCAATTACCGTCATAGGTCTTGGCCAATTCATGACCGCCTCAATCTTAGTCAAGTCAATGACGATCCCTTCACCTGAAATTACATGATCTAAAAATACCATGCGAGATAACCAAAACTCGCACCTGCTAAACTTGGCATACATCTCATGTTCTCTCAAGGTCTGCAGTATTGATTTCAGGTCTCTCATGATCCTCTGGACTCCTCGAGTATACCAAGATATCATCAATGAACACAATCATCAATCATTGGCAATGGATACTTGTTCTTAATCATCACTTGATTAAGCTGTCGGTAATTAATGCACAATCTCAACAAACCATCCTTTTTCCTTACAAATAGTATCGGCACTCCCCAAGTAGACGCTCGTCCCAGTGCGTCTGGACCTTCAGTTCTTTCAATTCTGACAAGGCCATCCTATAAGGTGCCTTGGAAATCAATTCAGTCCCAAGGGCCAACTCAATCACAAACTCAATTTCCTCTTCTAGGGCAATCCCGGCAATTCCTCAAGAAACACATCCATGTACTCTTGTACCACAGCAATATTCTCCACACTTGATCCTTTCACCATCGTGACTGCCACCAATGCCAAATACTCTTGACACCCAGATTCCAACAACCAAGTCACCTCAAGTGACGAAATCAGAAGAACGGAGGGTTCTCCTTAATTTCCCACAAACTCAAAACGACCACCCACTACCAGGTTAAACTGAATTGTCTTTCCATGACAATCTACCATATGCAATGACTTCCTCGCGACCTAGTCTCAGGTGGTCGGCTTTCCCACGTAATTCTTTCTATCGGGTGGGATGGGATTCTTTCGCCCCATCATCGGTCCTTTCCCGAACCGACGATTGTCTCAATTAGGCATGAATCGCGAGCCAGATGCGGTCGCCCTATCAATCATATTCTTCTCTATCATTTAGGCCCTTTCGTACATCTCATCAAAGCTCTTTAAGTTCAAGGGCATTAGCTGGGCTTTCAATTCTAACTTCAAGCCATCTCTAAAACGTCTCGCCCTATCCACATGGTCCTTTACCAACCTCGGCGCATACTTGGCCAACTCAGCAAACTTTGCCTCATATTGATCAACTGACATCTGATTCTGACAAAACTGTAGGAACTCTACCATCTTTGACTCTCTCGCACTGTCTAAGAAGCACTTCCCATTGAAAGCTTCACGGAAGGCACCCCAAGCTTGAGCCGTGCCTTCGAGGAACACTCTTTCTTGAGTGACTTCCCACCAATTAATGACATTACCTTGAAGCTGTTAAACTGCTAGAAGTACTCTGTCTTCTCTTAACACCTCAGCACTGTAACAGTCCTCTCGCTATCCCTTATCCAAAGGGTCGCAGCTTCAGGGTCGCCCACACCACTAAATCTCGGTGGCTTCAGTCTCGGGAACTGCTCTACCAGCTTAGGCATCGGTCTCTCACAGACCTCTTCTCTCATTAGGGGAACCACAAGGACCACAGCAAAAGCACTCGGCTTGCTGTTCTAACAAGGTCTCTAGCGCCAGCAGGATCCCGTTTAACCTAGGATCTGCTTGCGCACTACTTCTAGCATTGGTCTGACCAGACGCTGCCCTACACCTAAGGGCTCTCTCTGCTTAGGATTGCTCATCACTCTGGACTATGAGCAACCCGCCACCACACAAAGCCACACAAGGCTATAAAAGCAATCACATGCACGTAATATAAAAGCCATCCCTATCTCACTATCCCAAAAATCCCACGCACCTTATCACTCCAAGTCTCGACCTCACTCTGATATCAAAATCGACGGGGATGTCACGCCCCGAACCCTGAGCACGCGACAACCCCTTCTCTTGGTCGATTGAAAGCGATGTCCCAGGACTCGTCGACGACCATTCATTTTAATCTTTCGTTATGCGCAAGCGGAAGACGAACCATCCCTCACCCAACAAACAATCAATCAATCGATCAGGGATAGAGGGATGAACAACAAGAACAACCATCACTACTTATTTATACAATTTACTAGATTAACCAACGGAGGATCATTTTCCGATTTACAAGCCCGACAATAGGGCCCGATCCATCCTCTAAGCCAAACCAAAAAGGAACTAGGCTAGACTAATCCAGCTGTACAAAATGAACCCTCGAGTTCAGCACCACGGTCACTCGGACCCATCGGACTCGACTGTCAGGTCAATCACTGGAGAAGCGGGGGCAGGATTCTCCACTGCGGGTGCGCCATTCTAAGGACCTGAAAATGATTAACCACGACGGGTTGAGATAAAATCTCAGCGAGTTCTTTCCCTAAGCCCCGGTTAGTACACCAACTCAACCTGGGGTATCTCTCTAGAACCACCCTTCACTCAACTCAACCACAAACAACCATTAATCAGCAATCAAACCACAGACAGGGTCAACCAACAAACAAAAGTCGGTTTGTATGCAACCTTACCCGGTATGCCATACCCTGCACGTTATAAGTCAGCACAATACACGCAATGCACATGGCCGTTAGATGATGCAATTCATCAACCACATGCGAGTCGCGTCACAAGCGATCTCACCTGGCCATTGCCACACCTTGCACGTTATCAATTCATGCGTGCATGCCATACATAATATGATCATCTCATGCATAATCGGAACCAATGATGCTACGTTTTTCTCATGCACTCTCGCATCCACACGTGTTCCGATTATTGCTGCCCTACAGGGCTACAACCAAGGCGCAACGGCGCTACGGCGCCCTTCCTCCACAGAGGCGCAACTGTGCCCTTCCATGCCCAAAAGACGTCAAGGGATACTCTCCCAAGACCACATGCCCAATGAACGTCAAGGGATACTCTCCCGAGACTGCATGCCCAATGAACGTCAATGGATACTCTCCCGAGACCGCATGCCCAATGAACGTCAAGGGATACTCTCCCGAGACCGCATGCCCAACAAACGTCAAGAGATACTCTCCCGAGACCGCATGCCCAACAAACGTCAAGAGATACTCTCCCAAGACGGCATGCCCACAGAACGTTAAGGGATACTCTCCCGAGACGGTAGTTTCAACTTAGTGATCACGCAAGCGTACAATCACAACCCACTTATTATCTTTGAGCATTAGTCAATGCACACATGCTTACATATGAAACCTCAAATCATTTCTCACAAAAGTGGTCCATTTTCAATGTCCCTCGAACAAACCATTTTCCCCACATTTCTCATAAAAGCGGTCCATTTCTAGTGTCCCTTGGACAAATCACTTTCTTTCTCATAAAAACGGTCCATTTCCAATGTCCCTTGGACAAATCACTTTCTTTTTCATAAAGGCGGTCCATTTCCGGTGTTCCTCGGACAATTCATCTTTTTCTCATTTTTATGAAAATTACACAATTCATGCGGATGCTCATACAATTACACATTCAATTCACTCCATAAGCGGGCCGGCGACACAAGCGTGGCGGCAGCGACGAATCCGACACCCAGGGACTTCCACCACAGCGATCCAAGGTAGTCCCGGGGTCGAAACAGCAGCAACAACCTCTGCTTCCCACTTCAACCTCAAAAAACTGCACTGCTTGAAGAGAAAGTGGCTGACCGGAGTTGAACGGGCTGCTTGGAGCTCCGGCGAGCTGGTGGCCGGTGACCGGTGGCTCCTGGGGGTTGAGGGGGAGTTGTGGCTGGCTGGTGTTGGCAGTGGGTAGGTCGAAAATGGAGGAAAACAGGTCAAAATGCGAAACTGTGCAGTACCGCGTGAACAATAGGCAGTCGGCGAGCAGCCGGCTTCCGGCGGCCGTACGGATCGGCCGAAGACTCCTTTTGCCGATCGGCCGATGCTATATGATCGGTTTTCGTCTTCTGAACGCAACGGTGGGTAGCACGGGCCGAGATTCACACGGGAAGACCATGAACAACTCGATTTTCGGTGGAAGGTCATAAACTGAAATTGCAGGAAGGCCATGGAAGCAAGGAGAGAGAGAGCTGCGATTTGTGAGGGCTGAAGTAGGAGGAGAGAGAGTGCCTTGAGGGCTTCAATTCAGCTTCATTAAGGGCATTAAATGCCTTCTCCAATTCCCAAGGTAAGTGACATCATCTTCTCTCTCTTCCTTTGACTTTTCTTCAAAATATCCAAGGGTATTTTGGTCATTTCCACCTTGCACATTTCCCAATGTGCCCTTGGGCCAAAAGTGAAAGGAGGGCCTAGGAAACGGGCCGGAAAATGAATAGGAACGTGCTCAGGAATTTGTCGGGCTCGAATCGGCTCAGGTTTAGACAACGGCTCGAAAAGGTAAATGCTCGGTTTGGTCCAATGGGCTCGTTTGTTTGTCTCAGTCTTCCACGATGGCCATCCCACCTTGGGTGTGGCCCACACTACTCTTGCCCGACCCACGTCCTCGTAAGCTCGTTTCCTTGGTCTGAAAATCCTTTTCCCAAAAACTTGGCTAAATCGACACTGTCAACTGTCAAGGAAGCATCGTCCAAAAGTCCATCCCAGACGTTCTCGAAAATTCGAAGTCCAATATTGAATTCTCATACCTTGTCAATTTTGTCACAAATGCCATTTTGGTACTACTCAGACTGACAGGCAGCTTCGAGGATTCACGCGTAACCGACTCGTGCCAAACCACGTTCAAGACTTCTCGACACATGGACGTCCTTGACGACATGAAATTGTGAAGGATAGATTCTTATTTCAAAGTACACGATTATCAATGATCGACATAGGGTCTTTCGCGGGTTCGATAACAGTAGACAGAATCACCCGTCATCCCATTATTTCTGTCCGCGATTCGACTTCTATCCGTCCTTGAAATCGGCCTGCATGATTACAGGATCGTCCTTACGCAAGTCTCACGGTCGATTCGTTTTCCCAGGTCAAGTTCTTTAGTCGCATGAGTTCTGTCCTCAGTAGCATTTCCCCTCAAGGTCAGTATCTCGAAAATGATTGGGTCAGAGTAAGATCAACCAACAATGCACTGGCGAAATTAACTTTCATTCCTCCCTCAAAGGGCTCGAATTTCAGGACGTCACATGTCCATTTTCCAATGACTTCATTTGCTAACGGAGCATTTTTTTTAAAAAAAAATCCACGTGGCAATTTTAAAAAAAAAAAAATTGTCCACGTCAGATTTAAAAAAAAATCAATTTTATTTAAAAAAACAAAAGAGAGAGAGAGAAGGGGATCAGCGAGGGCTGTGCAGCCCTCGCTGCCACCGCCGTCGCCGCCCCACCCTCGCCGGGAAGGGCCGGCGACAGTGGGCGAGGGTCAGCCGAGGCCGGTCGGGGTCGCGGCCGGCCGGCCGGGCTCGCGACCCCGGCCGACCCTCGCCCATCGTTGCCGGCCCTTCCAAGCAAGGGTGGGGCGGCGATGGCGGCAGCGACGGTGGCGGCGATAAGGGCTACACAGCCCTCGCCAATCCCCTTCTCTCTCTTCTTTTTTTCTTTTTTAATAAAATCAATTTTATAATAATATATATTTTTAATTATTTAATTGATAAATTTTAAAATCCACGTCGTGCAAAAACGACGTCGTTTTGCGTTGATTTTCGTCGTTTCAATTTCGGGGCGAACCACGTAGGCAAAAAAATTAATAAAAAATTGCCACGTAGAATTTCCGGCAGAGTTCCGACAACTTGGCACTTAAGTGATCCATTTTTTTTAAAAGTGGCACTTAAGTGTACCTTTTGTAACTTTTGGCACTTAAGTGTACCTCCGTGC
The DNA here is from genome assembly GCA_014182895.1 of Angophora floribunda. Lineage (NCBI taxonomy): Eukaryota > Viridiplantae > Streptophyta > Magnoliopsida > Myrtales > Myrtaceae > Angophora > Angophora floribunda. Next base: position 18,960,818 of record CM024709.1, read on the forward strand.
CAAGTTTTAACACTCTCGCTGTACTTACCTCGCCTTTATCCGACGTGCTCGTACGTGAGAAGAAGGCGGCTGTTGGATGGCCGAGGATTCGAAGAAGAAGGCGGCTTGCTACCCTTCTCTCCCAGAGCTCGTCAAGTGCCCCTTCCCTTTCCTTTATGCTGTACCGACAAACTGCCAGGGTACGCGCCTTGAGAGATGTAGAAAGCAATCCTACAGGAGGAAAATTCGAGACTCATTAATTTATGCATTTTAAGGACGGTTCAATTCGGTTAAGCGAACTGAATCCAATAAATCCTGAACTAAGAAAACAAATTTGTTTTTATGTTTTTATTTTGTTTTTTTCTAGTTATCCAAACTAAAATTGAACCAAACAGAAAATGCAATAAATTTCGATTCAGTTGGATTTAATTTTGATTTTAGATTAGTTCTTGATACCCCTACGCAAAAGAAAGCTTGGACCATGCGTCAACCCTCTTTGTAATTTTCTTCTGGCACCTTCAGAAGGTGAATTCTGAATCCGTATCCGAATCCGAATCCTATTTCACAAAATCTGCTCGTCTAGTTTTCGAAGAAGGGGGGGCGGAGGCGATAGTGACAAGGCATAATAACCGCCAACTGAACCGCCATTCCTGCAATCCCCATCCAACCTTTTGACGGGAGGTCGCATGTGGTGACTCGTACCGTACGGCTTTGTCGGAGATCAGAGTCACCGCGTCATCTAGAGCTTCCAACACCCAAAACCCTCCCAACGAAGAGGCCGTCGTCCATGTGTGTTCTGCCTCTGCGTACGGCGATTTGGAGAAATTGAGTTGGCTCGTGGAGGAAGAAGGAGCCTCTCTCTCCCGACTCCCGATGCTAATGGGTACTGCGCTCTCCAGAGGGCTGCTCTCAACAACTTCGCCGACGTTGTTCGGTACATCATTGAGGTATTTGCTTTTCATCGCGCGCTTCTTCTTTGTTTCGCCTTCATGAATGATTTTAAGCGCCAATTGTGCATTTCTCGCAACAGTCCTGAATTTGGGTGTGTAAGTTGCTGCTAGAAGCATTTGCTTCCTACTCGATTCCGTCTTAACGTACTAATTATTGTTCTTCTCTACGTATGTCGGTGTTGGATGATGATTTGCTTTTGAAATGGCCATTGAAGAATGGGGGTAGCAGACTGCATTGCATTGGGCTGCTGTTCGTTGGTCCGTTGCAGTTGCGGATGTGCTTTTGCAAAATGGAGCGCGGGTAGGGGCATCTGATAATAGATGAGTGTTGTCACGGCTCGACCCTCGAGCACGCAAATAACCCCCGTTTCACTTGCGCTCATTTAAATGCAACATCCCAAAACACGTCGCCAACTATTATTTTTATCTTTTAATTAAATGCATGTGGAAGCGAATCACAACCACCCAGTCAATTACAAAAGTAAGGAAAGCAAGAAAACCTAACTAAAACATATTCAAAAATATCGCTTTATTTATTTATTAATTAACTCTAGGAAGTTTACAAGTACAAGCCTTTACCATGGGCATCTTCCTATCGAGCCAACGAAACCAACAAGGTTAGGGTTAATTTACTTCCTTTAAATACAGCCACGAACTGCAACATATGTCGGTTATTCATATTATGGACCTGAAAATCTCAGTAAGTGGTTCTTCAAGTGCAGCCTAATCATGCAACCTATTAACGATGGCAAATCAATTGCAAAGCAATCACTGCTTTACTCTGTCTATAACATGTAAAAAAACCCCACTCACAACATAAATCATCAGCCATCATATGCAATCACAGGCGACCTCACCTTGATTTGGTACACGTATTGTAACATCCTGGAAATCGACCTCATTTTGGGATTTTATAAAATGGTAATGTTGATTGAATGCCTGGACAGTACAATTATTCTAAACTAATTGTTTGAAGGATAACGGATTATAGAGAGGTACCGATAGGAAATGATACGCGTATGACTTGCAATTTCGATTAGGAATGAAACCTTCAACCACAAGGACCTAGACGGGAATGATATCCTCTAGTACTAGACCACTAGGGAAACATAAATAAATCGATTCGGTAGAAGTATGAAGTCGGGTTGCAAGTGATTTCCGCACGACTTCGATACGAATTACGAACGACGCTAAATCGAATCATTTTTATCTTATGATTAGCATTATCAATTGAGCCATCGGAATCACATGACAATCGAAGGACGTCCCTAACTCGAGAATTGGCTAAAACGTGGATTGAAGAATAGTCGACCACGGGTCAAATGTGAGGAAAAATCCTAAGGGGGCGTCGATAGTCCAAATTGTTTTACGGTCGCAATCGACTTAATTTAGCTCAGATTTTTAATCCAATTTTAGGAACCGACCTCTCAGGGATGTGAGGACTAATTATTTGGATATCACATCATTTATTCTTGGGTTTTCTGTTGGGCTTTAAAGTGTCAAAAAAAGAAAATTTGGAAAGGGTATCGGGCCCACAAGTGGGCCGACCCAAGACCGGCTGCCCATTGGGCCTTGCGCCCATCCAATCCAGCCTAAGAGGGGCCTAAGCTAGCCCATTTTGTCTTATCTTCTCAGCCCATGGACTTCTCTTCTAGGCATTTTCTTTTGATGGCTCAAGTGGGCTTTGTTTTGACTTGTTTTGCTTGTTTCTCATTGGTTCTTGAAGCAAGTGGGCTAGCCACTTGCCTTAACTTCTTGGACAAGTTTTTGAGTTCCCACACCATTCCTTCAGCTTGGCAGAATGTGATGCCTTCCTCTTGGCATCGAGTCTTTTCCCAAACAGATGGTTGTCTCTATTCAAGTATAAATCGTAATCTAGACGCGGTTGCTCTTTCAGCGAGGTGTTTTTCAATCATCTGAGCTCTCGTATATAACTCATCATAATCTCTCAAGTTCAAGGACACTAGATGGTCCCTGATTTCTAGTTTCAACCCATCTCTAAACGTCCAAGTCTTATCCATTGGATTCTCTATCAGTCATGGTGCATATTTCGATAGTTTCGCGAATTTCATCTCATACTAATCTACTGACATTGGGTTCTGTTGAAGTCGTTGAAACTCTAGCATCTTTTGCTTCTGAGCGCACTCGGAGAAGTACTTGCCATAAAAAGCTTCCATGAAGGCACCCATTACCAGGGCCATACCTTCCGGAACTACTCTCCTTTGAGTAGCCTCCTACCAAGTGCTGGCATTTGCTTGCAACTGATAAATCACTAATGTCACCTTCTCCTCCTCCGAACACATCAATAATGCAAAGGTTTTGTCCATCTCCTTGACTTAAAGGGTTGTAGCCTTAGAGTCACCCACCCTAGTGAACTTGGGTGGCTTTAGCTTCAAGAACTATTCTACCAGCTTGTGTATCGGTTGCTCACGGGGTGCTTCCCTTGCCCCGAGGATTAGGGCCTTAACAAGAGCAGCAACATTAGCAACAACGGCTGTAGCAATAGTGGCAATGGCAGTAGCAGCTTGGGCCTAAGTCTATTGCACTATCACGGTCTCAAATGCCTACAAGATCCCATCCAGCTTGGGATCCCCTAGTGCCCTACCTCGGATACCAGCCTACCTCGTTGCAATTTGCCTACTAGGAGCTCTACGATCAAGATTGCTCATTATGCAGAATCTTTACTCAACTTGCTTTCCAATTCCAATAGAGAATTAGAAACAATGAGCAACCCAATTATTACTAGAGATTCTATAGAAATCACAAGCATATAAAAGAAATTGTTTATACTAACTAACTATCCCAAACACCCATCGCATCTCATCACTCTAGGCATTAACCGGGCTTTGATACCAAGTCTGATGAGGATGTCACACCCTGATTCTTGAGCACGCAATAACCCCTATTCACTTGTGGTTAAATGAGTACAATGTCTCAAGATGCATTGCCGACCATTTTTTTTATCTTACAATTATGCGCATACGAAACAGAACATTAAACTCCTTTCAAACAACAAAAGTAGGGATAGTCATAAAGACAAACAGCTCAAAAGCAACCTTGTCATTTTATTTACTAACTTGATTAACCCTAAGGAATAGTTATGTGCACAACTCTATAGCTGGGTACTGTTCCACCTACCAACTAAAAAGATAAAGGGCAAGAGGGTCAATCTACTTCCTCCCTTATCCTTAGGGATTGAGGTCTATCGGTCCAAAAAGTCTGCAGCCAGGCACATCCATCAAGGACTTGAAAGTGGTTAAATCACAATCAGTGAGATAAAATCTCAATAGGTTAAAATGCTAAACCTCAACTAGGGTACCAATTTTCCTCGGGGGTTCATAACAAGCACATTCCTCATAACAACCAATAAGCAAATTGAATCACAAGCAAGCTACACACACCCTACACGACACCAATCATGAGTGCCGGACATATTTAACATGTGGACAAATAATCAGAACACAACATGTATCATCTCATCCACACCGCATGTAACATCCTAAATTTCGACCCATTCCGAGATAAATGAAATGCTTATTTTATCAATGCACTGTTAGTTACGTTTACTCTGAGTTAACCCCTCACGAGTTAACTAACTGTTCGGTAAGACATTAAGGATCGATACATGTACGACTAGTGAATTTAATCAGGTATAGGTCGCTCGACCATAAGGATCAAAGAGGAATAATACTACATTGTTGCAGGCCACTTAGCGAACGGAAATAAATCGAGTCGGTAAAAGTACGAGGTTAGATTGCAGGTGATTCTGCATGACTTTAATATTAATTGCCGACGACGTTAAACCGATTTTCTTTTGGCCCTATACTCAGTGTGAGCAATTAACCCCTCGTGATTATATGACAATCGAGGATTGCCTCGATTTGAATGCACGATCGTGAATTGAAAAGCTATCAACCACGAGTTAAATGCGCAAGAACCCCTAAACGCCGCCAGAATGTTAGGTTGTACTAAAGTCACGATTGATCGATTTTAACCATGAATTTCAATCCGGTATCGGGTATCGAACTTTTAAGGACGTCAAGACTAAAATATTGGATGTTGTCTCATTGATTTACCCATTTCTAGTTGCTTGTTTAGATTTTTGTCTTGTCCTCTTTTCTTTTTCTTTTCTTTTCCCCCATCTTCTCCGCACGTTCTCTCCCCCCCCCCCCTTTCTCTCTCTTCCCCCTCACGTTTCCCCTTGTTGACAACCCCACTTGTCCCCATCTTATCTCTCTTTTGCCCCACTTTTTGACTGGTGTTATCTTCCTTTTCTCTCTCCCACACCCACTAGCTGACACCCATGTGCTTCTCTCTCTCTCTCTCTCTCTCTCTCTCTCTCTCTCTCTCTCTCTCTCTCTCTCTCTCTCTCTCTCTCTCCTTTTCTTCCCCTACAGGTTTGACACCCCCCTCCTTCCCAATAACTTCTACTTCTTCTTCTTCTTTTCTTCCGTTGGCTTGCTGCCACTGTTGCGTTTTCTTGCTGCTGCCACTCATCACCGCCGCAGCACCGTCATCCTACCAGCTCTTCGCCGGTCGCCTTTCGCCGGCCTCGAGCCAAATCGGCCCCGCCCAGTTGCACCACTCCTCCTCCTCCTCTACTCGACGGTGCTATTGTCCTGCTCCAGTTTTGGTCACATTGCCGCCGCTACTGTCGGCCGCCTTGCCCAGATGCTGGAGTCGCCAACGAGCTGCCCAAACCGCTGCTGCCACCTCGCGAACCAGCTGCCACCTCCATCTTTCCCTCCTCCTTTCAGTTCAGATCTAGGGTCGGGATGACCGCCCTCGCCGTCTAGCCGTCCTCCGCCACCGTCTGGCCGCCTTGGACCGCCGCTAGGTATTGTCCGGGAGCCACCCCAACAGTTGCTGCCTTCGCCGTGCCCTCTATCTCCCTCTCGGCCCCTTTGGCCATGACCAGGAGAAGCGGCCAGCAGCCTCGACGCTGCACACCGCCTCCGGTCATTGCCACAAGCCCGCCGGAGGACCACTCCCGAGCCCTCTCCGCTGCCGTCGAGACCGTTTTTGGACCACCTCGTTTCGGCAAGCCGAAGGTGACTGCTTGTCTGCCTCGCCGCCGCCGTCGCGCCCGTGTTGTCGGAATCGCTAAACCATGAGTCGATTTCCTAATCCCTTAGTTAGGGGTTAATCTTGCTTAAGAGTAGTTTAATTATTGATTAGTGCTTTGGATGATGATTAGTAGTGTTTTAATACTATTTGATTAAGCTTTGCTTAGTGTTAATCATGGTTAGTATTAATAAATATTATTATTATTATTTTGAATAAATAATAATTATTTATTATTTTCGGAATTATTAATTAATTAAATTAATTTATAATTTCGAATTATTAATATTAATATTTTATTACTTTCATTGCTGAAAATTAATTATTTTTGTAGAAAATAATTAATTGTGATTATTTATTGGAAATGGTTTTAATTGAGTAATTTTGGGGGAAAATTACTAGTCTATTTTTCCAAAGTCGATAGTATTTATATACTAAATTATTAAATGACATTGGTTCATTAAAGAAGGGTTTTACTAAATGGAATTATTTGGGTTGGATAATTAATTATGGGATTGAAAAATAATTATAAGTATTTTGTGGGACTTGAATGATTTTATCGGAACAATCGACTATAGTATTTTATGCTTCTTAAATGAGTATCTTTGATTATAATTATATTTTATACTTATTTTGGGATAATTGAGTATTGTTGGAAATAATTGATTGTCGTCCTCGTGAGGACACGTGTTTATTTATTATTAAATATTGAGACACGTGGTTGGGTACCGGTAATTATTAAAGTACATGATTATTTGGAAAAGTGTGCAAGTATCGTGATGTTGATTGGCCGGAATTGATTGATAGACTGTGACTTGAATTGTTGATTATTCCCAAGAGTTAGGGAATGTGCGTGATTGAATGCTGATTGGAAATTGAATTTTGGAAATTGTCGAGTAAGATCGCATGACGTATTGCGTGGGTTATCTGAAATGGAATGTTGCATGAGCATGAGTGATGTTGCATTCACAACAGAGCAAAAATATAAATGGATTGCTTGATGATGTGTTGCATGATTACATTAAGACAAGGAACCCGGCGTTGCCGGAAGACCGCCAATCCCTATAGGGTGGTGTCGTGGCCAGTGGGTTGCCTGACTTCAGTTGGATGCTTGACAGGGAAGGGTTAACTTTGTGGGATTGCGGTAATGGGCGGGTCCCGGGCCTCTATCAGTTGCGGGGCTGTGGTAGTGGGCGGGTCCTATACTCCTTCGGGAATGTCATCTTGGGAGTGAGCCCTTGACGTCGCAGTGCCTCGAGGTAAAGAGGATGAAGCTGGCTTGGCTAGGAAACCGCCAACCATAAGGTTGTGCCGTGGCCCAGTGTCGCAACCTATTTTTTTCTGAAAATAATAATAATATATAATAGGTTTTAGGGGTATTATCAATTTCGGGCCGACGGGCCTCAATTAACTCGGGCTCTCCCAAGCCCATACCCGCACGACATTGAAATATTCATAAAAACTTCAAACAAGCGAGCCGCCACTAGTCATTGAGGTCGAAACCGAAAGCGAGACATGGGAGCGTGTCTCACTTTTACGCAACCAGAGAATCTAGGGTCGGGGACTTGATTACGTTAGTCATGCGACTAACGCCCTTTCGGTACCTAACTTGATTGTGCATAAGTGAGATCTCGACAATGCATTTGAGGAAATTAAGATATGTCCTAACCGTTCTAAGGTAAGGGAATAGTATCTAAAATATCATTGCGAACCAAGGTGCAGGAATATCCCAATATCGTAAACCAGGAAAACCTATGGTAAAGCCCTAAAGGCTTATTCAATTTTGGATGTTTTCTTCTTTTTAAGGGTTTTTCTGAATTTTTGCAATTTTTTCTGATTTTTTTTTTTTGAATTTTTATATTTTTAATGTTTTTAATATTTTCGAATTTTTCTGAAATTAAAGAAAACAAACTTTTCAAATTTTTTTGTATTTTTCTGACTTTTCTGAGAATTTAAGAAAAAGCATTTATTACAGTTTTTTTTTTTTGGGAATTTTCTAATCTTTTTTAATTTTTTTGGAATTTTTAAATATTCGAAAAAGAAAAGAAAAATCAAATTAAATTAAATTAAATTAAAATGAACTTTTAAAACCTTTCTGAATTAGAAAAATTAATTTTTAAGGATTTTCGAATTTTTAGACTTTTAAAGATTTTAAAGATTTCTTTTTTTGATTTTTCAATTTCTTTTTTTAAAAATGATTCGGACCCGATCGGGTGACCCGGCCCTACTAAACCGACCCGGTCCCTATCGGTCCGGGCCGGAGCACGACCGGGCTGGCCGAACGGCCCGGTCGAATTTCTTTTAAATTGGCCCATAAATAAAATAACAAAATAAATGAAGACAACCCATTTCTATTACTAAAATTTCGGCCCGAATCTAATCTAGGCCCATTCGAAGAGAAATAAACCAGCCCAGCCCCTTTTGTCTAAATTTTCGGCCCAGCCCCCTCCTTTTTCCTTTTCTTCTTCTTTTTTTTTATTCTTTTTTTTTTCTGGTCTTCTTCGTCTTCCTCGTTTCCCCTTCTGCAGACCCGACGTCCGCGACTCCTCTGCCGTGCAGCCACTACCGAGGGTTTTCACCGGCCTTAATGAGATCACCATAACATCGCCGGGCGTCGGTCGTTCCGTCCGACCGACGCCGAACGCCGCCAGCGACGACTTCCGGCGGTCCTCAACACTCCCCTCTCGCCGGAAACCAAAGACGCCTCCTTTCGACTCAAGAATGCACGGAAATCTCGCGAAACTAGCTATAATGCATAGAAAGCATTATACAAACTAAAATATACGCAAACAGGTCGTCGAGGACGGATTAAATCATGAAATTTTCTAGGTTTCAAGTAGGCATTTTGTCAAACACCTAACGGGCGCTACTGGTTCCGGGAGTTTGTGGTTCAGTCGAGCCTCGCACTCGCTAGGGGTTTTCAGGCATCACATCAAAAGGAAACAGGGGCAAGCTAAAAGGGCGGCAAGGGCCGGGGCTCGCGCGAACCGGTCGGCGCGAGCTCCGGCCCGCCTCCTCGTCAAAGCAAAACAGAAACAAGTAGAAGTGGAACCTACTTGATTCGGATGCGACGCTGGGATGGCGGACGGTGGACGGGCTGGCCTCCTGCAAACGAATGCTCCTCTTTCCTTTCTCGTGCGAGCGGTCCGGCGTACTTTCTCTTTCTCGCTCTTCTCGGATCTCTCTTTTGTTCTCTGTTTCCCTTTGGATCTCCTGTTCCGGCGTCGGAGGGTTGCCGGCGGCGCGTCAGTCGTGGCTGCCGGCCTTATCTCCTTTCGTTCCCTCTTCTTCCTTCCTGAAAACCAGCAGGCTTCGCTGGAAGAGCTTTCGTCCGAAAAAAGAAAGAGAACAACGCCCCTTCTACTGGAGTTGAGGCGTCTCTGCTCTCTCTCCGGTTCTCTACTTTTCTCCTTTTCCAGATCTGGTTTTTCTTCCTTTGCTCGTCCACGAATCCACGAACTTCTGGTAGAAAGCGACCAGGGCCTTGACGATGCTTTGGCGAACGGCGTAGATCCGTGAGGTGTGGCCGCCGCCCTTGACCCGGATCCTCACGTCGACGTTGGTTAAGTGGTAGCCGCCGAGGAGGAGGATGGGCTCGTAGGCTATGAAGCGGAGGCTCTCGGGCTCCCTTTTCCTCTGCGTTTTTTTTTCGCTCGTTTTCTCTCCTCTTCCCTCAAAACCCCAAGCCGGCTCTTCTTCCTCAATCTCCTTTTTTTGCCGAAAAAGATCCCCCTCAAATCTCCCTCTCGTCTCCCTTTTGAAGCTCGCCTCCACCTTCTCTCTCCAAGGACGACGCCAGGCATGCTTGCCAAGTTGCAGGGGCTGCGTCGCGCGCGACACTCCCCATCGTACTGTCCTTCATCCCTCTGCTACTGTCCGTGCGTCCGTGGGAGAAGAAAAGGAGGAAGAAGAGAAGTGGGGCAGGGCCAGAAAAGAAAATAAGTAGAGGGAGGTGGGCTAGGCTCTCCAAATAAATCTGAAGCCTTAAAGAAATAAAATACATGGGCTGAAAGAGTGAAAGAACGGGCTGAATTTTGCCAGCCCACTCGACAATTTTTTTGTTTTTTCGAATTTTCGAATTTTTTTTTTTCGGATTTTTTTTTTTTAATTTTTTTTATCTTTTCTATAAATTAATATATATACCTATATATGCAAAAGATAAATGGGCATTTAAAACAAAAACACACAAAAATTTGGGTGTCAACAGCTGCCCCTCTTTGAAAGGGAGCTCGAAGAAGTTCATTTCAAAGACTAGGTGACACCCGACTTTTACCAACGAGCCATGAAAGGGCGAATTTATTCCACTCATTTTTCTCATTTTTTTTTCTTCTTCTTTCTTTCTTTTTTTTTTTTTTTGAGAGAGGTCTCGACTCGTGCGAGCGAGTTTCAACCAAGTTAGTAAAGTCTCATCGTGTAACAACGGGTTTTGACTTGGTTAGTGGAGTCTTACCGTGTAAGAACGGGCTTCGGCAGGTTAGTAAAGTCTTGCAGGTGTAAGAACGGGCTTCGGCGGGTTAGTAAAGTCTTGCAGGTGTAAGAACGGGCTTCGACTTGAAAGGAGGTCTTGCAGGTGTAAGAACGGGCTTCGATAGGAGTTGGTAAAAAATCTTCTGCAGGTGTAAGAACGGGCCCCGACTTGAAAGGGGTCTTACAGGTGTAAGAATGGGCTTCGACCGAATTGGTAAAGTCTTACAGGTGTAAGAACGGGCTTCGACTTGAAAGGGGGTCTTGCAGGTGTAAGAACGGGCTTCGACCAGGGTGGTAAAGTCTTGCGTGTAAGAACGGGCTTCGACTTGGAGGGGTCTTGCAGGTGTAGACGGGCTTCGACTTGGAGGGGGGTCTTACCGTGTAAGAACGGGCTTCGACTTGGAGGGGGTCTTACCGTGTAAGAACGGGCTTCGACCGAATTAGTAAAGTCTTACTGTGTAAGAACGGGCTTCGACTTGGAGAGGGGTCTTACAGTGTAAGAACGGGCTTCGACCGAGAATGCATGGTTTTAGGTTGACCATGAACCAATGTGGAAATTGCATGGTTTTAAGTTGACCATGAACCGTGTGGTTTTAAGGAAGACCCACAAACCCTTTTGAAATTGCATGGTTTTAGGTTTACCATGAACCATGTAGGAATTGTCTGGTTTCGCTAAGTGAACCTGTCAAATTCAACTTGAGCAAATGTCATTAGAGACAATATTAGAAAAATGCATTGGCAATATGTAGCATTAATTGCATGAGCAAATCAAGCTAAGTCTTATTACGTTGAAAACATTTGATTTTTGATTTTTGATTTTTGATTTTTTGATTTTTTGATTTTTTTTTTTTGGGTATTATGTACCACAACATTGTCATCAAGCTTGGAAGGTATCATTAATCATCAAATCCCTTTAAGAGAAAAATTATGTCAGAATGATCCTACTCATGAAAGAGGTTAATTAATCATGCCAAGCAAGAGCTCCTTAGTTAGAAAGGGCTTATCGCATGCTCTCAAGAAAGGCTATTTGATCCCATCCATTCATGTGGGAAGTAATTTGATCAAGCAATCCACCTCACATTTCCAGTGTCGAGGGATCTGAGAATCATTCGCAATAAGTACATATTGACCAATCCAAAAGGTCTTTCAGAGGGACCGTAATGCAGGTTTGGTCATGGCTTTAGCAATGGACAGTCATCATTGGCTATGGAATGAAACAATTATTCGCCAACATCTTCGCCAGGTTTACAAGTCAAGAAACCTTAAGATGAGATAAAACAAATTTGCCCCCACTTCTTTGAGCGGTAGCTTCCCTGGAAAATTCTCATTCTCGTTTGAATCATCCCAATCTGAAGAGACTTCGGGAAGGGTTGTAATGTTGGTTTGGTTATGGCTCGAAAGGCTCATAATTTTTCACAAAAAGGATTTGAAAGTTGGTGATTATCATGGCATCATTGTCATATCACTCGACTTTTGAAACCTGATTTGTCTCGAAAGTTCTTTGACTAATCGAATAAGAGCTTTGTCCTTCTCAAATTTTTTGATGATTTTCTTTTCAATGCTAGCATTTTGAATTTGGCAATTTTTTTTACATAGGATTTTTTTCGCCCACTGATGCAAATCTTTCTTTTTTTTAACGGGCATTGGCCTTGCTTTTACCAGGCACACTACTTTTTCATGCCCTTTAATTTTCATTGGACTTTTGCTCTTTTGAACTTTTTGAGCTTTTAGGACTTTCAAGAGAGTTTTTTTTTTTCATTTTCACATAAAACGCCAACCACATTAGTCAATCATGTGCATTGCCCCAGTATGGGGAGATAATCACCACTTGGGGTTTTAGAAATGAACAATCAGGCTCAACTTGGTTTAAGCAAAGGGTATCAGTGTTTGGATAGAGAAAAGAATGCTCTTTTTCACCTCGGGATGTTTCAAGCTTCATAAGAATTCACCTGAAAATACCACAAAAAGATTAATGCAAGTGAAAACAAAGAAGTCTTTCTCATCTTTTCATTATATGATATCAACCAAAACCTCCAAATCTGCCCCATTGTGAGGTGGTTCTTGACAGGGGTATTTTATGATTTCTCCACTTTAAAAGGCTCAAATGGGCTGACTATGGTCACCTGCGGTGTATAAGATAGAGAAGATAAATGCCTCTTTTCATTTTGGTCCATGTACAATTGCGAATGACTCCTTTGTCCTTAAACGACATAGGTTTTCTTTTTCGCTCAATTCTCACAGTGTTTGAAGGACGTGTTTGGAAATGGATTGCCTTTCATCGTCCTAAACATTTCCCGCTCGGCATGATTAAACATTTCAATTTCATTTAGTCGAAATCATCTGAGTAGATTAATCTCCATGGGGGATTTTGATTCAAAATGAGTGATCCATCAAGCAGACATACAATTTTGAGATAAAAAACAATGCTCAGAAACTTTTGTGAAAGGTTTATTTTCTCAATTTTTATCTTTTTTATCTTCTTTTTTTTTTTTTTACATGCTCCCAATAAAATGCTGGAAATTTGTTTGATTTGAAAATTCTCAATTTTTTCTTTTGAGTTTGAGAATAAGGGTACTTACCTGTAACATGGTAACCTAGTAACCCTATAAAGAATAGGAAGGAAAGTGTTAGTGCCAGAATTTTCCAAGATTGAAAAATTGAAAACGATACACTATTACCCTTCACTCGCATTTATCACTCAAGTGTCATCATCATTTTCTTGGATATTTGGCAACCCCAAATTGCCATTCACTTGCATTTTTTCTTGCGTTTGGTGTTTCCCTATCAAATGAAAAAGGGATCATGTTAGAGACAGTATCAACATGAGCAATTGGAATCGATACGATTTACCCTTCATGTGCTTCTGTTCTTTGGGTATGAGCATTTATGTCTCAACATTTGAGGACATTGTTTCTTGGATGCTTTGCCCCATTTATCGCCTGTGAAGAAAAGGTTGAGCATGTTATTTCCACACTCAATTGGAAATCATTTAGGAACGAAATACATCCTTTACGCCAAAATGGACAACTGGGCTTTGACATGCTTCATTGGTAGAAAGCACTGCTCCCACAATCGATGGGCACATTTTCCTACAAAAGATGGGACATGTTATTTGCACTCCAAACTTGAATTGGACTAATTTAGGAATGATACATCCTTTTGGCATTGAATTGATTGACTCCATTTCATCATGTTTCATGGGTGCAATTTGCTATGCTTTGAGTGACTTGTGTCGATGATCGCCCTGTAATAAAAGAAGAGGAATTGTGTTATCTCCATACTTAATTGGGGCTCAATTTGGAAACGATACATCCTTTTGTAATGAATTTTTGCCCCAACACGCGTCATTGGTGAGGAAGAAGAAATATTGCCCCAGCGTCAAATCTTTGCTTCAATGTCTTTTTCAAGACAAGTAATTAAGCTTCATCATATCTTGTTCCGACACATGTTGAAATCTTGTGCCCTGTCATGCTCATTTGATGGGCTCTTGTTTAATTCAAATTTACCCTGCATCAAAGAAAAGGACGTGTCATTTCCTTATACTAAAGAGTATCAAATTTAGGAACGAAATACACCCTTTTTCAAAGTCAGACGACTTAGCATCCCAAGGAATCTTTTGCAGAGAAAGGGAAAATATTGCCCCCATGATCAAATGTGCACTTCACGAAGTTTGAATAACTTTATCACGCATAGCTCCATTATGTTGGATTAGCGAATCTCCGCCTCGCTTGAATTTTTCATCGTTCATGATGAATTAGGCTTAAGAATGCTCCATCGCTTTGTTTGAATGTTATAAAACTTGGTGCCCAAACTATCTCCCTTTTGAATGCTTAGCAGTTCCCTTCTTTCGTCTCATCATACAAAGGGATCGATGGACTAGTTTGATATTTTAAGGTTTTGCCTCATTTCCTCGCGAAAAAGCAAATAACAAAGCCAACAAAGCTGAATAAGGAATGCTTCAAGTCTTCATGACTTCGATGTCTCTTAGCAAGGCGGCTCCGTATGGTTAATCTTCCCCATGACATAGTTCGAAGCAACACACAATCTGATAGATGCACTAGTGATGCCAATTCACGAGCAAGTGAGTCATCAATGGATAAAGTTCGTCAAAAGTCTAGTGATGGTGGCATCCGACCTCCAAATAAAGGAACTTCTGTAATGAACTTGGCTTCATTTAGCCTCCATGAAATATTGGCACCAGCAAAGCTTCAACACATGCTTGAGGTACTTCGGGTTCTCACCAAGGATTGATTTTCAGTTGCAAGGAGTGAGGAATCATGAACCTTCTATGTAACGTATTCGTCAATGGTTGCTTCTCAGTTGATAGCACTGATCTGAGTATATTCATTCCCATCTATGGAAAGATCATCTCGGTATATTGACCCTCTAGAAGTGGATGTCATTGTTGGCAACTACCATTCAAGAGGACACCGGATTTGTAATTGCGCTAATATTCTCTCGACCATGGGAACTTCTCCGACAATCATGTGTAAGATCATGAAGATAAAAGTCCAAAAATCCAGCAAGCTATACCGAGTATATTAGCGTGCAATGACCTTATCCAAATTCTAAATAGAACCAGTGAGAAAAAATTTTCTCTCATCGGGGACATCAACATTGGATTGCATCTCAAAAGATCCGTTCTTTGATGAGGCACGATGCTGTCCTAAGGCTTGAACAAGCTATAAGTCTTTGAGGCAGTGAACTCCCGTCACAAGAAGCTGATCAAATGCAATCTAGCCAATGATCTTTCTAACCCTTAATGCTATATATCTGATAGCTTCAAAGATTTGGGACATGATAGAAGATGATGCGTCGGAAGTGTTGTTTGAATTCATAAGTGCGGGTTTTCGAAGAAATCAATGTCAAAGTTGGACTCTCATTTCTTTGAATTCCAAGATCAAGATTTGTGAGAGTATTTGCTCGTGATCTAATTCAAATACCAATGTCAAAATTGTTTAGTTCACTCCTGCAGGAAAATGAATAAACAAATCAATTTCAGAATAAATCAATTCCATTGGAACGATTACGATTTTACCATCCCAGATTGTCTTTCTCAAGATTCCCTGCAAAGGACAAATTTGTTAGAGAGACGAAATGTATTAACTTTCTAAAACTCGTGGAAATTCAATAGGATGCACCAACTTCGAATTGCCCTCAAAGTCAAAGGGAGTTTACAAATTTGAATTTCTTTGCCCAGAAAAATGAATCTATTGGGCTTATAATTGACTTAGAATTGAAAACATCATCCTTAAAAAGAATAAAGTCACAAAGGAAATACAATACTCCCATGAGTAACAAAAATTATCATTCTAAACTTAAAGTCCGCTTCTTGGCACGGTCAAGTAAGAACAATTCGAAGGATGGCCGTCACGCATCTGCAAGAAGAAGAAACAATGTCAGTTTGTGAATGAGGAAATGATCCTCCAATGAGATCGCCTCTTACAATGAAATCGAGGCGATTATACATGCCCCAGAACTCCTATTACAGGATTTCGGGATTTTGCCAAGATTTGATAGTAAGAGGAGACATCATTAAAAGATCAATTCGCGATTATCAATCGAATGCCCACTCTATTCCCAAAAGTTTCATATTGGAAATGTGGCATTAATTTTGAAAAAGCGATTTGTGCTTTCACTATTGCCAAAATGAGGTGATTTTTATTTTGAGAAATCTATACACAATATGATTTGACATTTCAATCTCAAAATGTGAGAGGGAAAGAATTTGATTAAAAATGTGATTTCAATATTTTTTTTTTGTGCCACAAAATATTATCATGAATTTGAAATTTTTTTTTGACAAGATGTGATTTTAAGCCCATGATTAGAAACTTTGACAAAATCATCCATTGTGCATGGCCAAATTAATGATTTTTGAAATTGACACTGAATGTTTGCTTATGAAGAGTAATTACCAATTTTCCCAATTAGAAGCCTACATTAAGGGCATTCGATTGATCTCCGCAAATTTCAAAATGAAAGTTTCAATAAAAAATGAATAAGTAAAGGGAGAAATCATTCTTACCATTGGCGATGATTTTTTCTTTTTTTCAAGTTTTTTTTTTTCAATCACATAAACATGCGCATGAGCGTGGGTCGATTTCTACTCTAGACGGCTCAAATGAAGCCACGGGATTACCGGATGAACCAAAGCATGGTCGCGGTTGGGTCGGGGTTCCCATGACTCCGGCTTTATCAAAGAGTCAACCCGTGCTGCGTGGTTGCAAGCTAGGGTGGAAGCTCTCGACGTCAGAAGAATTTCGGAATTGAGATGGGCGACTCGTACTACATGGTGTCGGAGTGGTATCCATCTCAACACCATCCTAAGTGATCCTATGCGGCCCAGGTCCGGCGGCAGGTTGTGTGTGCTAAAGTGTAGTGCAATGTAAGGAAGACATGCACAACAGTTTATATAACAAACAACACTTCAAAAATTCAAATATATAAGCATGCATTCCCATTCACCAACCTACAAAACAAAATGTTAGCAAACACTCCACCCCTTATTACTCCAACCCCCGCACCAACATTTAACACGAGGTTAGTAGACTTACCTCACCTTCTCGAATGCGCTGCCAAAGAAACACATTAAATAACACACAATCAAGCAAATTAGGCCTAAGTCCTCTAAGGTTTAAAACCAGTCCCCAGTGGAGTCGCCAAGCTGTCGCAACCTATTTTTTTCTGAAAATAATAATAATATATAATAGGTTTTAGGGGTATTGTCAATTTCGGGCCGACGGGCCTCAATTAACTCGGGCTCTCCCAAGCCCATACCCCGCGCGACATTGAAATATTCATAAAAACTTCAAACAAGGAGTCGCCACTAGTCTATTGAGGTCGAGAAACCGAAGCGAGACATGGGAGCGTGTCTCACTTTTACGCAATGAGAGAATGTCAGGGTCGGGGGGACGATTACGTTAGTCATGCGACTAACGCCCTTTCGATACCTAACTTGATTGTGCATAAGTGAGATCTCGACAATGCATTTGAGGAAATTAAGATATGTCCTAAGCTGTTACAGGTAAGGGAATAGTATCTAAAATATCATTGCGAAGCAAAGTGCGTGAATATCCTAATATCGTAAACCGGGAAAACCTATGGTAAAGCCCTAAAGGATTATTCAATTTTGGATGTTTTCTTCTTTTTAAGGGTTTTTCTGAATTTTTGCAATTTTTCTGATTTTTTTTTTTGAATTTTTTGAATTTTTTTGAATTTTTATATTTTTAATGTTTTTAATATTTTCGAATTTTTCTGAAATTAAAGAAAACAAACTTTTCAAATTTTTTTGTATTTTCTGAATTTTCTGAGAATTTAAGAAAAAGCATTTATTACAGTTTTTTTTTTGGGAATTTTCTAATCTTTTTTAATTTTTTTGGAATTTTTAAATATTCGAAAAAGAAAAGAAAAATCAAATTAAATTAAATTAAATTAAAATGAACTTTTAAAACCTTTCTGAATTAAAAAAATTAATTTTTAAGGATTTTCGAATTTTTAGACTTTTTAAAGATTTTAAAGATTTCTTTTTTTGATTTTTCAATTTCTTTTTTTAAAAAATGATTCGGACCCGATCGGGTGACCCGGCCCTACTAAACCGACCCGGTCCCTATCGGTCCGGGCCGGAGCACGACCGGGCTGGCCGAACGGCCCGGTCGAATTTCTTTTAAATTGGCCCATAAATAAAATAACAAAATAAATGAAGACAGCCCATTTCTATTACTAAAATTTCGGCCCGAATCTAATCTAGGCCCATTCGAAGAGAAATAAACCAGCCCAGCCCCTTTTGTCTAAATTTTCGGCCCAGCCCCTCCTTTTTCCTTTTTTTCTTCTTTTTTTTTTTATTCTTTTTTTTTTCTGGTCTTCTTCGTCTTCCTCGTTTCCCCTTCTGCAGACCCGACGTCCGCGACTCCTCTGCCGTGCAGCCACTACCGAGGGTTTTCACCGGCCTTAATGAGATCACCATAACATCGCCGGGCGTCGGTCGTTCCGTCCGACCGACGCCGAACGCCGCCAGCGACGACTTCCGGTGGTCCTCAACACTCTCCTCTCGCCGGAAACCAAAGACGCCTCCTTTCGACTCAAGAATGCACGGAAATCTCGCGAAACTAGCTATAATGCAGAGAAAGCATTATACAAACTAAAATATACGAAAGCAGGTCGTCGAGGACGGATTAAATCATGAAATTTTCTGGGTTTCAAGTAGGCATTTTGTCAAACACCTAACGGGCGCTACTGGTTTCGGGAGTTTGTGGTTCAGTCGAGCCTCGCACTCGCTAGGGGTTTTCAGGCATCACATCAAAAGGAAATAGGGGCAAGCTAAAAGGGCGGCAAGGGCCGGGGCTCGCGCGAACCGGTCGGCGCGAGCTCCAGCCCGCCTCCTCGTCAAAGCAAAACAGAAACAAGTAGAAGTGGAACCTACTTGATTCGGATGCGACGCTGGGATGGCGGACGGTGGACGGGCTGGCCTCCTGCAAACGAATGCTCCTCTTTCCTTTCTCGTGCGAGCGGTCCGGCGTACTTTCTCTTTCTCGCTCTTCTCGGATCTCTCTTTTGTTCTCTGTTTCCCTTTGGATCTCCTGTTCCGGCGTCGGAGGATTGCCGGCGGCGCGTCAGTCGTGGCTGCCGGCCTTATCTCCTTTCGTTCGCTCTTCTTCCTTCCTGAAAACCAGCAGGCTTCGCTGGAAGAGCTTTCGTCCGAAAAAAGAAAGAGAACAACGCCCCTTCTACTGGAGTTGAGGCGTCTCTGCTCTCTCTCCGGTTCTCTACTTTTCTCCTTTTCCAGATCTGGTTTTTCTTCCTTTGCTCGTCCACGAATCCACGAACTTCTGGTAGAAAGCGACCAGGGCCTTGACGATGCTTTGGCGAACGGCGTAGATCCGTGAGGTGTGGCCGCCGCCCTTGACCCGGATCCTCACGTCGACGTTGGCGAAGTGGTAGCCGCCGAGGAGGAGGATGGGCTCGTAGGCTATGAAGCGGAGGCTCTCGGGCTCCCCTTTCCTCTGCGTTTTATTTTCGCTCGTTTTCTCTCCTCTTCCCTCAAAACCCCAAGCCGGCTCTTCTTCCTCTATCTCCTTTTTTTGCTGAAAAAGACCCCCCTCAAATCTCCCTCTCGTCTCCCTTTTGAAGCTCGCCTCCACCTTCTCTCTCCAAGGACGACGCCAGGCATGCTTGCCAAGTTGCAGGGGCTGCGTCGCGCGCGACACTCCCCATCGTACTGTCCTTCATCCCTCTGCTACTGTCCGTGCGTCCGTGGGAGAAGAAAAGGAGGAAGAAGAGAAGTGGGGCTGGGCCAGAAAAGAAAATAAGTAGAGGGAGGTGGGCTAGGCTCTCCAAATAAATCTGAAGCCTTAAAGAAATAAAATACATGGGCTGAAAGAGTGAAAGAACGGGCTGAATTTTGCCAGCCCACTCGACAATTTTTTTGTTTTTTCGAATTTTCGAATTTTTTTTTTCGGATTTTTTTTTAATTTTTTTTATCTTTTCTATAAATTAATATATATACCTATATATGCAAAAGATAAATGGGCATTTAAAACAAAAACACACAAAAATTTGGGTGTCAACACCCAGGAGGAGGGGTCGTAATAATCGGAGCATGTGTGGGTGTGAGACATGAGAAAGTTGGGTGAGATGCTTTGATTATTCACATACTCTTAATGTCGTGATGATTTAAATGACAGTTTCTTCAGGTTGCGTGTGCTAAGGCCAGGTAGGGTCACTTGTGTTTTGCAGATCTCGCTTATTGAAGCGTTGTCGATAATCCGCTTGAGGTGTGGTATGTGTTGTTTGTCGGAACTAGGTTGCATGATTAGACTACCTTCGAGGCGAGTGAAATTCCTAACCGAGGCTTAGGATTTTGACTTATTGAGATTTTATCTCATTAGTTGTTGAATAACCATTTTCAGGTCCATAGGATAGAGGATTGATGGGTGTTTCGGCTCGTGGCCGTTTTGAAGGGAGTGGATTAACCCTGGCTTGTTGGTTTTATTGGCTCGATAGGAAGATACCTGTGGTAAGGGCTTATACTTGTAAATTTCCTAGGGTTAATCAATAGATAAATAAAGCGGCACTTTAGAATATGTTCTTGTTGGGTTTTCCTGCTATCCCTGCTTTTGTAATTGACTGGGGATTGTGAGTCGCTTCCGCATGTGTTTAATTAAAAGATAAAAATAACGATCGGCAATGGATCCTGGGGAGTTGCAAATCAAATGACCGCAAGAGAACAGAGGTTGTTGCGTGCTCGAGGGTCAAGGCGTGACAACCCCATCGATTTTGGTATCAAAGCCTGGTCAATACATGGAGTGATAAGGTGCTATGGGTTTTGGGATAGTTAATTAGGAAAACACCTTGTGCTTGTACTTGTTTATTTGATTCTTTGGCTATAAACGGGTCGTTCATAGTTTCTAATTCCTTGTGGGATTAGAAATAAGGTTTCTATGATAATTCTATTAGACAAACGATCCTGATTTGAGAATCCTTGAGGAAGGGCAATCGAAGGATGGGCTAGTGCTTAAGGAAGAGCACTAGGGGATCCTAGATTTGATTTAGATAGGACAGTGAGCTCAGATTCAAGATGTTGTTGCTGTTGCCGTTGTTGTTGCTCCTATCTCACCTTGTAAGTTCTGTTGGTTGGAAAGAGGATTGATGATCGGTCGATGTTTAATTTGGTTGAACAGTTCCTGGAGTTTGAGTTGTCTAAGTCTGCTAGGATGAGTAATCTTGAGGTCGCAATATTTTGGATCAAGGAATTGGAGTAAGTGTTAGCATTGTGGTAATGCTCAAAGGAAGATAAGATAGCCCTAGCAGAGTACCAATTGCAAGGTAACGTTAGCATGTAGTAAGAAGTAACCTAAGGAAGGGTTTTGCATAAAGGTACTATCCTCGAGTGGAGTACTGTCGATGAAGCGTTCAACGGAGCATACTTTTCTGAGTGCACGCGAGAGCATAAGGTAACTGAATTTCCGTAATTTCATCAGAATCATTTATCAGTTGTGCAATAGGAGGTTAAGTTTGCAGAACTCTCAAAGTTTGTACAGAGAATGATTGGGAATCTAGTAGACTGAGTCAGAAGGTCGGAGATGGTTTGAAATCGGAAATCAAAGAGGACCCTTGATCCCTTCGATTTTATTATTGGAAGTAACTCGTTTATTGGATGAAGGTTGCTAAGGTTGTTGGACGATTGTGGTTAATTTGTTAATTGAGGAATCAAGTACGGATTGTTGCACCTATGCATTGATCATCGGCAGTGTAACCAAAGGACGGTCATGAGCAAGTATCTATTACCAAGGATGGATGACTTGTTTGACCCATTTCAAGGAGTTTCAATATATTCGAAGATAGACCCAATGACAGGCTATCAGTAGTTGAGGATGAAAATGGAGGATATACTGAAGACGACATATCATATGTGATTTGGTCACTACGAGATTACCGTACTGTTGTTTGGATTAACTAATACGCTAGTTTTTATGGATTTGATGGATTGAGTTATTAAGGCGTATTTGGATTGATTTGTAATTATGTTCATGAACGATATATTGGAAATGTTTGAGGATTTAGAGGAACACGAACAAGACTTGAGGGTAGTGCTATAAACCATTCGAGAGCATAAATAGTATGCCAAGTATACTACATGCAAGTTTGGATTTGCTCGCATAGCTTTTGTGGGTCGAGTGATTTTGGATGAAAGAAATTCTATGGATCCACTAAGATCAAGTCATTAGGAATTGACCAAGACTTATGACAGTGACAGAAGTTCAAAGTTTTCTAAGTCGAACAGATTATTACGGACGATTTGAGAAAGGTTCTCTACAATAACTACGTCTCTGATGCAAGTGTTAATGAAGGACATAAGAATTTGAATGGATGAATAAGTGCGACCATAATGTTTAAGAGCTTAAGTATAAGCTGATTATCGCACTGGTTTTGAGGATTTAGTCTAGTATTGGAGATTACGAGATCTATAGTGAGGTGTCGTATAAGTGATTTGACTGTGTGGTAAGGCAACAAAGAAGATTGGTTGCTTACACATCACAATAATTGATGTCATTGGATTTAATGGAAGTCAGATAAGTTTATTCTTGATGATTTGAGAAGTTGTAGGTATGGGATCATAAGTGATGATGTATTAAATGACAATAACCTTTGATGAGATTTGCATTGGATGATTTAGTGCTCAGAAGTCTTAGAGATGATTAAGATATGAATTTATCAAAGGTGGATTATTTCAGGAGATAAATAAGATAGGGATTTGAGGAATGGATTTTTGTCTTTGGTGGATTAAGAATTAATTATCCCTTGATGTTAGGGGATAAATGGTGAAGTAGAATTATCGATAATTTCTTCTCGAGGTATTAGTAATGATTTCTTCAAATGGTTGATGTGATATTTTTGGTTTGGTTATTAAATGGACGTGAAAGGAATGTTAAAAGAATAATCGATAGTTTGTGGAATTCGGACAACGATTTGATGGAAATTCGATGAATCAGATTTCAAGTGTTAATAAGTGACCCCATGAAAACGAGCTCATGGGTTGACGATCTAGAGAAAGTTTTGTACTTGGAGGTGGACGAGATTAAAACCATGAGGCTTGGTATGGGACAGGCCAAAGCAGATAATACCTTTATGGGATGATACATGTCAAAAATGGACTTTTGCTAGTAGTGGTGCAATTCACAGATGCCCGTGACGACTGATCTGATGAGGGCGGGGAGTGGTCATCGGGGCTAGAGTGCCTGAGCAAGGAGCGACTCCTGACAAGCTTCTAGGATGTCGAAAGGGACAAAAATGAATTGAACTACAAGCTGGCAAAAAGAGAATGCTTGTGGGATAAAATTATCCAAGTGGTATAGCAGAAATATGGTCAAGCTTGTGAGACTACAGTCTAGTGGAAAAAGATCAGAGAAAGGATAATCACTAGTCCAGAGATTGTTGGCAGTCAGTGGATGTGGTTAAGATGTCAAGGGCAGGCTAACGTTAGAAAAACGATACGGACAAAAGACTCAAATTGTTGGATTATTAAGTTTAGTGTTGCGTTTCCCTTAGGTTGTCGTCGATAAGAGGGATATATTGATTTGTACACTACCAGTACCTTGTCTTAGTGGTTTGTGAGATAAAGCTCTATAGGTCCAACTAAGAATTCGAAACAGGGAGGTGTCAGCAAAGTTGCTTTTGGCATAATCAGATAATGCATAGCCTATGGGAACCAAAAAGGAATTGGAAGTAATTTGGTATACCAGAGTATGGGAGGAACGACCTGGAGAAGTGAGGATGCAATGAGGCATTAATACCCTCATCTGTTTAAGGATATTTGAAGTTCGGCAAATTTCGAGGACGGAATTTTTATAATGAGGAAAGAGTTGTAACATCCTGAATTTCGACCCATTCCGAGATAAATGAAATGATTATTTTATCAATGCACTGTTAGTTACGTTTACTCTGAGTTGGCCCCTCACGAGTTAACTAACTATTCGGTAAGGCAATTAAGGATTGGTATGCATACGACCAGTGAATTTAATCAGAGATAAGCCGCTCGATCATAAGGATCAAAGAGGAATAATACTACACTGTTGCAGGCTAATTAGCGAACGGAAATAAATCAAGTTAGCAAAAGTACGAGGTTTGATGGTAGGTGATTCCGCACGACTTCCATATTAATTGAGGACGACGTTAAACTGATTTCCTTTTGGCCCTATACTCAGTGTGAGCAATTATCCCCTCGTAATTATATGATAATCGAGGATCGCCCTGATTTGAATGCACGATCATGGATTGAAAAGCTATCAACCACGCCTCAAACACGAGAAAACCCTTAAACGCTACTCGAAAGTTAGGTCGTACTAAAGTCACGATTAATCGATATTAATCACGAATTTCAATCCGGTATTGGGTATAGAATTTTTAAGGATTTCGAGACTAAAATATTGGACGTTATCTCATTGATTCTCGGATTTATCGGTAAGCCCAAATTATTGGAAAAGAACTCAACAGGCCGAGTTTTGGAGCCAAATATTTGGGAATTTGGGCTTCAGGGTAAAAAGACCAAAATACCCATTTCTAGTTGCTTGTTTAGATATTTGTCTTGTCCTCTTTTCTTTTTCTTTTTCTTTTCTTTTCCCCCATCTTCTCCACACGTTCTCTCTCTCTCCCCCCCCTTTTCTCTCTCTTCCCCCTCACGTTTCCCCTTACCGATAGCCCCACTTGTCCCCATCTTATCTCTCTTTTTCCCCACTTTTTGACTGGTCTTATCTTCTTTTCCTCTCTCCCCCACCCACTTGCTGACACCCATGTGCTTCTCTCTCTCTCTCTCTCTCCTTTTCTTCCCCTGCACGTTCAATGCCCCCTCCTTCCAAGCAGCTTCTTCTTCTTCTTCTTCATCTTCTTCATCTTCTTCTTTTCTTCCGGCGACATTGGCTTGCTGCTACTGCTACGTTTTCTTGCTGCTGCCACCCATCACCGCCGCAGCACCGTCGTCCCGCTAGCTCTCCGCCGATCATCGGCCTCGAGCCAAACCAACCCAGCCCAGTTGCACCGCCGGTCGCCGGCCTCGAGCCAAACCAACCCTGCCCAGTTGCACTGCTCTTCCTCCTCCTCTATCCGATGGTGCTATTGTCCTGCTCCAGTTCTGGTCACGCCACTGCTGCTGCCGCCGACCGCCTTGCCTAGACGCTGGAGTCGCCGACGAGTTGCCCAAACCGCTGCTGCCACCTTGTGAACCAGCTACCACCTCCATCTTTCCCTCCTCCTTTCAGTTCGGATCTGGGGTCGGGATGACCGCCCTCGCCATCCAACTGTCCTCCGCCACTGTCTAGCCGCTTTGGACCGCCGCTAGGTATCATCCGGGAGCCACCCCAGCAGTTGCCACCTTCGTCGTGCCCTCTCTCTCCCTCTCGGCCCCTTTGGCCATGACCAGGAGAAGCGGCCAGCAGCCTCGCCGCTGCATGTCGCCACCGGTCACTACCACAAGCCTGCTGGAGGACCATTCCTGAGCCCCATCCTTCACACCAAAGCCACTGCAGCAGTCCCTCACTCTCACTCGTGCTTAGCCGAGCCTCCCTCGGTCGAGACCCATTTTCGGACCGCCTCATTTCGGCAAGCCGAAGGTGAACACTTGTTCGCCTTGCCGCCTCTGTTGTGCTCGTGTCATTGGAATCGCTAAACCGTGAGTCGATTTCCTAATCCATTAAATAGGGGTTTATCTTGCTTAGAAGTAGTTTAATTAGTTCAATTATTGATTAGTGCCTTGGATGATGATTATTAGTGTTTTAATATTATTTGATTAAGCTTTGCTTAGTGTTAATTATGGTTAGTATTAATAAATATATTTTTTTGGGAATAAATAATTATTATTTATTATTTTCGGAATTATTAATTAATTAAATTAATTTATAATTTCGAATTATTAATATTAATATTTTTATTACTATTTATTGCTGAAAATTAATTATTTTTAGAGAAAATAATTAATTGTGATTATTTATTGAAATGGTTTTAATTGAGTAATTCTGGGGGAAAATTACTATGGTCTATTTTTCCAAAGTCGATAGTATTTAGATACTACATTATTAAATGACATTGGTTCATTAAAGAATGGTTTTACTAAATGGAATTATTTGGGTTGGATAATTAATTATGGGATTGAAAAATAATTATAAGTATCTTGTGGGACTTGAATTATTTTATCGGAACAATCGACTATAGTATTATATGCCTCTTAAATGAGTATCTTTGAGTATAATTATATTTTATTCTTATTTTGGGATAATTGAGTATTGTTGGAAATAGTTGATTGTCGTCCTTGTGAGGACACGTGTTTATTTATTATTAAATATTGAGACACGTGGTTGGATACCGGTAATTATTGAAGTACGTGATTATTTGGAAAAGTGTTCAAGTATCGTGATGTTGATTGGTCGGAATTAATCGACAGACTGTGACTTGAATTGTTGGTTGTTCCCAAGAGTTAGGGAATGTGCGTGATTGAATGCTGATTGGAAATTGAATTTTGGAAATTATCGAGTGAGATCGCATGATATATTGCGTGGGTTATCTGAAATAGAATGTTGCATGAGCATGAGTGATGTTGCATTCAGGACAGAGCAAAGATATAAATGGATTGCTTGATGATGTGTTGCATGATCACATTAAGAGAGGGAATCCGGCGTTGCCGAAAGACCGCCAATCCCTATGAGGTTGTGTCGTGGCTAGTGGGTCGTCTGACTTCGGTCGGATGCCTGATATGGAGGGGTTAACTTTGTGGGATTGCAGTAGTGGGCGGGTGCTGGGCCTTTGTCAGTTGTGAGGCTACGATAGTGGGCGGGTCCTATGCTCCTTCGGGAATGCCGTCTTAGGAGTGAGCCCTTGATGTCACCGTGCCTCGAGGTAAAGAGGACGAAGCTAGCTTAGCCAGGGAACCGCCAACCATAAGGTTGTGTCGTGGCCCAGGAGGAGGGGTCGTAATAATCGAAGCATGTGGTGGGTGTGAGACATGAGAAAGTTATGTGAGATGCTCTGATTATTCGCATGCTCTTAATGTCGTGATGATTTAAATGACAGTTTTTGCAGGTTGCGTGTGCCAAGGCAAGGTAGGGTCGTTTGTGTTTGCATATGCTTATTGAACTGTCGTCTGATAATGCTACTTGAGGTGTGGTATGTGTTGTGTCACACCCCGACCCTCGAGCACGCGGCAACCCCTATTCTCTTGCGATCATTTGATTTGCGACTCCCCAGGATCCGTCACTAACCGTTATTTTTATCTTTTAATTAAACGCATGCGGAAGCGAAACACAATACCCCAATCAATTATAAAAACAGGAATAGCAAGAAAACCCAACAAGAACACATCAAAAGTATCACTCTATTAACTAACTGATTAACCCTAGGAAGTTTACAAGTACAAGCCCTTACCATGGGCATCTTCCTATTGAGCCAATGAAACTAACAAGCCAAGGTTAATCTACTCCCTTCAAAAACGGCTGCGAGCCGAAACACATGTCAATCCTTCATCCTACGGACCTGAAAATGGTTGTTCAACAACTAATGCGATAAAATCTCAATAAGTCAAAATCCTAAACCTCGGTTAGGAATTCCGCTCGCCTCGATGATAGTCTAACCATACAACCTAGTTCTAGCAAACAACACATACCACACCTCAAGTAGCATTATCAGACGACAATTCAATAAGCAGATGCAAACACAGGTGACCTTACCTAGTCTTGGCATACACAACCGGCAAAAACTGTCATTTCAATCATCACAACATTAAGAGCATGCGAATAATCAGAGTATCTCATATAACTTTCTCATGTTTCACACTCCACATGCTTTGATTATTACAACCACTAGGGCCACGGCACAACCTTATGGTTGGCGATCAACTAGTCGTAGACCGGGCATCGTCCTGTCCTATGAGGCACGATGACATCATGGGCTCTCTCCCATCAACGGCATTTCCTATGGAGCATGGGGCCCGCTCACTGCCACAGCCACGCATCTGACCACTGTCAAGCGACCAAATGGTCACGGCACAACCCCAATGGGGATTGGCGGTCATCCGGCTCAATCGGGTTATCAACTTTAATTTGACCATGCAACATATCAACAAACAGTTCATTCTTGTCTTTGCTTTTGCTTGGTCGTGAATGCAACATCGCTCATACGCTCATGCTCATGTGACATGCCATTTCAGATAACCCGCATAATATGTCATGCAGTATCACTCGACAATTCCAAAATTCAATTTCCAATCAGCATCTAATCACACACATTCCCTAACTTTTGGGAACAACCAACAATTCAAGTCACAGTCTGTCAATCAATTCTGACCAATCCACATCACGATACTCCGATACCCAACCACGTGTCTCAATATTTAATAATAAATAAACACACATCTCAATATTCAATAGTAAATAAATACGTGTCCTCACGACGATGACAATCAACTATTTCCAACAATACTCAATTATCCCAAAATAAGTATAAAATATAATTATACTCAAAGATACTCATTTAAGAAGCATATAATACTATAGTCAATTGTTCCGATAAAATAATTAGCAATGAATAATAATAACAATATTAATATTAATAATTCGAAATTATAAATTAATTTAATTAATTAATAATTCCGAAAATAATAAATTATTATTATTATTTAAAATAATAATAATAATATTTATTAATACTGACCATGATTAACACTAAGAAAAGCTTAATCAAATAGTATTAAAACACTAATACTCATCATCCAAAGCACTAATCAATAATTAAACTAATTAAACTACTCATAAGCAAGATTAACCCCTAACTAAGGGATTTGGAAATCGACTCACGGTTTAGCGATTTCGATGACACGGGTGCGATGGCGGCGGCGAGGGGGAACGTCCAGGAACTTTTGACATGTCAAGACGAGGCGGCCCGGGATCGGATCTCGGTCGAGGGCAGCTGTCCACGACGCGAAAAGCTGGGACACGGAGGAACCGGTGGATGTGGCGGCACGGAGCTAGCTGGTGGGCGGTCCGGCGACTACAAACGGCGGCCAGTAGCTCTGGTGACTAGGCGATGGCTCCAGCGAAGGCTGAACAGAAGCTAAAAGGGAGAAGGAGAGGCAGTATAGCTGGTTCGTGGGGGTGGCAGCTTAGACGACTTGGGGTGGTCAGGCAGAGGACGATGGTGGCCGAGCAACGGCAAGGCGGCAGCTTGCTACTCTAGCAACCGGCAGAGATCCACACCAGAACCGAAAGAAAGATGAGGGCAGTGCAGCAGCTTAGGCGAGGCAATTGGCTTGGCTGGCTTCTGGCGGTGGTCGTGGCGGCAACTCCGACGTCTCGTGGTGGTTCAGCACCCAATCAAAGCTGTTGCAGTGGTTGGACGGTGAGGATAGAGGTAAACCAGAAGAAAAAGGCAGCAGCAACAACAGCAGAAGAGAAGGGTTTGCAGAAGAAGAAGACAACTAGCTTGGATTCCGAATGGCAACCCACCAGCGGTCTGACGTGCCAGCGAGGCGGCGGTGCTGCGACGGTGATGGTTGGTGGTCGCTAGCAGCGGCAACAACAAAAGAAAGGGCAACAACAACAAGCCAGTATCGGCCAGAAGAAGAAGAAGAAGCAGCTGCAGGGGGCGACGTGCTGGGGAAGCTACCTGGAGAGAGAGAGAGAGAGAGAGAGAGAGATCCACGTGGGGTGTTAGGCAAGTGGGAAGAAGAAGAAAGAGATAAGAAGAGAAGACTAGTCAAAAGGGGGGAAAAGATGGGCAAGTGGGGGTGCTGCGCAGAAGAGGGGGAAACGTGCGAGAAGGTGGGGAGGAAGAAAGGAAAAAGAAAAAAAATGAAAATGAAAAGAGAACAATACAAAATCCAAACAAGCTTCTAGAAAGGGGCATTTTAGTCTTTTTGCCTCTTTAGCACAAATTCCCAAATATTTGGCTCCAAAACTCAGCCCATTGAATCAATTTCCAATAATTCGGGCTTACCGAAAAATTTGAGAATCAACGAGACAACGTCCAATATTTTAGTCTCGACATCCTTAAAAGTTCGATGCCCGATACCGGATTGAAATTCGTAGTTAAAATCAATCAATCGCGACTTTAGTACGATCTAACTTTCGAGCGGCGTTTAGGGGTTTTCGCGCGTTTGGCCCGTGGTTGATAGCTTTTCAATCCACGATCGTGCATATTCAAATCAGGGCGATCCTCGATTGTCATGTAATCACGAGGGTTAATTGCTCACACTGAGTACATGGACAAAAGGAAATCGGTTTAACATCGTTCGCAATTAATATTGAAGTCGTGCGGAATAACCCGCAATCCGACCTCGTACTTTTGCTGAATTGACTTATTTCCGTTCGCTTATTGGTCTGCCACAGTGTAGTATTATTCCTCTTTGATCCTTATGGTTGAGCGGCCTATCCCTGATTAAATTCACTAGTCATACGCGTACTGATCCTTAATTGCCTTGCCGAACAGTTAGTTAACTCGTGAGGGGCCAACTTAGAGTAAACGTAACTAATAGTGCATTGATAAAATAACCATTTCATCTATCCCAGAATGGGTCGAAATTCAGGATGTTACATGTTGTTTGTCAGAACTAGGTTGCATGATTAGACTACCCTCGAGGCGAGTGAAATTCCTAACCGAGGCTTAGGATTTTGACTTATTGAGATTTTATCTCATTAGTTGTTGAATAACCATTTTCAAGTCCGTAGGATGGAGGATTGATGCGTGTTTCGGCTCATGGCAGTTTTAAAGGGAGTAGATTAACCCTGGCTTGTTGGTTTCATTGGCTCGATAGGAAGATGCCCATGGTAAGGGCTTATACTTGTAAACTTCATAGGGTTAATCAGTAGATAAATAAAGCGGCACTTTGGAATGTGTTCTTGTTGGGTTTTCTTGCTATCCCTGCTTTTGTAATTGACTAGGGATTATAATTCGCTTACACATGCGTTTAATTAAAAGATAAAAATACAGTCGGCGATGGATCCTGGGGAGTCGCAAATCAAATGACTGCAAGAGAACAGGGGTTGTCGCGTGCTTGAGGGTCGGGGCGTGACACCGCAGTTAGACGTGTTTCAATTATTACGACCCCTCGGGCCACAACACAACCTGAAGATTGGTAGTCTTCCTATCTAATAAGGCATCGCCCCACCCCGTTAGGCACGTTATCATTTGGATCTCCCACCACAGATGGCATTCCTAAATGGAGCATTGGTTCGACGTCGTAACACAGCATTCGAACTCCCGTCGGGCAACTGATAAAAATCGGGCGACCTCATAGGGCCACGGCACAACCCAAAGATTGGTGGTCTTCTGGCAATGTCGAGTGTCCATTATGTGATCACATGAGCACACCAATCACTCAAGCTCATTTTATTCTTCCATCATTAGTCAACGCAGGTGTGGTTCATGCTCACACAACATATATTGCAGGTTTCACATATGAAAATGTAATAGAATAATCACACGTGATCACACAAGCATGCAACCACACAATTCCACATAATTCTCAAGTCATATATGTTTCAACCAATAAAGGACAAGTATATAGTTGACATACAATTCAATTGATGTCCCATATAATATCCATTTATTGTCACCTCGCAATAATTCGATAATCAATAATTCCCGTAAATCAAATTTTACCATAATAAAACTAATTAATTTATGCACTGAAAATTATCATAATTAATTATTATTCACTAAAATAATTAATCACAATTAATTATTACCAAAAATAATTTTTTATTATTAAAAAATAATAAAACAATATTTAATCACTTTTGAAATAATTAAATATTAATAATTAATTTAAATAAGTTAATCATATAATTAGCATAAATTGCGATTAAGCTATAGTTAATTACTACTAATCAAGATTAATCAAATTTATCGTCGTTTACTTAAGTTAACCATAACTAATCATCTAATCCCGATTAGTCCAAGAATAAACTAACTCTAATCGAGATTAATACGCTTATCCCTAATTAGCGCCATAACCCACTGTTTAGCGACAGTAGTGGCACGGTTCAACGGCGATGATGAGATGAATGCCTGAACACTTCCGGTTCGGCTAGATGAGGGTGGCACGGGGTCGGATCTTAGCTGAGGAGGTTTGACAAAGCTGAACTAAGAGGGATGGTGGCTCTGGCATGGCTGAGGAAGTTTGGGGATGGTCCTCTAGTGGCACTAGGGCAGTCCGGTGACTGGACAGAGGGCTGAGGCGACAACTGAGGTGAAGAGGACCGGCGGCCCACAAAACTAGTAGTAACGCTCGAACCCAAAGCTGACAAAGAAGAAATGGCAATTTAGGGCTGTTCACGAAACGATGGTCTCCGAGTAGGCCGGTGGTTGGGTGAAGGCTATTGGTGTTGCGGCGAGGGCGATCAACGGCTGAGACAAAGAGGACTTGCTTCAGGGGATGAAGGAGGAAGGAGGAGGAACAGAACTAGTTTCCGGTGGAGGTGGCTCATGGCAGTGACCCGCCAATGGTATGGCAGCGTGTTGACGAGACGGTAGAGCTGCGAGGGCTGTGGCGGCTGTCAACAAACCGGCGGCAGAGCAAAAACACAGCAGCAACAGCAGCTAAAAGTTTGAGCGAAGGAGAAAAGAAGAAGAAGAAGAAAAATAGCAGCTGGGGCATGCGACTCAGCAGGAAGAAAGAGAGAGAGAGAGAAGTTTTGAAAAGTCAAAAAGCAAGGGGGAAGTGATAAGGAATTGGGTGTGGCATGCAGAGAAGAAAAGGAAAAGAGAAGAGATAGAGGGGATGTGAGGGAGCAAAGTGGGCGCGGCAAAAGGAGGGGAAAAAATCATGCGCGAGAGATAAGAGAGAGGGAGAAGGGACGTGCATTAAATTTCGCATGTCCCCTCCCTTCCTAACATCTCTATCATCAAAAATTTTATCCCAAACTCATAAATGGTGGGAGAGACAAATTCATCTTTTCCCGTCATTTGACACACTAATAGTCGAAATGCCCTTGGATCAAAACGAAGAGTGACAAAGTCCCGAATTTAAATTTTTAGCCCAGCAATCCTTTTTCGATGTTTTTGAGTGAATTGAAAATTTTGAAAATTAATGAGGCTAAAATCCAATAATTTAATCCCAATGTCTTGGAAAGTTTGATAATTGAATTCAAATTAAAAATCATGACCAAGTCAATTAATTGCAACTTTAGTATGTCTCAAATTAATGGGCGGCTCGCAGGAGTTGTGCGTGCATTCAACTTGTGGTTATATTGATCCGCGATTGAGCCTACTCAATACGGGGACAACCTTGGTTGTTATGTAATTGTGAAGAACCGATGGCTTGACCCTTGATAATCCTTATGGTCGAATCGTTACCCACAATCAAGTTATCTGGTCGCACATGCACTTAATTCCTCAATAGCTTTTCCTCTTCAATTAGTATCTCATGAGTGATCACTTCCCAAAATGAGACTCAACTAGACAACAAACAATCAAATAGGGATAGAGGGATGAACAGCAAGAACAACAACAGCTACTTATATACATCTTCATTGGATTAAAATCGTTTTCCAAATCAAGCCCGACAAAAAGGGGCCGATCCATCCTCTAAGCGAAACCAAAAGAACTAGGCTAATCCAACAATATATAAAGAACCCTCGAGTTCAACACCACGGTCACTCGGACCCATCGGACTCAAAATATTCTCCCCTGCGAGTACGCCATTCTAGGGGCCTGAAAATGGTTAACCACGATGGGTTGAGATAAAATCTCAGCGAGTTCTTTACACCAACTCAACCCCGGGTATCTCTCGAGTAACCACCCCTCAAGGGCAACCAACATAGCAATTCTGCCATCCGCACGTTAAATCTCAGCACAATGCAAACAAGGCACATTCAGTTCATCAAGATCTTGCCACACCCTGCACGACCGTCAACTCATGCGCGTGTACCACAAATCATCACGACATTAAGAGCATGCGAATAATCAGAGCATCTCACACAACTTTCTCATGTCTCACACTCACACATGCTCCGATTATTATGGGATTCCCAAAATACCGCAGCCCCACATGTCCGAAGTCAGGCAACCCACTGGCCACGGCACAACCCCATAAGGATTGGCGGTCTTTCGGCAACGCCGGGTTCTCTCATTTAATGTGATCATGCAACACATCATCAAGCAATCCATTTATATCTTTGCTCTGTTGTGAATGCAACATTTGCGACATGCCATCATTTTCAGTTCCAAAATTCAAATCCAACCAACATTCGATCACGCATTTCATCATCAATCACAAGTATAATTAACAATCGGCACTTCAATTAATCATAACAACCAAGAATACATCAAATTAAGACAAAAATTAGCTTATGCATGAATAATGCCGTGAACAATAATCGCGAACAGTAATCGTGAACAGTGCTCGTGAACAGTAATTATGAACAGTGATTTTTCCGAAATTCAATTAATTAAAAAATTTAATCCAAAAATTAAAAAAAACATTAATTAAAACAATTAATCAATTCAATTAAAGCAAATCATGCTTAAGTAATCACAAAAATCACATAACCCTCATTTAAGCAATAATTAAGAGTTAATCTAATCCTAACCATCTATCTAACCACCTATCTTAGGGCTAATGCAACTTAATTAAATTATCTAAACCATCATTAACACTAACTAACCCAACCCTAAGCAAGTTTAGGCACTAAATAGGGATTAGGGGCTAAACTCACCCATTAAGCGGGCCGGCGACACGGACACGGCGGCGGCGACGAACCCGACACTAGAGGACCTCTACCACGATGATCCAAGGCAGTCCCGAGGTCAAAACAACAACACCAACCTCTGTTCTCTCACTGCAACTCTGAAAAACCTCGCAACCGGCGGCAAATGATCGGATAGGAAGAAAAATTCAAATAAAATCAACAAATACTCCGTTCGGTGAACGACCAATGCTATTTGAACGGTTTTCATCTTTCGGGTGGCACGATAATATTCCCAAAATACAACTTGAAATCAACTGAAGGAAGGAAGGGAAACCAAGAATTCTATCTTTGCTAATTCTCAAGACTTTTCTTCAAAATTTAAAGGCATTTTGGTCATTTCAACGATTGGGAAAATTAAATATGAAAATGTGTTTATCATTTTCTAGATTAAACTGCCCGCCCATTAGGCTCGTTTTCTTGGTCCGAAAATCCCTTTTCCAAGCTCATTTACTTGACTCCATTTTCTGGTTATTTTGGAGAATTTTTTAGTATACTATTGTTTGCTCCCTCACATTTTAGAGACTGAAAAAACTTTTGGGCCATTTGGTGTGGAAGATGGGATGTACTTTTCTTTTCCAATCAGCCGGTAAAAAGATTGTTGGGCTTTGTGGG
Organism: Angophora floribunda; assembly: GCA_014182895.1. Taxonomy (NCBI): domain Eukaryota; kingdom Viridiplantae; phylum Streptophyta; class Magnoliopsida; order Myrtales; family Myrtaceae; genus Angophora; species Angophora floribunda. Next base: position 18,996,117 of record CM024709.1, read on the forward strand.
AGGTCTGGAGTCTATCTCAATTTACTTAGAGCACATTTTGGGCCTTGACATGCTAAACTCTACCTTTACGTGTGCCGTGTAGTCGACTTTTGAGTTTACATGTAAATGGTTATCATCACCGTTATTCTCAGAAGTCTAGGGGTGTCAAAAGGTCGGTTTGATGTATTCTCCAAGAATAAAAAGTGGGTTAAAGCCTTTATATAGGGAATTATTTCATCATCAACTAGTCCCCCATCACCATTACCCTATGTTTCATGCTATCTCTTTAGTAAGATCTCATAATCTACATGGTAAACAGAACAAGATTATGTCCGTGATTTGTAAACTAATCTTGGAGTTTAACATTAATTGAGTGTGATGAATCGATGGACATGATTGTCTTTCGTCTTTGTGTCATGCAGGATTGTTATTTCGAGCTTTGTAGGTGTAGCGCTGATGCTGATCTCTCTTAGCGTTGATGCTATTTCGAGCTTGATTTCTTGAAATCCTTCATTTCTTTTCTCATGTACAACAATTTTGTGGTGGAGAGTTATATTTTCTTTTTTCCAAGAAATGTTTAGGAGAATAATATTCTGAAAGAATCAATGTAGTCATACGTATCATTTATGTGTAATAATATTTAAGTAATAAGTCATAAAAGTAAACTCCGTGAGAATGAGAAAATATTTTGCTTAAAACATGAGTAAAATTGACTTCTTTAGGGACGGTGAGGTAGAAAGTTAACGATATAATTTAGTGAAAAACTGATTTTGGGCTTGCAATGGAATTTGTATCAAATCAAAACTGATGCGGTGTAAAAGAATCTATGAAGAATAGAAAAATAAAATCTATAATTATATAATTGATGAAACTATACACATTTTATCATGTGATAGAGAAAACATAGATAATTATTAATGTGAATCAATACTATAAAATAAAATTTGGAGTAAGTGCATTAGAAATTCTAAAACTTATCATAAAAGTACAATTAAGTCATAAAATTTTCAAACAGTACAATTAAGTCTTAAAACTTACCATGACAATGCAATCAAGTCTTAAAGCTTTCAAAAAATGCAATCAAGTCCTAAAACTTATTATGAAAGTGCAATCCAATCTTAAAAATTTTAAAAGTGTTATTAAAGGAATGACTTGATTTGACAAATTTGATAAATTTTAGGATTTAATTGTATTTTCTAAAAATTTTAGAACTTGATTACAATTTCATGACAAATTTTGAGATTTAATTGCATTTTTGAAATTTTTAGGTCATAAAATATTTGATATGTGCAAAGTGAATATACAAGACAAACCGACTACATTATTTGATCATATAGTAAACGATATAGATTGTTTTTACATAATAGTTTCTTTGAAAATCTAAATTTGTTCGGTCACTCTTGTAACATCGAAAAGATGTTATTTTTAGAAAGGCAGTTACTAATCAACATTAATAATTCACTTTCTAAACTATATCGTAATTTACTTCCATATGTGAAAACTTATTAACTAATTTCTATCTTTTAATTCTTTTTGAAACATCACGAAACTCATCTTTGGATTTTATTTTACTTGAAATCTTTCTATATATTCAAACATTGACATTCACAATCATATAATAACTTTCTGGTTACTTCAATAATTCTTTTTTTCATTTTTAAATTTCAAGCATAAAATTTATAAATAGAAGTGAGTAGTAGATATTTAGTCCCGTCAGAAATACGCTTTACTTAGCAACATTGATAGTCACTTTTAATGTCATATAAAAATAATCAGTTTGAGTAGTAATTCCTTATTAATAACTTAATCATCAGATTAACGATGTTAATACATGATCAATAATTTCCACATACAACCAAATATCTCTTGTTATGTATTCACATGTCACTAATTTTTGTAAGACAAGGCGCTTCTTCTAGTGATCCATTTATAATTGACGGCCAATTAGCTCAGTCATTAGTGAGAATCTACCTAAATTGAGGCATCTTATCAGTTAGACCGAAACGTAGGTCGGCTGCTTAAGTAATCAATGAGGGCCAAAAAGTAATGTTTCGGGCTCCTTTATAGTCCCGTTGGAGAAAAATGAATCTGATCTCGCTTGAGCAATCGTAATTTTCCTCATTGATAGTGGATATGACATATTATTGTTTAAGTTTTTTTCACCCGACGTAACTTCCCTTTTATCGTCGCATGTTTCGCTGGCCGTGGTTTAGAATTCAATAGAACATATTAAATTACCTAAGTTTCTAGTAATTCTTTTCTTATTATTTGAAAATAGCCAAATAAATGGTAACTTCCCTTCTAGGCACGTACTTGTCATCACCGGTAGTAATTTATCCGTTAACTATATTTTCATAATTTGTTTGGAGAGCGTAATTTTCTTTAGAGGTCTTAAATTCTCTAGATCTCGTGGTCCTTAATATTCTACAAATAATATATCTAACTTAATAGCAAACTCCTTTTGTGTTATTTTGAGTAAAATATCTAGTAATTTGTAAGGTTTTTACCCATCCTAAAGTTTTGGCACTTATGTGGCAGTAGTTCCCATGTTGGCCCTCCTCGGCTGTTGGGCTGAGATTATTAAAACTCTCTTAGTACTGATCTCAAAACCTGAAGCATATGCATGCACCCTTGGTCCATTGCTCCATCTATTCTAGCGAATCCCTTCAAATTCAATTAATATGGTGTGCACACTAGATATAACGACTCAGAGGTAGGAGTAAGCATGATTTAGGTTGGGCCGATCTAGCACTTAATCTAAGGACCAACTTGCACAATGTTGATCCCCAATTTTTGGGACCAAGGATTGACCCAATTGAGTTTGGAATCAAGGACTGGATCAACCCTATGGTTCCAGAGTCAATACGAGGTCAATTGATTTACTCGATGACGAGTGAGGTCAGTGAAGAGAGGTGACTGGCGTGAGCGTCAAGTGATGATTGACAAGCGGGTGAGCAGCGAGCGAGGTGAGGTTACTCATGAACGAATTTGATTCTCTCAATTTTACTTGGCAAATTGAAGAAGATAAAAAAGAAATGAGAGAGCAAGAGGACTAGAGGTGGAGGAGAGGGACGCTGTTTAATACAATTTAAATTAGGTTTGGTCTTTTGAATAGATAAAAGAATATTATATATAATATATCTATAATATATATAGTCAGGGTTGATCCGAGTTAGACTAACTCTAAATTCTTAAGACCGAAGACCAATCCGCACAGTAATGATCTAGAGATCCCAGGACCATGGACCAAACCTATCTCCCTAGGAACCAAACCAGGACTAATGGGGTTGGGTCAATCCATGGTCGGTGCTGGGTTGACCCTGAACCAATGGTCACCCCTACTTGGAAGGACGCCAACGATTAGTCAAAAGCTTGATTACTCTTAAATGCCTTATGATAGAATAAAAGTAATAACAACAATAATCAATATATTACCAACACTTAAATTTTAACTCTTGATCGCATATGAAATTTAGGGGTCGGTCCTGGTCTTAAACAGAAATACCGCCTGCATAATTCACATTTATATTTTATTTAAATCACGTATCACATGCGAGCCATGTGGCTCTTGAATGAGGTTTTGATGGACTGTCGCCCGAACAGAGCACTATGGCCGGCCGTCTATAGGTAAGAGTTCAAACTCTACACTCAAGTTCTCAACTCCTTAATCGATGAGATTTGATCCCAGTGGTTATTCGATTCGATAGTCATCTACAGTTATTAATTCGTATCTATTTCTATCCACTACTGAATCGCTTCAAATTCACATCTAATCTAAAAAGAGGAGGGCAGTTAGCTAAATGGATATTTTATCCTATCGATGCCATTTCAAACGGGGTTTTAATCAGTTCAATTTGTGGACAAGATAATGATCAAAGCTCTTTCAAATTTTTGAAAATCGATCAAGTTCATATCAGATAATCCTTGATCTTAATTCAACCTGTCTTAAGGATAATTTAACTTCGATATTAAAATTCACACAGAAAAAAGAAAAGATGAGAAAAAAGATAGAATGAGTTATATCGAAAAGGCTGGGACACCTAACCCACATATTTTATCAATGTATCATCTCAACATAAATCCAAAAATTATACTTAATTTTATTAGTATGGATCAAGATCGTAGGTACTTCTTGATTACAAACAAGTTGAAGTTTGACATAAAATATGGTTGTAAAACATGTTATTACTCCTTTATTTAGTGGTTGATTAGTGCTTGTCCAGTTTCTTAGAATTCATAGAGTGAGTAGATGTCAGGGAAATTTGATTGCTGATGAAGATAGAGAAGTAGTAGTAGATCGTTGATACTTTGATGCCTAATTATGATCACTGTCTTTAAAGTATTATTTACAATCACAATTATTGTTGCTAGGCTTTTACATAACAAAGTTGCAGAGAAATTAGTTTGGCATACTCAGTTCTTTTCTTGGAATTTCACCTTGATTGTGTTAAAGTTGCCTATATGAAAAGAGAAAAGGAGAGTTTTGAAGAAAAAAAACTTTCTGAACAGTGGTAGTTATTATTATTATTTTTTTGTCAGTATTTTGTAGTTGTAGTTATTATAAATAATAAGTGAATTGGTCTCTATTCATATGCAACCAGTCAACATGCCTCTTGGGAATAAGTACCTTATCCCCAAACAACTACTCTTCATGTCAAGAATAATTTTCTCTCATAACTATTGATAACTTCCTTTTGGAACAAGTCACGTCTTCTTTTGATTAAGAGATACCTCTTTTATGATACAAACTATTTCAATAGTAGAGACTTTGATTGAAGATATAACAACATTAAAGATTGATTGTGGGAGCAAAGAAATAATGGCATCTTAATCCAACCAGATACTTTTCGGCATGATTTCGTGAGATGGATCTGTATGCTTCGTGGACTAGGTCATTGGCACCAGCATGCATGCCTCCACGGTCGATGCTCTTCTTTATGGTCCCAACCTTTGCGGCTGGTGTATCGTCTCTATTATCAACGCCAATAGACAATTGCTCCATATTTAGAGTAGGGTTTGTGGATTGATGCGTGGTTCTTGTTGACGTTGGTAGTTTGTTTGTAAAAAAAACTCAGAGGTGTCTTGTCTCACGTCAAAAAAGTTGTCAGTGCAAACGTGAATGAGATTTGGTACTAACCAACAATCATTATTTTTTATTTATTGAAAATTTTGGATTTATTTTTATAAAATTAACCATAGCATCTTATTGAAATAGTAACAGTACGATTGTTCACGAAGGAGTTACAGTTATTTATTATTTATTATTTATTTATTCCGAATTTTATGCCTTTTCAACTTAATTTTTGAGAGCGTAACTATTCATTTTGCAACATTTCCTGAAAGGTTGCCTTTGTTTTAAAGACAAAGATAAGTACGTTGATTTTTGAGATCAATGATGGAAAAAGAGTCATTTCAAGTTTTCTTTTAAAAAAAAAACTACAGCCATTATTTTCAATTGTTTCCTAGAGAGATCCTAGATAAATATTAAAATTGCTATATAGTATTCTCATTTAAGACTTTATTGTATTTTGAAGGAAATTTAGATGTGACTATTAGCAATATTGTAGAGCAAATAAATCATTTAAGAAAGTGATATCACAACTAAAAGTCCGACTTGATTGCTTTATGCATTCAAAACCATATTGATTTCATTGTTCTACCGAAATTCAAAGATAATTTTCCCAGCAATTTTAATGATTTATTTTTGCAACAATAGAGTTGTAATTGATCAAAAATCAAGTTTTGTTTGACACATTCGTTCTGCATTGCTGCCATGCAGTTTTGCTTGAATCGGCCAGTGATATATCTTACGCGCAAAATGGTATAGCATCTCTGGTGGGGGTGAAGGATATTATGAAAACGAGGACGGCATTAAAGATGTTATGGATGAGGATACCGAGTCGTCTGAGGACATTGTGTTTTGGAGGAAGCAAATATCTCTAGTGATCATATGCCTGATGATGCTGCTAAATCCAAAGAAGGTTCAAGCAAATAAAAATCGGAAAGGACCATGACTTCCTGCTCGTTGATCTGTTCAATGAGGGGGTGATGTTCGTCGACAAGCACATATGCGAGGATCACCCTTCGTAGCCAGAAGGTGCGGATCACGCGCGAAAAGTGAGCAAAACTGAATCAGGCGCGAAGGATGCCATTTTCACTGAGAGGGACAAAAGAAATCTTTGTTCCCCTTTTGTTCCGAGAATAAAATCTCTCTCGCAGATTGAAGGGATAATCACTGACCTCCATAGTCAATGATTATAAGTCTTCATTTTCGCTATTGGTCATGAGAATCTTCATCAGACCATCGGGCTTTATCTTTTCCGTGGACGCTATACAGAGAGTGAAGGAAACGGATTCCGGAAAACGAATATCGAACTAATCGAATATCAATCAATCAAAAATGCGGAAACGGCCCAAGGACACGTATAATACCGATCGGAAGGCATATCACTTAAATGGACATACCTTATTATCCACGGATTAAATTCTTCCTTTGCAACAACAAGAGTTCTTGATTTCGGGGCGAAAATCTACACTTGAGAGAACTTTTTCTTTTTTGTTTTTGTGCGGGAGATTTCTCAACGTATGAGTGTTCCAAATGTTAACTTCTCCACAACTTTTCTATTCTCCACAAAAATAACTACCTCTCTCATGGGCCCTTTCAAATGAGCTGGGCTTAGCCCATCATGGGCGGCCCATTATTAATAAAACCCATCAGAGAGAGTTGAGAAAACACTTGCTGAAAACTGATCCAAGACATCGAGCGCAAGGCAGAAATGGTATTTCGTCAATCAAAAGGAAAGCCAAGGATTGCCATGTTAAATCTGATACAGGGCGGGTACATGACTCTGTGGGTGACCGAGTTGCTCAACGTCACTTGTCTTTCGGCGCATGACAGTGGAAGATTCAGGCTTGGCCTGCTTGTCAGATCGCAGGGATGTGTTTTGCAAGTGCTCAAACACCACAAGTGCTCTGGTTTCTCGACGGATGGGGTTTTTACACGTGGAGCATTTGTGCAGGTAATTTTATTGTCTACCCCTTTAGTAGTGAAAAGACTTGCAATTGCGGTACCCTGTTAATTTGCTTACAAATTCATGTATGTATGGTGCATTTACTGAAAAGATGATAGCATTGTCTTGATATTAAATTTCACATGGTTCTTTTATGTAATGTTTCATTTAATCCCCAGTGTACTTTTTTCTTTTTGGTCGAAAAAGTACTTCATTGATCATCATCAGGAAGAAGAAGAACATTCATTTCGGTAATCTAAGCATAAAAGGGAAAATAACGGGTAAGGTGGCATTGACAGCCAATTTCGAGGAACGGTTCTGGCCCGATGGGATTTGGCAACCTAGTCTGCGACAGCATTTGTGGATCTTGATTCGAATGTTACTCGGGCCTGTGGGAGTTGGCCCAGCAAGCTGCAGCAATCTTTGGTGAGACCACGAGAGGCCCATGAAGACTCAGTCCGGCCCATAACTTGTTCCACCACCAACAAATTGTCGCAAGCTATCTGCACGTGCAGTTGGTCATTCAGTTGAAGTCTTCCCCATCTGCAGTTTAAGTCTTCAGCTTCGAGCACCTAGAGGAGAGCCACACGGACGCCTAGGGTTTCAGCAATTTCAGCCGAATGGGTGCTGATTTTCGTCGCGAATCCGTTTATCAGTACCCCGTCGTTCCCTCGGCAAACCCCGGTGATCGAACCTCTGAGATTGTCGGCGGACCAGGAGCAATCGATGTTAATCTTCACCACGCCTGGTTCCGGAGGCAGCCACTGTTCGAAGGAGGTAGGTCTCGGTTTTCTTCTTGCTAGTGTCAACGCATTCCATTTCTTGAAAAGTTGCTGACTTACTTCTGCATCTTGTTTTATGCAGCTCAAGTTTGGCCGGCGTCCTGAAAAACCAGACCATTCCTTGCTTTCCATACGAGCCATAGTGCTGTGCAAAATAGGGCTTTCTTTTGCGGAGATGCTCCCGAAATCAAGTAATCTGCAACCCACTTGTCTGTCCTTGTGATAAGCGTTGGATCGGCTGTTATGTTGGTGTTAAAACCTGACCAAAACTGAGTTACCCATTCACACAGTATAAATAAGTGCTTAGTCGTTTCTAGAACTTGCGCGCAGATCGGACATATGGAATCAAGTGATATCTTCCTTTTGTAAAGGTTGCATTTTGTGGGGAGACCCTCATGACATAAACTCCACATGAAGAACCGAATTCGGGGATGAGTCTGCAGGTTCCAAATTTCATGCCATAGTTTATTGGGAACCTTAAATGAGGAGGAGGCCTGTGAGACTTCATAGGCTTGTCTGATAGTGCGTTGTTTATTGTAGCTGCTTTTCACTTGGTATTCTCCTGATTTATGTGCTGTCCATCGCAATTTGTCTGGCTGTGGGTATAGACTTAGGGGATTTGCGAGTATATGTTGTGCAATGGAGGACTCGAAAGTGTTCACAATGAGAGGGGCATTCCATTCTCTAGAGTCTGGTTTAAGGAGGTTTGCCACGAGTCTAGGATCATCTTTGTTATACGGTCCTCCTAGTCTGCCAATTAGCTTCTCTGATGTTTATACTTTGACCATCCCCTACCTCCCATCTGACCTCAGGTTCCAGAATAGCATGCCCTGTGAGTATTCCTTGCCAACCCCATGATGGTCTGGTGCCTTTTGAAGCTGTCCAGAAGTTAGTGCTTGGAAAATAGAACCCTTTGAACACCCGACTCCATAATGCTTATGGGTTTTGGCTTAGTTGCCACGCTTGTTTACCGAACAAAGCGTGGTTAAAGTCCACTAGGTCTTTAAACCCCATACCTCCTCTATCTTTCCTGGGTTTCAGTAGGTCCAAATGTTTCCAATGAATACCCTTGTGGTGCTGATTTTGTTGCCACCAGAACCTTGCTATTCTCTTTTCTATGGCACGACAAATGGATAGAGGTATTTTGAAAATGGACATTGCATAGGTAGGTAAGGCTTGGACGACCGTTTTTAACAGTACCTCCTTCCCTACTTTGGATATTAAATGCTCCTTCCACCCCTCTAGTTTCCTCTCCACTCTCCCAAGCAGCCCTTGAAACATCTGTTTTTTAGTCAGTCCCCATTCTGATGGTAATCCCAGGTATTTACTTGTTTTGTCGATAATTGGAACTCGTAGTTCTGCTGCGAGATTTCGTTATAACCTCGAAGGACATCCTTTCCCATAGAAAATTCCTGACTTATTCAAGTTAATTGCCTGTCCTGAAGCATAGCAGTGGCAGTGCAGAATATTGGCCAAGTTCTGGGCTTCTTGGACCTTTCCTTCTAGGAAAAAAATGCATCGTCCGCATATAATAGATGTGAAAGAATAGGGCAATTAGAATTCAGCTTAATACCATGGATAGAACCATCTTGCATAGCTTTTGTCATGAGGGAGGAGAGGACGTTGGCCACTATAATAAATAGGTAGGGAGAGAGTGGATCACCTTGACTGTCACGCCCCGACTCTTGAGCTCGCGGCAACCCCTTCTCCATGGTCAATTGAAAGCGACGTCCCAGGACTCATCGACGATCATTCATTTTATCTTTGATTATGCGCAAGCGGAAGACGAACCATCCCCAGACAAACATACAATCAAACAGGGATAGAGGGATGAATAGCAAGAACAACAGCAACTACTCAATTATTCGATTTACTGGATTAACCAATGGAGGATCGTTTTCCGAATTACAAGCCCGACAAAAAGGGCCGATCCATCCTCTAAGCCAAATCAAATAGAAACTAGGCTAATCCAATTAAACAAGAAGAACCCTCAAGTTCAGCACCATGGTCACTCGGACCCATCGGACTCAAGCTCCGTCGAGTCGATCATTGGAGGAGCGGGGCATGATCCTCCATTGCGGGTACGCCATTCTAAGGACCTGAAAATGTTTAACCATGACGGGTTGAGATAAAATCTCAGCGAGTTCTTCAACCTAAGCCCCAGTTAGTACACCAACTCAACTCGGGGTATCTCTCCAGAACTACCCCTCACTCAACCCAACAACCCACAAACAACAACCAACAACAGACAGGGCAACCAACATAGCAATATTCGATTCGCATGCAACCTTACCCGGTATGCCATACCCTGCACGTTCAATCTCATACAATGCAAGCAAGGCACATGGCCGTTAGATGAAACATTTCATCAATCACATGCGAATCGCATCACAAGCGATCTCACTTGGCCATTGCCACACCCTGCACGACTGTCAACTCATGCGTGCGTACCATAAATAATGAAATCATCACGACATTAAGAGCATGCGAATAATCAGAGCATCTCACACAACTTTCTCATGTCTCACACTCACACATGCTCCGATTATTACGACCACTAGGGCCATGGCACAAACTTATGGTTGGCGGTCTACCGGTCGAAGACCAGGCATCGTCCTCCCCCATGAGGCACGGCGACGTCACGGGCTATCCCCCATCGACGGCATTCCCTAAGGAGCATGGGTCCGGCCTCTACCGCGACTCCGCAACTGACCACTGTCAAGCAACCGATCGAAGTCAGGACGACCAAAAGGCCACGGCACAACCCCAAGGGTTGGCGGTCTACCGGCAGCGCCGGGCTCTCCTCTTAATGTGATCATGCAACACCTCATCAAGCAATCCATTTATATCTTTGCTCTGTCGTGAATGCAACATCGCTCATGCTCATGCGACATGCTATTGCAGTTAACACACATATAATGTCATGCGGCGGTATCCAACAATCACGGACAATAGCAGTAGTCCAATCATTCACGAAAGTCTAACAATCAGCAGTTCAAGTCACAGTCTGACAATTAATTCCGACCAATCAACATCACAATACTTGCACACTTTTCCAAAATAATCACGTACCTCCATAATTACCGGTACCCAATCACGTGTCTCAATATTTAATCATAAATAAACACGCGTCCTCACGACTACGACAATCAACTATTCTCATTTAAGAAGCATGTAATACTATAGTTGATTGTTCCGATAAAAATAATTTAAGACCGACAAAATACTTATAATTATTTTCCAATTCCATAATTAATAATCCAACCCGAATAATTCCATTTAATAAAACCATTCTTTAATAAACCAATGCCATTTAATAATATAGTATATAAATACTATGGACTTTAGAAAATTGGATCATAGTAATTTTCCCACAAAATTACTCAATTAAAGCCATTTTCCATAAATACTCAATTAATTATTTTCCCCAAAATAATTAATTTTCAGAAATATTAATAATTCGAAATTATAAAATAATTTAATTAATTAATACATTAAATTCAGAAATTAAATAAAACATTAATTAAAATCATTAATCAAGCAATTTAAACTAAACATGCTTAATTAATCCACAAAAATCACATAATCCACCATTAAGCAATAATTAATCCCAATTAAGCTTAATAAATAAAATTAAGCTAATCTAATCTTAATTATTTATCTAACCACTTATCTTAGGGTTAATACAAATTAATTAAACCATCTAAACCAATAATAACACTAACTAACCCACCCTAAGCAAGTTTAGGCACTAAATAGGGATTAGGAGCTAAACTCACCCGTTAAGTGGGCCGGCGACACGGACGCGGCGGCGGCAACGAACCCGACACCCGGGGACCTATACCACGACGATCCAAGGCGGTCCCAGGCTCAACACAGCAGCAACAACTAGGAATACCCACTGCAACACTGAAAACTGCACTGCACAGGAGGAGGAAGCTGATCGGAGTTGAACGGGCTGCCCGGAGCTCCGGCGAGCGGCGGGCCTGCGGCTGATGGCACCCAGGGGTCGAGGGGGAACTACTTGTGGCTGGTATGGGCGGTGATTGGGTCGAAACCGAAGGAAAATGGCTGAAACAGGCGGAACAGTGACGGTCCGGCAACAGCCGGATTCCGGCGGCTGTACGGGTCGGCCGGAGACTCCTTCCGGCGATCGACCGACGCTATTTGAATGGAAATTCTCTTCTAAACACAACGGCGGGTGGCACGAGACGAGATTCCAACGGGAAGGGCATGAACAACTCAGTTTTCGGTGGAAGGTCAGAACTGAAAAACTGAAGGAAGGAAGGAAAGCAAGGGGAGAGAGGGGCTGCGATTTTGGAGAAGATGAAGAGGAGAGAGAGAGTGAAGTGAGGGCTGGAGATAGGTCTCATTAAGGCCATTAATGCTTGCCCCCACTTGTCAAGAAAATGACCTCATCTTCTCTCTCTTCCTTTTTGACTTTTCTTCAAAATATCCAAGGGCATTTTGGTCATTTCCACTTTGCACATTTCCCAATGTGCCCTTGGGCTGAAAATGAAGGGCGAGCCTAGGAATGGGCCGGAAAATGAATAGGAACGGGCTCGGGAATTTATTGGGCTCGAATCGGCTTAGGTTTGGATAACGGGCTAGGAAGGGTAAATGGTCGGTTTGGTCCAACGGGCTCACTTTCGTGCCTCGGGCCTTCCACGACGGCTGTCCCACCTTGGGCGTGAGGCCCTCACTGTTCTTACCCGGCCCACGTCCTCGTAGGCTCGGGTTCTCTGTCCAAAAGTCCCTTTTTCCAATTACTCGGCTCAATTGGCACTGTCGACTGACTACGAAGCATTGTCCAAAAGTCCTTCTCGAACATTCCCGAAAATTCGAAGTCCAATACTGGATTCACATGCCTTGTCAATTTCGCCCGAATGCCATTTTGGTACTACTCAGACTGACAGGCGGTTTTGAGGATTCACGCGTAACCAACTCGTGCCAATTCACGTTCAAGACTTCTCGACACATGGACGTCCTTGACTGCATGAAATTGCGAAGGATGGATTCTTATTTCAAAGTACACGATTATCAAGGATCGACATAGGGCCGTTCGTGGGTTCGATAATAGTAGACGGAATCACCCGTCATCCCATTATTTCTGTCCGCGAATCGACTTCTATTCGTCCCTGGAATCGGCCTGCATATCTACAGGATCGTCCTTACGCAATTCTCACGGTCTAGTCGTTTTCCCAGGTCAAGTTCTTTAGTCGCACGAGTTCTGTCCTCATTAGCCTTTCCCCTCAAAGTCAGTATCTCAGGAGTGATCAGTTCCGAGTGAGATCAACCAACAATGCATTGACGAAATTAATGATCGTTCATCCCTTAAAGGGCTCGAATTTCAGGATGTTACAATTCTTCCCCTCTTAAAAAAATTTCGTCCTCGAAATTTGCTGCTACTGTCAAATCCTTAACAGATGGGAGTGCTGATGTTTCATCACTTTTTAACTTTCCCATGTAGCTCCCTCTGATCCGTGATACTGCCAGATCACCTTAACTAAGGCGATAGTCTTGCTTCGAAGCACTTGCTCTTTATAATCCTCTATCCTATCGGCATTTCCACGTACGACATCCTGTCGTCTATGTCTAGTTTCAAAACACGAGTCAGGTCCGGTTCATACTTTCTTAACATGGACACTTGGAAAACATCATGTACTTGAGCAAGCTTCGGTGGCAATGCAAGACGATATGCTAAAACCCCGATCCTTTCCAAAGTCTCAAAAGGTCCAACATACCTCAGACAACTTTTCTTTCTTGCCAAATCTGGAAGTACCCCACATCGGCGATACTTTTAGAAACACATGATCGCCCACCTTAAACTCCAACAGTCTACGACGCTTATTTGCATAACTCTTCTGACAATTCTAAGCTGTCTTTAGTCTGTCTCTGATAATCTGAACTGCATTCAATAACTATTAAACCAATTTTTGAACCAACGATTCCCAGTTCTCTGACCTCATTCCATAGACTGGAGTTCCACAACGTGACCATAATTCTGCTATACCACTCCGATAAATCTTATCCCATAAGCATTCTCTTTTTGCACAGTGCGTAGTTCAGTTCATTTATGCCCCTTTCGACATCCTAGAAGTCTGCCGAGAGTCGCTCCTTGCTTAGGCACTCTGGCCCCGGCGACCACTCCCCGCTCTCGTCGGATCAATCGTTACGGGCATCTTCGAACTGCACCACTACTAGCAAAAGTCCATTTTTGACATGCACCATCTCATAGAGGTATTATCCGTTTTGGCTTGTCCCATACCAAGCCTCACGGTTTTAACCTCGTCTGAGCACCTCAAAGTGCAAAACTTTCTCCAGCTCGTCAACCCATGAGCTCGTTTCCACGAGGTCACTTATCGATGCTTGAAATCTGATTAATTGAATTTCCATCAAATCGCTGTCCGAATTCCACAAACCACTGATTTTTCTTTCAACATTCCTTTCACGTCCATTTAATAACCAAACCAAGAATTCACCTCAATCACTTGAAAATTAGTGCAAACCAAATGTCATTTATCGCACTAAAGGCTTTCGAATACCTCTTCAAATCCTTTCTGATACCTCGAGAAGAAATCATCGATAGTGCTATTTCACCACTCATCCATCTAGCGTCAAGGGATAATTAATTCTTAATCCACCGAAGACAAAAATCCATTCCTCAAATCCCTATCTCAATTATCTCTTGAAATAATCCACCTTGAGTAAATTCACATCTTAATCGAATCTAAGACTTCCGAGCAATAAATCATCCACCATAATTCTTATCAAAGATTCTCACCATTTAATATACCATCTTTTATGATCCCATACCTACAACTCTTCACATCATCAAGATAAAACTTAGCTGACTTCCATTAAATCCAATGACCTCAATTGTCGTGACGTGTAAGCAACCAATCTTCCTTGTTACCTTACCACGCAGTCAAATCTCTGATACGACACTTCACTGTAAGTCTTGTATTCTCCAATATTAGACTAAATCCTCAAAATTGGTGCGGTAATCAGCTTATACTTAAGCTCTTAAAAAATTTCACTTATTCGTCCATTCAAATTCTTACGTCCTTCATTAACCTTCGTATCAGAGACGTAGCTATCGTAGAGAACCTTTCTACGGATCATCTGTACTAACTTGCCCGACTTAGAAAACTTCGAACCTCTGTCACTGTCATAAGTCCTGGCATATTCATGACTACCTTGATCTTAGCGGATCCATAGAAATTCCTTCGTCCAAAATCACACGATAACAAAAGCAACGCGAGTAAACCCAAACTCACACGTACTAAACTTGGCATACTGTTTATGCTCTCGAATGGTCTATAGCACCACCCTCAAGTGCTATTCGTGTTCCTCTAATTTCCTCGAATATTCCAATATATTGCTCACAAACACAATTACCATTTGCTCTAAATACGCCTTAATCACTCAATCCATCGAATCCATAAAAGCAACTGGTGTATTAGTTAATCCAAATGGCGGTACGGTAATCTTGTAGTGACCAAATCACACATGATATGTCGCCTTTAGTTTATCCTCCTTTTTAATCCTCAACTACTGATAGCCCGTCCTTGGGTCTATCCTGGGACATATCAAAGCTCCTTGAAGTGGGTCAGACAAGTCATCCATCCTTGATAATGGATACCTGCTCATGACCGTCCTTTAGTTGAGCTACTAATAAGCGATGTATAAGTGCAACGATCCATCCTTGATTCTTCAACTAACCAATTAACCTCAGTTGTCCAATAACCTTAGCAACCTTTGTCCAATAAACGAGTTCTTTCCAACGACAAATTTCAAAGGGGTCGAGGATCCTCCTTGATTTTTCACAAACTCAAAAATATCACCCACTACTGGGTTAAACTGAATTGTCTTTCCATGACAATCCATGTCACACCCCAACTCTCGAGCTCGCGGCAACCCCTTCTCCATGGTCAATTGAAAGTGACGTCCCAGGACCCATCGACGACCATTCATTTTATCTTTGATTATGCGCAAGCGGAAGACGAACCATCCCCAGACAAACATACAATCAAACAGGGATAGAGGGATGAACAGCAAGAACAACAGCAACTACTCAATTATTCGATTTACTGGATTAACCAATGGAGGATCATTTTTCCGAATTACAAGCCCGACAAAAAGGGCCGATCCATCCTCTAAGCCAAATCAAATAGAAACTAGGCTAATCCAATTAAACAAGAAAAACGCTCAAGTTCAACACCATGGTCACTCGGACCCATCGGACTCAAGCTCCGTCGAGTCGATCATTGGAGGAGCGGGGCATGATCCTCCATTGCGGGTACGCCATTCTAAGGACCTGAAAATGTTTAACCACGACGAGTTGAGATAAAATCTCAGCGAGTTCTTCCCTAAGCCCGGTTAGTACGCCAACTCAACTCGGGGTATCTCTCCAGAACTACCCCTCACTCAACCCAACAACCCACAAACAACAACCAACAACAGATAGGGCAACCAACATAGCAATATTCGATTCGCATGCAACCTTACCCGGTATGCCATACCCTGCACGTTCAATCTCATACAATGCAAGCAAGGCACATGGCCGTTAGATGAAACATTTCATCAATCACATGCGAATCGCATCACAAGCGATCTCACTTGGCCATTGCCACACCCTGCACGACTGTCAACTCATGCGTACGTACCATAAATAATGAAATCATCACGACATTAAGAGCATGCGAATAATCAGAGCATCTCACACAACTTTCTCATGTCTCACATTCACACATGCTCCGATTATTACGACTACTAGGGCCACGGTACAACCTTATGGTTGGCGGTCTACCGGTCGAAGACCAGGCATCGTCCTCCCCCATGAGGCACGGCGACGTCACGGGCTATCCCCCATCGACGGCATTCCCTAAGGAGCATGGGTTTGGCCTCTACCGCGACTCCGCAACCGACCACTGTCAAGCAATCGACCGAAGTCAGGACGACCAAAAGGCCACGTCACAACCCCAAGGGTTGGCGATCTATCGGCAGCGCCGGGCTCTCCTCTTAATGTGATCATGCAATACCTCATCAAGCAATCCATTTATATCTTTGCTCTGTCGTGAATGCAACATCGCTCATGCTCATGCGACATGCTATTGCAGTTAACACACATATAATGTCATGTGGCGGTATCCAGCAATCACGTACAATAGCAGTAATCCAATCATTCACGAAAGTCTAACAATCCGTAGTTCAAGTCACGGTCGACAATTAATTCTGACCAATCAACATCACAATACTTGCACACTTTTCCAAAATAATCACGTACCTCCATAATTACCGGTACCCAATCACGTGTCTCAATATTTAATCATAAATAAACATGCGTCCTCACTACTACGACACTCAACTATTCTCATTTAAGAAGCATGTAATACTATAGTCGATTGTTCCGATAAAAAATAATTTAAGTCCGAGAAAATACTTATAATTATTTTCCAATTCCATAATTAATAATCCAACCCGAATAATTCCATTTAATAAAACCATTCTTTAATAAACCAATGCCATTTAATAATATAGTATATAAATACTATGGACTTTAGAAAATTGGATCATAGTAATTTTCCCACAAAATTACTCAATTAAAGCCATTTTCCATAAATACTCAATTAATTATTTTCCCCAAAATAATTAATTTTCGGAAATATTAATAATTCGAAATTATAAAATAATTTAATTAATTAATACATTAAATTCAGAAATTAAATAAAAATTAATTAAAATCATTAATCAAGCAATTTAAACTAAACATGCTTAATTAATCCACAAAAATCACATAATCCACCATTAAGCAATAATTAATCCCAATTAAGCTTAATAAATAAAATTAAGCTAATCTAATCTTAATCATCTATCTAACCACTTATCTTAGGGTTAATACAAATTAATTAAACCATATAAACCAATAATAACACTAACTAACCCACCCTAAGCAAGTTTAGGCACTAAATAGGGATTAGGAGCTAAACTCACCCGTTAAGCGGGCCGGCGACACGGACGCGGCGGCGGCGACGAACCCGACACCCGGGGACCTCTACCACGACGATCCAAGGCAGTCCCGGGCTCAACACAGCAGCAACAACTCGGAATCCCCACTGCAACTCTGAAAAACTGCACTGCTGGAGGAGGAAGAAGCTGATCGGAGTTTGAACGGGCTGCCCGGAGCTCCGGCGAGCGGTGGGCCAGTGACCAACGGCACCTGGGGGTCGAGGGGGAACCACTTGTGGCTGGTATGGGCGGTGGTTTGGCTGGAATGGGAGAAAAACAGGTGAAAAGGCGGAACAAAGCTGCTGCAGGCGGAACAGTGACGGTCCGGCAACAGCCGGCTTCCGGCGGCCGTACGGATCGAACGGCGGCTCTTTCAAGCGATAGGCCGACGCTATCTGAACGGAAATTCTCTTCCGAACACAAAGGCGGGTGGCACGAGACGTGATTCAAACGGGAAGGCAATGAACAACTCGATTTTTGATGAAAGGTCAGAACTGAAAAACTGAAGGAAGGAAGGAAAACTAGGGAGAGAAGGGCTGCGATTTGGGGAAGATGAAGAGGAGAGAGAGAGTGAATGAGGCTGAAGATAGGCCTCAATTAAGGCCATTAATGCTTGGCTCAAGTCCCCAAAAACATGACATCATCTTCTCTCTCTTCCTTTTTGACTTTTCTTCAAAATATCCAAGGGCATTTTGGTCATTTCCACCTTGCACATTTCCCAATGTGTCCTTGGGCTGAAAATGAAAGGCAGGCCTAGGAAATGGGCCAGAAAATGAATAGGAACGGGCTCGGGAATTTATTGGGCTCGAATTGGCTCAAGGTTAGACAACGGGCTCGGGAGGGTAAAGGGTCGGTTTGGCCCAACGGCTCACTTGCTTGCCTCGGGCCTTCCACGACGGCTGTCCCACCTTGGGCGTGAGGCCCACACTGATCTTGCCCAGCCCACGTCCTCATAGGCTCGGGTTCTCGGTTCAAAAATCCATTTTTCCAATTACTCGGCTCAGCCGGCACTGTCGACTGACTAAGAAGCATCGTCCAAAAGTCCTTCTCGAACGTTCCCGAAAATTCGAAGTCCAATATTGGATTCACATGCCTTGTCAATTTCGCCCGAATGCCATTTTGATACTACTCAGACTGACAGGCGGCTTCGAGGATTCACGCGTAAACGACTCGTGCCAATTCACGTTCAAGACTTCTCGACACATGGACGTCCTTGACTGCATGAAATTGCGAAGGATCGATTCTTATTTCAAAGTACACGATTATCAAGGATCGACATAGGGCCGTTCGCGGGTTCGATAACAATAGACGGAATCACCCGTCGTCCCATTATTTTTGTCCGCGAATCGACTTCTATTCGTCCCTGGAATCGGCCTGCATATCTACAGGATCGTCCTTACGCAATTCTCACGGTCGAGTCGTTTTCCCAGGTCAAGTTCTTTAGTCGCACGAGTTCTGTCCTCATTAGCCTTTCCCTTCAAGGTCAGTATCTCAGGAGTGATCAGTTCCGAGTGAGATCAACCAACAATGCATTGGCGAAATTAACATTCATTCATTCCTAAAAGGGCTCGAATTTCAGGATGTTACAATCCATTTTCTGTTGGGTGGGATGGGATTCCTTCTCCCCATCATCGATCATTTTTCAAATCGACAATTGTCTCTATTAGGCACGAACCACGAGCCAAATGTGGTCGCCCTTTCGATCATATCCTTCTTGATCATCTAGGCCCTCTCGTACATCTCATCAAAACTCCTTAAACTTAAGGGCACTAGCTGGCTTTCAACTCCAACTTCAAGCCATCTCTGAACTGTCTCGCCCTATCCAAGGGTCCTCCACTAACCTCAGCACTTACTAGGCCAACTCAGCGAACGTTGCCTCATACCGATCTACTGACATCTGATTTTGAAGAAACTGTTGAAACTCTGCCATCTTTGACTCTCTCGCACTGTCCAAGAAGTGCTATCCAATGAAAGCTTCACGAAAGGCACCTCGAGTCGGAACCATGCCTTCAGGGAACACTCTTCCTTGAGTGGCTTCCCACCAAGTACTGGCATTACCTTGAAGTTGATAAGCCGCCAAAAGTACTAGATCTTCCTTTTAACACCTCAACACTGTGAACATCCTCTCGAAATCCCTTATCCAAAGGGTCACAGCTTCAGGATCGCCCACGCCATTGAACCTCGGTGGCTTCAATCTCAGGAACAGCTCTACCAGCCTAGGCATCAGTTTCTCACAGACCTCTCCTCTCACTAGGGGAACCACAAGGACCACAACAAAAGCACATAGCTTGCTGTCCTAACAAGGTCTCTAGCGCCAGCAGGATCCCATCTAACCTAGGATCTGCCTACGCGCTACCTCTAGCACTGGCCTGACCAGACGCTACCTTACGCCTAGGGGCTGACTGCTCAGGATTGCTCATCACTCTGGACTATGAGCAACCCGCCACCACACGAAACCACAAAAGCCATCACAGGCACGTAATATAAAAGCCATCCCTATCTCACTATCCCAAAAATCCCACGCACCTTATCACTCCAAGTCTCAACCTCGCTCTGATACCAAAATCGACGGGGTTGTCACGCCCCGACTCTCGAGCTCGCGGCAACCCCTTCTCCATGGTCAATTGAAAGTGACGTCCCAGGACCCATCGACGACCATTCATTTTATCTTTGATTATGCGCAAGCGGAAGACGAACCATCCCCAGACAAACATACAATCAAACAGGGATAGAGGGATGAACAGCAAGAACAACAGCAACTACTCAATTATTCGATTTACTGGATTAACCAATGGATGATCATTTTCCGAATTACAAGCCCGACAAAAAAGGCCGATCCATCCTCTAAGCCAAATCAAATAGAAACTAGGCTAATCCAATTAAACAAGAAGAACCCTCAGGTTCAACACCATGGTCACTCGGACCCATCGGACTCAAGCTCCGTCGAGTCGATCATTGGAGGAGCAGGGCATGATCCTCCATTGCGGGTACGCCATTCTAAGGACCTGAAAATGTTTAACCACGACGGGTTGAGATAAAATCTCAGCGAGTTCTTCCCCCTAAGCCCCGGTTAGTACGCCAACTCAACTCGGGGTATCTCTCCAGAACTACCCCTCACTCAACCCAACAACCCACAAACAACAACCAACAACGAGACGGGGCAACCAACATAGCAATATTCGATTCGCATGCAACCTTACCCGGTATGCCATACCCCGCACGTTCAATCTCATACAATGCAAGCAAGGCACATGGCCGTTAGATGAAACATTTCATCAATCACATGCGAATCGCATCACAAGCGATCTCACTTGGCCATTGCCACACCCTGCACGACTGTCAACTCATGCGTGCGTACCATAAATAATGAAATCATCACGACATTAAGAGCATGCGAATAATCAAAGCATCTCAAACAACTTTCTCATGTCTCACATTCACACATGCTTCGATTATTACGACCACTAGGGCCACGGTACAACCTTATGGTTGGCGATCTACCGGTCGAAGACCAGGCATCGTCCTCCCCCATGAGGCACGGCGACGTCACGGGTTATCCCCCATCGACGGCATTCCCTAAGGAGCATGGGTCTGGCCTCTACCGCGACTCCGCAACCGACCACTGTCAAGCAATCGACCGAAGTCAGGACGACCAAAAGGCCACGGCACAACCCCAAGGGTTGGCGATCTATTGGCAGCGCCGGGCTCTCCTCTTAATGTGATCATGCAACACCTCATCAAGCAATCTATTTATATCTTTGCTCTGTCGTGAATGCAACATCGCTCATGCTCATGCGACATGCTATTGCAGTTAACACACATATAATGTCATGTGGCGGTATCCAGCAATCACGTACAATAGCAGTAGTCCAATCATTCACGAAAGTCTAACAATCAGTAGTTCAAGTCACAGTCTGACAATTAATTCTGACCAATCAACATCACAATACTTGCACACTTTTCCAAAATAATCACGTACCTCCATAATTACCGGTACCCAATCACGTGTCTCAATATTTAATCATAAATAAACACGCGTCCTCACTACTACGACACTCAACTATTCTCATTTAAGAAGCATGTAATACTATATTCGATTGTTCCGATAAAAAATAATTTAAGTCCGAGAAAATACTTA
Source organism: Angophora floribunda (assembly GCA_014182895.1). Classification (NCBI taxonomy): domain Eukaryota; kingdom Viridiplantae; phylum Streptophyta; class Magnoliopsida; order Myrtales; family Myrtaceae; genus Angophora; species Angophora floribunda. The sequence goes on from CM024709.1 coordinate 19,018,037, forward strand.
TAATTATTTTCCAATTCCATAATTAATAATCCAACCCGAATAATTCCATTTAATAAAACCATTCTTTAATAAACCAATGCCATTTAATAATATAGTATATAAATACTATGGACTTTAGAAAATTGGATCATAGTAATTTTCCCACAAAATTACTCAATTAAAGCCATTTTCCATAAATACTCAATTAATTATTTTCCCCAAAATAATTAATTTTCAGAAATATTAATAATTCGAAATTATAAAATAATTTAATTAATTAATACATTAAATTCAGAAATTAAATAAAACATTAATTAAAATCATTAATCAAGCAATTTAAAGTAAATATGCTTAATTAATCCACAAAAATCACATAATCCACCATTAAGCAATAATTAATCCCAATTAAGCTTAATAAATAAAATTAAGCTAATCTAATCTTAATCATCTATCTAACCACTTATCTTAGGGTTAATACAAATTAATTAAACCATCTAAACCAATAATAACACTAACTAACCCACCCTAAGCAAGTTTAGGCACTAAATAGGGATTAGGAGCTAAATTCACCCGTTAAGCGCGCCGGCGACACGGACGCGGCGGCGGCAACGAACTCGACACCCGGGGACCTATCCCATGACGATCCAAGGTGGTCCCGGGCTCAACACAGCAGCAACAACTCGGAATACCCACTGCAACACTGAAAACTGCACTGCACAGGAGGAGGAAGCTGATCGGAGTTGAACAGGCTGCCCGGAGCTCCGGCGAGCGGCGGGCCTGCGGCCGATGGCACCCAAGGGTCGAGGGGGAACTACTTGTAGCTGGTATGGGCGGTGATTGGGTCGAAACCGAAGGAAAATGGCTGAAACAAGCGGAACAAGCAAGGACAGGCGGAACAGTGACGGTCCAGCAATAGCCGGCTTCCGGCGGCCGTACGGATCGGCCGGAGACTCCTTCCGGCGATCGACCGACGCTATTTGAACGTAAATTCTCTTCCAAACACAACGGCGGATGGCACGAGACGAGATTCCAACGGGAAGGGCATGAACAACTCAGTTTTCGGTGGAAGGTCAGAACTGAAAAACTGAAGGAAGGAAGGAAAGCAAGGGGGAGAGGGGCTGCGATTTTGGAGAAGATGAAAGGAGAGAGAGAGTGAAGTGAGGGCTGGAGATAGGTCTCATTAAGGCCATTAATGCTTGCCCCCACTTGTCAAGAAAATGACCTCATCTTCTCTCTTCCTTTTTGACTTTTCTTCAAAATATCCAAGGGCATTTTGGTCATTTCCACTTTGCACATTTCCCAATGTTCCCTTGGGCTGAAAATGAAGGGCGGGCCTAGGAATGGGCCGGAAAATGAATAGGAACGGGCTCAGGAATTTATTGGGCTCGAATCGGCTTAGGTTTGGATAACGGGCTAGGAAGGGTAAATGGTCGGTTTGGTCCAACGGGCTCACTTTCTTGCCTCGGGCCTTCCACGACGGCTGTCCCACCTTGGGCGCGAGGCCCTCACTGTTCTTACCCAGCCCACGTCCTCGTAGGCTCGGGTTCTCTGTCCAAAAGTCCCTTTTTCCAATTACTCGGCTCAACTGGCACTGTCGACTGACTAAGAAGCATTGTCCAAAAGTCCTTCTCGAACATTCCCGAAAATTCGAAGTCCAATACTGGATTCACATGCCTTGTCAATTTCGCCCGAATGCCATTTTGGTACTACTCGGGGACGAGGGGCGGCTTTAAGGATTCACGCGTAACCGACTCGTGCCAATTCACGTTCAAGACTTCTCGACACATGGACGTCCTTGGCGAATGAAATTGCGAAGGATCGATTCTTATTTCAAAGTACACGATTATCAAGGATCGACATAGGGCCGTTCGCGGGTTCGATAATAGTAGACGGAATCACCCGTCGTCCCATTATTTCTGTCCGCGAATCGACTTCTATTCATCCCTGGAATCGGCCTGCATATCTACAGGATCGTCCTTACGCAATTCTCACGGTCTAGTCGTTTTCCCAGGTCAAGTTCTTTAGTCGCACGAATTCTGTCCTTATTAGCCTTTCCCCTCAAGGTCAGTATCTCAGGAGTGATCAGTTCCGAGTGAGATCAACCAACAATGCATTGACGAAATTAATGATTGTTCATCCCTTAAAGGGCTCGAATTTCAGGATGTTACATTGACGTAGTCCTCGGGTAGGAGTAAAATAATGGCATGACTCCCCATTCACTTTGATGCTAAATCGGATCGAGGAAATGCAGTGCTGCACAAGTAGAACCCATTGTTCACTAAATCCCATTTGTCGCATACAATCACATAGGAAGTCCCATTCGACCCTATCATAAGCTTTTTTCATGTCCAGCTTCAAAACTACTCCGAATTTCTTTTTCCGTTTCCTGATTCTAAGCTGATGTAAAACTTCCTGCACTATGAAAATATTATCTTGGATTTGATGTCCTCCAATAAATGCACTTTGTTCAGGGGAAATGATCTGTGGGAGCCAGGGTTTTAATCGGTTAGCCATAACCTTTGCAATAATTTTGTAGCTGAAATTGCAAAGACTTATTGGTCTATATTCAATAATGGTCTCAGGGGATGGAACTTTGGGTATTAGAGCAATTAGTGTGCTGTTTAGGCTGGGGTCAAAGCTACCACAGGCAAAGAATGACTCCACCGTTCGAAATATGTCCTCCTTTACAATAGACCATGTATGTTGATAGAATTGACCATTAAGCCCATCTAGACCGGGGGCCTTCATTGCGCCCAACTGAAAAACAGCAGCTTGTACTTCCTCCCGAGTAATTGTTTTCAATAGGTCTACATTGATTTCATCAGTTACTACTACTGGGCATTGTTCTAGAACAGGACGATATTCTCTCGGGCCCTCTGAAGTGTATAACTCTTTATAGAAATCTGTGATATGTTGTTTGATAACAAAGGGATCTCTACTCCATTCCTGGTCAGTGATTTTCAGCATCGCAATTTGGTTCCTATGCCTCCGTTGAACTGTGGTAGCATGAAAAAACTTCGTATTTCTATCTCTCCATTGCAGCCAATTTATAGAAGAGCGCATCGCCCAATACATCTCCTCTTGCCTCCAAATGCCCTCCATATGTTCGATGATTTGCTGGTACTCCTCCCTGTGGTCGGCTCCTGAGGTGGAGTTAGTGAGGTTAATAAGTTTCAAGCGGCATTCTTCAAGCTGTTGAGCTGCAGGTTTGAATGTGTCCTTGCTCCATTGATGTAAGGCTTTTGTAACCTGCACTGTTTTGCTTGTCATATCTTGCTGGTCTCCTGTAGTATTATTCCATGCACTTTCCACCACCTTTATAAATTCTGGTTTCAAGGGCCAAAATGCTTCAAATCTGAAAGCTCTTTTTGTTCTTGCTCTCTGTGATTCAGTACATAATAAGAGCAGGCTATGATCAGAACCAATTGCTGGAAAAGCAAATACCTCAGCTTGAGGGTAAAGTACTCGCCAATTCATATTACAAAGAGCTCGATCTAGTTTCTTCTTTACTAAGTTCGCCCCTTTTCTATTATTTGTCCAAGTGAACTTACAGCCTTTGCTTTCAACTTCCATGACAGAGCAAGCGTCTATGAAATCACGAAAAGCCACCATTCGGTATCTCTCTACATCCCTTCTCCCTATCTTTTCCTAGTTATATAGCACTTCATTGAAGTCACCGATACATAACTAGGGAGTGGATTCATGGGCATTATGAGAGCGAATAGTATCCCATAACCTGGTCCGCTGTTGGAAGTTTGTGGATGTATGTAGGAAGGAGATATTCATCACTGAGTCCTTATCCAGGTCCTTGCACTCCACTTCCAGCACTTCTAGGCCACTATACTTCACTGTCACCTGCACTTCCTCATCCCAAAATAGTGTTAGACCACCCGCTATCCCCACCGGATTGACTACAAAGTAGTGTCTAAAATGAAGTCTCCTCCTGATACGATCTACCATTGCTTCTTTATTTTTTGTTTCCATAATGAAAACAAGATTAGGCCTCTCTCGAGCCACTAGGGCTCTTAGATGCTGGACTGTCAAGGGAGTGCCTAGGCCTTGATAGTTCCAGCTTAGGAGTTTCATGTTTGTTGTGGTGGCTTATTAGGGCTAGCCACCAAAGCCCTTAAGTTTGCCCCTTCCCACACCTCGATTGGTGTATCTGTCAGGTTGTCCATATCCACAAAACTAGCAAGAGACCCCTTCTTCTCATAAGGTGCAAAGCGTTTCAGTTTCATTGCAGCATTTTTTTTCTGAATTATTTTCTCCGACTTATGCTGTTCTGGCCCTATGACAGGATCGGATGTGTAAAATTGTTGGTCCAATGACTCTTGAACTCGTTTACCTTTATTGGCGATGGAACCCAACCCCCCTGGTTGTCGTACTTCTGGTTGATATAGTACCATAGCCTGACTTGTCTCATTATGCAGGTCATTATGCGGATGTGTTTCAGACGGCACTACCTGGGTCTCGGGCACCATTTCCTCGACTTATTGAGATAGTTCGAGCTCACCATAGAACGTGTGCCAGCAGGGGCTTTGCTCTTTCATTTCAGCTTTTAGCTAGGACCCGTAGTGTCCCGATTTATCCTGAGGTAAGCTAGATTCTTCATAGGCTATTAGTGAACACGCAGTGGCATAATGGCCAATAGTCCCACAGGAATAGTAGAAGTGAGGTAGTCGTTCATATTTAAAATCTATCCACCATTTTCGGCCGCCTAATTGGAAGATAGTTCCTGTTTTTAGTGGCTTGAACAGATTCAACCTGACCTTCGCCTTTCCTATTTTCCTGGCACTGTTAGTCCGGGCTTCAATTTTAATTGCCTCCACTTTCCCCAATTTACCAGCAATTGCCTCAATAGAATCCTCCATCACAGCAGCACGTGGTAGGCCTATTAAATGCACCTAAAAGGAGCAATGGGTGAAATCGTAACAATGTTCCGGGATAGTCGGGTCCCCTTCCTGCAGAACTACCAGATTGCTTGCAAATGACCAAGGGCCAGATTGAACAACTCTCCTCCTCTCATCCGCCGAAGTAAAGATGAACACATAAAATCCAGGTTCAATGATTTCACATTTAACATCCTCTACCTTCCAAGCTTTCTGCATTGTAGATAAAAATGCCTGAAAATTGACATTATGCTTTGAGAACAACCTCCCATAAAGGAGAAATTCATCTACCTGTTGTCCTGTTGCAGGGGAATAATCGACCAGAATAGTGGGTTCAACTTCAGCCCATAAATCGCCCATCCGCCGACAGAGGGCCATCACCCGGAGTTCGTCTTCCTGACTCGCATCCATGGAGGGGAAATCAGTGCTGTGGGCTAGATTTGGGAATGAAGGGGGCTCTGGTCGAAAAGGTGTTGCTATGGGTTAGGATGAATGAAGGGTGCTGAGACCCACTTCTTGCTAGGATTGTCAATCGATGAGTCCTTCCAAGAAGAAGCTATGGGCAGCAGAGAAGACTAGAAATGGATGATTAATCTGGAAAAAGCACTCTAAATGCAGCCATGTTTATGTACGCAGATAGAATGAAGATAGGGTTAGGGTTTCAATAGAGAAGAGGGCTACCACTGAGGGATAGGGAGAAACTCACCCAAGGTGAGAGTGATGAGCATCACAATTGGAAATCCCCAGTGTACTTGAGATATGTCAAAAGTGCAAATTTTTCTTCTGTTCATTTTCTGTCTTAAGATTCTGGTCAACACGTAAGATGGGATTTGATTGCTTGCTAGAGATGCAGGAGCAATTTGCAAGATGAATCTTAATTTCAACAGTTTAAAAAAAAATTGATAAGTTTGGATTAGTTTGGTGCGTGTGCTTTTCTGGCCTCTTGTTTTCGATAATTTCACTTGCACTAAGATGCTTTTCGGTTATGCATTCTAGAAATTGTGATTGTGCTGTAGTTGGTAGTTATACCCAAGTTCGAAGATATTTTTCCCAACAGTTGAATGCTTCTTCACCTTTACGTGGGTTTAGATAGCGAAGATGGAGAACCATATACATGCTTTAGCGCCCGAGTGTTCAAGCTGCTTTCGAAGTAATATTATCATCATGTCGCATTTCTACTTTGAATCACCAAGACGACCCCTCTTATTTTTGTTATTGAATTTGTTTTTCCAAATCAAACAGAGTAATTTGGATAATCCGAAACCTTATTCAAAAGTTTTTGCTTGAGTCCTTCGAAGCAGTGGAGGAGCTAGAGAGGTTTATTAGCTCGTGCAAAACACCACGGAAATAGATGCTAAAGTACAAACTGAGTCGACGACAATGCTGCTGCTGCTGCACTAGGGAAGTCGTCTGTTCCCTCCCTCAGAGAAACTTGAAGAGCAGACCACCGTGAGCAGCAAAGAAGGGAGCGAGCACGAGTGACTCGACCGCTATCAGCTGGATGAGGATGTTGAGTGGTGGGCCTGAAGTGTCCTTCTGTGAATTGCCAATGGCCTTCTTCATTTCATCATTTTTGCTTGCAGTGACCTCCCGTGAATCGCCAGCGGTCTCTCCACTTGGTACCATTTCAACTGAATTGTTCTTCCGTCTTTGGCATGCGGCCATTACACATCCAAAAATTTCGACAATTTTGCTCTGTGAATCGTCAACGGTCTCTCCACTTCTGGCAATTTCACCTGAAGTGTCCTGTGAATCGTCAACAGTCTCTCCACCTTCGGCAATTTCGCCTGAAGTGTCCTTCTGTGGATCGCCCCTTTCGACAAGCGCACCAGCCTGAAAGTAAATTCAAGATATTAAGGAATAAATCTGTTCGAGTCAGACGAGTTTTTTTAGCAGGTCACTGAGCCACCACAGACAGTATAATTGACACAAACTAGCTGTCGAGCAATTGGAGCCACTGCATACCCTAATATGCTCGTTCGCTTTCTTCCATGCTTCATCAGTGTTGGATGCCGAAATCGCAATCTGTTTAAAACCAAGCCCACCGCATAATATTCATCAGGAAAATGCTACGATCAAATGAGACAACCAATATGAAGCTCCCACATTGTCATAGTTATGATGATCAGAGCATTACTCAGCAGTTCACCAACCTACACAAATTTTGTCCAGCAATGAAGAAACTACAACATCCTAACCCAGTCTAACAAGACATAACTTGAGTAACACGAGCTACCAAAATAGATAAACATTGATTACTTTGGTAAAGATTACCTGAACAACGGAACCAAGAGAGCCAGCCAAAACACCAGACAGCGTGTCCACACCGAAGAGGGTCCCAACAATAAGTGGTGTAAGCATGACAAGGGCACCAGGTAGAATTACCTCTCTGACAGACGCATCAGTTGAAATTTCGAAGAATGTAGTATAATGGCCAGGTCCGTTATTAACCGGTAAGTTGTCTGACCCACGCTTTAACTTCTCGCGGACATCCAGAGCCAGAGCCATCTTATTAACTACACGCCCCACACTTTTCATGGTCATAGCAGAGAAAAAGTGAGGAAGGCAAGCGCCCATGAGCAAACCGATGATGATCTTCGGTGTCAAGACATCAACAGGAGACATTGTTGGATGATTCATAAATGCACCAAACAGAGCGATAGAAACCAGGGCAGCTGATTCAATGGGGAATCCCTACATAACAGACAAGAAACGAAAATGGTCCATCTAATATTAGATTAAACAACAGGAAAGTAAAATTTGCCAGTATGGCTGACATTGAGAATGATCGGTGAAAGGCAGCACTTAAAAGGAATGCAAGGCGATTTTAGCCAAACAACATGCCACAACAGCAAGAATCCAAACGGACTATTTATTTATTTACGGTGAAAAGGGAAATAATTGGACAATGTGGACGGATTCTGGATGATATGAATGTGATCTCAGGAAAAGTTCCTCCGGACAGACACCCTTTCCTCTGCTATGTTATGGATTTTATCAAAATAAGCTACTAAAAGGACCAAAGAATGGCGTCGATACTATTTTCACATGCAAGGAAAAGGATTGCCTGTACCTTTCCAGTGGCAGCATAAATCTTACGATTTTTGCCACTCCCGCCAGCCGTGTTAGCAATAACTCTAGCATTGTGGCTGATGGGACCGTAAGCATCTATGGCCAATCGAGTGGCAATAGTACTGAGCATCCCAAGGGCAGCCAAAGCAATTCCATACGTGCCAGCAAAACGGGAACTCACTAAAATGCTAACGGCCGCAAAAAGTGGGATACCGACAGCGCCAAGGATAACACTAACGCTGTTGCCAACATCTTTGAGACAGCTGCATAAATAAGGATCATTACCTGGTCAGCACACGACCATCAACAGCTGTAACAATTCATATCATTCATTTACTTCAGCAAGTCTTAACACCTGAACTTCTTGTTGGGGTAAATTTTACTGACAAACGCAATAATTAGCCCAGCCCAAAGACCAACAACACCACACGCGCACAGCTGCCTGCAAGATCATTTCCATAATTAGCAACTACATTTGCTCAACGTATTGACTTAAAACAGTAAAAGTCCGCTGACATTAAAGCATGTCACATGGTATCATCAAATATTTTACCGGTACTTCACAACTTTCTGTGACCTTAAGCTGTAAATTGTGAATGATGATGGCAGAGCAACCCAGCTAACAAAAACAATTCCCCCAGTCATTAGAAATGTGGAAATAATAAGTTGCGTCTTCAATCCACGCATGATTTCCCCCCCGATTTCCCCCACGAGAGTTGTGATCAAGCAAACAAGAATGCCCATAGAGCTGATGAGCAGGGGATAACAAATAGCAGTGAAGTTGTGATCAATTCCAAAAGAAGAGATGGAAGCAACAACAAGGGCAGCGCAGGTTGATTCGGCGTAAGAGGCAAAAAGATCAGGCCCCATACCAGCCACATTCCCAAGGATATCACCAACATAATTAGGAATCACCTGAATGATTAAGGGCAACCCCATTCATGACTAAAAGTGAATAATATACTTAGGAGAAAGAGCTACAGTAAGAGAGTACATACGGCTGGGTTTCGATCTGATGGGATATTTGGGTCAATCTCTTTAACAAGATGACGACAAACATCGGCAGCCTTGGCATAAATTCCACCACCAGCTCTTCCAAGGAGAGCCATGAAAGATCCACCAAGACCATAACCGATAATAGCCTCAAAAAGACCTTCCCAGTCATTGCCATAGTACAACTTGAACAGATAGATTGCAAGATAGAGCACGAGAAGACCGATAGCTGTAACAAAAAATCCCATAACTGCAGCAGACCTGGAAGCAGCAACGGAAGTTCTTCGATCGAAGTCACTCTCTTTAAAGACAGTCCTTTTGTTAGCATAGATAGCGATTTTCGTGCCAAGGAAACCAGAGACGACTGATGTTAAAGCACCAAGAAGGAATGAAACAGTACTGAAAAAGGCAGTGGCAAGTGCAGGCTTGCACGTGTTTGAAGGATCAGACTTGCAGGGCCGGCTTTGGGTGCTGAATCTCTCAACAGAACCAAGGCAGAGGAAATTTAGAATCGCAAAAGCACCCACGAAAGCTCCAAAACACCAGCACTCCTTGCACAGAAAAGATTTCACACCTGTTACAATCACAAACAATAATTGAGCCCTCTCTATCAAGCATATAAAGTAAAACTCTGATTCTTTAAATTCTACTTATGTGTGACAAAATAAGGTATAATTCAGTTAGATCCAGTTACTTCATTCCGTTGCATAGTTTTGTTCAAAGTTTTGTTCAACGGAGTTCCCAGAAAAAAAAAAAAAAAGAAAGCCCAGCCTACAGGTCTCCAAAAGAGTAACTTAAAAGATGATGTGGCGTCTATTACAATTCACCTTTGGCAAGCTGCACAGTGTAAGTGTCAAATCCCACTGGCGGAAGAGTGACAAGAACGTAATAAGTCGGACAAGATGGGATAAGGGATGAAAGTACTCAGTTCTGCAATGTACTGAAATACAAAGAACTGGAAATTAACAACCTCCCAGACCCAGATTTTCATTGTAAACACATCTAAACATTACTTCAAAATTAAAGCATCACAAACAAACAAGAAACTAAAAACGGATTATGACCTACAATAGTAAACAATAGGTAAGAACCAAAGATTAAACTGAGACTATGAAAAAACATCAGATCTAAATTTAGAACTAAACTGATATGTTAGGACTAGAAGCAGGGAATGGTGAACTACCTAACGGCTAAAAATTATTGGAAAACATAAAAGAAATAAAAGAGAAATTAATTTCACTATAGAAATGACAATGCTCTAGTTCAAAAGATTATTCATATCAGAATGATAAGAAATAGGTATGAATAATTGTCACATATAAGGACTTAAGTTAGGAGAAGGAAGAATGTAACACAAAAGAGAACCTTAGATAAATATAAACATAGTTAGTTAGCTATATATTCTAAACTAACTTTATAGAACTAGTGTTTAGTCGCAAGTATGACACATCAAGGATGACAATCTCACGAAAATGAGAAGTGTTCTGCATCAAATCACAACATATGATGATAAAACTCTTGAAACACTTTCACAGACGAAATGAAGAAATACTTCAGAATTGAAGGTCGTACATCCTCAGCAATTTACCTTTTTAATACAATATGATTCTACTGAAGCCAATTACACATAAAAATTACTATACAAACTTTAATTAACTTGACGTTGTGTCATTTGTTGCATGTACCGAGATTCTTATAACTAATACAAATTAGAGGAAATAAAGAAATTAAACTTAGGCTCCATTTATTTCATAGATAGCTAGATATTTCTAAAAACCGTGCTCAAATAATTCATTTTTCTAGAAAAATGATAATATTTTCCAGTATTCAGCTAAAATTTGTTAGGAATTGAAAATTATTTTCCGTTATTTAGAAATGAAAATTTACTTTTATTTTTCTGGTTAAAAAAATCTCCTAGTTGTGTGATATAAGGGTTACATGTGCTATATCATCAAATTTTAAATATAGTTTTATCGAATAAAATTTTCATAATTTAAGTACTTTCACAAATACAACTACTTTTTACTCTTGTGAAACCTGGCCTTGGGCTTAGGCCCTAGGCAGAGCCTTAGGGTACTTGGGCTTGTGCGTAAGGGTCCTGGGGACTTGATGCGACAAGCAGAAGACTCAAGCATGATGCAAGGTCTTCGGCTAAGCTTTGAGGGTCTCAAGCCCCACCATTAGGAATTTGGACTTGATTTTGTGGACCCAGTCTCAGGTGGAGACTTGGCCTCACTTATGGAGACTTAGACCCAGCCACCGTGGTCCCCAATCGCAGGGCATCGGGGACCTGAGCCTGGCCTCAATGGACTCAAGCCCAAGTTTTGATGACTTGAGCATAGGAGCCGGGTACCAAGGCCTGGCGACATGACATAAATCATAGATTGAATGTACTACAAAAGAATTGAGAACATGGTTTGTTGATTTATAAATAACAATAGAGAAAATGAGTTCCGGAAGAGAATGAGGATGAGAGAAGGAGGGAGCGCTTCATCGAAGCTCTAAGCTTGGTTAAAATTCTTTGATGTCACATGACATGGAATAACATAAAACTTAGCCAAGGAGAACATTTTCCTAGATAAATTTTTTGCTTGATTTTAAGTACAAGTACTTTCTTTGATTTAGTGATTTTTCAGCTGACTTATTATTCTCATCATTCCAAATATTGGAAAGTCCAGAAAATTTTTTTCACAAAAATTCTTTTCAACCACACGATCGTGCCCGTAGCTTGTCAACAAATGTGATCTATCTTACAAACGTACAAATGCCAAAATGTAACACCGAGTTTCTTACTCAAACCAGTTCTTGAGCTAATAAATCAATTGATCTTTTAAGACGTGTAATTATTCGTAGGTTATCCCCAGACACATCAAATATACTTTTTGAAACAGCCATGCTATATGATGAACATTCTTGTCGCGTAATGCGATAGAATAAAGTGTCTCCCAGTCCCATGGGAGCATGCAGCTAAGTTGGTGAGTAAAGAGACGAAAATAGTCACGTCTCGTGTACAACACGGGCATTTACCTAATCCAAACAAAGCGCGAAAACTTGTTGAGAAAATAAGACGAATTGCAAAAGCCAAAAGGACAAGAGCTACACCAGTTAACCCTCCGCCCGTGAACACGACAAAGACCACCCACATCATTCCAAACATCTTCCTGATAAGAGATCTGCATGAGTAAATATTATACTACTGTGCTCAGATACGTCGCTCAAAGCTCTAGCAGCTGTGACAAACCCTAACAATGACTCGCACTACAAGCAGCGGAAGAAGCTCATGATTTCGCTGAGCTATCATCAGATTACAAGACTCTAATATGTTGCCATTGCTCAGGCAGATGCGAGATTGACCATAAAAAAATCTGCTAATGAACAGTGTGAGTGAGACATACAACCTCTCTTTGCCCAGAAATAGAAAGACTCGCATCCCAGAAAATCAAATGGACTTCATTCTGTGTCTTCATTTTTTTTTCCCTTTTCTCTCTTGAACAACCAACATGTGCTAAAAGCTTACGGGGTTTATTGGGAAACACTACCATAGAATTTCATTGCCGAAAGATCTAAAATGTTTGAGAATGTCTGGCTATCAATCCCGAGTGCAAGGAAGAGGAAAATTTCCATAAAGCAGACAAGTTGTGAAGCTATAGGATCTGTATAAAGTCACCTTCATAGACGGCATTCGATATGTCATGACAATTGGCGTTAACCCCTTCCTCCGTGTCGTTTTGGTCTTGCCCTTTTTCGTTGCGCCACCTGAGGCACCAGAGCACCAGGGAGAACACGATCCCGATGACGGCACAGGCTGGGATTGCGATCTCCAACTCGAGAGCTGAGAGCAATGCCATCGTCGGGGAAACTCTAGTCTATCGCTGGACTCAAGGCCTATCAAAGTTAGAGAGGGGGAGAGAGAGAGACACACACACAGAGACAAGTGAGGTGGGGAGTGTGGTCGACTATAGGGGAAGTGGCGAGAGTTTCATGAATTAGACTGTTATGGTTATGTGCATGCACAGTGAAAGATCCGGGCCTTTTGATGTCATCCGTTGGATTTACAAGCAATGGACCAGCGTTGGAGAGTAGCATAATCGGACGGTAAAAGTGAGTGAGTATATTTTCATCTTGTATTTTTTACGCATCAATGTTTGAATTGAAGTAATGTATTATTATTTCTCAATATTAACATATACGCTTTCTATGCACATTGAGCTCGTTTATATTTGGGCTAAAGATTTCCACTCTTCCCATTAGCTCTATGCGATTGACAAGTAGATAAATTCGTACTGACGAAAAAAGCAAGCATTGTTTAATATACGTAGCAACCTCTCATGTAAGTAAGGATGACGTGCTGAAATTGTTTTCTTTGCACTCACATGTATTTTGTCTTAATTGTTAGAATTTTAAGAAATTTATCATAAAAGTCAAATCGATTTATTTATAATACAACGGTGACTAATTTTCTGGATTTTCATCTTTGTCCCTTACCAAGAAGGTTTTTTCGAGCTCAGATCACGAAAAATGCGTTGGTGAGCAATATTATAGGCATGTAGAGCGAATGCTTTTATATTATATTACATTACAGTATTAATGCCTATATATATAGTTTTTTTTTTCTTTTGTGCCTCCAAGTAAGAGTGTTTAAAAGAATTGGGAATCGTTTGGATCACTTGGAACCGGACTAGGCAAGACAGGAACTAGTCCGACTCTTAATTCAAACCAGTAGGTATTGGTCCGATTCCCAATTTTAGGTGTGAAACTAATAGACCACACCAGACTAGTAATATATAAATATATCTATTTACTTTTTAAGAAAAATCCTACTAAAAAATTTAAGAAAAATGAAAATCTTAAAATCCCTAATCTGAAGCTCAACACCCTATCTTTGTGGATATATGTTTTAAAGACTTCTATGTATTTATTAAATAGGGTTCCTAGTAAGGCAATTCCAAAGACTCCATTTGAACTATGGACGGGAAGGAAACCTAGTTTATGACACCTGCATGTTTGGGGTTATCCAATAGAAATAAGAATTTACAATCCACATGAAAGGAAATTGGCTTCAAGAATGACCAGTAGTTATTTCATTGGTTATGTAGAGAAATCCAAAAAGTATGAATTTTATTGTCCTAATCATAATACAAGAATTGTTGAATCTAGAAATGCTAGGTTCATTGAGAATTGTGACATTAGTGGGAGTAAAAGAGTGTGTGATGCTTGCATTCAAGAAGTAAGGGTAGAAGTTCCTATACCCAAAGCTTCTAAAATTGTTGTTCCTGATATTATAGTTCAACCTAACAATAATCGAGAATAACAAATTAATGAACAAACACTCCATAATGAATATATCAATATTGAACCTCCCATAGTTGAGTCACAAGAAATAGCATTAAGAAGATCTCAAAGAGAAAGGAGGTCGGTTATTTTTAATGACTATATGGTTTATCTACAAGAGTCAAAAATTGACTTAGGAATTGGAAATGATCCGGGTTCATTTTCCCAAACCATGGAATGTGAAGATTCTAATAAATGGTTTAATGCCATGGAAGTAGAGTTAAAATCCATGCATCAAAATCAAGTATGGGATCTTGTTGAATTTCCTAAAGGATGTAAGAAGGTCGGGTGTAAAAACTGCATTTCTTAATGGGAATTTAGAAGAAGAGGTTTATATGGACCAACTCGAAGGCTTTTCAATTAAAGGAAAGGAACACATGGTATGTAAATTAAAAAAGTCAATATATGGACTTAAACAAGTTTCTCGACAATGGTATCTTAAGTTTAACGATACCATAATTTCATTTGGATTTAAGGAAAACACCGTTGATCGGTGTATATATATGAAGATTAGTGGAGCAAGTTTATTTTTCTAGTTCTATATGTTGATGACATTTTGCTTGCCGCTAATGATCTTGGTTTGTTACATGAAACCAAAAAGTTTCTCTCTAAGAATTTCGAAATGAAGGATATGGGAGAGGCAACGTATGTGATAGGAATATAAATATTTCGTGATAGATCACAAGGATTATTAGGGTTGTCTCAAAAAGCCTACATTGAGAAAATTTTAAAGAGATTCAACATGAGTAAATGTTCAACAGGAATAGTTCCAATTCAGAAATGTGACAAATTTAGCCTTATACAATGTTCGAGAAGTGAATTGGAACGAGAACAAATGAAAAATATTCCTTATGCATTTATTGTGGGGAGCTTAATGTATGCACAGACTTGCACCAGATCAAACATCAGTTTTGCTATTGGAATGCTGGGCAGGTATCAAAGTAATTTTGGAATAGATCATTAGAAAGTTGCAAAGAAAGTCCTTAGATACTTGCAAGGAACGAAGAATCATATGCTCACTTATAAAAAATCCGATCATCTTGAGGTGATTAGATATTCAGATTCAGAGTTAACCGAATGTGCCGATACAAGAAAATCAACATTTGGTCACTTGTTTCTTCTGGCTGGAAGGGCAATTTCATGGAAGAGCGCGAAGCAGTCAATTATTGTTGTATCCATTATGGAAGCTGAATTTGTGGCATGCTTTGAGGCCACTATTCATGGATGGCTGCGGAATTTTATTTCAGGGCTTGTGATTGTTGACAGTATTGCCAAGCCGCTAAAAATTTATTTTGATAACTCTACAACAGTTTTTTTCTCTAAGAACGACAAGTATTCTGAGGGTGCTAAGCATATGGAGATCAAATACTTGTTTGTTAAAAAAGAAATTCAGAAATGAAGAGTGTCGATTGAGCACATTAGTACCAATCTTATGATAGCAGATCCCTTAACAAAAGGACTGCCGCCCAAAACATTTAATGAGCATGTTCAAAAGATGGGCATTAGTGGACGTCATTAATGTTTGTATTATGATTGTATTAAGTTTATGTATTTGACACTTTGAGCTCATTTATGTGTTTTTGATATTTCCTGTTTTATATTTAGTATATATTATGGAAATAGATGAATGTTAAACAGGATAGTCTCTAAAGATATATTATAGTTGGACTATTACTGTACTTCTCATTTATGGATCATGTTAAGTAGATAGCTATATTTGTAGTACATAGAAGAGACTATGTCGATTAATGATATACAATTGCTATGACTTGCATTAGTTTTCTTTACTTAATTGTGATTATTACGTGATTGCCAATTTAATGAAAATTTTATAGCATAATATTATTGTGCACATTACAGTCTTTATTAAACCATGAAAGGAAGATCATATGGGCCAAATGGGAGAATGTAAGAATTATTATGGCCCATATGATATGATTTACTATATGGTTTAATAATTATTGAAATGCTATAAAAATAAATATTGGTTACGAGAAGTTGCAGCTCTAATAAAATGAAATGGTATAATCCTCAAGGAAGTTATTGCTTTTCTAAAGAGGTGCGACTCTTATGGAAGTTAAAAGGCGTTTTGATGGAATGCACCTATTGATAGAATGTATAAATAGAGGTTATTAGGAAAATCCCTTATGATATTTTGAAGATGACAAAATAAACCAAAGGCTACTAACTTATGCTTTTGAGTCTGGATGAAGTAGACATAGGAACTTCAATCTGACAGATTCTGAGTCTGTCCGTACCAGACGCAAATTTGAGTCTGACCGTACCAGACGGAAATTTGAGTCTGACCGTACCAGACTGAGATTTTAAGTCTGAACGAACCAGATTGAAAATCTAGGCAGACTCGGAACTTGAGTTAGTTAGACTCAGAATGAAACTACATGATAAGATCACCAACAGTCAAGTATTTCACTTACTTTATTTATATTGATTGTTGTATCAAGGCGATTGGCGGGATCAATCATTGGACAACTTCCAAAGAAGAATAGAACACTTATGGAAGCCCGGATTCTGATTGTATGGGCGAACAGAATCCAAGATGATCCAATCTACCTTCAACGGTCAAAAAGACTTGCCTTATAAAGTCTGTCTAGGAAAGGGAAGACGAAACTCTCAAGGAAAGAGCCAACGGTCGAGTGTGGCTTGGAGAGTATATAAGGAGAGGATGAGACCTAGGAGACTAGAGAAGAAGAATATATTCCAAGGCTGATTCAATTCTTCATTAGTTGTTTGAAAAAGTGCGTAATTGAGTGATCCTAGTGAATTACCAAGAAAAGTGACTCCGTGAGACTTATCATCACCAAGTGCTAACACTCAAGAGTGTGTAATCACCTTTGATCATATAGTGAAATCCAGTCTATTGGATGATCGCTTGGAGAGTGGACGTAGGCTTGTCTAAAGCCGAACCACTATAAATTGTGTTTGCAATCTTCTCTACTCTCTCTATTTAATTTCTGTTTGTAGATTGCAAAATATTGTTATTGCTTGCGCATAAAATTCCTCTACACTTATTCACCCCCTCTAGGTGTTAAGACTAGTTTCCAACAGAGGTTGGTCCTCTCTCCACCCATATGAACAATAATAACAAAAAAGAATTCAGTATTTTCTCCTCCATCAATAGAATGCATTAAAGAATAGTGGGTTAAGGGAGAGAAATCGGATTTCTTCATTTGGTTCGAGTTCTTCGGTTTTCCACTACAATTGTCTTCAAGGGTAACGCTATGGATAAAGGTCCGTTCTCATCTATTTGTGAAAATCATGAAGATCAAAGATTACTGGTTTCCGAATTTCCACATCAAAGACTTACATGTATTTTCTAACAAATGTCACTTATGATGCTTATGTCATAGACTTGAAGTTTCCATAATCGAGGGACTATGCAAGATCAAAGAAGACCGCCCCAACTGATCTAAGAGCTTCTAGAATGTTCTCAAGGACAGGCCAGACGATAATTGTGCCGAAATCTACAACTCTCTTAACATTAATGCTATTAGTTGGTAGGTGTAGAGATACGATCTCATCCGCCAAATATAATCTCAATCAACGGTTATAATTCAAGAACCTCAACTATAAAAGGGAAGCCATCCCTCTCATTATATCCATCTAACAATTTCATAATCTAAGTACCATTCTCAATTTCATAATCTAAGTACCATTCTCTACGATTTGGGTGAGCTTGAGTGATTGATCTATCCAAAAAAACTTGACTTAGGCACTCCAATGATCCCAAACAGTGTAAGAGAACCTAAGTTGCCGCATGATCTTTATTCCAAACGATTGGCTCGTGACAAGTAGTATTAGAGCAAGTAGAGAGATTCGTTCCAAGATATTGAGGAGAACCAACTGGTCGAGAGAATGTCTAACCAAGATGCTGTTTTGGATGGTGAGGTCATGCAAGCCAAGAAGACTAGAGGCCGAACTAAAAGAAGGGAAGCCTTGTTGGACGCCGTGTAAGGACCTGGGGCTCGCTGAGTAATATTGTCCGCTTTGGGTTGAGACCTGCACGGCTTTAAAACGCGTTACTCAGGGAAGAGGGATCTCAGCCTTATAAACCATCCCAGGACTCCCCCCTAGGCGATGTGGGACTCCCCCCCTAGGCAAGAGACATGTGACCCCCCCTTCCTTGCGCACATCCGAGGACCGAGGCGCGGATGCACCGCCATCCCTCCTCCTCGCGCACCGTCGCTTGGGTCATCACACGCCGTGGTCACACTCAATGAAAAGCTCATGAAGGTGAAGAGCGCCTTGGCCAAGTTCATGGAAGGGCTCGACAAAGTTAGAGACCGCATCAACGAAGCCACGACCCCTTTACAAGACAAAGGCGATGCCCTGGAAGCATCGATTGATTTCTTGAGGGATAGAGTTGTAGTGCTTGAGGAGGAGAACCTTGAGAGACAAGGTCGAAGCCATGAAAGCGAAGACCCAAGAGCTCAAGACCAAGCTTGCCCTATGCAAGTTGAGCATCGCGAATAGAGTGATGCCCACACAAGCGGCACCTAAGCTAGAGGTGTCAAAACCCAAAGAATTCAAAGGCGACTAGTCCATCAAGCAAGTGGACAATTTTGTGTGGAGCATGGAGCAACTTTGGAGCCGTCAACATTTAAGACGAGTCAACCAAGGTAAGAACTACTTCAATCTGATATGGCAATACTTTAGTGGTGCGATAGGGGCGATGAAATCAAGCATGATGCCAATTCTGTGGACACATGGGATGACTTCGTGAAGGAGTTTCAGGACTACTTCTACCTTGGGTTTGCTCAATAAGAGGTCTGTAGCAAGCTCTGTTATCTCGAGCAAAGAGGCACAATCCAATAATACGTGAAGGAATTCACTTGAGCTCAAACTCCAAATCCACAACCTAGGAGGAAGCTCTTAGAGTGTTCATGACTAGGCTCAAGCCATGGGCGTAACTCGAGCTCAAGTGTTAAAATGTGAGGAGTCTCTCGAAAGGCATTAATCGTGGTTGAGTTCCTCGTCAACCTCACCAAGGTTGACCCAACAAGGAATAAAACAAGGGATTGGAGGTCGAATCGACTCTCCAGGAATGAAAGTGGTGACACTCCCTATGGCCCGATGGACCAAGGTGGTCAAGGTAAGTCAGGGAGTAAGTTGGTCATCCAAAGGAGTCAACCCCAAGCAAACTACACCACGAGTAAGTTCAATCAACCTCCACCATCTCCTTGCTTCATTTACAAAGGTCCCCATTGGACCCAAAAGTGCCTGAAGAACAATATCAATGCACTCCTCACCCTAGAAGAAGAGGAGGAAGAACCGAAAGAAGAGAAGAGGTAAGTTCGGCTTGAAGTTGTGAAGGTGATCAATGCCATGCAAGCTGAATCACTGCCCAAGAAGAAGGAACCTGCTCCGCAAATGAACATGTTCTTCATGCAGGTGAAGGTATACGACATTACTCTCCTTGCCTTGGTTGAATTTGAGCTTCAAATGTGTTTATGTCCACCGAGGTGGCAAAGACCTTGGGACTTAACATGAAACCAAATAGGAATTGGTTCAAGACCATCAACTTGGAAGGTCTCAAGGGCATAGGCTCAACTCCAGATGTGGACATTTAGATCAACAGATGGAAAGGCAAGCTCTCGCTTGAGGTAATTCCCCTCAACAACTACGACCTTATTTTGGGCATGCAATTCTTTGATAGAACGAGGGCCATGATTGACATGAGAACTAATTGTATTATGACTCTCGACCCACAATATCCATCCATGGAACCAATGATCAAAGGGGTGATGGACACTAAGACCATCTCCACAATTCGTCTCTTGGACAAAAGCTTGAAGGCACCTGAGCGCATGACCAAACCACAACCAAAAGCTGCAACCCTTGGAGAAGCCGAAGGTAGGGTTGGACCCTCCTACTCCAACTTGCAATGTAAGGATTCAAGTGCTCTTCCTCAAGGTGGAGTACCTAGTGAAAAAATTAGTTTGGGTTATTTTGTCAATGTATATTAGTTTGAGATTTTCATGGTATTAACCACCTTTTCAACAGATTGACTAATGTTATCGAAAGAGCGATGGAACCAAAAAAAGGAGCCGATTGAACATTTAATATAAAAAAAAGTTAAGGACAAATGATGCCTTCATGCCCCTGTTTTATTGAGTCAAATGCTTTGATAATTATCTAGTCTCCGGTGGTGACCATAACACTTGAAACATATGTGAGCTCGCTTTGATGCTCAGATAAATCCAACTTCTTGTAGAAATCAAAGACAGACATCTCATTTCAAACAAAAGCCCGCCAATCTATTAGATTTTGGAAAACAATTATAAGGAAATCGAGAAAGAATTTGAAACAAAAGGTTTCGTCCCGATTCATCCTTAATCGAGAAAGAGAATTCTACTATAATTAGCCATTCGCACCTCTCTATTACATTCCTCAATTACAAGAAAATGAAATTATATATATTTAGTAGCTATTCATGAGTCCAAGCCCAAACTTTTAATGTATGAGCTCAAATTATAAGAGCCATTTGGCTACTTAGGGGTGCTATTCCCACAACCTCGCCAGGGTGGCCGCTAGACCCCTGCTCGCCGGAGAGTAGAGGTGTCAAAATGGGTCACAAACCCATATTATGACTCACTTTTAGTTAAATGGGTCAAATATGGGTCAAGTGAAAGCTAAATATAAGTCAAATATAGGTCAAGTGAAAGTTAAATATAGGTTAAATATGGGTCAAGTGAAAGTTAAATATTGATCAAATATGGGTCAAGTAAAAGTTAAATATGTGTCAAATATGGGTTGAGTGAGTCATTTAACATAGAGCTTAGAGTGAGTTTTGGTTTCTCTACAATAATAATGGCTTTTAACAATATAGGTCGGGTCGGGTGTGAGTTAGGTCGGGTATGGGTCACTAAATTTACATTACATGAATTTGGGTCAAAACGGGTTAAATGGGTCAGTATGGGTCGGATCATTTTCAACCTGACCCAAACCCGACCCGACCCACCCATTTGACGGGTCTACCGGAGAGCGAGACCCTCATGAAATTTTATTAACGGGAAGTATGAATCACACTCCAATACAATCCAAATTTTAAGTTTCTTGAAAGAAAATTTCTATAAGTTCTAGAAAAAGAAAGACCTTGCTTATGTAGTGACAAACCGTCACTCGCCATTATCCCCATCCCCCTCCAACATATTTATAATATTCATGGCTTGATATCGAAACCATATTTGGATACATCCGCAATGTGTTCAAGTTTCAAATCTGATAGTTGTTTTGTTACAGTTGGCAAGTAGAATGAAGATTATCATGCTCATTGGCTGCCAGAGAGAGTTGGCAGTACTCTCTACGATTCTTGTCATTGTGCCCTTATTTTGTAAAGGGCTTATAAGTAGTAAGTTCTGTTCTTGGTGTTGAGAAAGAGTTTTACTGTTGGTGCCAACACAAATATCGTGCTTCTCACTGCACATGCCATTGTCAGGAGATTATGACATTCTATGCATCCTAAAATACATATATTTCAATTTAAGGGGAATAAGAACATCATAAATATCATAACTTTCGTATGACTTTCATTTAAGTATTCCATTAATGACAAATCATTCACTTTAAGTGTCTATTCCGGCGAATCCCTAGGTGGCTTTATAAATTAAATTATTGATTGCAACATGACTTTTCTATAAGAAACATAATTTCGACATGGATAATCTTCGTTTTGGCCCCATTTCAAAATGAAGCCCTAAATTCTAGAGAGGGGATGCTCTTCTAGAAGCTTGAGCAATGGAGAGGTTCGAGCTTGAGATGAATAGTGGAGAGATCCGTCAGATAACGAAAAGGGGATCAGTCAAATTGGCTTTAGTGAGGTTGAGATGGCCACGAGTCTAATAGCGCGACACAGGGAGTTATGCTTGATTCGGACAAATAGCAAAGACCTTGAAGTATTCGGGACATAAATCGCCATGGTGCTCGCAGGAATCCAGCAAATCGCAAAGAAGTTGAAGGTGATGAAGATGCCACGTTGGGTGTATCAGTGAAAAATCGGCAGCATCCACTAGATTTCTTCTTGGCCACTTTTTTTCTTCTTTGTTTTGTCAATCCTTTTGTCTTTCTCTGACCCTCCCTTCTTCAGCTGTCACAATTTTTCGCTTCCTCTCTCAATCATTTTCCCCCCTTTTTTAAGCTCTTTCCCTGAACATCTCCAAAATTTTTGCCAAGTTCACGGTTTTAAAGTGCAAAAAACCCCTCCGTTCAAATCTGCTTAGTTTTTTTTTAACTCTTGATTACCATGTAAATTACCTTCGTCAATTTTACACTAACGTTCAATGACTAAGCTCTACTAAGGAACCATACGAAAGTTACGATATTTGTACTACCCTTATCCCCAATTTAAAAAGAGAAACAATCCATCCGATAAAAGCTTCTGGAGCATGCGTTCTTCAAGCAATTCAGCAGTCCCTAATTATAAATTATAGTTATGCCATGAGAGTGAGTGGAATGAATGATTCGCTCCACCCTCGGGGATTTTTTGAGATCCACGCTGTACAAGTTCTTGAAGGATGGACATTTGTCGAATGTGGAACTTCGGAATCTTTTTCAAATATAAATATTATTTGTCCGTTGACCGACCAATGCCTCCATCCGCGCATACGCCAACATACGACGAATGTGCTTGTTTTCTACCAAGAAGACATGAGACAATTTAGCCTAATATACTATGTTAACCACCATATCAAGCAAATGTTGAGAACTGTACCGATTCCAACAAAAAATATAAATTCCCATGCAGCTTTTGCATCGTGATAGAATCTGTCTCTTGACCACGGGCATATGAGATGATTCCTTTTGGTAGTGACAAAAGCATTTCTTAAAGATTCAATTATACAATTTCTGGCATAACCTTGGAATATAGGTTCGTACCTTAAGGAAGAGCAAAATCTTTAACAGGGAAGACAGTCAAGGCCGAGTGTCTTCCTATGAAAGAACATCCTCAAAGCTTCCACCACCCTTTCAAGCTGAGAAACATGGCAATTGTCGAAACCAAACACTTAGGGAAGCCTATTGGTCTTATTGTGGCATATGACTCGCACCTTCTATCACCTTAAGTTTGATCATTAAAGGGTTTCCTTTATCGATTTTTCGGCCATTTATCATGGTAGATACTCGTCCGATGCACCCAATGCGAGCAATATGGTCTATCCCATCTATGAGTGGAACAAAGGATAGCAATATTATCTCATATGGAAAGATGGAATTTTTCCTGCAATTTGTTATTTCCAACGAAAAGTCAAAAGCAATTCGAGTTGTTATTAAATTATGACTCAAGTTTGAGTCGTGTATGAAACTCGAATTGAATTGAATGATGTGGATTGGAATTATTAACTAGATTCTTAAGTACTTAGAGTGCTCCTGATTGTTAGTGATATTTATCTAAAATTTGACCAGGGTTATTGCTTACTTTGGTTTTATCTAATATCTCGAAGAGACAAGAAGATGTATGGTGAACGCTGAACATCTCATCTAAAATCCAATGGTGAATTTAAATATTATGGTGGGTCCCGAGTCCTTGTAAGAGAGAACAAGTGTTCGCTTTTAGTTCTCCCCTTTCCTGAATAAGGCAACAGCGGCGCACAAGCAGAGAGAGAGAGAGAGAGAGAGAGAGAGAGAGAGAGAGAGCGTTCTTTCAAGAAACTGAGCCTCCCGAAGAAGATAAATGGAACGCACGACGTTCTTGGTTTTCGACCGCACGGACATTATGATGATCTTACGCTGAGTTTTTTTAATCCAAATTGAGTTTTTTCAGCTCAATGAAAAATCATTCGCTTAAATGTATATTTTAATGAACTGCTATGTGATCCTGTAAAATAAATTGGATCGCAATCTGGCTTTTCTATAACTTGATTCCAACATGGATAATCTTTGTTTTGGCCCTTTTGTTCCTCAAATTCTTTTCAAAATGAAACCCTAAAGTCTAGAGTGGAGATGCTCTTCCAAGAAGCTTGAGCAATGGAGAGATTTAAGCTTGAGAGCAGTGGGGAGGTTTGAACTCACAGATAACAAAATGGGGACCAATCAAATCGGCTTCAGTGAAGTTGAGATGGTGATGAGTCCAACCGTGTGACCCAGGAAGTCGTGCTTGATTTGGACGAATTGCAAAGAAAATTATTGGGTTTGGGACACAAATAGCCATGGTGCTCGTCGGAATACTGCAAATCGCAAAGAAGTTAAAGGCGACGGCAACTCCTTGTTGGGTGTATCGGAAAATCACTGCAATCTTAAGTTCTATTCATTTCGCGAAAATATAGCATTTTTTGGAAAATATATCCCATGAAGTCATTTTTCAAGAAAATGTAATTAGTTTCCGATATTCGGCTAAAACTTGAAAATGAAGTAGAAAATATTTTCCATTGTTCAATAAAGAAAATCTTTTCCTCCATAAACTCTATTTTAATAACTTTTTTCAAATCAATTTTTAAATTATTTTTTATTTTTCTTTTTATCTTCTTTTTCGGCCGGTTGCTGGCCAAGGCGATGGCTAGTGAGGCTCTAGCTCACTCGATACTAGCAAGGTTGAGTCTCTTTGGCCTATGGCAAGGCCCGAGCTTGCTTGGTGGCCTCAAGCGAGCTCGAGAAAGGCCAAGCTCGACTTTGCCAGAATTTGACATGCTCAAGCCTTGCCACAGGCCATTGGGGCTCACGCTCACCTAGCAACGGTCACCAGCCATTGCTGTGGTTGGCAACCGGCTGAAGAAAAAAAAATTTAAATGGATTTTAAAAAGAAGAAGAAGGTATTTGGTGAAAGAAAGTGAGGTGAAAGAAGATATAGAAAATATTTTCCTCTATCTCAAAGGTGGAAAATATTTTCTCCTATTTTATATGATTTTTTCCATTGATGGAAAGTGTTTTCTTCTTTTTTTAATCATTTTATTTTTTCATGAAACAAATGTCGAAAAATTCAAAAAATATTTTCTTGAAAATTATTTTCCGTAAAACTCACGAAGCTTAGATCTCTCCTTGGCCACTACTGCCTTTTTTCCCTTTTCTTTCTTCTCTATTTTGCCTATCCTTTGTCTTTCTTTGACCTTTCACTCTCTAGCTTTCACAAAATTTGGCTTTCTCTATCGATCATGTTTTTCTCCCTTGACAAGCTCTTCACACGACCATCTTCTCTAAGATTTTGCCAAGTTCACAGTTTTTAAATGTAAAACACCGCTCCACTGAATTTGCTTGTTATAGTATTTAACTAATAAACCGCGCATTTATCTAGTAGATTAAACTTTTATGATTTGTATTAAAGCTAAAGATCTTGAGTTCAAAATAGTTTTAGACTCCATTTGCCTCTTCAATTAAATATGTCTACTAAGTTTATAATAAATTTAATGTCTCCTTATATATCCAGCCACGCCATTGCCAATAGTATTTAAGTGAAAGATTTTTAAATAATTTGACACTCAAGTAGTCAAGTGAGTGTCATATAAATATTATGATATTTATAATGGCCTTATTCCCAAATTAAAAAGAGAAATAATGCATCCGATAAAAGATTCTGTAGCATGCGTTCTTCAGAGCAATTCGGCTATCACTAAATATTGTCATGCCATGAGGGTGAGCAGAATGAATAATTCGCCCCAACCTCGGGGATTTTTTGAGATCCACGCTGTAAAATTATTTTAAGAATGGATATTTGTCGAGTATGGAACCTAGGAATCTTTTTTGAATATAAATCCGATTTGTCTGTTGACCAATTAATGACTCCATTCTGCGCATACACCAACATTCGATTAACGTGTCTTATTTTTTTTAATATTAATCTAATTTAACAAAGAGTATATTTATCACAAATGTACCAATTTTGGATTTTTAACAGTTAAAAAATTAGTTTGGAGTAAATTTGTCACTGTAGTACTGGTTTGAGGTTTTGAGTGGTCAAAAAATTTGATTTGGAGTAAATTTGTCACAGGTGTATTAGTTTGGAAGTTTTCATGGTGAAAAAATTAGTTTTGGGTTATTTTGTCACATGTATATTAGTTTGATATTTTCATGGTATTAACCATTACTTTTTAAATTGAATGACTAATGTTATCAAAAGAGCGATGGAACAAAAAAAGGAGCCGATTGAACATTTAATATAAAAAAAAAATTAAGGACAAATGATGCCTTCATGCCACTTTTTTATTGAGTCAAATGCTTCGATAATTATCCGGTCTCGGGTGGTGACCATCACACTTGAAACATATGTGAGCTCGCTTTGGTGCTCAGATAAATCCAACTTCTTGTAGAAATCAAAGACAGACATTTCATTTTCAAACAAAAGCCCGCCCAATCTGTTAGAATTCAGCAAACAATTATAAGGAAATCGAGAAAGAATTTGAAACAAAAGGTTTCGTCCTGATTCACCCTTAATCGAGAAAGATAGACATCCAGCATCAGAGGATTCTACTATAATTAGCCATTCGCACCTCTCTATTATATTCCTTAATTACGAGAAAATGAAATTATATATACTTAACTGCTATTCATGAGTCCAAGCCCAAACTATGTATGAGCTCAAATTAAAAAATCCATTTGGCTGCTTAGGGGTGCTATCACCACGACCTCCCTGGGGTGGCCCCTAGACCCTTGCTTGCCGGAGAGCGAGACACTCATGCAATCCTATCGATGGGAAGTATGAATTACACTCCAATACAATTCAAATTTTAAGTTTCACGTTGGTTAAAAGAAAATTTCTATAAGTTCTAGAAAAAGAAAGACCTTGCTTATGTAGTGACAAACCCTCCCTCGTTATTATCCCCATCCCTCTCCAACATATTTATAATATTCATGGCTTGATATCAAAACCATATTTGGATACATCCGCAATGTGTTCAAGTTTCGAATCTGATAGTTGTTTTGTTACAGTTGGCAAGTTGAATGAAGATTATCATGCTCATTGGCTGCTAGAGAGAGTTGGCAGTACTCTCTGCGATTCTTGGCATTGCGCCCTTATTTTGTAAAGGGCTTATAAGTAGTAAGTTATGTTCTTGGTGTTGAGATAGAGTTTTACTGTTAGTGCCAACACAAATATCATGCTTCTCACTGCACATGCCACTGTCAAGAGATTATGACATTCTATGCATCCTCAAATACATATATTTCAATTTAAGGGGAATAAGAATACCATAAGCGTCATAACTTTCGTATAAATATTATGATATTTATAATGGCCTTATCCCAAAATTAAAAAGAGAAATAATGCATCCGATAAAAGATTCTGAAGCATGCGTTCTTCGAGCAATTCGGCCGTCGCTAAATATTGTCATGCCATGAGGGTGAGCGGAATGAATAATTCACCCCACCCTCGGGGATTTTTTGAGATCCACGCTGTAAAATTCTTTTAAGAATGGATATTTGTCGAGTATGGAACTAGGAATTTTTTTGAATATAAATCTGATTTGTCTGTTGACTGACCAGTGACTCCATTCTGCGCATGCACCAAAATTCGGTTAACGTGTCTTGTCTTTTTACCAAGAAGGCATGTGAGGACTTAGACTAATATACTATGTTGACCACATGTCAAGCGAAAGTTAAGAATTATGCGGGTTCCACCAAAAAAAATTACAAATTCCCATGCAGCTTTTGCACCGTAATAGAATCTGGCCTTCACAACGGACATATGACATGATTCATTTCGGTAGTGACAAAGGCATTTCTCAGACATTCAATTATACAATTGCCGGCACAAGTCTTGGAAAAATAGTTTCTTACCTTCGGGAAGAGCAAAAGTTTTAATAGGGAAGACAATCGAGACTTGAGTATCTTCCTAGCAAGCAACATCCTCAAAGCTTCTACGACCTTTTCATGCCAGAGAAACATGGTGACTGTCGAAACTAAAAATACCAGTCTTCTTGTGGCATATGATCCGCACCCTCAATCACCTTCAGTTTGATCATTGAAGGGTTTCCTTTCTGGAACTCTTCGGCCACTGATTGTGGCAGATGCTCGTCTGATATATCTCATGCAAGCAATATGGTTTTATCCCTACTATGAGTTGAAAGAGGATAGCAATATAAGTAGAGAGAAAATGCAATCTAATATGAAACAATGGAAACTCACTCACAACTTGTTATCTTAAATAAAAAGCCAGAAGTAATTTGAATTGCTGTTTATGTTAAATTATGTCTTGAAGTTGAGTCATGTACGAAATTCGAACTAAATTGAACGTTGTGGATTGGAATTATTGATCGAATCATTAACTAATTAAAGTTCTCGTGGCTGTTGAAGATATATATCCAAGATTTGACCAAGACTTTGATTGCCTATTTTGGTTTTATCTAGTATCTCAAGAAGACGAAGAAATGTTAGGTGAACATATCATCTAAAATCTAAACAAGGAAAAGGTAAATTTAAATATTCGGTGGGTCCTAATTGAAAAGTAAGGCCCTGTCAGAGATAGGGAAAATAAAAAAGGGTTTGCTTTTAGTTCTCCTATTTTCCTGAATAAAGCAGCAGCCGCGCACAAAGGGAAAAAGAAGGCCCGCGTGCGTTCTTTCAAGAAACAGAGCTGCGCCAAGAAGAAAAAAAGACGTTCTTGGCTTTTGGCCGCACGGATGTGAATACGATAATTTTGTGCCGTGAGTATTTTTTATCCAAATTGAATTTATTTATTTATAAATACTTTGAATTTGGGTTTAATTTATCTATAAGAAGCGTTCGATCACGTAAGCAATCATAACTTTAATTATCCGATTATCGTAGATTATTTACTACCGGCTGCTCCCATAGATATAAATACCATCACTCGGATTGAATCATGTAAGTTTTTGGTATCCTTATAATTTCTTATTTATTTCTTACATTGATTTAATCGTAAGATCTCAATTTAAAGGCTCTCGGTGTTTTTCCAGAATTTTCAGAACTTCATAAAACCTTTACGAACTAAATCCAGGTCCAAGCGCTTGACGAATGCCACAGCCAGTAGACATCTGCCTTTTCTACCTTCAGAGCATAACTGCAAGACAAGATATTTATTTGTCAGAACTCCACACAGAGGAGAGGATTTTAAGAGGACACTCATCTATTGCTTGTTTCCACATGTCATCTACATATGCTTGTACTTAGAATTGGATCTCTATATTTCAATAAAAACCTTATTAATGCAGTTCTTCTCCTTTAAGGCAAAGAGTATCGTCACACTCATTCTCAAAATCCTTCTTGAAGCCATCGCAAACTGTAGAAAAAAGTGCACCGGCTGAGTTCATGTGAAGATCTTTGCTAGTGTCTGACACTTTAACCCTGTAAGCTGCAAAATCTTTTTAAGCACAATATGGTTCTTTAAAAAAGAAAACAGATCAGGGTATCACAGTTCTTAGACCAAGGAGAAATATTGACACATCTAAAAAGAAAAAAGATGCTTTCTTGTCGGAAAAAAATATACTAAAAGTGTCATAATTTTTGTACGACTTATTTTGGTATCAAAATTTTTTGTCAGATCACTTAAAGTGTCATTTAAAAAAAATGAACGATAATTTAAGTATCAACTCCAATTTGAGATATTGGAAATTTGATGTGGCAATTTGTTATTAATTTCCCCAATCGAAGTGGCTGGTTAGCATGCCTGGTCAGCGTTAGTAACACTCAATGATGTTGGCTACGCGTTTTACCCCAACTATATTCTAACAAATTAAGCCATTTCCCAAATTCTTCGAACCCTTACTTGAACCAAGCAATTTGCTGCCGTTGAAACTCCAATAACAGCCACGTTACATAGAGGAAGCACTCGATTTGAGAACACCAATTTAAAACCCTAATTAAATGTAGTTGTCCCAGTCCCCTCATCGTAAAATGGCAATTGAGTAGTTTGGATAATCCGAAGCAGCGGAGGAGCTAGAGAGGTTTGTCAGCTCTTGGAAACAACATGGAAACAGATGCTAAAGTACAAATTGAGTTGATGACAATGCTGCCGCTGATACAGAAGGGAAGTCGTCCGTTTCCTCCCTCAGACAATCTTGAAGAGCAGACCACCGTGAGTAGCAAAGAAGGGAGCGAACACAAGCGACTTGACTGCCATCAGCTGGATGAGGATGTTGAGTGGTGGGCTTGAAGTGTCCTTCCGTGGATCGCCAGTGGTCTCTCCACTGTTGGCAATTTTGAGAAGCATCGGTTCTTCAGAGCAATGTTTTTTCGCATACTCCAAAGCACCAGCCTGAAAGCAAATTCAACATATAGAGGGAAAAAAATCTGTTGAGTCATACAAGTTTTCTTAGCAGGTCAATGAACCACCACAGACGAGGATAATCAACAAAAACTTGCTATCGAGCTGTTGGAGCAGCTGCATACCCTAATGTCTTCTTTTGCTTTGTTCCATGCTCCACCGTTGTTGGATGCCAAAATCACAATCTGTTTGAAACCAAGCCCATCGAATAATATTCATCAGGAAAATACTACAGCCAAATGAGACAACTGACGTGAAGCTCCCGCATTGTCACAGATATGATGATCAGAGAATTACTCAACAGTTCACCAGCCTACACAAATTTTGTCCCAAAATGAAGAAATTACAATATTTTAACCCGGTTTAATGAGCATTCTATCAAAATAGATAGACATTGATTACTTTGGTAAAGATTACCTGAACAATGGAATCAAGAGAGCCAGCCAAAACACCAGACAGTGTCTCCACACCAAAGACGGTCCCGACGATAAGTGGTGTAAACATGACAAGGGCACCAGGTCCAATCATCCCCCTGGAAGATGCATCAGTTGAAATTTCGAAGCATCTAGTATAGTCAGGTTCCTCATGACCATCCCTGAGGGCTGACACGAGCTGCATGCAGACATTCTCAACCATCTTGAATCCTGCACGTCCCACACTTTTCATGGCCATAGCAGAGAAACAGTAAAGTGCCTTTTTTAATTTGTATACATGGTTTGGCTTTCCTGGTTCTTTGAATCCAGGAGGTTGTTCTACAAAGACTTCTTCTTTGATGAATCCATTCAGAAAAGCACTTTTCACGTCCATTTGATATATCTTGAAATTTTGGTAGCAAGCATAGGCAAGTAATAGTCTGATTGCTTCTAGTCTTGCAACTGGGGCATAGGTTTCATCATAGTCTATTCCTTCAGATTGAAAATAACATTTTGCCACGAGCCTTGCCTTGTTTCTGGTGACTTTTCCAAGTTCATTGACTTTGTTTCTGAAAACCCATTTAGTACCAATGATAGTTTGTCCTTTTGGTTTGGGCACCAATTCCCATACATCATTTCTCTTGAACTGTTGAAGCTCTTCTTGCATTGCCTCTGTCCAGCTTTCATTTCCTAGAGCTTCACTAATTCCTTTGGGTTCAATTTCAGAGATCAGTGTAACAATACCTGTGTCCTTTTTGTTTCTTGATATGGTTTGAATCCCCTCGTTGATGTTTCCAATCGCAAGCTCCTTAGGATGACTAGATTTATGCTTTCAGTTTCTGTTTGGAACTTCATGTTAGGTGAATTGCAAGTGCACAATATCAACAAGTAATAAAGTGATGAGTGAGTATCGTTCCCACGAAGATTGTTTTAATTTTATTTTATCCAATTACTTACCGAAGGTGATCAATCCAAAAATCTAGCTAACCAAATCGAAAATATGAGTAAAAAGTAAACTAAACCAATTAAAATACTAAAATATAGAAAAGATCAAAACTTAAAGAATTAAAAGCTAAGTAAAATTAATTTAAAGCAAATTCAAGATCACAAAGTGTTAGAGCATCCAACTTCACTTAACCATTCATAATCAATTTTCTTAACTTTTCATGCAACAATTTAATTTCCAATTGTGTTGGCGAAATTTCCCTAAGATGAATTAAAAGCCGACCTCGGTCTAATAATCCCTAATTAGGTATGTTAACCCACACTAACCTTAGGTGAATTTAAACTACCTAAAAGCATTAAGTTCTTGTGGAAATTCCCGGATTTAATCTAAGTAGTCCCAACCTAGATCTACTACCGCAGCCACATAAATAACCTAGTGTACCTTGACCTAAATTTAATTTATGGTTCAATATCACTATTGCACATGCACACAATCTCCACCCGGTATCATGCATACATCAAAAATCATTCAAAAGTTGGCCAGACTTCTAAAAGCATTAAGATTATGATAAAGAACGACACAATCGAAATAATTCTATTGCATGAAAGTCTTTGAAAATTAATCAATCATGATTAAGATCCATTGTAGCTCTAACAAAAGAAATTTAGAACATAGTAAAAATTAAACCGACAAGAATTAAAGAAAACATAATATTAAATAAAAACAAATTCACCGAATTGAGAAACAAGGAGCTTCGAGGTTTGTCTCCTCCTTCTCTCCTTGACAGCACCAACTCTAAAATTGAAGAACAAAATCTAACTAAGAAAACTCAAATTTTTCTGCAAAGATGGTGGCTCCCTGGACTCTCTCTTCTTCGCGGCACAAGAGCAGTTTATATAGCCTCCAAAAATCTGCCCTAGGTCGACTCCTACTAAGATTTGGAAAAGATTCATCATTGATTTTCTTTTAACTTTATCTTCAATCATGGTCAAATTCACCAAATATCTGATTTGAGCTATCTTTTTCTTCGAGATGAAATATTCTGAAAGATATTGCAATATTTTGAAAGATCTGAAAATATTTCATACAAAATAAAATTACGTGAGTCGCAATTAAATTCACCCAAAAATCTCTCAAAATTTAGCAAATATCAAGTATAAATAATCGAGAATACTCTATTAAAAATAGAGTTATCACTTCATTATTATCAGGATCTTCTGTTGATGCAGGAATATCAGGCTGAGTTGGTCGTTCTTCATGAGTTGCTTCTTTGACTGTTTCCTGGGAAGATTCTGCTTCTTTGTTGAGACTTGATCTTTCAGGAGTTGCATTAGATTTTGATTCTTCATTTACTGTACTGCTCTGTTTTGAAATTTCTTTCTCCAGAAACTTTACGTTCATGGATTCTTCCAATGTCTGAGTGTTCTTATTGAACACTCTATATGCTTTACTAGAGTTTGAATAGCCTAGAAAAATACATTCATCTGACCTTTCTTCAAACTTACTAGGTTGATAATTAACATTTTTAAGGATATAGCATAGACAACCAAAAATTCGAAAGTAGGAAACAATAGGTTTTCTTTCTTTGAAAATCTCATAGGGGGTTTTCTCAAGAATTGGTCTCAGAAATACTCTATTAATAATATGGCAAAAAGTAGAAACTGATTCTGCCCAGAACCGAGTTGCCACCTTGCTTTCTATAAGCAATGTTCTGGCCATTTCCTGCAAAGACCTATTCTTTCTTTCCACAACTCCATTTTCTTTTGGAGTGTAAGGAGATGAAAATGTATGCTGTATACCATTTTTGTCACAAAAATTTGAAAAGTCTTGATTTTCAAATTCTCCCCTATGATCTGTTTTGATACTTGAAATAGAGTACTCTTTTTCATTTTGGACCCTCTTTGCAAATGTTGAGAAATATGAGAAGGTATCTCATTTATTTGCTAGAAAATATACCCATGTAAATCGAGAGTAATCATCTACTATCACAAGACAAGTATTTCTTATCTCCAATGCTTTGGGTTACGGTTGGTCCAAATAAGTCCATGTGAAGAAGCTGTAACACACGATTAGTAGAAATTTGTTTTATAGACTTGAAAGAGCTTCTTACCTATTTTCCCAGTGTACATGCAGAGCAAAGCTCTGTTTTCTTGTAACTTAATGAAGGCAAGCCACGAACAAGCTTTTTGCTGGCAAGCTTGGAAATTTGTTTCATGCTGACATGTCCAAGTTTGCGGTGCCACATATCTGCTTCATCTTGGACTGATAATAGACATTTTGCAGTATCTTCATTTATGTCCAGAAGATAAATGTTCCCATGTCTTCATCTAGTAAAAGTCTGCGAAGAGTCATTGTTTGTTCCAGAACATAGGTTCTCTTTGAAGTTTATTCTGAAGCCAGCATCACATAACTGGCTGATGCTCAGAAGATTGTAGTTTAATCCTTTGACTAAAGAAACGTTGTTGATGATTAAGCTACCGATCTTGATAGTTCCCTGTCCTATAATGTTTCCTTTGGTATTTCCTCCAAACGAAACTGTTCCTCCCTTGATTCTTTCGAATCCAATGAACATCTTCGAGTCCCCTGTCATATGTCTTGAACATCCACTGTCCAAATACCATTTCTTCTTACTTTTGAAGCTTACCTGCAATGTTTACATATACTCATTTTTTCTTTGGTACCCAAATTTTCTTGGGTCCATTGTAGTTAGTAGTATAAGCTTTTTCTATCCATTTCTTTTGAATAGGTCTCCAGACTTTAGGACATTTGTTTTCAAAATGTTCTTTTTCTCCACGATTAGAACATTTAAGATTGTTTCTACCAATAGGTCTTACAAAATTATTTTTGAAATGATTTTTGTAAGCTTGTCGAGGAGGTCTTTATCTTATTCTTTCCTTGACTTTAGGAAAATTAATCAGGGAATCATTTTCCTTATAAAAACCAAGTCCAGACTTATCATAATAAGGAATTTGAATGGAAAGTATATGCTGTAGGGTTTTTGATCCTTTAGAAAATTTTGTGGTAATATCTAAGAATTCGTTTTTGAAAGAATCATTCTCCTTTTGCAAGGAATCTCGATTTTCCTTTGTTTCCAAAAATTCATTTTTAATAGATTCATTCTCATTTAAAAGAAACTCTCGATTTTCCTTTATTTTCAAAAATTCCTTTTTGAAATCATCCAATTTTCCTTTCAAAGAAACGTTCTGTTGATTCAACTTGTAATTTTCTTTTTTTAATTTGGAGATCCTTTTCAGAGTAGATTTTAGATTAGAACAAAACTCATTTATATAATCTGAAACTTCTATAGGAATATCATAATGATTTACCTTGATTTCTCTGTCTGAGTCTGAGCCTGAATCTGTTTCAGAGTCTGAGTCTGAGTGTGCCATAAGACAGATGTTTCCATATTTGTCTTTACTATCCTCAATTTCTATGTCACTCTATGTTTCAGCTTTGAGAGCCTTCTTGTACTTCTCGAATTTCCCTTTGTTCTTTTTGAGTTTGGGACAATTCTGTTTAATATGTCCCTTTTTCTTACATTCAAAACAAATTACCTCTTTGGCATAATCATCCTCGTCATCAGTTCTGCGTTGTCCAGATTGTCTGTTTTGTTTCCTATTGTTGAACTTCCTGCCTTTTCTGTTTAATTTCTTTACCTTTTTGATCAGCAGTGCAAGTTCCTTGTCGTCCAGCTCTTCCTCAGAATTTGTATCATCAAAATCAGTGTTAGACTTAAGAGCAATGGACTTTTTACCTCTGGATTCTACTTCCTCGTTCATTTGTTCTGCCTCATAGGACTGCGGAATGCCTACGAGCTCATCGACTGTTAGTGGTGAAATCCGTAGAGTTTCTCTGATAGATGTCTTCACATTGTTCCATTCTTTTGACAGTCCTCTCAGAAGTTTGTTGACCTTCATTGGTCCAGGAACAAGCTGTCCTTGATATGCCAATCCGTTTACAATTTCTGTAAAACGACTGAACTTATCTCCTATTGACTCTCCCTACTTCATCTTGAAGGATTCATATTGACCAAGTAAAATATTTACTTTGGTCTCTTTAATACAATCAGTTCCTTCATAAGTTACATGCAATCTATCCCATACTTCCTTTGCTGTATCACAAGAAGATATTCGATTATATTCATTAGGTGATAAAGTACAGTAAAGAGAGTAGATGGCCTTAGCATCAAGAGTTTGTCTCTTGGTTATCTCATCTGGAGAGAGAGTGGCTGATGGTTCTGTTTCTTTCCCATCGGTACTCTTTGACATCTTTCTAGCGTTATCAGTGGGCTCAATTCCCCTCTCAACCACATCCCATTCCAGTGGATCTTTCGACCTGAGAAAGGCCTTCATTTTATTCTTCTAGATATTGTAATCCTTGTCGTCGAAGTATGGTGGATGAGTGTTGCTTTGCCCCTCAGTTAAACCTGGTGCAAGAATACTAGCCATAGAGGATCTTTAACTCAGAAGTAACAAACACTTCAAGATCTCGAGCACGAGGCTCTGATACCAATTGATATAACTTGTATAAACACCTAGAGGGGGGTGAATAGGTGTAGAGAGATTATTCACGCAAATATATATAACTTTTGCAATCAACAAACTGAAATCAAGTAGAGAGAGTTAGAGAAGATTGCAAACACTGTTTATAGTGGTTCGGCTTTTGATAAGCCTACGTCCACTCTCCGGGCGACCAGCCAATCGGCTGTATTTCACTATATGATCAACGATGATTACACACTCTCGAGTATTTGTACTCAGTGATGATCTGTCTCACTAAGTCACTCTCTTTTTGTAAAACACTAAGATCACTCAAATGCGTACTATGAACAACAATTGAAGAATTGAATCAGCTTTGGAATAATGTTCATCTATCCTACCCCTAAGTCTCAACCTGCCCTTAAATACTCTCCAAGCCATACTCGACTGTTGGCTCTTTTCTTGAGAGTTTAGTCTTCCCTTTCTTGGACAGACTTTATAAGGTAAGTCTTTTTGACCGTTGAGGGTAGATCAGATCCCCTTAGATTCTGTTCGCCCATACAACCAGAATCCGGGCTTCCATAAGTGTTCTATTCTTCATTGGAAGTTGCTCACTAATTGATCATGTCAATCATATTAGTATAACAGAATCAACATAAATAAGGTAAATGAAAATACTTTACCGTTTGTGATCTTAACGTGTAGGTTCATCTTAAGTCTGATGGTCTTAAGTTCTGAGTCTACCTAGATTTTCAGTCTGGTTCATTCAGACTTAAAATCTCAATCGGGTACGGTTAGACTTAAATCTCAGTCTGGATGAGTCTTTCCGTCTGGTACGGTCAGACTCTAAGACATCTTATGCTTTATCTTCTGCAACAAGCAAACTTTAAAGCCTATGTCATTACGTGACATTTTCCTTCAAGAGTTTGATATATAAATATCATTCATAAGATGTTTTGTTAGCATCAAAACTAGAAGTTTTCTCAACAATCCTCACCAACCCTTGGCCGACCACCCCACACCATCGCCAGCCCTTCTTGGCCAAGGTGGGGTGATGGCGGCAAGGCCCTTTCCCTTCCTTTTTTTTTATATATATTTTTAATTTGTTTCATCTAATATAGAAAATGAAAAATGAAAAAAATTCAATAAACTAAAATAAAAGGATAAAAATGATAGTGAGTTATATCCTTATTTGAAACTGACAGGATTACTTCACGCCCTTATTTGAAATAAAGTTCAATTCATGCTCTTATTTAAGAAAATGAGAACATTTAAGGTCATTATTTAAAATAAAGTCCACTTCATGCTCTTATTTAAAAAAAATGAGGATATTTCAAGCCTTTATTTGAAATTTTTCCTATTTTCTAAAACTGAAGATTGGATCACCTAATCTTGAGACTAGTCTGATCTGATTCCCAGACGGTCCATCGGAATCAGGCAAATGATTGTTCCTAGTCCTCTCTCAGGGCCACGGATACTCATCACTTTCTTTAGCCGAAACATCTTCATGAGACCGGCCTTTGTTGATTGGCAGTGCTCAAGGAGCACCACTTTAATTGTCTTCCTCAAACTCCTCAATCTCTCCCTCCTCTTCACATGGAGAATACCGATTCCAAGTCATCTGAACTTGCTTCATAATATTCTTTGTTGTCATCATCTAGTTCCTTGTAATGAGTTTTATTCTTAGGCCACCCCCTCTTTCTCACTGATTCAAATCTCGGTCCATTGGGACATCATTACGGTTTGGGTGGGTTCCCCCAAAACTGGGGATTGGACCAAAATTCCCAGTTTATGATTTTATGGAATTAGGAACTTGATTGACACCTTGGAGAGTTGGTTAAAACTTCCAGACAGTTCCCGATTCAATTGATCTATGTTTCTCACTCTTAATATAACGAGAATGGTTTTATATTATGTTACAATTTTTTTTTTGGTAAAGGTAAGTATTATAGATAATCTTCAACCATAACTATACAAGGGGGCGGGAGACTTGGCCCCAACCCACACTCAACGGGACAACATGTCGCTGGAGTGGGGGGGGGCAAGATCACAAAAGAAATAGCAAATACAATTATAAGGAAGCAAGATCAGCAAGTGCCAACCCTCGCTCACAGACCTATACAAAAATATTTGGGTCTAATCCCTAGCTACGCCACAATCTCCTATTTCTTGGGGAGTCGGCTACCGATTTGAATGAAAGAGCTTTATCCTTGATAGCCTTGGTAAGGTGCTGTTTCATGGCAGGCACAAAAAGATTTGAGGATCGGAATGTTATATCATTCTTAGTCTTCCAAATCACATAGCAAAGTGCACCGAAGGAGAACCTAGCGATGTCAACATAAAAGCCACTACTTGAAAGAGTGTTGTTTACCCATTGAAGATTTTCCACCCAAGATCGGTTACACCAGGGGAGATTGCATTTTGCAGCCCAAAAGGTAGCAAGGGAGTTGGAAACGTGACAGTCAAAAAAAAGATGATCGATAGAATCTGGCCTAGCATTACATAAAGCCTAATGAACCAAAGGCAGTCTACCGTGAGACATGAGGAAAACCCGGGTTGGAAGTCGGTTCCAAGATGTCAGCCAGAGGAGGAATTTGTGACGAGGAGCTATCGCCTTGTTCCACACGAAGGAGGCCCATAGGACCGGCATCGCTTTCCTACGAATGGCCAACCAAGCAGACGCAGTAGAAAAAATGCCGGAAGGATGCATCAACCAGGTGAACGTGTCACTCAACTAATTTAATGGAGGAATTGGGACCTGCCATAGGCGTAACTCATTTAAAATGACTTGGCCATCGAGAGAGAAGAGGTCCACGACCTTTGCATGCCGAGGAAGGGTAGATTGGTATATATAACCGTCATTAAATACTGAGTTTATGGGGCCCAAATCCAACCACGGATCAAACCAGAGCAAGGTAGATAGTCCGTTACCAATCTTCCACTTGAAGAAATTTATAATTCCCCCCTTAGCGCAAGAAGTTTCCTCCAAGTCCACGAACAAAAGGTCGAGGGGGAGGTAGTCCATAAGTGTTTCCTTTCAAGGTGATTGGCATGTATCCATTTGCATCATAGGGATTCCTTGTTAGTGAAAAGGATCCATAAATGCTTGATCATAGCTACTTTATTGCTATCTCGGATTCTCCGGATCCCAAGTCCTCCTTCTTGCTTTGGGAGACATACATCATCCCAGGAAAATTTTGCTCCCCCCGGTCCAAGGCCGGGTCCCTTCCAAAGAAATTGCCAACAAATTTGTTCTATTTTGTCGACAATTGATGAAGGAAGCCAGAAAATGGACACCCAATATGCTTGTATGGCATGCAAGATTGATTTGATAAGCTGTAATCTATCCGCAAAAGATAGAAAATGATGGGTCCAGGATTGGACTCTAGCCGTAAGTAGACTTACTAGGGCATTGTAGTCCTCCTTGCTCAAGTGCGAAGTAATGATTGGAACGCCTAGGTATTGGACTGGAAGGGAACCCCTTCTGAAGTTCAGGATTTGCAAGAGCTGGGTTTTGGTTGCCTCTGAGCCACCCGAGAGAAACACTTTGTTATTTGGAATTATGCCACTCCATTGGGAAAATATGTTCAGCCCCACCTTCATATAGGACACCGAGGCTGGTTTTCCTTCACTGAAGATGAAAACATCATCCGCAAAAAATAGGTGTGAGAGGTGAGGAAACTTACATCTCCAGTAGAACCGGTACTTAGGCCGGTTTGTTTGAGAATCCAAGATACCTATATGTACTTCCATGGCTAGAGTAAAGAGATAAGGAGAGATCGGATCCCCTTGTCTAAGTCCTCGGCTGCTATTAAAAAAACCATGAAGTTCACCATTTATAGAGATAGAAAATTTTGGGGTGCGAACACATACCATAATAAGCTTAATGAAGCGGCCCGGAAACCCAAAAGCTATAAGAGTTGTGTCACGCCCCGACTCTCGAGCTCGTGGCAACCCTATTTCACTTGAGGTCTATCTGTACGACGTCCCAGGTACTGTCGTCGACCAATTCATTTTATCTTGTAATTAAGCACATGCGAAAACGAATAACTCCCAAACCAAACAACAAGGATAGCAACAACAGAAGCAGAGGAAAGACAACCAGTATTTTATATATCTGAAGGTTAGCGAACATACCAGCAAATACATACACGCCTTACTACAGGCGACAAGCTAAATCCTACTCAAAAAGGGACCGGCCTAGCTAACCTAACCCTGTACAAATGGGGGAAGGCTCGTCAAAAATGAAATAGGCTACAGCTAGACCCGTCAAATGGGTGGGTCGGGTCGGATTTG
Source organism: Angophora floribunda (assembly GCA_014182895.1). Lineage (NCBI taxonomy): Eukaryota > Viridiplantae > Streptophyta > Magnoliopsida > Myrtales > Myrtaceae > Angophora > Angophora floribunda. The sequence continues at coordinate 19,058,596 of CM024709.1, forward strand.
GGTTGGGTCGAAAATGGTCCGACCCATATTGACCCATTTAACCCATTTTGACCCAATTCATGTAATGTAAATCTAATGACCCATACCCGACCCGACCCACACCCGACCCATACCCGACCCAACCCGTATTGCTAAAAACCATTATTATTGTAGAGAAATCCAAACTCACTCGAAACTCTATGTTAAATGACTCACTCAACTCATATTTGACATATATTTAACTTTTACTTAACTCATATTTGACCAATATTTAATTTTCACTTGACCCATATTTGACCCATATTCAACTTTCACTTAACCCATATTTAACCCATATTCAACTTTCACTTGACCCATATTTAACCCATTTAAGTAAAAGTGAGTCATAATATGGGTTTATGACCCATTTTGACATCTCTAGCTACAGTTGCCTACTCACGAGCCTTAGAGGGATCGCTCTCTTCGATCATCGGTACTGCATCATCTAGGGCCTGTAAATGTTAACCACGACGGATTGAGATAAACTCAGCAAGTTAAAGTCCTAAGCCCCGGTTAGGAACTTCGCTCGCCTTGGGAGTTTAACATACAACCTAATCCAACAGTCATCACAATGCAAAGAGAAACAAAAGCATAGGACAGTTCAATAGGCAGACACAACCACAGGCGATCCTACTTGGCCTTAGCACACGTGACCTGTAGAAACTATCATTTAACTCATCAAACATTAAGAGCATGCGAATAATCAGAGCACCTCACACAACTTTCTCATGTCTCACACTCACACATGCTCCGATTATTACGCCCCCTCCTGGGCCACGGCACAACCTTATGGTTAGCGGTTCTTGGCTAAACCAGCTTCGTCATCTTTATCTTGAGGCACGGCGACGTCAATGGCTCACTCCCAAGACGGCATTCCCAAAGGAGCATAGGACCCACCCACTACCGTAGCCTCGCAACTAACAGAGGCCCGGGACTCGCCCCCATACCGCAGTCCCACAAAGTTAACCCCTCCCTGTTAGGCATCCGACCGAAGTCAGGCGACCCACTGGCCACGGCACAACCCCATAAGGATTGACAGTCTTCCGGCAATGCCGGGTTCTCCTCTTAATGTGACCATGCAACACATCATCAATCAATTCGTTCTTTTCTTTGCTCTGTTATGAATGCACATTGGTCATGCTCATGCGACATGCTATTTTTGATAACCCACGCAATATGTCATGCAATTTCACTCGACAATTCCAAAATTCAATTTCCAATCAGCATTCGATCATGCGTTTCATCAATATTCACAAGTATAATTAACAATCGGCACTTTAATAAATCATAACAACCAAGAACACATCAAAATAAGCCAAAAATTAGCTTTTGCATGAACAGTGCCATGAGCAGTAATCCGTGAACAGTGATTAGTGAACAGTAAATTTGTCCGAAATGAAATAAATAAATAAATAAACTTAACCATGGTTAACAAATTAACCTAACCATAGTCAAATTAACCTAACCATAGTTAAATTCTAACCTTGGTTACTTTAATACTAATTATGGTCAATTAACTAACCCTAGTCAGAATTAATTAACCAAACTAATTAACCAATCAACCTTAATTAATCACAAACACACAAATACACTCATTAACCCCTAAGCAAGATTAACCCCTAAACAAGGATTAGGAAGTTAACTTACTTGGATCGGAAATCTGGCGACACCGGCGCGTAGAGGGGAACGAGGGCTACAAGGGGTAAGCTCAGGGACAGCAACAGATGACAAATGATTGCCGAAACGGGCCAAAAACACTGCTGGTTACTGTTAACGCGGAACTGACTAGCAGTGCAGAAAAGGCCGAAACGGGCGGTCCGGGGCAACTAGGGGTGACCGGGGGTGCGCGGCTGGCTTCCTAACTTCCAGGACTACACTTTGGGTGGTGGTGGCGGCTCCGGTGATGGCGGCAAAGCTGTTTTCCGGCTAGAAAACAGTAAAGACAGCAAGGGACGCCAAAAATGGAAGAGAAAAGGAAGAGAAAAAGGGAGAGATAGTGTGGCTGGGCTGGTGCACGAATTTTGGGGGAGAAAGAGGAGAGAGAAGAGGCTGAAAACTTGAAGGAGAAACCAAGGCAAGTGGGCTTGCCACTTGCTTGAAGGACCAATAAAAAACAAGCAATAAACAAGCAAAAATAATTCCCACTTGGGCACAAAAGCAAAAGGCCAAAGAGAGATGCCCATGGGCTGGAAAGGGAGGAGAACTTGGGCCAGTTTGGGCCCCTCTTGGCCTGGGCTGAATGGGTGCAAGGCCCATTTGGCCGGGGTCTTAGGCCGGCCCACTCGCGGGCCCGAAACCCAGTCCAATTCTTCTTTTTCCGACGCTTCCGTGTCCAATGGAAAATTCCAAAATAAATGAGGTGACGTCCAAGTATTTAGTTATGATATCATTGAGAAGTCGATTCCCAAAATCGAATTAAACTCAAGCTAAATTGAGTCGATTTTCAGGATGTTACAAGTTGTTTCCAGAAAATCTCAATCAAGCGTGTCATATGCTTTCCGAAAATCAACTTTGATAGCGCACTTTGAAGAGTGAGTGTCCAAGTGAAATCCACTTAATAGCTCTTGAGCCAGGAGAATATTATCAGTAATATGTCTGCCTTTGACAAAAGCTGTTTGAGCGGGGCTTATAATGTCAGGAAGCACCATAGAGATTCGTTTGGATAGGATCTTAGTAATGCATTTATAAATAGTATTACAGCAAGCAATATGCCTAAAATCATTAACCGACGACACGTTCGGAATCTTAGGAACCGAAGCAAGAATGGTATAGTTAGTCTCCAGGAGTAAGCTCCCAATATTGAAAAAATCCAGGACTGTCTCTATGACAGAGGGTCCAACCGTTTCCCAATTCTTCTTAAAGAAATCAAAGTTGTACCCATCAGGGCCGAGGTGCGGACCTCTGGAGTGCCAAAAGTTGGCACAAAGGGACACTTAAGTGCCAAAAGTTACAAAAGGTACACTTAAGTGCCAAAATCGGAGCAAAAGGGATCGGTTAAGTGCCAACGGCGAAATTCCGGCCAAATTGCCACGTGTACATTTTCCGGCGACTTCATTTCTGATGGAGCATTTTTCTCAAAAACAAAAAATCCACGTGGCAATTTTTCTTTTTAAAATTGTCCACGTCAGATTTTTTAAAAATTAAAATCGATTTTATTCAAAAAAAAAAAAAAAAAAAAGGGGAGGAGGGGATCGGCGAGGCAGCCCTCGCCGCCGCCGCCGTCGCCACCCCACCTCGCCGGGAAGGGCCGGCGAGGGTGGGCGAGGGTCGGCCGGGGTCGCCGAGCCCCGGCCGGCTGCGGCGAGGGCGGCGCGCCCTCGCCCAGATGCGGGGCGAGGGTCGCGACCCTCCCCCAGATTCGGCGAGGGTCGACGGCCCTCGCCCGGCGGGCCAAGGGCCGTCGGCCACCTGACCCCTCGCCTAGCTGGTGCAGGTGGCCGACGGCCCTGGCCCGGCTGGGCGAGGGGCGCGCCGGCCCTGCCGCCGCAGACCGGCCGGGGCCCGGCGACCCCGGCCGACCCTCGCCCACCCTCGTCGGCCCTTCTGGCGAGCGAGGGGGGGCGGCGGCGGCGGCGGCGAGGGCTGCCCTCGCCGATCCCCTCCTCCCCTTTTTTTTTTATTATTATTAATAAAATCGATTTTATAATAATATATTTTTAATTATTTAATATTATTTAATTAATAATTTTTAAATCCACGTCAGCCAAAACGACGTCGTTTTGGCTGATTTTTGGCCGATTCAGTTTCCGGCGAGCCACGTAGGCAAGAAAATTAATAAAAAATTGCCACGTAGGATTTCCGGTAGGGTTCCGGCGACTTGGCACTTAAGTGATCCAATTTTTTTAAAAAGTGGCACTTAAATGTACCTTTTGTAACTTTTGGCACTTAAGTGCCCCTTTGTGCCAAGTTTTGGCACTCCCGCTGTACTTATGCCCATCAGGGCCTAAGGCTTTATTCCTGGCCAAAGAGAACATTGCTACCTTAATTTCCCGAGAACTAACAGGCTCAAATAAGGATCTAACTTGGACATCAGATAGAGTATGCTTCAGGACCTCCTTGACCTCACTGGTTGAAGGCCGCATAGCCGTGTTCTTCGGAGCTAGAAGATCCTGAAAATAAGAGACAAAAACCCGCTGAACTTCCTCAGGTTTAGTGACCATATTACCTGCACCATCTTGGACTGAAAGAATTCGGTTACGCATGTGGTGGTAGTTGACTGAGTAATGGAAGAATCTAGTATTCTGGTCTCCTTCCTTCAGCCATCGAATTCTAAATATTTGTTTGAAGAATGACTCCTCTAAAGATCGAAGCTCATAATATTCACGAGCTTGGGCTGATTCAGTCTCAGCCAAAGAAACATTCAGTGGATCCTAAGTGAGCGCCTCTTGGGTGGCATAAAGAGCACGCTTGGAGTAGCGGATCACATGGAGATGTCAGAGAACACTTTCTTATTTAGATGCTTTAACTTGTGTTTTAGGAGTTTGAACCTGGTATATAACTTATACATGGGATTACCTGGAGTTTGAGTCTCCCACACCTGGGAGACCATGGCATTGAATTTCGGATGAGTTATCCAGAAGTTGAAGAATTTGAAGGGTCTTTTATGAGGCCGAGGGGCCAAGACTCTGACCAGCATTGGGGTGTGATCCAAGATGCCAGGGGGAAGAAATACAACCTTTGAATATGAGTAATCCAGGCTCTATTTGCTGTTAACCAATATTCGATCAATTTTCCTTTGTTTACGTTGAGCACCCGAAGAAGTTGACCAAGTGTAACGCATCCCAAGATACCTGAGATCATCTAGCTCAGCTTGACATATGCATTCATTGAATTCATCAAACGAAGGAGCCAATTATCCGAGCTCCCCAGACGATCTGAGGAATCTTGTATAGCATTGAAATCTCCCGCCACTATCCAAGGAGTATTCGAGAGGTTATAGCTCAATCGAATAAGGTCATTCCATAAAGGTCTTCTAGCAACAAATGTATGGTCTCCATAAATAGCCGTAAGATTTAGGATAGACCCAGTATGCAAAATCTTAAGCGTGCCATGGATAGCTTGGCTAGACACAAGAGAGCTAGTAAATTCCACCAAAATAGGGTTCCAACCAACCCAAATATGACCTCTCTCAGAAGAAACATAATTATTAATCCACCGCCAACCCGAACATAAGTTAGAAGAGATAGAACTAAAACGGTGAGGCAGGACCTTGGTCTCTATCAGTCCAAGACAACAAATATTGTTATCGCGCACAAAACGCCTCACTTCAGATTGTCTGACTGGGTCTATGATATCCCGAATATTCCAAAAGCCTATATTCATGTATATACAAGAGTCAAGGCAACAGATTCCTACCTGCGCTTCCCCGTTCGCTGCTTGCTGGCTGGCGGTTTTTGGGGAGTGGCCTTCTGCTTTGGCTGGGGGCTACCCTTGCCAGTATCGTGCGGTGTTTGAGGCTGCTGAGGAGGACGAGAATCAGCATCCTCAATGGAAGGAAGAACAACTATAAGGCCAAGGGAGGGGACTGCCTTCTGGGGGACTGGAGAGGGGATAGGGTTCTTGGGACCCAGAGAAGGGTCAGTCTTCTAAGGAACTTCGGAACTGACCATAGGGATGTCCACCTCCAGATTTCCATCCTCCGAGATAATAGAAGCATCAGCATCATCATCTAAATTGTCTGTAGATGAGAAAGAGTTCGAAGAGGCCTTCAGTTCAGCATAACTTGAACCAACCATTTGCTTTATGGCATCATCAAAGCGAATTGGTTCTTTGCTTTGTCTCTGAAGGGCGGGCCTGGGGGATGCTGGGGAGGGAGCACCATACTGAGTCGGCCTGTGTTCCGGGATCCCAGACTTTCGCCGAAGAGAGCGCTTGCTTGCTGGTTGAACCCGCCACTGTCCTGGCGAGTCATGTGTTGGAGCAGGATTTCCAACTGACTCCAAAGCTACGTGGGCCTGGTTAGCATTTAAAGTCTGAGGGCCTTCTGTTTGTTCTGTTGTCCGAAGAGCAGGAGCAGCTACTGGAACCAGCTGACCAGATGAGTTCTCCTCGGAGCTGCACCTATGGCCAAAAGTGCCACACCGCATACATGAGATCGGTCTCCATTCATATTCAATGGATACCATCCGAGTTGCCCCATTCAAGTGCACCTTCACTTGATCTTTCTTGATATCAGCAACAGTCAGCTCGACACAAACCCAAGCATATGAAATCAATTTCAATCCTCAGTATTTTGATCAACATATAGGGGGTTACCAACCACACTAGCAATACCGCTTATACCACGGGCCGACCACAAGGCCAAGGGTATATTTCTCAGCCTTATCCACACGAGGACTTTGGCATGATTGTCTTTCTTTAACTTCAATAGCGGATCCCACTGCTGCTGTATCAAAGGGACTCGTGCAACTGTGATAGGGCTGATGTCCAGCAATCTTCTCCTATACTCAGCATCAGGAGTACGGAAGAAGAAAAATCCTTGATCGTCTGCCTTGACATCAACCAGCTTGGTGCCCCAGGCGTGCTTAAGGGTAATTTCAACCAATTGGAATGGGAGCTTCTTGCCAATGAGGTAACCTACATGACATTCAAACCACATGGGATCCGTTGCCTCAAAGGCATCTGCTGCAAAGTCAGCAACCCATTCATTTTCAACATTCACCGGAGCAACGTATGAGAGATTGTATCCTTTAATCGCAGTACGGGCTACATTTACCCATGAGCGGGGAGCAGCAGAATCCTTGCCATTTTGCATCTAGCTAGACAGACGAAACCGAGATTGCTGGGTACCGCTTGGAGGAGGGAGTGGGCCATTCAAGTTTCAGCTGATGATCCTAGTCAATTTCCAGGTTGCATTTGAGCCCCTACAGTCGCTGGACCCAGCGAATGCACATAATTTGGAATCTCAGGGGCGGTCGAAGACACACCACCCCTATTCATGCTTGGACGGCCACGAGACTTCGACCGGTTGAAGGAGGCCGGCTACGGCTCCTTCGACGGCTACTCTCCACCTCACGGGTAGTATGATTCGAAGGAAGTCGAAGCTCATCCATTAAGCTAGCACCCAAAGTCATGCCAGCTGAAGAAATTCCAGAATTTGCAGAACAAAAAACCTTATCCCCAGATCTAATTTTCCAGGAGATTGGGACATACTTCGCTCAAAAGCTTCGGTGAGATTGAAGACCAAGGGGAGAGTAGCAATCCCTCCAAAAATGAGCTCCAATGGAGCCGTGAATCGGCCAGACAAGCAGCTCGAAATCGCGGATGAACAGTGACGCATACCATAATTTGGAAGAAGATCACGACTCTGTCGCACGTTCTTGTTACTTCTATGTTAACCCTTAATGTCACGATATTAATGCCTATATGTATGTATTTTTTTCTTTCTTCTTTTTTTTGCGCCTTATGGGATGGGGCCCACATGTCCCTCAATGTATGTCCGATGCTTTAGTGACATTGAGATGGTAATGAGTCTAACAACCCGACACAGGGACTTGTGCTTGATGCCAACAAATCGTGAAGAAATTTTTGGGTTTGGGGCATGAATCACCAACGTGCTAGCCTAAATTTTACAAATCACAAAGAAGTTGAAGGTGATGGAGACGCCAAATTGGGTACATTTGTTAAATTATATTTCGAATTTGAGTCATGTATGAAACTCAATCCGAATTGGATGAGGTGGATTGAAACTCTTGACCAAGTACTTACTGGAGAAGGGAGAAGAAGCAAGTAAAGGGCTGTACCCTCCTTTCTACTAGAAACTAAAGTAAAGGGCTGTACCCTCCTTTCTACTAGAAACTAACTCAATGATCTCATAAAGAAAGAAAAAATTGACTACCTCAAGACCAACGATAGCCATCTATATGTTCTAGAAAGTGAGGAAGTTCACGGAAAACGACTTTCACGTTCGGTTCAGAGAGCACTTTTTTCATTGAGAATTCCTCTTTCCCTTTCGTGTGAATTCCCTAGCGGACCGAGTGCCAGAAGACAGATGAGCTAACCGCAGCCCTCGTCTCGTGGATTCTATACCATTTTTTACTATAAAAAAAAAGAGTTGTCATATCTCGGTAATGGGATCTTTGTTGATTCGGAATCACGCTTTGTAGGATTTGAACCTACGACATCGGGTTTTGGAGACTCACGTTCTACCAAACTGAACTAAGAGCGTTTTCTTATCATAGTAGATAACTAAAGGCGTCAAAAATTATATATGACACTCACTTTAATATCAAAAGTTTTTATCGGCTCATTTAAGTGCCAAATCATAAAAAAAGGAATCACTTAAATGTTAACGATGAGAAATTCCAACTAACTTGATTATGTTGCATTCGTAAATAAAAATTTTAAGTGACATATCTTATATTTTTAAAAATCCAGTCCACATAGACGTGCAAAATAGCGTCACTCAGTCCAACGTGGATAGGTAATGAACAAAATGACGTTGCACGCTGTCCAAGGCAAAAGCTACATCGTTTGAGCTCGAGTAAAAAGGCCAGACTCGTCTCATCTCTCCCTGTCACTCGCTCACCATCGCTTGCTTGTCGTTGCATGCTCGCCCTCACTCGCCATCCACTCGTTGTTGCTTGTTCATTGCCCATGGTGAAGGTGTGTTTCTCTCTCTGTGTCACTCAATTGGAGGGGAAAACTAGGGTTCGTGAGAGAAAATTAGGGCTTTTGAAGGAAAAATTTGGAGTTGTGAGCCATTGCTGAAACTCCTATTCTCTATTTGCATGATTGAGTTGTTAATTTTGGGGGCAAACCGAAATAGGGAATGAATTTGGGTTCAATGGCTAGTTAGGGTTTGAAATTAGGAGCTTCTCTTTCAATTTGGGAATTTAGGGTTCTTATTTGGCGGAAAGAAACTAGACGGCGTCATTTTAGGGTTTCGGAGTTGATTGGATTCTTCGACGATCCATGGCGGATTAAGAAACAGATAAAAAAAGGTCACATCATATTTCCAGTTAAACAGGCCAACGAAAAGCAATGATTAAAAAAACTTTTGACATAAAAATGAGCGCCGTATACAAGTTTTAACATTCTTGATGTCATTTTCCCTACCAAAGAAATATTAAACTTTATATGGAGTGATGTATATAAGTTTTAATACTCCTAGTTTCCTTCTTCCTACTAGAGAAGTATTAAACTTTTATACAGGAAGAGATTCCTTTTAATCGCACAAGAGCAAGAAAATAAAGGAGGAGTTCTCTGCCGCCACAGGACAAAAATAAGGGACTCTCGGTCTTTATTAATTATATATTATTTTGTGGAGTCCATTAAGTGTGTCAGAAATGAAGTCAATTGTACTAGCGAAGTGAGATACTGCCCGTGGGTCTTCTTCGAGGGTGGAAGTGTTAGTGAGCCACTTTTTTTTTAATGGAGTTACAAAAAATGTTGGTGGTTTTTTTTGGAAAATTTCCAAAAAGGACATGAAGTACTCATATTTTTTTAAATAAAAGCTTGAAATGAATCTTATTTCAAATAATTACTTAAAATACCATCACTTTATCAAGTAAAGAGTTAAAGTAAATCATATTTTAAATAAGAACTTGAATTTGATTATATTTGTTTCAAATGAGAATCTGACTTTTCGATAGTCAATGATATTTTCGTCATTTACCATTTTCTTTTTTTTTCTTGTATTCTTTCCTTTTTTCCTTTTTTTTGTTTTTGTTTTTTTGGTCTCCTTCATCCTCTATGCCGGTGGCCGGCCAACTAATGAAGGGTTGGGCAAGAGTCGCCCTCCCCCGATTTGACGAGGGCCACCCTCACTTGTGGCCGGCGAGAAACAGCCTTGCCCTAGGGGAGGCCACCCCTTGCGGCATCCGCGAGGTCGGCCCTCGTCAGTGAGATGTTAATACCTAAATTTTATCATTTTACTTAAGGCTTAATCACAATAAAATTAGGGATTAGTCTCTAAAAAAAATAAGTAAAGTAAATAATTTTCGTTAAAGGCATAGTGTATATATTAGAGGTATTTACATCGCTAGCGATTATTATTAAAATTTTCAAAACAAATTCAAAAAACATTCTCAAAAAAATTTAGGAAAAAATTTGAAAAAATAAAAAATTTGAAAAAAGAGAGAGAGGCCAGTCGGGCCAAGTTGGGGCCAATCTTGGTTTGGACCCTTCCTCTTTTCCCTTCTCCTTTCAAATCCTTATTTAAAATAAGATTTATTACATGCTCTTATTTAAGAAAATGAGAGCACGTCTGACTTTTAATGGAAATTTCCCATGTTTTTTCGGTTAGAATCCCCCAATGTTGGTCCGGTGATAATTCCACCGTTGGATTGGCTCTCCATCAAACCGCTCGAGATTAAACTTTCCGCTAGCTTTGTTGAACATATCCATTCTGTTTGACTTCCTAAACAGCTGAACTCCGAATTTTTCCATTGGTTTTAATTCTACCATCTGCTGCGATTGATAACCATTCTATTTTAGAAATAGTTTTAGAAATAGATTTTTCTAATTTTATTTTTTGGATGAATTTCTGAACAAAAATATGCGTTTAATAACGACACAAAATTTTGTTCGTAGAATACAAATTCATTCAATAACGACATAAAATTTCTCCCTCTTAGATGGTGACGGTAGGGTAATAGTGAGGACAAGCAACAAGAAGGATTTTTATTTCTCAATTTTATTCCAAAAATAGAGAAGTAGAAAATTTCATATTTCTATTCTAAACCTATTTTTAGACTAAAAATTTATTCTAAAAGAAAAAAAGAAATTGCACTATCAAATGGATTATTTCTGGGAATAGAAAAATAGTTGTGCAATTATCATGCGCGTCCTAAGTGATCATAAATTTAATGAAGTTCAATCAACTCTAATGCTGAATCTTAACTACCTTATCGAGGCCTTTCATTTTTTTATCATTTTTTTTTGCATCTTCTTTTCATCATTTTGTTTGTCGATTTTTATTTATTTGTTTGTTATTTCTTTTCTTGTTCGGTCCCTAAGTCCAGAACACCCGTGCACACTAACCCGCAAGCTTCCATTCATACTCTTTCGTTCTTCTTTTGTCTTCTAGATCCAAAAAATACCTTAACTCTTTCTCCTTCTTTTAACCTATAGCATGTACACTCTGCTATGCTTCACCGAACACCATCTGAGCAAGTTGAAATCTAATTGACGGTAGAACAGCTTCATCTGAGCAATTCAAGATCAACCGCCATCTTCTTCGTTTTCAGACATACAGCATGTATATTCTGCACTCCCTCTCATTCCATTATTGAAAGATCCAGTAAAAAAAGAAGAAAAGAAAAATTCAGCAAATCCAGTTTTATTCTCACCAGCGACCATTCCCCAGTCACGCAGATACAAACAAAGTGAAATTACAAAATGAACTAGCATGCACCACCATTATTGTAGTAATTCATTTTCTCGCACAAGGGATATATAATCCTTCAATCTATGCCTAATGAAGGCATCAGCAGAAGTCAACAAAGTTTTTTCAGTTCAGCACAAAAATATTCCTAACTAATTTCACAGTCAAATGCATAAGTTGTAAGCTTCGAATGCATATCAAAATCGATATCCTCAGAGATAAACTCTGAAGCCAATGGATTTATCTAACCTACTTATCAATGAGCAGGGCAAATTTGTCACGGCCTCGGAAGCGACAGTGATATTTCTCTGGCATTTAAGGATGATAGCCTCTAAAAGTTCAGGAAATTACTGAGGAAAAAAATCAGTGCAATTAATCGATTCGAAATCGGAAACTAAGGAAATAGAGAGGACTCAGCCTTGAATCTGTTGCAGCGATCAAGTGATGCAGAGCTGGAATTTGGGGTCCGAGTTTGGCCAGACTCTACTTGAAGCTGCTCTCATTTTTTATTCAATTATTTCTATGATTGGAGCTCTAGGATATTCTCCCAGCTTCTTCCTCAATCAGAAGAACCGATGGTATTAGGTTTGCTGAAACCATTGACATGAAGATTCAATCGTCGAAATCCTTGAGTAAGGAAGAGCCACAGATTGGCTTCGATTCTATGAAGGTTGTGTTATAAATATGGTTAATGGATCAATGAAAGCCAACAAATTAAGATACGTCTTTTCTGTTCACGTATTTATTAATATATTTATTGAATTCATGAATCTCTTTGAATCACGTATCTTTTGATTCATGAATTTCTTGGATACATATTTAATTTATAAATCTCTTGGATTCACGTATCTCTTGATTCATGAATTTTCTTGGATACATATTGAATTCATGAATTTATTGGATTCATGTATCTCTTGATTCGTGACTCTCTTGGATACATGCGTCTATTTAATTCATGTATCTCTTCTGTACATAAACTTGAAAGCTCAATAAATAGATAAAAGCATAGAGCTTCATCAGAAGATTTTTTCAGAAAGAAAAAATTCAAGAAAACGAGTCCAAAAGAGATTTGAAATACTACTCTATTCTTATGATTTTTCTGAGTGTACTGGTTCAATTAAACGGTTCAATTGAATCCTATTTGCATAGTGCTAATCCAAACAGGTTTGAGGTGTTGTATCTTGGGAGGCATAATTCGCGAATCTGCGGAGCACCGTTGGCGGGAACTAATCGCCTTAAGGAGATTCGGACATCCATACCTCACCTCCAATTTTATGTTATTTTTCCAGTGATAGCTTATTTTTATTTTCTCCAAGATTTGTAAGTTTACATAAAAAGAAGAATAATATAAAGTTGTCATCGTCTTCTTTACATTGATATTCTGATTACAACAAATAGTTTGTTTTCTTTAGAGTATATTCCAACAATCTTAAGACGATTAACTCACTCACTGTTTGTTGTTTTGATCAAATTATTGAGATGGCTGAAAACAATCAAGTGCCTTCAATGTCCAGAATATTTCAGGAGACGTTTCTATGGTCAATTCGATCGTTGCTATGGGAGATGTTCAGCCCTCGGGGCTTGAATTTGTAGCAACCAATGCTACGGGCCCTTGGGCCAACACCAATTTTGGTGGTGCAGGTACAAGTCTTACGACTGATATGCCCAGGACTGTTTTCCATAACAGTACAAGCCAAATGGCTTTTGGCTCCATTTCTGGAGGGATAGTTCAACGAATCTTGCCTACTATGATGGCAACACCTCCAGTTACAACTAATGAGAAATTGGAGAAATTCACCGGAGTGGGCTTTAAACAGTGGTAGCCGAAGATGTTCTTCTGTCTGACCATGCTAAATCTGACAAAGTATTTATCGGAGGTGTGCTCGGTAATTAGTCCAGATGAGCACGATGTCATGACGCTCTGTGCATTGGAGGCTTGGAAGCATAGAGACTTCTTATGCCAAAATTATATTCTTAACTATTTAGCGAATTCTTTATATAATGTTTATTGTAATATTGAATTTGCTAAACAGTTATGGGAGACCTTAGAGAAGAAATACAAGATTGAGGACGTTGGCACCAAGAAATTTATAGTTGCCAAATTCTTGGACTACAAGATGATAGATTCTAAACCTGTCATGAGTCAGGTTCAAGAATTGCAATTAATTCTAAGTGACATGTCTGTTGAGGGAATTATACTTAGTGAATCATTCCAAGTGGTGGCCATGATTAAGAAACTGCCTCCAGTGTAACATCCTGAATTTCGACCAATTCCGGAATAGATGAAATTGTTATTTTATCAAGGCACTGTTAGTTACGTTTACTCTGAATTGGCCACTCACGAGTTAACTAACTGTTCGGCAAGGCAATTAAAGATCGGTACACGTGCGACTAGTGAATTTAATTAGGGATAGGCCACTCGACCATAAGGATCAAAGAGGAATAATACTAAACTGTTGCAAGCCAATTAGCGAACGGAAATAAATCGATTCGGCAAAAATATGAGGTCGGATTGCGGGTGATTCTGCATGACTTCGATATTAATTGCGAACGACATTAAACCGATTTCTTTTTGACCTTGTACTCAGTGTGAGCAATTAACCTCGTGATTACATGACAATCGAGGATCGCCCTAATTTGAATATGCACGATCGTTAATTGAAAAGCTATCAATCACGGGTCAAACGCGCAAGAACCCCTAAACGCCGCCCGAAAGTTAGGTCGTACTAAAATCGCGATTGATCGATGTTAACCACGAATTTCAATCCGGTATCAGGTATCGAATTTTAAGGATGTCGAGACAAAAATATTGGACGTTGTTTCATTGATTCTCAAATATATTGGTAAGTCCAAAATTATCAGAAAAGGATTCAACGGGCCGAGTTTTGGAGCCAAATAATTGAGAATTTGTGCTTCAGGGGTAAAAAGACAAAAATATCCCTTTCAAGAAGCTTGCTTAGGTTTTGTCCTATTCTAATTTCTTTTTCTTTTTCCTTTTCTTTTTCTTTTGTTTCTCCCCACGTTGGCCGCCCCCTCCTTCCTCTGCACGTTTCCTTTCCCCACCCCTTTGTTGACTTTTCTCTCTCTCTCTCTCTCCAAGTTCTGCACGCAACTTTCCCTTCCCATTTCCCCATTTTTCCTTTCCCAATTACCCACGGTCATTTTCCCTTTCCCCCTCTGCAGAACCGAAACCCCCTCCCCTTGTTTCTTTCGGACATGCCATCATCCGAAATCGCCGCACTGCCGCTTGCCGTTGGTGCGCCGTCCACCGCGCCTAGCCACTGCACATCGTTGCCCCCGTCCGTGCCGTTTCGAGCCATCCAAGCCGCTCGCTTCTCGATCTCGCCGTCGCCGAGACCCATTTTCGTCGCCGCTTGTCTCGACGTTTCGGATGTAGCCGCGCGTTCCCCTTGCCGCCGCCGTCGCGCTCACGTCGTCGGAATCGCTAAACCGTGAGTCGATTTCCTAATCCCTTAGTTAGGGGTTAATCTTGCTTAGGAGTAGTTTAATTAGTTTAATTATTGATTAGTGCTTTGGATGATGATTGATTAGCATTAAGATATTATTTGATTAAGCTTGCTTAGTGTTAAGCATGGTTAGAATAAAGTAATCGTGGTTAGAATAAAGTAATCGCGATTAGATTAAAGTAACCGCGGTTAGATTAAAGTAACTGAGGTTAGATTAAAGTAACCGTGGTTAGGTTAGTTAACCATAGTTGGGTTAATTAACTGCAGTTGGGTTAGAATAGTAACCATGGTTAGTATTAATAAATATTATTATTATTTTTTGTGTAAATAATAATTTATTATTTTCGGAATTATTAATTAATTAAATTAATTAATAATTTCGAATTATTATTATTAATATTGTTATTACTATTCATTTCTCAAATTAATTATTTTTGGGAAAAATAATTAATTGTGATTATTTATGGGAAATGATTTTTAATTGAGTAATTTTGTGGGAAAATTACTATGGTCTAATTTTTTAATGTCAATAGCATTCATGTACTACGTTATCAAATGACATTGAGTTATTAAAGAATGATTTTATTAAATGAAATTATTTGGGTTGGATAATTAATTATGGGATTGGAAAATAATTACAAGTATTTTGTGGGAGTAAATTATTTTCTAGGAACAATCGACTATAGCATGCTTCTTAAATGAGTATTTTTGAGTATAATTATAGTTTATACTTATTTTTGGGATAATTGAGTATTATTGGGGAATATTTGATTGTCGTAGTCATGAGGACATGTATTTATTTATTATTGAATATTGAGACGTGTATTTATTTATTATCAAATATTGAGACACGTGGGTGGGTATCAATAATTATTAAAGTACGTGATTGTTTTGGAAAACTGTGCAATTATCGTGATATTGATTGGTCGGAATTGATTGATAGATTGTGACTTGAATTGTTGGTTGTTCCGAAGAGTTAGGGAATGTGCGTGATTGAATGCTGATTGGAAATTGAATTTTGGAATTATTGAGTGATACTGCATGACATATTATCTGAAATGGCATGTCGCATGAGCATGAGCGTATGAGCGATGTTGCATTCACGACCAAGCAAAAGCAAAGACAAGAATGAACTGTTTGTTGATGTGTTGCATGGTCAGATTAAAGTTGATAGCCCGGTTGAGCTGGATGACCGCCAATCCTTCAGGGTTGTGCCGTGACCATTGGGTCGACTGACAGTGGTTAGATGCGGGGCTGCGGTAGTGGGATGGGCCCCATGCTCCTTAGGGAATGTCGTCGATGGGGGAGAGCCCATGACGTCGCCGTGCCTCGAGGTAGAGGACGATGCATGGTCTACGACCAGTTGACCGCCAACCATAAGGTTGTGCCATGGCCTAGAGGGTTGTAATAATCGGAGCACGTGTGGGCATTGAGATATGAGAAATGTGTGCTATGCTCTGATTATTTGCATGCCTCTTATTGTTGCTATGAGGTGATTGACAGTTTCTGCAGGTTGCGTGTGCCAAGGCTAGGTAGGGTCGCTTGTGTTTGCATATGCTTGTTGAACTATCGTCTGATAATGCTGCTTGAGGTGTGGTATGTGTTGTTTGCCGGAACTAGGTTGCATGATTAGACTACCCTTGAGGCGAGCGGAATTCCTAACAGAGGCTTACGATTTTGACTTACTGAGATTTTATCTCATCAGTTGTTGAATAACCATTTTCAGGTTTGTTGGATGGAGGATCGACGCGTGTTTCGGCTTGTGGCCGTTTTTTAAGGGAGTAGATTAACCCTAGCTTGTTGGTTTTATTGGCTCAATAGGAAGATGCCCATGGTAAGGGCTTGTACTTGTAAACTTCCTAGGGTTAATCAGTAGATAAATAAAGCAATACTTTTGAATGTGTTCTTGTTGAGTTTTCCTGCTATCCCTGCTTTTGTAATTGATTGGGTATTGCGTTTCGCTTCCGCATGCGTTTAATTATAAGATAAAAATAACGGTCGGCAATGGATCTTGGAGAGTCGTAAATCAAATGACCGCAAGAGAACAGGGGTTGCCGCGTGCTCGAGGGTCGGGGCGTGACATCTGGGCTGGTTAGACTTCAAAAATTATTTGAAGCACAAACGGAAGGAGATGAGCCTTGAAGATCTCATTTTGCGCCTCAGAATCGAGGAGGACAATAGAAGGAGTGCGAACCCTTCTTCTGAGCTAAAGGCCAACGTTGTGGAATCTTCCAAATCCAAGCAAGATAGAAAAATGAAGATGTCCTTTCAAGGAAAAGTCAAGCAAACGGAATAGTTCAAGAAATTCTAAGGGACATGTTTTATATGCAACATGCCTAGCTATCGAGCTAAGGATTGCAAGAAATGCCTGAAAAAAGGCAAGAACGATGGTGTAGCCTAGCAACTGAATTTGACAGAACATGACAATATTGAGAGATTATTTGTTGTGGTAATGTTTGAAGCATCTCTAGTGTTGAACACTAATGGCTAGTGGCTAGACATAGGTGCCACAAATCACATATGTGCAGATAAACATATGTTTTCATCTTATGAGAAGGCTAAAGAAAATGAGAAGCTTTATCTGGCTAACTCTGCATCAGCAAAGATTGTCGGAAGAGGAAATGTGATCCTAAAGTTTACATTTGGCAAGGTCACCCTGCTAAATGTGTTGCATGTACTAGAGATTTGGAAAAATCTAATTTCTGGCCGCATACTTGTTGAAAAAGGGTTTGAAAGTGGTATTTGAATATGACAAGTTTGTACTTTCGAAAGGAGGGATGTATGTGGGGAAATGGTACTTGTGTAATGATTTGTTTAAAGCCAATGTGGCTGTTATTGATGTAAACTCGAATTATGTGTACCCAAAGACTATTAATAAAGAAAAGTCTTCAGTTTACACTGTTGTGTCTCCTTATCTATGGCATGCTAGATTAGGACTTGTAAACTATGGTACAATGAAGAGAATATAAAACTTGGGTTTAATTCCAAAATTTGAGTTGGATGCCCGTTACAAGTGTGAGACTTGTGTTGAGGCCAAGTTTGCCAAGAAACCTTTCAAATCCGTTGAAAGAACAAGTGAACCTCTATATTTAATCCATAGTGATTTATGTGATTTAAAGTTTGTAGAAAGTAGAGGTGGAAAGAAGTACTTCATCACTTTTGTGAATGACTATATTAGATTTTGCTATGTTTATTTACTAACTAGCAAAGATGAGACTATGAGCATGTTTGTCAAGTGTAAAAATGAAATTGAAAACCAACTTGATAAACGAATCAAAGTGCTTAGGTCTAATAGAGGAGAAGAATACATCAATCAATTTCAAAGAGTTTTGTGCTAGTTTTGGAATAATTCTCCAAATGACTGCACCTTATACGCCACAACGAAATGGAGTTGCTGAATGATTGAACATGACACTAAATGAGATGGCTAACGCCATGCTTTTGAGTTTAGGTTTATCTCAGAGCTTGTGGGGAGAAGTAGTTTTAACTAAAAATTATATCCTTAATAAAATATCCCACAAAAAGGTAGGTAAAACTCCATACGAGTTATGGAATGGAAAGTTGCCATCCTACAATTTTCTAAAAGTGTGGGGGTGTTTGGTCAAGGTGGCAATTTCTCCTCCTAAATAAACTTGGTTGGGACCTAAAACGGTGGATTGCATATTCATCGGTTATGCTTAAAATAGTAGTGCATATAGATTTTTGGTTCACAAATCTGAAAATGTGAAAATCCATGTCAATACAATCCTAGAATCAAGGGATGCTGAATTTTTTGACGATATATGTCATGCAAAAAGAAATCAAGGAGAACTTTCTGAGAAAAGGTTTAGAGAATCATAATTTGAAAATGATGAAGTTATGACCAAAGAAGCCGAACTTCGAAGGAGTAAAAGGTTTCGAATTGAAAAATCTTTCGGACCTAATTTTCTAACATACATGTTAGAAGGTGAGCCGCAAACATTTAAAGAGGCAATGTGATCTCCAGATGCTCCTTTTTGGAAAAATGCTATTGACAATGAAATCCATTCTATCCTAAGTAATCATACTTGAGAATTGGTTGATCTTCCATTTGAAAATAAACCAATTGGATGTAAATGGATATTCAAGAAAAAACTAAAAGCTAATGGTTCTAAAGCTCGGCTTGTAGCCAAAGGGTTTAGACAAAAAGAGGGTCTTGACTACTTTGATACTTATTTACCTGTCATAAGAATAACATTAGTAAGGATGTTAATTACTATAGCTTCGTTATACAATTTGCAAATACATCAAATAGATGTGAAAACTGCATTCTTACATGGTGATCTTGACGAGGAGATTTATATGGAACAACTTGAAGGGTTCAAGGTCAAATGATAAGAACACAAAGTGTGTAGACTTGTTAAATCATTGTATGGACTTAAACAAGCTCCTAAGCAATAGCATGGGAAATTTGACTAGGTAATGATTCAAAAAGGATATAGAATCAATGAGTGTGACAAATGTGTGTATACTAAATTCACAATAGTTGGATATGTACTTATTTGTCTATATGTCGATGACTTACTAATTCTTCAAGATGATACTAAGGTCATCAGAATCACCAAGAACATTCTCAAGAAGAACTTTGAGATGAAAGATTTAGTGGATGTTATACTCGGCATCAAAATTCTAAGGAATTATGATGGATTAGATTTAACACAATTTCATTACATTGAAAAGGTAATTGAGAGATTTAAGAGATTCGGCATTAAAGATGCAAACAATCCTTTTCTTCCACACCTAACATTGAGAAAGAACACTGGAAATAGTATCAGACAGCTGTAATACTCTAAAGTAATCGGCATCATCATGGATTGCGCTAGACCAGATATTGCATACTCAATAAGTAAACTGAGTAGATATACTAGTAACCCAGGTCATGAGCACTGGAATGCTCTAATGAGAGTATAAGGATATTTGAAAAGGACTAAAGGCTATGTTCCACAATATGGCAAATATCCAACTGTTTTAGAAAGTTATTGTTATGTTAATTGGATTTTAGATTTTGATTAATCGAAATCGACTAGTGGATATGTGTTCACGCTAGGAGGTACCACAATATCATGGAAATCCTCTAAACAAACTCTAATAACATGCGCTACGATGAAATCAGAGTTTGTTGCTTTGGATAAAGTTGCTGAAGAAGTAGAATGACTTCGACATTATTTAGACGATGTTCTAATATGGCCAAAACTTATGCCTGCAATTTGAATACACTGTGACAATCAAGCAGCAATTACAAGGGCGCATGATGTGATTTATAATGATAAGTCTAGACACATTCATCGTAGACACAATACTGTAAGGCAGTTGCTTTCAAATGGAGTCATTTATTTAGACTTTGTAAAATCAAAGGAAAATATTGCGGATCTGTTAATAAAAGGTTTGTCAAGAGAGTAGATAAATTGCGCATCAAAGGGAATGGGTTTAAGAGCCTTAACCCAATAAAGAGATTCTAGGGTGGAAACTTAACTTATGCGATTGGAGATCCCATGGTTTAGGTTCAATAGGACAACGCAAATTCTAGAAACTCTAGTGTAAGCATCGTCTCCCATTCCTATGATGCAACAGTGTTTTCCTACAGCATTATTAAGGGTACGCTATGTGTTTAATGATTCCTATAACTTGAAATGTAACATCCAAGTAAGATATGGTAGGATATCTTTAATAGGAATGCACCTATATGCGTGGAGTTGACCGATTCTATGAAAATCTTTAAAGGCTAGATTTTCTAAAGCACGCATGAATCCTGAGAGGTTCAGGATCGAAAAAACGAACACAACCGATAACTAATCTTGAATTGGAAATACTCCATGTGAGGTTTATTGTCTAGGCTTACACAAACAACTGTTGATTCAAGGCTTAGTCCATCGACTAGTTAAGTAAGTTCAATAGGCTTTCACTAAAGAAGGTTTAAAGAGAAAGCTACCTATCTTGATGCGGTGTATTTCAACAAGTATGCTCAGATTCCTTCGAATCAAAAATGTTTTGTTGATCCATTAATGTGGGGAATTGTTATAAATATGGTTAATGGATCAACGAAAGCCAACAAATTAAGATATGCATTTTCTATTCACGTATCTATTCATATATTTATTGAATTCATGAATCTCTTTGATTCACGTATCTCTTGATTCATGAATTTCTTGGATACATATTGAATTCATGTATCTCTTTATTCATGAATTTATTACATTCACATATCTCTTGATTTATGAATCTCTTAGATACATGCGTCTATTTAATTCATGTATCTCTTCTGTATATGAACTTGAAAGCTTTATAAATAGATAAGAGCATAAAACTTCATCAGAGGGTTTTTTCAGAAAGAAAAAATTCGAGAAAATGATTCCAAAAGAGATTTGAAATACTATTATACTCTTCTGATTTTTCTAGAGTGTATTGGTTCAATTGAACGGTTCAACAGAGTCCTGTTTTCATATTGCTAATCCAAACAGGTTTGAGGTGTTGTATCTGGGAAGGCATAGTTGTGAATCTATGGAGCACCATTGACAGGAACTAATTGCCTTAAGGAGATTCAAACATCCGTATCTCACTTCCAATTTTATGTTATTTTTCCGCCGATATCTTATTTTCATCTTCTCTAAGATCTGTAAGTTTACATAAAAAGAATGATATTATAAAGTTGTCATCGTCTTCTTTACATTGATATTCTGATTACAACAAACAATTTGCTTTCACTAGAGTATATTCCAACAGGTTGAATCAAGAAGAAAATGTGCATGTTTGCTTCTGAGAAAACTCTAGGTTCAGAGCAGGCAATGGAGGAGAAGAATCGCGCCTCCAACGACTTTAGCAATGCCATATGAAAGATAGAATGTAACGGAAGCACCATAGCTTGGGAAGCAGCCAATGACGGCAGTTGACCATGAACTTAGGCCAACCAGGCTTGAATGATCTAGCTTGATGGGCCGAGGTTTGACGGGCTTAGTCTAAATGAACTAAACAACGCAGAATGGGTTTCACAAGGTGGTGATGGACCACGGCCATAGTTAAGATATATAAGGTGTGCTTGGTTTAGCTTTACAAATGAGCTTTCAGTATAATGCAAATGCTAAAAGCCTAAATCTACCCGATGAAATGTAAATTGTATTTAATAAAACTTTTTTGCAAATGGGCTTTTAATTGAATGTGTGCTTGATAAAAAAAAAACTTTTGCAATGGACTTTGTGGGTATATATATATTTATTATTATTATTTTTTTGAAAACTGAACTAAACCCTTCATCGGACCAGCGAAGGGTTGTCTCTATCTCTTCTTTTTTTAAATTTAACTTGCGGCAAAATTGGAAAGATGAAGAATTGCAGAGGATAGTTTTGGAAGGGAAAAATTAATTTGAGCATTCGGTCAAATGCTAAAAGCTCAAAGCTAGTCCATACTAGTAGAAGTGTTAAATGGGTGGGTTATGTCGAAAATGGTCTAACTCACATTGACACATTTAACCTGTTTTGACCCATTTTCATTCAATGTAAATTTGATAACCCATACTTGACCCATACCTGACCTGATCTATATTACCAACACATATTAATATTTAACTTAATTTAAGAAAATCTACTCCCACTTATTTAATCCACTTTAAACTTTTCACATATAAATTATTTGAATACAAATTTCACATCAAATTTATAAAGTAAATTAAATAATAAAAAATTAGTAAATAAAAAAAATATGGATACCTCTAAATTGAAATATTTTTGGAAAATAATGTTTTTAAAAATTCGATTTTTTTAATTATTTTAAAAAGAATTGATTTTTTATTATTATTTGTTTTTTTTTTCTTTTCCTTTCTTTTCTCTTTTCTTTCTTCTTCCTTTTCCTCTACCGGCGCTGCCCGACGGTGATTGGCCAAGATGCGGGCTGACGAGCATGAACTTGAGGCTCGGCCAATTTAGGCGAGCCTGAGGTTGCCGGAGGTGGTTAAGCTCAGGCTCGCCTGGATCTAGCGAGCCGCGAGCTCTATTGCAGCTAGTGAGTTTGGGACTCGCCTGCCTAGATTTGGGCGAGTGGCAGCTCAGCCAAGACCGGCGACCTCGCGGCTCACCTACCTAGATCTAGGCTGAGCTCTGGCTGGCGAGGTTAGGGCTTGCCAGCTCGAGCTCTATCGTGGCTTGCCTACCCAAATCCAGGCTAGCCGGAGCTCAGTCAAGGCTGGTGAACTTGCGGCTCGTCTACCAAATCCAAGCCAACCTCTAGCTAGTGATGGTGAGCTTGGGATTGGCGATGGTGATAGCGGCGTGACGGCGGGATCGGCAACGGAAGTCAGGAACACAGAGAGGAGGGGGATGGAAGGAGAGAGAGGATGAGTTTACCTAATAACTTAATTCATATTTGATCCATATTAAGACTCATTTTTATTTTTGCTTTATTTTCTAAGATTCATTTATGACATATATTTAATTTTCACTTAATTCATATTTGACCCATTTAACTAAAAGTGAATCATAATATGGGTTTATGACCCATTTTGACAGCTCTACCTACTAGCATTGGCTTTCAGCATTCCTAATGTTGGCTTTCAATTAAAAGTCACTTCTAAATTGTTGGCAAATGGTCCAGCATTTCCCTAAGGAGCTTTTAAGTCTGAAAGTTTCTTGAAAATGCTAAACCAAATGCACCTTTTATTGGCATTTCCTTTTTCCTTTTTTTTGGATTATTTCACAAAATAAGCGTGCTTCATCTATAGGCAAAAATTCAAATGTCAAAAATATGAAACTCTGTCTGCGAAAGATCTTAAATTTTGTCTTATGAAGTCGTGATTTATTCTGTTTGACTATATTTTCTCCATTTTGTTCATTGAGAAGGGTTGTTCATCTAGCATAAAATTTATGACTATTCTTCATTTGCTAGGCTCTCTCCCACAGGCAGTTGCTAACCAATATGGCCAAACGGCCTTCTCAAATCAAATTATTGCGAGGTATCATGCTGATTATGATGCACCAGATCACGATGGAAGAAGTCCTCTTCGTTGGTATGTCAAAATTGCTCTCAATGTCTCACCGCACGAGCGCCAGGAAACTGCTATCGCAAAGTTTGACGCACTCATTTCTTTGAACATACGAATTCCAATTGGGGAAAATTACTGAAAAAGATTCTACACCTATTGCATTTATACAAATTCGGTGCTAAACTTTTTAATTGTGCTAATTGTATTATAAGTCTTTCTCATGTTTTGCCAATTGACTTTATTGGGTCGATTTTGGCTGAAAATTGATGACATAGATGTATGGCTCTACATAGCATGGTGGGCATTGACGTGAATAATTTTTTTATCTTTCTGTAATTTTTTCTTTTTTATTATCTTTTCTTCACTTTTTCCTTTTTCTTTCCTTGGATTTAAGGCCATCAGCCTCACTAGCCACACGCGAGGACCGAGAAACCCTCATTAGCGTTAGGCAAGGGCATCACAGCCCTTGCTAGCCAAGGTAAGGGAATGCAGCCCCTTACCTAGCTTTGGCCAGGCGGGGCTATCGCGGCCTTGGCCAAAGACTCGACGAGGGTTGAGAAACCCTCACCAATACTAAGTGAGAGCATCACAGCCCTCATTGGCTCTGAGCAAGGGGCCTAGCCCCTTGCCTAGATATGGTTGAGGATTAGACCCATTGGGTTCGGCCCATGAGAAAACAGACAGGCAATGGGCTGAGGAGAAGCTAGATAAGGCAATGCGAAGAAGCTCAACATGGATAACTGTTCGAGAGAAGCAATAAGCATAAGGACGTTTCCGAGTAATCGATGCAGACGACGTCATAGATAAGACAATACAGTTACCAGCGCGGTACATGAGTTTTTGGAGGGATTTCAAATTGAAATAGTATCTGCCGAGGAGCAATTATTTGTAAGAGTTTGCTATAAATAGCTGAAGATGCACACTTGTGAAAGACCTTTTGACAATCGATCAATCTAAAAAATTAGTTATCTTTCGTTTATCTTTCTATCACACACTTACCATTTTATTAAACATTTACTTTTCTCCTGTTTATCCTTTACTTTGTCACCCACGATATAGAGTCCAATTGCTTCCTTTCTGAAACGACATAAAACCTGGTTTAAACAATAAAGCTGAAGCTTTGCCTATTCGGTGAAAGATATTTGTTGAGAGATCTCCTTTCTCGGGACACAGTTTAATACCCAACTATCCTGCTACTTAGAGTTAACTTGTACAAACAACTGAGTTGTCTCAATGTTAAAAACTCATACACAAGATTGGACGACTCATTGCACTGAAATGTTCTGTTGAAACATCGTAGGATTTCATGGAAGGTTTGGAACCTTTCTTGATGCGTTCAACATGCATATAGGTCACTAATATTAAGAGTTGACCATGTGTGCCTGCATTTGTGAATGTTGTGTATACTTTGTGTGACGTCCTGAATTTTTCGATCTATTTTGGATTTTATGAATGTATATTTCGTCAATACACTGTTAGTTGAGTCTCATTTTGAAGTGATCACTCATGAGATATTAATTGTAGGGGAAAGGCTATTAAGAAATTAAGTGCACACGCGACTAAAGAACTCGACCATGGGTGACGACTCGACCATAAGGATTGTTGAGGGTCGAGCAATCGGTTACTCGCAATTACATGATAGCCGAGGTCGTCCCTGTATTGGATAGGCTCGAGTGCATATTAATATTATTTTAACTACGGGTCAAATGCGTGTCCCTACAAGCCACCCGTTAGTAAGACACACTAAAGTTGCAGTTAAATGACTTGGCCATGATTTTTAATCCA
The DNA here is from genome assembly GCA_014182895.1 of Angophora floribunda. NCBI lineage: Eukaryota > Viridiplantae > Streptophyta > Magnoliopsida > Myrtales > Myrtaceae > Angophora > Angophora floribunda. The sequence continues at coordinate 19,084,178 of CM024709.1, forward strand.
AATTCAATTATTGGACTTTTCGGACGTCGGGATTAAATTATTGGATTTCTGCCTCATTAATTCCAAAATTTGCCATTTGCGTGGGAATTGTTGGGTTTTCAAGAATCATGTATAGGCAATTTAACATAAATGCAGTGGAAACAACAATGAAATATTTCTATACATGTTTCTCCAAATGCGTTATTCGTGCATTTCAATCAAAAATCTGAATATATAAAAGGAGTTAAACGAATTACCTCTCAAAGCGCGCTTTAAACGAATTGGTCCAAATGTTCTTCAGTTCGTCTCTCGAAGTTTGCTCTAAACGAATTGGTCCAAATATTCTTCAGTTTGAGTCCCACAAATGTCGGACCTCTAGTTCAGACACACCACCAATAGATGTCGAATGAAGAGAGAACTTGCGGATAATCACCACTACGATTGTGCTAGCAACTTCGTGGAGATAATCCTTCTTATCCTCGATATTTTAGCCACAGCCCAAAATGAGAGAATCCTTGTTTTCTCCTTTTTTGTTTGCGTACATACGTACACACACAAAAACGCACACTCACGCCTTTTGTAGAGCCGTTCTACAAGCGGGCAACCACCCACGATTGATAACCGTCGCCGATCGTGGGACGACCAGCAACCGTTGCCGATCGTGTTGTTCATGCGCATGATCAGCAACGGTTGCTGATCGTATTGTTCATGCGCACAATCAGCAACGGTTGCTGATCGTGTCTTTCATGCACACAATGAGAAACCGTTGCTGATCGTGCTTTGCATGCATGATGGTCGGCAATTGCTGACCATCATGCCATGCATAATTTTTTTTATATTTGAAAAGAAACACCTACGTGATGTGCGTGTCACACGGTCAGCAATTATTGCTGACCGTGTGCATAATTTAATTAATTAATCAATTAATCAATTTCCAAAAATAAAAAGAACATAATTTATTGTGTGCGCATTTAGGGTACATTAACATGTATCCACTTTGGGCATGCGTGTGCATCATATGCATGTAGGCTTGTGACTATAAAAGAAATTAAATTAAATCACATTTAATTTAATTTCATGTAGACTCAATGCGACTGTAGTAATTGCAAACACATTTGCAAAATTATTTCTCTCTTGTTCCACGTTATCTAAATTAGTTATGGTATCTGACATCCCTAGGTTCATCACTAAGCTGGTAGTAATACTTGTACTAACACATTAGTGCTCCTAAAATAATTAATTGTCCCGATTAATCTTTGGGTCTTACAAGCCATGATTGACATCTAGCAATATCCCATGGTTACCCAGATAGTGTGAATGCTTTAAGAACGTAATGAACTTATCAGTTTTGGCTACAGTGTAATTTAATCCCTCTGTCTTACTATATCCTGATCAAACAAAGACCATGGAATATTTGTCAAGTCACCAATTCGATCATATGCACAAATCTAATTAACATGTATTTTATTCGAGACATAAACAATTTATTTTCGGTTACAACCCCAGCCGAGGATTTCAATACATTGTCATAATCAGATTGCATAGGACATCATTATTATACCTTGTATGTAGCAAGGAGACAGATTCCATATTGCGTACACGTGCAACTTCGTGTATGAACAAACTATGATCATCGGGTATAAAGACGGATGAACGACTCGGCATTATGTGCACCCGTGAACCATAATTGTTCAATACACAAGTTAACACTATACCTTAGGTCTAAGGATTATTTACACAAGACCAAAACATGAACAATTAGACATTGACCACGCTAAAAGCTTCCATCTTGCTAATCGTTCCATATGCGTTACGTTCAGTGAATTTGTCTAATACAAACACCTGTGTTCTAACTCAGGCATCACAATACTCAATGACTTGCGACTCATCATTCCCTTAAGTATCCAATACTTAATGGTGAAGTTAAGAACACGCTGGTCTCAACAGGATTATAAATATCCACTCAATAATCCATTGACCAGGAACAGTTTAAAGATTCGGTCTAACTATGAATCCGTCACAATATTCTTGACGTCTCAAGAATAGGTCTAGTTACAACTGATCTTATGGAATCATTCATGAAATAATTGGACAAATGAATGAATATGTCATTGCCATTAATTAAATAATAATAATGATAGTACAACCGAAATCCCTAATATGTAACTATTACATAGTAGCTTTATGGCATACATCCAACAATCTCCCACTTGCACTAAAGCCAACTTGTCTGGTACCTCAAACCCATTTTGTCAATATGCCTTTCAAAAGAAAACTGAGGTAAGGCCTTAGTATAGGGATCAACCACGTTTCTGGCTGAGGCAATTTTCTACAAGGCGATATCACCTCTCCCAACAATTTCTCTGATGAGATGGAAGCGTCTCTCAATATGTTTGGACTTTTGGTGAGACATTGGTTCCTTAGCTTGAGCTATTGCCCCATTGTTGTCACAAAACAATGTAATCGGCTGCTCAATTGAAGGAACGACTCTAAGTTCAGAAATAAACTTCTTTATCTAAGCAGCTTCCTTTGCTGCTTTAGAAGCAGCTACATACTCTGCTTCAGTGGTGGAATCAGCAGTTATGCTTTGTTTGGAACTTTTCCAACTAACTGCACCACCATTGAATGTAAAGACAAACCCAGACGTAGACTTATAATCATTAGGATCCGATTGAAAATTGGAATCCGTATAAGCTATAACTTTAAATTCTCCTTCTTCATATATCAAGAATAAATCCTTAGACCTTCGTAAGTCCTTAAGAATATTCTTGATTGCTATCTAGTGCTCTTGTCCTGGATCAGACTTATATATGCTAGTAATACTTACAACATGTGCAATATCAGGTCTAGTATATAGCATAACATACATTATGCTTCCAATAGCGGATGCATATGGTATCTTCGCCATCTGCTCTCTTTCTTCAGAAGTGTTGGGACACATCTCCTTAGAAAGACGAATCCCTTGCCTAAAAGGCAATAATCCTCTTTTGGAACATTGCATGTTAAAACATGTTAACACCTTGTCTATATACGTAGACGTGAGAGGCCAATCAATCATCTCGATCTATGTCTATAGATCTTGATACCTAAAATGTAGGTTGCCTCTCCTAAGTCTTTTATGGAGAATTTCTATGACAAGAATAGTTTTATCGATGATATCATCGATACATCATTCCCAATCAAAAGTATATCATCAACATACAAAACTAGAAATGCAATTGCACTCCCACTGATCTTCTTGTATACACAAGGTTCATCCGGATTTTTGATGAAGCCAAACGATTTGACTACCTCATCAAAACGAACGTTCCAACTTTTGAAGGCTTGTTTGAGTCCATAAATGGATCTCTTAAGCCTACACACCTTCCGATTTTCACTATTGGATTCAAACCCCGTGGCTGTTCCATATAGATGTCCTCCTCGAGAAAACCATTTAGAAAAGCCGTTTTAACATCCATTTGGAATATCTCATAATCAAGGTGTGTAGCTATAGCCAACATAATCTGAATGGATTTTAGCATGGCCACATGTGAGAAAGTTTCGTCATAATCGATTCATTCTTTCTGACGATATCCTTTCGCCACCAGCCGTGCTTTGTAAGTTCCAAGTTGACATTCAGCATTCATCTTCCTCTTAAAGATCCATTTACAGCCAATCGATACAATACCATCAAGCAGGTCAACTAAGGTCCAAACATTATTGGAATACATTGAATCCATTTCAGATTTCATGGCTTCTAGCCATTTACCATAATCGATGTCCAACATCGCCTCCTCATAGGTTTTAGGATCACCGGGTTGATCACTATCATTCATAATGAAAAATGGTTCAATAAGATCAACCGAGTGTCTATAATGAGTAGGTGGGCGAGACACTCTCACACTTCTCCTAAGAGGTTGTGTATTAGAAGCTCCCACTGAATCAGAGATTGATATCTAAACTCGATTGTTTGATACTTCATTATTTTCTTCTTGTAAGACTATTTTCCGCCCAACACCACCTTCTTGGACGAATTGATTCTCCAGAAAGGAAGCATGCCTACTCACCAAAATTCTTTGGTCTGAATGAAAATAGAAATAATATCCAAGAGTTTCCTTTGGATATCCAATGAAGCGACATTGTTCAGATCTTGCCTCCAATTTGTCCATTTTTAACTTTTTAACAAAAACTGGACAACCCCAAATCTTAATATGATTAAGACTTGGTCTCCTACTATGCCATATCTTATAGGGCCCAGTTGGAATAGATTTGGATGGCACTCTGTTCAGTATATATACAGCTGTCTCAAGAGCATATCCCCAAAGGGATATAGGTAAATCGGTGTAACTCATCATAGATCGAACCATATCTAATAAAGAACTATTTCTTTGTTCAGATACACCATTATGTTCTAGAGTTCCAGGAGGTGTCCATTGTGATAAAATCCCAGGAAGAGCCTTAATACATTTTCCTGTTTGTTTCTCAATTTCAGCCTTGAATTCCTTGAACTTTTCAAAGGATTCGGATTTATATTTCATTAAGTATAAATAACCATATCGTGACTGATCATCAGTGAAGGTAATGAAGCAAGAATAACCGCCTCTAGCAGTTTCATTAATTGGTCTACATACATCCATATGTATTAATCCCAATATGTCAGCAGCTCGCGCACTATGTCCCACAAATGGCGCTTTGATCATTTTTCCTAGAAGACATACCTCACAAGTCGAGGATGATTCAAACATTGATGGATCAATGTACCCATCATTACTCAACTTGTTAATTCTATCTTCTCCAATATGACCTAATCGGAGATGCCAAACATGCTTTTTATTTGGACTGTCTCTAGGACGTTTATTAGTTATGGCATTTATATCAATTTTATTTTGCTTATTGACATTGGTAATCGCATTACCGGACATTGTAATGGTATAAAAATTAGTAGTCAATAAGCCATAACCAACACATCTTCTATTATGATAAATAGAACATACATCATTAGCAAAAGAAAATTCATAATTCTCTTTACCTAAATGAGGTATAGAGATGATGTTCCTAATGGCATCCTTGTAATGCAAACAGTTCTTTAAAACCAATACATGTCCAGAAGACAAACATAAATGAAAAGTCCCTATAGCTAATGTAGCAACTCTTGCTCCATTGGCAAATGTTAGGACAATCTCATTTCACCCTAGCATCCTGCTTATTTCCAGATTCTACAAAGACATACAAATATGTGAAGTTGCAGCAGAATCTAGAACCCATAAGCTGGATTCAGCACTAACCATAAGATTAGTTTCAATAAGCATATACACCATACCTTCACAAGGTTGGTCCTTGGGCTTGACCTTCAAGCTCGCGAGGTGCTTCTTACAGTTCCTCCTCCAGTGCCCCTTGACACCACAGTAATGACATTTCCCCTTTTCAATCTTGGGTTTTGGTTGCACAACAGGTTTGACGGGCCTCTTCCAGTTCTTTTTCTTCAAAACAGTCTTACTCCTTGAAGAAGAAGCCTTAGCCATAGCCACTACATTTGACCTCGTGTTGTGCATTTCCTTCTCATAAACTACCAGCATGCTATGTAACTCAGCTAGAGTTTTATCCATCTTATGCATGTGAAAGTTTTGGACAAAACTAGAGAAGGAATTGGGCAAAGATTGGAGGATCAAATTCACAGCTAACTTATTGTCCATAACGAGATTCAGCCTAGCCAATTCTTCAATGTGCCAGATCATTTTCAAAGCATGATCATTAACTGATGATCCTTCAGCTATCCTCATACAGTCCAATGCCTTAGATATCTCATATCTAGAGGTTCGACAATTCTTATTAAAGTATTCCATAGATTCATACTCTTCTGTAATTCATTATTCATCGAAGCAAGCATATATGACCTAACTTTTTTAAGTCATCATCATGCATCATAAGTGACATGTTCCTCTTGGGTCCCACCTTCAGGAAAGGACTTTGGCATCTCTTCATCAAGCACGTACCCAATTTTTTCCGAATTGAGAACAATTCACAAATTTCTCACCTAGTCAGTGAAATTGGGTCTAGTCAAACAATTCTTGTCAAGAATAGAAGAGAGTGAGGTTGTGGTCACCATTTTCAGAGTAATAATAAATCTGTTGCAGAAAATAAATTATTAGCTGTTGTACTTTTCAAAATAACTATTTCTTTTTGGCCTTTAAATGAAATAGATCCTCCCACTAAATTTATATTTGAATCCCATACTCTTTAAGATGGGAAGCGGTAATCTTTGTTGGGTAAAGATTACTAGTGGGGATTGGAGTCTCACTAGCCCAAAGCCCACCTCACTTAACAGTTATTGGTGTGCTATGAACTTAGTGAGTGAATCAACTTGTTCAACTCATCATATGCGAGTCCCAATTATAACTTTAGCCCTAGACCATGAAAGCCTCACCTAACAATTATTGGCATCATGATCATAGTTAAGTATAATCCATTGTCTCATGCAAGTATTGAAAATCACAAAAAATTTCCTCACCTGACAGTTATTAGAAATCATTTAGCTCCAACCTCACAGCATCATATGCATAATGGAGTGGTCTAATATTATGAATGGTAATTAACCCCTATGTATCCATAGCCAATCAATTAACCACCATAATATTGGATCAAACCACGACGATGGTAGGCCACGTGTCCAAAACCCGTTTCGACTTAATATTATTAATAAGGAGATTTTGGTCGTTATTAATGGTCTCACTTTACACATTAACCGGTTTAACATGCACAATAACATAAATACAAAAATAAATAGATATCACATAAACATCTATCCTATGTGGTGATCATGGAAATATGGTTCAATGGGTCTTGAGCCAATGAGACCCATTTAGCTATTTTAATGTTTTAATAATAGGGACTTGCTCTTCACTTCTTCTTCAATCTTTGAACTCTTCAAAGATCGGGCCCATAGAGCTCTTCGGCTTAATGGCTCCTCCAATGGCTCCTCTTGTACTTAAAGTATTCACATCAACAATTGATATAATAAACTATGCTAAAATTACATTTGATGAAAATAAAATAAAAGGAAGGACACAGCCTCCATTTAATAATTACATCCCAAAAATTGAATGCCTGTAATCATCATACATTCATCCATACAACCATCATAATGATTAGGGTTTTTTCCATGATCACCACCCTTCCTTATGAGCCATATATTCAAAATTTAAAATAAAATTCCGCATTTAAACAAATTTAAAGTTGAACAACGCAAATTACGTTAAGGAATCAAATCAATGAAACAAATTTCATTAGTGCGATTCCAAACGGAAGTTGTGTCGTCATCTTTAAATTCACAATTGCAAATCATATGCAGAATATAAACGCAAAATATAACTAGTTATAGATTTTTGATTCAAAATTGATTTAGTTCCAATTTTGCATAGTTGATTAAATTTATCACATAAATTAATCAACATCTACGGAAAAATCTATGAACTATAAATCAATTAAATGCACGAAAAATGCCTAAGGTTGGCTCTGATACCACTGTTGGGTTTTCAAGAATCATGTATAGGCAATTTAACATAAACGCAGCGGAAACAACAATGGAATATTTCTATACATGTTTCTCCAAAGGAGTTGTTCATGCATTTCAATAAAAAATCTGAATATATAAAAGGAGTTGAACGAATTACCTCTCGAAGCGCGCTTTAAACAAATTGGTCCAAATGTTCTTTAGTTCGTCTCTCGAAGTGCGCTCTAAACGAATTGGTCCAAATATTCTTCAGTTCGAGTCCCACAAACGTCGGACCTGTAGTTCATACACACCACCAATAGACGTCGAACGAAGAGAGAACTTGCGGATAATCACCACTACGATTGTACTAGCAATTTCGTGGAGATAATCTTTCGTATCCTTGATATTTTAGCCATAGCCCAAAATGAGAGAATCCTTCTTTTCTCCTTTTTGTTTGCGTACACACATACACACAAAAACGCACACTCATGCCTTTTATAGAACCGTTCTACAAGCGGGTAACCACCCACGATCGATAACCGTCGTCGATCGTGGGACGACCAGCAACCATTGCCGATCGTGTTGTTCATGCGCACGATTAGCAACGGTTGCTGATCGTGTCTTTCATGCGCACGATCAACAACTGTTGCTGATCGTGCCTTGCATGCATGATGGTCGGCAATTGCCGACCCTTATGCCATGCATAATTTTTTTTTTTATATTTAAAAAGAAACACCCACGTGATGTGCGTGTCACACGGTTAGCAATTGTTGCTGACCGTGTGAATAATTTAATTAATTAATAAATTAATAAATTCCCAAAAATAAAAAAGAACATAATTTATAGTGTGCGCATTTACGGTACATTAATATGTATCCACTTTGGGCATGCGTGTGCATCATATGCATGTAGGCTCATGACTATAATACAAATTAAATTAAATCACATTTAATTTAATTTCATGTCGACTCAATGCGAATGTAGTAATTGCAAACACATTTGCAAAATTATTTCTCTCTTGTTCCACATTATCTAAATTAGTTATAGTGTGTGACATCCCTAGGTTCATCACTAAGCTGGTAGTAAGACTTGTACTAACACATTAGTACTCCCAAAATAATTAATTGTCCTGATTAATCTTTGGGTCTTACAAGCCATGATTGACATTTAGCAATATGTCATGGCTACCCAGATAGTGTGAATGCTTTAAGAACATAATGAACCTGTTAGTTTTGGTTACACTGTAATTTAATCCCTCTGTCTTACTATATCTCGATCAAACAAAGACCATGGAATATTTGTCAAGTCACCAATTCGATCATATGCACAAATCTAATTGATATGTATTTTATTCGAGACATAAACAATTTATTCTCGGTTACAACCCCCGCCGAGAATTTCAATACATTATCATAATCAGATTGCATAGGACATCATTATTTTACCTTGTATGTAACAAGGAGACAAATTCCATATTGCATACACGTGCAACTTCGTGTATGAACAAACTATTACCATCAGGTATAAAGACGGATCAATGACCCGGCATCATGTGCACCTGTAAGCCATAGTTGTTCAATACACAAGTTAACACTATACCTGAAGTCTAATGATTATTTACACAAGACCAAAACATGAACAATGAGACATTGACCATGCTAAAAGTTTCCATGTTGCTAATCGTTCCATATGCGTCATGTTCAGTGAATTTGTCTAATACAAAACACCTGTGTTCTAACTCAGGCATCACAATACTCATTGACTTGCGACTCATCATTCCCTTAAGTATCCAATACTTAATGGTGAAGTTAAGAACACACTGGTCTCAATAGGATTATAAATATCCACTCAATAATCCATTGACTAGGAATAGTTTAAAGATTCAGTCTAACTATGAACCCGTCACAATATTCTTGACATCTCAAGAATAGGTCTAGTTACAACTGATCTTATGGAATCATTCATGAAATAATTGGACAAATGAATGAATACGTCATTGCCATTAATTAAATAATAATAATGATAGTACAACCGAAATCCCTAATATGTAACTATTACATAGTAGCTTTAGGGCATACATCTAATAGGAATGTCAGACCAAAATGCCCCTACTCATTCTTGGGCTAGAAGACATAAGTTTGAAAAGAAAAGAGGAGAGAGGTGATGAGGGTGGGTGGCGGCACATCCAATCCCCCACTAGCCGCTGCCCCCTGTCTCTCTTCATCCTTTCTCTCCCTCTCCTCTGCCTCCTCCTTCTTCATCTTCCTCTCCCTTCAGCTGAACTGTTGCTACTACACTTTTCCTTGTTGCCGTTTGGTCGACGGCCACCACCAACTGACACAACCTAGCCTCAGCTTCGCCATCCTATCGACATGCCGCTGAACCATTGGCAAGTCGTTGCTTAACCATAGCAAATCGGACCAACCCCCTATTCCTTCTTCCTCCTTTATTCTGCGTCGGACTTGGTTCCACCGCTATTGCTAATCACCTCAGCCACCCGAACCAGTCGTCTCTACCCTTGAACCATCACTGAGTTCCACCTGCACTGCTGAACCACCCTGTATGGTGTTCCTCTCCCTATTCGATGTCATTTGTGGTTTCTCTCTCTTGATTTCCCTGGTTGAACCCCTAAACCAGCATTCAACTGTCCTACTTGGCTATCGAAGCTATTGGCTACCATTCGGAGCTGCTGGATTGCCCACTAGCCAGGCCTGAGCCACCTTAGCCGTCAACTCCCTCTCATTCTCAACCCCTCATCGAGTCGACAGCAGCCCTTGGCCGAGATCTGGCCTCGTTCCGCCTCGTCTCAACACACCGGAGGCGTCCATGCATCTGTCTCATCGCTACCACTACAACCGCACCACCGTCGTCGCTAAATGGTGGGTTATGGTGCTAATCCCTTGATTAGTGTGCTAATCTCGCTTAGGGTTAGATTGGTTTAAGATTAATCGGGATTAGGCAGTTAGTTAAATTAAATTTTGGTCAATTTAGTTAATCATATTTAGTGTTAATTAATTATATGTTAATCACAATTCGGGCTAATTAAACAAGTTAGTTTAAATGAAAATATTTATTTATATTTAATTATTTTTAAAATAATTAAATATTGAGTTGTAGTTTTTAAATAAATAAATTATTGTTTGAGATATTTAATTGTGATTAATTATTTTGATAATAATTAATTAGGATAATTTATCATGCATAAATTAATTGTTTGCATAATAATTAATTGTGGTGAAATTTGATTTATGGGAATAATTAACTGTCGGATTATTGCAATGCAATAATTGTTGGATATTCTGTGGGATATTGATTGTACTATATGTGAAATTTTATGAATGTCTCACGTGTATTATGGTGCGAGTACCTTAAGAATTATGAAAATTCATGTGATTGTGTGCTCACATGACCACTTAAGCCTTGAGGTGTGTGGACATGGGGGGAAGGACGTGCCCTGATGCATATTTATTTGGGGAAGAGGTAGAGCCTTGAAGTGTGTTTACACGGGGAGGGGAGATTGTGCCCTATGTGTATTTATGCACATAAGAGGTAGAGCCCTGAAGTGTGTTTATCCGGGGAGGGGAGATTGTGCCCTATGTGTATTTATGCACATAAGAGGTAGAGCCCTGAAGTGTGTTTATCCGGGGAGGGGAGATTGTGCCCTGATGTGCACTTGCGTGGGGAAAAGGTAGAGCCCTAAGGGGTACTTATGCGGGGAGGTTGAGATGCTTGTGCTCTAATGTGTGTTTATGTGGGGAAAAGGTAGAGCCCTAATGTGGGTTTACACGGGGAAGTGTATAATTGAAACACGCATGACTGATATGTGCATGAGATGTTATATATGTGTGCTGTTCTAATTATATGATTATTTATATGCTTTATATATGGCACGAATGATTGATATCGTGTAGGGTATATGCAGTCGCGAAGTAAGATAGCCTATGAAATGATTTGATTATTGGTTGTTGTTATGAGGAATGTGCTTGTTAGGTACCCTTGAGGCGAATTGGTACCTTAGTTGAGGCTTAGCATTTTAAGCTATTGAGGTTTTGTTCCATTGATTGTGGTTTAACCATTTTTAGGTCTTTGATGGACATGTTTGGCTGTGGACTTTTTGGACTAACAAGCGTCAATCCCTAACGATAAATGATAAAGTAGATTGACCATTTTGCCTTTATATCTTTTTGGTTCCAAATAGGATTGTACATATAATTGTACCATAGAGTTAGTCTTGTTAGGAAATAAAATGACGAGGTTGCTTTTGAACCATTTGTCTTTCCAACTATCCCTATGTTATTGTTTGACCGGGGTTAAAAATATTCATTTTCGTATGCGCATAATTGAAAGATAAAATGAATGGTTGGTGGCGCATCCTGAGACGTCACACTCATTTAATCAAAAGAGAATATGGGTTGTCACGTGCTCAAGGGTTGGGTCATGACATCCCCATTGAACTTGGTGTCAGAGCTCGGTTAATACCTAGAGTGATTAGGAGCAATAAGTGTTTGGGATAGCTAGCTAGGAAAGACAATTTATTTTATATGCTTGTGTTTGCTATAGGATCTCTTGTCGTAAGCATGTTACTCATAGTTTCTAATTCATGGTTGGAATTGGAAAGCAAGTTTGGTAAAGATTTTGCAAAATGAGCAATGCTGATCAAAGAGCTCCTAGCAGGTGGATTGTAGCAAGGTAGGCTAGTATTTGAGATAGGGCACTAGGGGATCCCAAGCTAGATGGGATCCTACAAGCACTTAAGACCTTGATAGGGTAGCAGGCTCAGGCTCAGGCTCAGGCTCAAGCTGTGGCCGCTATCACCATTGCTACTGTAGCCGTTACTGCTAATGTCGTTGCTCTTATTGAGGCCCCAATCCCAGAGGCAAAGGAAGAGCCTTGTGTGTGACCGGTGCACAAGCTAGTAGAATAGTTCTCGAAGCTGAAACCACCAAAGTTCACTAGGATGGGTGACCCTAAGGCTGCAACCCTTTGGGTCAAAGAGATGGAGAAAACTTTCGCACTATTGATTTTTTGGAGAAAGAGAAAGTGACATTGGCATTTTATCAGTTGTAAGGCAATGCTAGTACTTATCACTACCCAATGAAAGGTATTTTCTGAAGGTACGGCCTCAGTGTAGGATGCCTTCGTGGAAGCTTTTTATGGCAAATACTTTTCAGAGTGTGCCAAAGAGCAAAAGATGGTGGAGTTTCAGCGATTCGATAAAACTAGATGTCAATGGATCAGTATGAAGCGAAGTTTGCTGAATCGTCGAGGTATGCGCCAAGACTCATCGAGGACCCTGTGGATAAGGCTAGGAGGTTTAGAGATGGACTAAAACTAGAAATCAGGGACCATCTAGTGTCCTTGAACTTGAGGGATTATGATGAGCTATATGTGAGAGCTCATATGATTGAGAAACACCTGCCTGAAAAGACAACTGCATTTGGATTGCAGTTTGTGCCAAATAGAGGCAACCATCAGTTTGGGAAAAGGCCAATGCCAGGAGCAAGGCATCACATACTACCAAACTAGAGGAATGGTGTAGGGAAGCAAGCGTTTAGTTCGAATGGAGTGTGCCAACTCTGTGGAAGTAAACATGGGAATGCTCCGTGTCCTATTAGGATGGGAGCATGCTTTGGATGTAGCTAGCAAGGCCATCAAGTTAGAAGTTACCCCCATAGGTTGATGAGAGCACAAGTGCCACCAAGGCTAGTAGGACAACCTACAAGGAATGCACTGTAGAATAATATGAATAGACCTACAATTCAAGGAAAGGTATATGTTGTCACTTGAAAGGAGGTAGAGGATTCGCCCTCTATGGTTATAGGTACAGTGTTCTTACACAATCATGCTGCACATACTTTATTTGATCCTAGCGCTATGCATTCTCTAGTGGCTAAACGGTTAGCCAAGTTGGTGGGGTTAAGTCTTAAACAATTGGGAGTGGTTTATAATATATCTACCCTGTCTAAAGACAAAATGTTGTTTGTAATAGGTTGTGTTGGTTGTAAAATAGCGTTTGGCAGTAAAGAGGAAAGTATAAATCTAATTGTATTAGAGTTGTGTGATTTTGATGTTATCGTTGGCATAGACTAGCTCACCGAGCAATGAGCCATAGTAGATTGTCATGGAAAAATAATTCAGTTTAATCTTGTCGGGAGTAGTGATTTTAAATTTATTGGAAATTGAGGTCAACTTTCAATCCCTTTGATTTCGTCACTTGAAGTGACTCGCCTGTTGGATAAAGGTTGCCAAGGTTTTTTGGCAACCATAGTGGATACGTTGGTGGAGGAATCAAGGATGGAAAACATTGCCATAATAAGGGATTTTTCAGAAGTTTTTCCTGAGGAGTTGCCTGGATTGCCACCTGAAAGAAATTGAGCTTGCTCTTGGAATAGAGTCGATTTCAAAAGCACCTTAATGGATGGTGTTGTTAGAATTAAAGGAGCTAAAGGTGCAAATGAAGGAGCTACTAGAAAAAAGATTCATTCATCCTAGTGCGTCTCCATGGAGAGCGCTAGCTCTGTTCGTAAGGAAAAAGGACGGATCGTTGCATTTTTGCATTGATTATTGACAACTCAACAATGTGATGATCAAGAATAAGTATCCGGTGCCAATGATTGATGACCTGCTTGACCAACTCTAAGGAGCTTCGGTATTTTCCAATATAGATCTAAGGATAGGCTATCATCAGTTGAGCATTAGAAAGGAGGATATAATGGTCATTATGAGTTTACCATGATGCCATTTGGTTTAACTAACGCCCCTGTAGCTGTCGCAACCTAACCTTGGGTACATCACTTAAGGTTTGGCTAATGATTACTAAGCCTAAATTTAGCTCGGGTTCTCTCAAGCCCATATCAATTCATGATCTAGGGTTTAAGTTTTTAGTATGCAAATGATTTTTACTTAGAGTTGCCACTAATCTAATTTTGGTAGGTCGATTAGAAACCCACGTAAAGTAACGGGAGAATTACTTTACTCCTACGAACTAGAGACTATGGGATCAGGAACTTGATTACGTTAGATTTCTCTAACGCCCTCTGGTACATTTTCTCTTTTATTTATAAAAAAAATTTGCAGGCACTTTGCATTGTTTTAATTTACTTCCTAACATGCATGTGATCATGTGAGTGCGTAATCATTATCTAACACCCAATAAAACAAAACAATAAATAAATTGTGAGTATAAGGAGGAGATACTTAGCTCAAAGTAACGAAAGCATTTGTGATGTTAGCTTAAAAATAAGCTCACTTATCCTAAATATGATTTCTAATTAACACACAATTATTGATTTTTTTAAATGTTTTCACTTATTTAATGAGGTCTAAAACTATGTGCAATGTATGCAATGACGTACAAAAATGTCTAACTAAAATGATGTGACAAAGATGACCTAATTCTACGTGACAATGACATTGTTTATGTTTTCTTTTCTTTGAAAATTCGAAATTAAAAATAACCTATGTTTAAACATGCAATTTTAATTAAGGAATAAGAAATTACCCTAAATATGCAATATTATCTAAAAATAATTTACTCTAGTTTATTGTCTAATCTTTTTAGATTTTTTTAAATAATTCAAATCAAGCAAATATAGAAAGAAATCACATCTAGATCGAGTATGGCACCAAATCACGTAAGATATCATCCATGTCCGTTTAATATGGAAATAAATTGACGAATCATATCTCGAGCTCGAGATCGGATTGACTAATTTTCTGGAAAATCACGAATCATATCTTGGGCATGAGATCAGATCGACAATTTTTCAGTGCGATTGTGAGTCATATTTTGGGCATAAAATCAGACTAACAATCATATGCACGTTATGAAATTAGAAAAATTTCCTAATGTAAAAGCTCCTCGAAATTTTGGATAATTTATTGGGGAGTTCTATCAAATATATGTGAAATATTTCAAATAAGAAAGCTAAATATTCGAAAAAATCAAATTAGAGGAGGTTTTACCTAATTTGAATATTAGCTTCCAAATTCAGGAACTCGCGAACTACGTTCCGTGAGCAGTGGATTGGGGGGGCTGGTCGGGAGCAGATTACCAGCGGCTCGAGTGGATCAAGATGTGATGAGGGTCGCGGGCAATAAGGGGCACAGCTCACCGGCGATACTGGACTTGAGGTGGCGATCCGGCTCGACGATGGTAACTCAGGAACAATTGCAGACACGACTCGTTGATGTTCGTAGCAAGTGCTCGTGGTGGCGTTGCTTAGTTGGGACTAAAATCTGCGAAAGCCAACCGGGAACACGATGGCCCACGAGTAATTATCAGAAAAAGTCTTGATTTTGCTGGTCCCTTGCGGCAAGAGACTGATTGAGGCGGTAGGCGGCGCGACGTTGAGCAAGACAGGTCAGACACGGCTGCTGTTGGTGGTGCTCAGGTTGTCCTGGAACCAAGACTGATGGTGATCGTGTCAAGCAGGGCTGAAGCACCGTGGAGGTGAGGTTCAGCAAGCACAATTTGAGTGATGGGTTTCCTTCTTCTCTTTCCTTGCGCCATCTCTTTCTAGGCTGTAGAATGTCTTCTCTCTCTATCTCTCAATTGCGTCCAGCGAGAAGCCTCTCTTTTTTGTGCTGCCGATACCCTTCTTGCGGTGTGTTTTTTTCCGTCTCTCTCATTCTCAATTGTGTGGCCTCCTTTTTATAGATGAGAGAATTATGTTATTCAAGAAAAGATGATAAATTTGCATATTGCCTATTTAGCATTTGCCCAAAGAATACGTATCCCACGTGCAATATTTTTGCAATATTTCATCCGAAATCTTCCCTTCTGTCAAGAAATATATCCCAATGTATATATTACATGAATATATGAAAGATTCATTGAATATTGGAAGAATAATGTGAATATTCTCTAGAATATTTTCATTCTCTAACTCGTCACTCTTTAACCGGCTTGGCCAAATTCTCTCTCACTGTGGGCTTAGTCCAACTTAGCAAATTAGAGTTCAAAACCATCAATTGAAGCCCATCCGCCATTGGTTCATTACAAATGCAATAATAATAAATGCTCCTAAAACTATATGCTATGCAATTTAATTGTAATAGTTTTGTTTAGGGGTTAAAGTTAATCTCTAAATTTTTGTGCATTAAATTACTAAATGATTAATTAAAATTTAGATGTCAACAACTGCCCCTCTTTGAAGGTGCTCATAGAGGTTGCGTTCAAAGACAAAATGATGCCTAAATTTTGATCATGCATATGCAATGTGATATTATTATTTTTTTGTGGGAAAATGGATCACATTTTAAAATACAATATGATATGATGCATGAAAAGCTAATGCAAACATATGATGCCAAAAAAGAAGAAGAGCGTACCTGTAGTTACTTACCAATCGGTATGGTAGAGCATCTTGAGGTACGGGGTGAATCTTTACTCCACAAGCATTTGGTTTTTATTTCAAATTTCTTGAAGAGTCTAATGTTTATCGAATTGCTTAAATCCAGACCGAGGTAACCGAATGAATTTAATCAACAAACGCTCAATGTCAAGTGAGATGGCCATTAGAACAAAATGTCTTTAAAAACTTGGATCCAGACTAAGGTATACCAAGAAAAATCAAAGAACATTTATATCCAAAATGAAATGTTTGATGAAAAGATTCAAGACATTTAGATCCAGACTGAAATGTCAAGACTTTGGGAACTTAATCAATAAACACTCAATATTAGATGAGATGAATATTGAATTAAGACAACCAATAGATGCTCAATGTTAAGTGAGTCAAATATTGGATTAAGATAACCCAAAATACCTAGATTGAGACTAAGGTATAGTGAGAAAGATCAAAGAACATTCATATCTAGAATGAAGTGTTCGATAAAAATATTTTGTAACATTCAGATCGAAACTGAAATGTTAAAAATTAAGGAACTTAACCAATAATCACTCAATGTTAAGTGAGATGACTATTGGATTAAGACAACTTAACCAATAGATGCTCAATGTTAGATGAGTCAACTATTGGATTAAAATGATATAAAATACCTAGATTCAGACTAAGGTATAACGAAAGAGATAAAAAAAACATTCATATCTAGAATGAAGTGTTTAACGAAACAATTTTGTGACATTTAGATCCATTACTGAGATGTCAACAATTGATTGAAAGATTTTGGATGAGTTATTCAAATCACTCACTCTCAATTTTTGAAAATTGGGGGAGATACTCAAATTTTGCCTCAAGCACTCAAATTTCATTTTGGGGATAAGTTACCCAAGTTTGTTTTGGGTACTCGAAGAGATTTAATACTCATCCGGTGACATTTTTGATCCTTGGAGAAAAAGTCTTCAAGGTGATGAGGAGACTTTAGGCTACAGTAGCACACCGAGTGGATAAAGCGGAACTTCAAGCTACAGGAGCATGCCGGGTTGATGAAGAGACTCCAAGTTATGGAAGCATGTCGTGTTGATTAAGAGGGACATCAGGCTACAGAAGTATGCTGTGTCGATGGAAAGGACTCTGGGCTATAGAAGTACGCTGGGTTGATGAGAAAACTCCAAGCTATAGAAGTACATCATGCTGAGAGAAAGCGACTCTTGGCTACAAAAGCACGCCAAGTTGATGAAAAGACTTTGGCTAAAAAAGCACACCGTGTCGATTAAAAGGGACATTGGGCTACCAAAACACGCCATGTTGATCAAGGGGGACATCGGGCTATGGAAGCATGCTGTATCGATTAAAGGGACATCAGGTTACAGAAGCACGCCATGTCGATTTCTTTTAGAAATAAAATTCATGAATGTTTGGACAAATTTCAAGGCTTTAAAGAGCAACTTGAATAGCAGGCATTATTAGGTCTTCAAGAAAATGTTATCTATCAGACACAATCAGAGCAAAAACTGATATGCATTCATCAAAGAGGTGGACAATTTGAGCTACCTTAAAACATACATTTCAAAGTTTACTAAGATTTTCATCAATGACTTTAACATATTTGCATCACCAAATACTTAATCAGGACAATTCTCACTGATGACAAGGATTTCTTAAGAATGCTATAGGAGAGACTTTCAATTATGAAGGATTTTCGCCCACTCTCATTTAGAAGGGTTGTTTTATAAAAATCACTCCATCTCACTGTCATCATATCAACGAGGGTTCGAGTATTCTCACAATCAGTATAATCTTACCAATTTGAGAGGTCTTTAACATGGACTGTTATGTGGGCTTGGTCAACAGTTCAATAAGGGGACTCTTTGAGTCAAGGCTATTGAAATAAATAATATTCCATGATCATCTCCGAGTTTACAAGTCAAGGACCCTACAAAATGAGAAAGAAATAATCCTGCTCACGCTTCTTTGAGCAATACTTAAGATACGTGAACACCTACATTAATTCAAGTGACCTAATTTGAAGAGACTTTATAAGGGATGTAACATAGGCTAAGTTCACGAGTTGAGAAATAAAAGGATTATCAGGCTCAAAATGTGTGTAGATGGGTGAGAGTTGATGTTCATCTTAGCATTATCACGAGTCTTCTTCTTCACTATCGAGGATTGTCTTTAAAATGTGCTCTACTGACCATAAAAGCTTCGCATTTGAATACTTTGAGTACCGCTCCATTGGGGATACAATTTTTCACAATTGATAGTCATCTATCTTGACTCTTTTTCATTTTCTCCTATGGGCATTGGCCCTGTTTTTATCAGGTACACTGCTTTTTCCTACCCCTAGTTTTTATTCCTTTTTTTTTACCAGGCATACTGCATTTTCATATCCCCTAGTTCCTTTTCTACAATGCACCAATCTTTCATTTGGACTTTGGAGGTCTTCACATTCTATTGGTGCTCTAAACCATGCTACTTCTTGAATGATTATTTTTTTCTTACCCCAGTGTGGGGGTGATCACCAACTAGGTTCATAGAAATGAATTTGTAAGCTGAAGAGAGCCATGCAATGGATATAAGTGTGTAGGATAGAGAAAAAAAATGCTCATCGTCATTCTAAGGCACTTGGATTATTGTTTGAGTTCACCCGCAATAAGATACCTGAAGATTGATGCAAGTGAGAGCAAGATAATTTCTATCTATTTTTCTCACCACGTGATGCCAACTTACCTTTAGTTTGCCCCGATATGGGGTGGTTCTAGACAAGGGTAATTTGAAAGAAATCTCCACAAGTGTATGGGGCTCAAAGGGTTAAGCAATGGATCACTTGTAATGGATGGGATAGAGAAATGAATTGCCCCTCATCATTTCGGTTGTTGTACCTTTCGCGAGAGAACTCATTACCTTGTGGATATGGAAATTGCTATAGTCATCTCATAAGTGTATAAGCGAGGGAATGTGTATAGGACATGTTTTTCCTTTCATCATCCTGAAACGTCTCACTTGGTGTTCTTAAGAATTGGATGTCATTCATTGAATGCCCATCTTGACAAATCTCCACTTGAAATTAGTAAGTTAAGCAAGTAAAATCACCATGCAAATTCTCTTTCCAAAAGAGCTCAACAACTTTAAGCATGAAAAACTTTGTGACTTCGGAACAAATAATTTACCATACAAAAAAAATGTTTTCACAAGCATGAAAAGCATGATATTGAGCATTCGTTCAAGAAATTGCCCTATAAAGGGACTGTCTCAATAATCAATGTCCTTGGATTGCCCCTATCAATTGAGACTAGAAACCGATCCTTGATTCGATAAATGCTCCATTCTTGCTTTTGCCCCAGCACAAGAGATTGTGCATGAATAGGATACTATGCAAGTGAATGCAAATTGAGATTTTTATCTCAATTGGGTCATTATTGGAATCTATCATTCCCTTGATCCGTCATCTGCAAGGAAAAGAACAAACTGTTAGTTCCAGAATTAATTATATTTTGGGACGATATGTGCCTCTTTCATCAAAGATGGATGGTCCTCTTTTGACCAACCCCTCATTTTTTCTGTGAAATGAGAAATGCAGGACACTTTGTTTGGATTTTCGGGCTGGATATCTCAAGTATCAACAAGATATGCCCCCACATTAACTCATTGGAGTTGTGCTCTCAATCTAATTGAATAACAATCGAGCCAACTTGATGTGCCTTTTTCAAATCTTCTTTCATCAAGCCAAGAAAATTATGCTTTGAGACATGAATTAAATGAGTTAAGAAAAATAAACAGACTAACAAGATGCATGTTTTTTGGAAATGGCTTCAATTTTATTTTATTTTATATTTTGAAATTTTCTTTTGGATGAGATGTATGATGAAGCCCAACCCTCAGAATTTCTCCGAGAATGATATTTTATTTTCATTGTTGGATATCGTCATTGGCTTGGTTTTGGTGTATCCCATTATGCCCTCAAAACAATGTTGTAATTTTATTGATATTTATTAGTCCAATTACATTTATTGAAATGAAAAGTGTGATAACAAAGTGAAACGCTAACAAGCAAATCTTAAAAAGTAGGAAAAAATTTCATGTAGAGGAGGGTGCAATCGAACATGCCCCTACTAAAATAGGGAAATCAAGCTACTTAAAATCATGAATCATGTGTGCTTAGTTTCTTTAACTTCATGGGCCTTATAAGGCAAACCCTCTAAATCATATATTCTCCCTTCCAAATACGTCACCAATATTTTTATGGCAGCATCAAATTCAGCTTCTTTAAGAAAATGAGATGGTTCAAGAGTCCTTTTGGCTCTTTTCCTTAGGTTGAAATTTCCCACTGAAGATGACGCATCCATGTCATCATGGCACTTTTGCTTGGCAAGAGAAGCTACCGTAGCACGCAACTCATCAACCCGACTTTCCAAGCTTGCCATTTGCTTGCTCATGTCATTAACAACATGGTTCAACACTTCATTTTGATCAGTCATTTTTGCTCGTGGTCGATAATCCATAATCACCTAGTTTGAATATTGACTTTTTGAATTGATGGATAGTGGATGATCGTTGATGACCAGTAATCACCTATGAAGAGATGGAAAATGATAAGTATTTGACTTCAAACAAAGTTGGTCCATAATTCAGTCCAATTTCCCTCATTCACTTTTCCTTTTCTTTTGAGCCCTTTTCCAATCTTTCTTTAAAGTGAAATTCAAAAAAATAGTAACATAGAAAAATTACTTAGGAAAGCAATGATTCATGATATGTTCGAGGAAAGAAAAATATAAGTTGGAATTAAATCCACTTAGGAAAGCAATGATTCTTGATTCTTTATGTCGCCTCTTTCGAAAAATTTTGTGATCCTTGCCTCCAAAGCAAAATGACATTGCTAACCTAGACTAACTATGGACCGACAAAAAAATTGTGGTAAAATAAGTAAATTACAAAAGAAGGGTTAGAAGATTTACTTCATTGATGAATGGATAGCAATTACATAGACATGAGCTTGAAACGTGGCTCGATTTCTACTCTAAAAGGCTCAACAAAGTGGAGTCACAAGGATGATCGGACTAGCCATGGGTGTGCGGACTAAGTCGGGTCCTCTTGACCCTGGCTTGGTCGAAGAGCTGACCTAAGTTGTGGGCATGAGGACCGAGGTGGGTACTCTTGACACCAGGAAAGAAATTTTGGAATTGAAAATGGCGATTCACACTGCATGCGGTCAAAGTGGTATTCACCACAATACCATCCTAATTAATCCTATGTGGCTTAGGTTCGGTAGTAGGTCATGTGTGCAAGAGTGTAGTGTAAATGCATAGGCATGCAAAAGAGTTTATATGCAAAACAACACTTCAATAATTTGAATTCAAAACATTCTTTCCCAACTCCAACCTACAATATAAGAGGTTAACAATATTTAACACCTCAAATGGTTAAGGGACGTACCTAGTATCCTCACTACCAAACAAAAAGAATTTGAAAAGAGAAAATTATCTTAAGTCCACTAAGAGTTTGAACTCATGTACCCAGCGGAGTCGCCGAGTTATTGTGACCTAACCTTGGGTGCATCACCTAAGGTTTGGTTAATGGATTACTAAGCCTAAACTTAGCTCGGGCTCTTCCGAGCCTATACCAATTTGTGACCTAGGGTTTAAGTTTTTAGTATGCAAATGATTTTTACTTAGAGTCACCACTAATCTAATTTTGTGGGTCGATTATAAATCCAGGTTAAGTAACGAGAGAAATGCTTTACTCCTACGAGCGAAAGACTATGGGATTGTGGACTTGATTATGTTAGATTTCTCTAACGCCCTTTTGGTACATTTTCTCTTTTATTTATGAAAAAAAATTGTAGGCACCTTGCATTGATTTTAATTTACTCCCTAACATGTAATGTGATCATACGAGTGCGCAATTATTATCTAACACCCAATAAAATAAAGCAATAAATAAATGATGAGCATAAGGAGGAGATACTTACCTCAAAGCAACGAAAGCATCTGTGATATTAGCTTAAAAATCACATCACTAATCCTAGATATGATTTCTAATTAACACACATTCATTGAAATATTTTTTAAGGTTTCCACTTATTTAATGAGGCCCAAAACTATGTGCAATGCATGCAATGACATACAAAAATGTCTAACTGAAATGATGTGACAAAGGTGAGCTAATTCTATGTGACAATGACATTTTTATGTTTTCTTTTCTTTCAAAATTCGAAATTAATAACCTATATTTAAACATGCAATTTTAATTAAGGAAATGGAATTAAATTTAATCTAGAGCAATTTTTTATTTTGGAAAAAATTAGGAATAAGAAATTACCCTAAATATGTAATATTATCAAAAAATAATTTACTCTAATTTATTGCCTAATCTTTTTGGATTTTTTAAAATAATTCAAATCAGGAAAATATAGAAAGAAATTACATCCACATCAAGCATGGCACTAGATCATGTAAGATACCATCAATGTTCATTTAATATGGAAATAAATTGATGAATCGTATCTCAAGCTTGAGATCAGATTTGCTAACTTTTCTAGAAAATCACAAATGATATCTCGGGCATGAGATCGGATCAACGATTTTTTTGTGCAATTGCGAGTCATATTTCAGGTATAAATTAGACCGACAATCATATGCATGTTGTGAAATTAGAAAATTTTCTTAATTTAAAAGTTCCTCGAAATTTTAGATAATTTATTAGAGAGTTCTATCAAATATGTTGAAAGAGAGAGTATTTTATGTATTGTATTCTCTTAATCGAAAAGGATTATAAGAATACATAATATATATATATATATATATATATATAATATGAGTAACTCTCTCAACACAAGATTAACCATTGACTATTTTGCCCTTATTATTATTTCCTAACACTCCCTTTCAAGTTGGGATATAGATATCAAACAATCCCAACTTGGTACATAAAAAATTCACTCTTTTCCCTTGTAAAGACTTGGTAAAAATATCTGCAAGCTGATCCTTTGTTCTTGTATGTTGAAGAGTGATCTCTCCTTTCTGAACTTTTTCTCGTATAAAGTGACAATCAACCTCAATGTGCTTGGTTCGGTCATGGAAGATGGGATTGTTTGCAATATGAATAGCTGATTGATTGTCGCAATATAATATTGATGGTTCTAATGTTGACATCCCAATTTCTGACAATAACATCCTCAACCAAAGCGATTCACTAGTCACATGTGCCATTGCTCTATATTCTGCTTTTGCACTTGATCAAGAAACCACATGTTGTTTCTTGCTCTTCTAGGCAACTAAATTACCTCCAAGAAATACACAATAACCCAATGTAGATCTTCTACTGGTAGAACATCTAGCCCAATCCGCATCAGAAAAACTTGTGGTATTCAGGTGGCCATAATTCTTGAAAATTAGTCCTTTACCTAGTGCTCCTTTCAAGTATTTGATAATTCGAAGCACAGCATCCTAGTGAGCAGTCCGAGGAGAACCCATGAATTGGCTTACAACACTAAAAACAAAAGATATATCAGATCTAATGGCAATAAGATAATTCAACTTATCAACTACTTTCCGATATTTCTTTGGGTCATGTAATAATTTTCCATCTTCTACATCAAGTTTCACATTGGGTTCCATAGGAGTATCAACCGGTTTTGCTCCAACAAGTCCAACTTCATCAAGAATGTCGAGAACATATTTTCTCTAAGTTAAATTTATGCCTACATGTGAGTAGGCAACCTTAATACCTAGGAAATACTGCAAACATCCCATATCCTTGGTACTAAACTATGTACTCAGAATTTTTTTTTTAGTGAGTTTGGTGGAGGAATCGGTAAGACACACTCGTCATTGTTCGGAGGCACTATAGAGACTATTTGAGTACTATAGTATGGCTAGTCCTAAAAAAATGTCACATCTGCTGATACAAACACATGATGACTAGTAAGATTGTAACATTTATAGCCCTTCTAAGTTCGAGAGTACCCAACAAAGACACACTTCTCGGCACGAGGAGCCAACTTATCAATACTTGAAGTCAAAGAATGGACGAAATAAACACATCCAAAGACACGTAAGGGTAATGCAAAAGGAGGACAATTTGGATGCAAAATAGAGAAAGGTGTCTCCCCCGAAGAACGGAAGTTGGAAGCCGATTAATTAAAAAGCAAGTTGTAAGAATAGCATAGCCCCAAAATGTTTTCAAAAGATGCATGTGAAACAAAAGACAACGAGCAACATCAAGAAGATGATGATTTTTCCGTTCAGCTACACCATTTTGTTGTGGTGTATATGAACAAGAAGTTTGATGAATAATGCCATGGGAATCAAGAAAAGGTTGTAAACCAGAGGCAAAGACAAGATACTCTTTGGCATTATTGGACCATAGAGTTTTCATAAAAGTATTATATTGATTCAACACCTCAAAATAGAATTGACGAAAGCAATGAAAAATCTCAGTACAATCTTTTATTAAGAACAACCAAGTCATTCAGGAAAAATCATCCACAAATATAACAAAGTACCGGAAACCAGATGTATCAGAAACACGACACGGACCCTATATATCTAAATGAACCAACTTAAAGGGACTAGACACACAACTCTGAAAGTGAGATGGAAAAGAGACTCTATGGTGTTTTCCAAACTAACAAGCTTCACACTCAAAGGTACTCATAGACTTAGACTCTAGAAACAATCGTCGAAGAATGTTTGACAATGGATGACCAGCATGACAATGCATCCGATATACATCAGTGGATGTGTGTTTCATAGTTGCTGCAATTATCACCTTCTTGTCTAGATAGTATAGGCCATTCGATTCATGTCCCCCACCAATCATCTGTCTAGTCCTCAGATCCTGAAAAACACAGTGAGACACAAGAAAGGTGATGGAACAATTTAGTTATTTAGTTAATGAACTAACATAAATCAAATTATATGGAGACTTGAGATGAAGGACGGATGATAAAGAAAGGGAGGCACTCAAATGGGCATCTCCAGTGCCAGTAATTTGGGAAATTGAACCATAAGCTAATGTAACAGAGTTGGACATCCCAAGAGGTGTGGACTTTAACGAAATTACCAACTATATGATGAGTAGCTCTAGAATCTATAACCCAAGAGTCTGACACTATAGAAAGTAAACATGATGAACTACCTTTTGAGCTATGTGCTAGAGTTGCAGTAGGAGCTGAAGTTCCTGTCACCTGTTGGGAGCGAATCCAAGCCTAGACATGTCAATGTAACCAAATCTTTTGTATTCTGCACATTAGTAGGATCTAGTTGAACTGGTGAGGAAGAATCTTCCACTTCAGCAAATGCAGCAACTGTGGGTCGAAGCTCTAGATGAAGTATGTAGCAGTAAGCTTCCGTCCCTCCGACAATAGTTACAATATCGAGAGCCACAACTACCAATACTTCTATCACAACCACCACCACCGCGACTTCCACTTTGAATAAGCCCGCGTCCATGACCTCGATAACCACTACTGCGAGCTCCACATCCACTACAGCCATGAGAAAGCATGGCAATTGTTTCTAAAGTTGTAGTGGAGATCTTGACGGTAGGTGTTGAGCGCAAAGCTCGGGAGAAAACCTCATCAACTGTAGGAAGGGAGCTTTCGGATGTAATATGCTGACGAAGGGAGGAATATTCAAGCCCTAGTGCTTTAAGAAATAGTATCACTCGAAGATCCTCCTAACATTTGACTAATACATCTAGATCTCCACACTGAAGATCAAATAGGGCCTCCTATGTGTCACACACTTGTGTCATATTATTTTGGCTAGAATAAAGTAGAGCACATTTATCCCAAAACTCCTTAGTAGAATTACACTCAATTGAAGCCCATCCGCCACCGGTCCATTGCAAACACAATAATAATAAATGCTCCTAGAACTATTTGCCATGCAATTTAATTGTAATATTTTTGTTTAGGGGTTAAAATTAATTCCTAAATTTTTGTGCATTAAATAACTAAAATGATTAATCAAAATTTAGGTGTCAACAGTAGTTTTTATGCCTCCTAAAACTATTTGCTATGCAATTTAATTGGTTTATGATCGTGTTCATTGATGATATCTTGGTGTACTTGAGAAGTCTAGAAGTACATGAATAGCACCTGAAAATAGTACTACAGACCCTTTGAGATCACCAGTTGTACACGAAGTACACTAAGTGTGAGTTTTGGTTGACTTGAGTAGCATTCCTTGGTCACGTGATTTTGGGTGAAGGGATTGCTGTGGACCCAGCCAAGATTGAAGTAGTGATGAACTAGCCAAGACCAACAATAGTGATCAAGGTAAGGAGTTTCTTGGGATTGGTTAGCCATTATTAGAGATTTGTGGAAAATGTTTTTTGCTACAACCATGCCTTCTATTCGGTTGCTCAAGAAAGACGAAAAGTTTTAATAGACGAATAAGTACGAGTATAGTTTCCAAGAGCTTAAGTACAAGCTAACTACTGCACCGGTGTTGATAATTCTGTTCGGCCTTGGTGGATATGAGATCTATAGTAATGCATCTTATAAAGGATTAGGATGCATTTTAATGCAATATGGAAGAGTGGTTGCATATGCGTCCCATCAGTTAAAACCTCACGAGACAAATTATCCGATGCATGACTTGGAATTAGCGGCAATCATTTTTGCGCTAAAGATTTGGAGGCATTACCTATGCAGAGAAAGATTTCAAATTTATACGGACCATCAAAGTCTAAAGTACTTATTTTCTCAGAGGGAATTAAACATGAGATAGCGTTGGCGGATGGAGCTTTTGAAGGATTATGACTGCAACATTCTATACGATCTTAGCAAGGCTAACAAGGTTGCAAACACACTTAGTTGAAAGTCTTTGATTGCACACATGCTAGAAAGAGTTTGAGACTTGTAGTTCAAGTTTGAGGTAAGCCACCTCTTAAGTCTAGTAGCTATTCTTAGAATTGAGCCTAAAATACAAACCAGGATTAAAAGCGCACAACCAACGAACCCTAAAGTCCAAAAGATCCTACAGATGGATGCAGCTAAGAGGAAAGCCAATTTTATGTATTTGAGGATGGGATCTTGAAATTCTATGGACTATTGTGTGTGCCAAATGATGCAGAACTTAAGGATGAAATCTTGTCAGAAGCCCACCGTAGTAGCTATAGTATATAGCCGGGCAGAACGAAGATGTATCAGAACTTATGACAACATTATTGGTAGAATGATATGAAGTTGGACATCGCCAAGCATGTGGCTAAATGCTTAATGTGCCAACAAGTGAAAGCGCAACACTATAAGCTTGGAGGGTCATTACAACCTCTCGAGATTCCCAAATGGAAGTGGAAACATATAACAATGGACTTTGTGATGGGATTACCGATGAATTAGCAGGGTAACGAATTAATCTAGGTCATGGTGGACAGATTGACAAAGTCTTAGCACTTTATTGCCATACGAAAGGATTTTACCTTGGAAAGGTATGCAGAATTATACGTTCAGCATATTGTTTGCCTTCATGGGGTACTGGTGACAATCACATCAGATTGAGACCTGAAATTCATGGCAGCATTTTGGAAAAGTCTGCAAGAGGATGGGATCAAAACTGCAATATAGTATAGCCTATCATCCGCAAATTGATGTTAAGTTGGAAAAGGACAATTTAGATGCTTAAGGACATGTTACGAGCATGCATCTTGGATTTTAAAGGAAGTTGGGAGGAACAACTCCATTTGGTTGAATTTTCCTATAACAACAGCAGAGCATCGAAATGGCACCTTTTGAAGCGTTGTATGGTAGGCCTTGCAAAACTCCACTTTGTTGGAACGAAGTGGGTGGATGGAAGATTGTAGGTTTGGAATTAGTCCAACAATCGATGGATGTTGTGAAGGTGATTCAAGAAAGATTAAAGATAGCTCAAAGTCATTAGAAAAGTTATGTAGATAAGCAGCATAGGCCATTGGAGTTTCAAGTTGGCAATCATGTATTCCTGAAGGTGTCGCCAATGCAAGCTATTTCATGATTCGGTAAGAAGGGAAAGTTGAGTTCAAGGTACATGGGACTCTTTGAAATTTTGGAAGGATTGAAACCTTGGCTTATTATCTCACATTGCCTCCAAGACTAGCGCAAGTGCATGATGTCTTCCACATATCAATGTTGAGAAAGTATGAGCCAGATTCGACCCATGTACTAAACTTTGAGGAAATTGACATGGACAAAAGGATGCTGTACGTGGAAAGACCAGTATAAATTATGGATCGAAAGGAGCACATGTTGCAAAACAAGATGATTTCATTGGTCAAAGTGGTATGGCAGCATCATGGAACAGAAGGAGCCACGTGGAAAAACAAGAAAGTAATGAGACGTCGATGCCTCCATCTATTTGAGGATTTGAGTAGTAATGCCAATTTTCATAACGAAATTTCTGTAAGGGAGAAGAGTTGTGACATCTTGAATTTTTAACAACAAACAAACCTCAATCATCAAGGGAAGTACATACATTCAACATATAATCCAAGCGGAAAATACACACACGTAATATCCATTAATTAATACAACATTATAAACAATAAGCTTATTATTCAAGTATAACTCATTAATTATCACCCAAAAATAATTAATTATTATTTATTTCCCAAAATAATCTTCTACTCAAAAATAACTAATTAATTATTACACACTAACAATTAATTAATTTTAATTCGAATATAATTAATTATTTATCACCCATAAAATAATTAATTATTCAATATTCAGAACCAATGTATTCCCAAAATAATTAATTAATTAATACATCATTTATAATTAATTAATATCCACAAAAATGATATGTTACTCATAAATAATTAATTACTTATCATCCAACAATAATTAGTTAATTATTACTCTAAAATAATTAATTATAATTAATTCCGAAATTAATTAATGATTATTATTTATTACAAAAAAAAAATATTAATATCTAACAAAGATAAATAAATTATAATTATTATCCAAAAATAATTAATCACAATTAATTATTGCTAAATAGGAGTAGCCTTAATTAATCCTTACTAACCAAAATTAATTAAACTAATTAACCCAAACCATTATTAGCAACATTGTTTAATATCAAACAAGATTAGCAACACAATTTAATAATAATCGAGATTAACTATAATTAAGCAAACACTAAACATATTTAATTATAGTTAATCTATCACAAATCATCATTAGAACAAAGCATGGTTAATTTGCACTAAACTAATCCTAACAAAGGTTAGTCCTAAACTAAACACCCCTACTAGAGTTTAATACCCTAATTAAGGATTAAGAAATTAACTCACTGATTTGCGATTCCGGTGACGCGGGCATGGTGGTGGCAGTGCAAAAGACATGCGGCTACATCCAGGGTGACGGGTCGCCATGTGAAAATGAGTCTCAATGGGGTGGGGTGTTTGCCAATGGTTTCCATGAGGGGATGTCGGTGGTTGAGTGGCCATGGCGGACAACTAGACGGCGGCAACAATGGCGCACAGATGGCGGTGGCAGCGCGACAATACAGATGGCACGATGGACGACCAAACGGATGAGGGAACAAGGGAAACAAAGGAAAAGCAAAAGGAAATGAAAGGGACGGGTTTCGGTGGAGTGGATGTGAGGAAGAGGGGAGGGTGGGAGGGGAGGGAGGGGAAGAAATGTACGGGAGGGGAAATGAGGGAGGAGAGAGAGAAGAGAAGAAAAGAAAAGAAAAGAAAAATTCCCCTTCAAATTTTCTCTAAACTTTCCCAATAAGACAAGGATTTCTAGAAGGGATATTTTGGTCTTTTTACCCTTGAAACACAAATTTCCTAAATATTTGGCTCCAATTCTTGGCCCATTAATCCATTTTCAGTAATTTTTGTGATTACCAATAAATTTGAGAATCAATGAGGCATTATCTAATATTTTAGTCTCGACGTCTTTGAAAGTTTGATATATGAAATCAAATTGAAATTTGTGATTAAAATCAATCAATCGCAACTTTAACACAACTTAACTATTAGTCGGCATTTAGGGATTTTCGTGCGTTTGACCCATGGTTGATAACTTTTCAATCCTTACTCGTGTCTATTCAAATTAGGTCGATCCTCAATTGTTATGTAATCAGGAGGGATTGATTACTCACTCTGAGTACAGGGTCAAAAAGAAATCGGTTTAACGTCGTTTGTAACTAGTATCAAAGTTGTGCGGAATCATTTACAATCCAATCTCGTACCTTTGCCGAATCAATTTATTTTAGTTCGCTAAGCCCCTGCATGGTAACGCTCTCGGGAACACTTGTTTATGTTCTTTTGTTCTCGGGAACAGAAACGCGTTTGGTAAATTTTTTGTTCTCGAGAACAAATTTGTTCCCTGGAACAGGTTTGGAGTAGAAATCAGAAACAAGAAAAAGTTGTTTCTTGTTCCCGGGAACAATTTTAAGAAACACTTTTTTTTTCCTTTTTTTTTCTTCTTCTTCTTCCTCTTCCTCTTCCTCCTCCCACCCCTAAGCCGCCCCATCGCCGCCCCATCGCCGCCGCTAGGCGAGGTCTGGCGAGCTTGCCGGCGCCTCGCCAGGCCAGGGCGAGGTCCGACAAGCTTGCCAGAGCCTGGCTTGGCCACCAGCGAGGCTCAGCCTTGCAGATCTAGGCGAGGCCGGCCGAGCCTCGTTAGTGGTGGCCGGCGCGAGGCTTGGCTAGCGAGGCTTGAGCCTCACCGGTGGCGGCCGCGCGAGGCTCAGCCTCGCCCAAATCTGCGAGGCCGAGCCTTACCGGTGGCCCTGCGAGGCTCCAGCGAGCT
Organism: Angophora floribunda; assembly: GCA_014182895.1. Lineage (NCBI taxonomy): Eukaryota > Viridiplantae > Streptophyta > Magnoliopsida > Myrtales > Myrtaceae > Angophora > Angophora floribunda. Next base: position 19,115,733 of record CM024709.1, read on the forward strand.
CGCCGGAGCCTCGCCGGCTGCAGCCAACAAAAAGAAGGGAGAAAAAAAAGAAAATTAAAAAAATCAAAAGATTAGAAATTTTTACCAAACGTGTTTCTGTTCCCGGAGTAAAAATTTTGAACTGTTATCAAACACCCTCAAATGCTCAGAAACAGTTCCCGGGAACAGAAACAAGAAAAAACATTTCTGAGCAGAAATTGTTACCGGGAACAGAAACATTGCCATGTAGACCCTAATTGGCCTACAACAATGTAGTATCATCCTTCTTTTATCCTTATGATCGAGCGGCTTGTCCTTGATTAAATTCACTAGTCATATGCGTATTGATCCTTAATTGTCTTTCCGTACAATTAGTTAATTCATGAGTGGCTAGCTCAAAGTAAACATAACTTAGCGCATTGATAAAATAACCATTTCATATATCCCAAAATGGATTGAAATTCATGACATCACAAAATCCGTTGCATAATAGGGTAGATTATTGCATTTCATGTGGGACTAGTTTTATGGATTGCATTGCATGTCTGGGATGATGTAGAAGCTTAGGAAATTTCATTAGTTAAAATAGATTTTTTATTATTCTTTAGTACACATTAAGTCATAGTAAACATAAAGCAATTTCTTATTCTAATAAAAAAGGTCATAAAAAATGAAAAAAGAACGTGCATATACATATAGTATTAATGTCATTCATCCAATGTTATGTAGCACATGCATATTTAGGGTCATGTAAATTAGATTGCGTACATGTTACCATAGTTTTTAATTAGTGTTTATCGTTAGAGTTTCACATCATGTGTTGTAAGAGTAAACAATCACGCATATTAAATTTAGATTAAAATTGCACATAATTAATTTTATAAGAAAAATACAAAAAAAATATAGATGTCATCCTATTTAGAAATCATATTTATGGCATGCATTTTTATTTTTAAATCAAAATCATAATTAAGTTGTAGTTCGTTTTGCTTTATGGTTGGTCATAACTCTTACAACTTATCATGTGAGTTTATTGGATGTTATTGATTGTGCACCCGCATGACCACTCTTTCCATGTTAGTGACTTAGGTAATACCAACCAAGACTGCTTGCAAAATGTTTTTGAAACTTAAAGAGAAATGGTACTGAAAGTGCACTAGTTTAACTTAGCGTAATCATGTCCCCGAACCTATTAAGTCTTTGGTTCACAGAAGCAAAGTATTCTCTCATAATTTACTTGGGTTCTAATCAACCCTAGTTGATTAGTGGTGACTCCTAGTCAAATGAAATTACATGTTCAAATGGGTTAATTTTGAGTACTAAATTGCGATTGGTAGAACTTGGGAGAGTCCGCATTAAGTCTATGAACTTAGTAATTTATTAGCCTGCCATTGGTGGTTCACCATCGGGAAGGTCACAACACCAATATTTTCTCTATTGGTACAAGGCTCTTGCAAGAAAGAAAGATGACTAGTTCTAAAGATCTCTTGAATGAGCTATCACTAGAGGATGTAATTCCATCAAGTTCCTCTGAAAGCTCATTGCGCTAGGAAAATTGCAAGAAGTGATGTTGGTATTTAGTAATATGCAAAACAAGGGTGTAGAATTATTGGCTAGTATTAGGGATCGAATTGTGAATGCATTGTGCAAAAGGAATTCGTCATTGAGGGATGGACTGAATGGTTGACATGCTAAACAAAAATATCCATCATAAGATGACTTACAATGTGCTTATTCAAAACCTCTTATAAGGTGATAGTTTAGATGATTGGAACTTATGTCAGACAAACTATCTACTTAAATGGAAATATCCAACCTCATAAGCCTCCAATGACATTTCCAAATTGGTGGAACTCTCTATTACCATTTTCAGCCATTTATCTTTAATTAAATATTACGTTGGATTTTCTAAACCATCCTAGAATATCTTAATCAATTAAGTCTTTACAAAAAAATTGGTGTTATCCAAAAATGAATTGTTAAGTTTCTACTAACATTTTTATAATTAAATGAAAAAATTGAAAATAGAAATTTTTAAAGTCGTATTGAACACATTTCTATTCTTTTTTTTTTTATTCTGGGAATACACATGTTTTGCAATTATCAAACACGTTCTTCTTCTCTTAAATTTGTCTAAAGAATAAAATAGAAAAAGCTCTTTTTGGATAGAAATTGTTTGCAAAAACATAATTGTTACCAAATGCACCCTTAATATTTAATGCCAAAGGAAAAGTGTTTTTTTTTTTTTTTGTATTCGCGGTTGGCAGCTCATTTCAATGTCTCACTAAATGCATTTCTTATGGTGTATGTTTCAACTGAAAATTTTGGAGTTGTAATTTTTCTTAAACAAATTGGAAGCTTATTCTCATTTTTATTTGAATTAATATCATGAAAAATCCAAACTAGTACATCTATGACAAACGCTACTCCAAACTAGTTCCCTTGTGACAAATTTATCTCCACGTGACCTTGCCATGTTGGTTGAGTTATAGCCATGTGTTATCCAACTTAGCAATTTCACGAAAACTTATAGAGGGTAAATATGTCACCAGTGTATTAGTTTGGGGTTTTGGTAATCCAAAAATTAGTTTTAGATAAATTTATTACAAGTATACCCATATGAAGTTTTGATCCAATAACTAGTTTAGGGTAAATATGTCATATGTGTACCAATTTAGAGTTTTTCATGTTATAAACCCTTTTTATTTCAATGAAGACAAAATTGAAAATAGTTATACTATGTTTTACTGCCAACACAATGTATAAATAATCAATGTAGGCTGCACTTTGGCTTAAAATTAAGCATGGAAATAAAAATAAGGCAAACAAATAAAAAGTCATGTAAAATTTTATAGGATCACTTTTAATCATTTAAAAAATTTAAACTATTAGATGAAATCATGATTTAATATTCAATATTTTAACACATAATTGGAGGGATCCCTCCAACCAATTTGTAGAATTGATGGCAACACATAAAATCATATTTGTACTAATAGCTTTAGTCATAGCTAGAAAAACTTAATTTCTTTTCTCTCTACACCCCTATGACTAATTTGTAGAATCGATGGCAACACATCTACTTGCTCATCCTAATGATGTGTAAACGAGGAGAGTATTTCGATAAGTCGAATTTGACCCCTTAACTAGCATAAAAATCCAAAATGATCTGTTTTAGCAATTTTGCCCGAGAGAGCAGCCAAAGATTTCTATTTATTAATAGTTAATTGGGATTCTTATCATTTTAGTTTTATTGGTAGAAAAAGTACTACATCAATGTAGTATAAGGGATTACATTGAACAAATTAAAAGTGTAGAAACGACATTACACATGGGGCTAAAGTTAGGGACCGTATTATAGGAATTAAAAGTCTAGAAACGTTGGAACAAATTCAGGGTCTATTAGAGTTATTATCCCATTGAAGTCGAACTGCTTGAATTAGGAACCACCTAGACCGGATTAGACCAGCCGGTTTGGCCGGTTCCCGGTTCCATAAAATTGGAACTCGTGATTTTCAGTCCAGTTCTTGGTTTCAGGGAGGAACTGAACTGGACCGACTATCTTTTATTTAAAAATATTTTTTTAAATTTCTTAAAAAATGCAATAAACCATAAAATAATAACAACTCTAGTATTTCTTATTTTTTAATTTTTTTTGCTAAGTGGCTGGTTCTCGATCCTAGGACTAACCGGTTTGGTTCCCGGTCCCAAAAACTGGGAAACGATCCTCTTAGTCTAGTTCCTGGTGGAACCGAATTGGACCGGGAACCGATCACTCTTAGTATGCATAATATTGACATGCGGACCCCTAGAGTGCCACAACTTGGTGCAGAGGAACACTTAAGTGTCAAAAGTTATGAAAGGTACACTTAAGTGCCAAAATCGGAGCAAAAATGATCAATTAAGTGCCAACGGCGAGAAAATCTAGCCAAAATGCATACGTGGCATATTTCGACGACAAACTTTACTAATGTGGCAATTACTATAAAAAAATAAACACATGTGACCTATGAAAATTTTTTGACTTGTGGCTTGGCCAAGCTAAATGACGTCATTTTTCCTTATGCTAAACGATGTCGTTCATCATTTAGCTTACTTTGGCAAAACACATTGGCCGATTCTCTTAGCCGGCCATCTCTACGCTCACTCTTATCTTTGTTGTCGTTCATCTTCATAGAGGGCACTCGTCGCTCGCCGTCGTCGCTTGCCATCATCCCGTGTTGTCATCGCACGCCATCATCGCTCGTTGTCATTTGTTCGTTGAGGTTTGTCATTTTTGCTCCCTATGGTATGAAATTAGGGCTCATAATTGTTTATTAGGGCTCGGCTATGAAATGTGGGGTTCGACCAAGAAATGTAGGGCTTAGATATAGTGCTAGAGTAATTCAAGGATTCGCATTGGCAATTTAGGCCTCAATCGAGAAAAAATTAGGGTTGGTATGCTATTGTGATGTGTAATTTATGGCTCAGATATAATATTGTGATATGCAGGGGTATTTTTAGGGCTTCATTGGATATTGTGATGTGCAAGAGTATTTTTAAGGCTTCAATGGATATTGTGATGTGCGAGAGCAATTTCTAAAGCTTGGAGTCGTTGTTGTAGGGACCTCTGGTCATTTTGTAATCGAAGTATTAAAATGGGTATTGTGGGGGAGTTGTTTTTGTTATGGGGATCTCTATTTGTTAGTCATTTAATGATTGAAGTGACTGCCGTGGGATGCTCTTTTCTTTCCATTAATAAAGTGAATGAGAGAGTGGGGGCCTCCATGTGCAATTACAATTGTCTATTATCTCTTGTCGACGTGGTCCCAAAAAGTTAATTGTTTTCTTTTTTCCTTGCTTATAAAAATGGCTTATGATAAGGATTATGTTACTATCATTGTTTGCTATGGAAGGGACTTTATCATTGGGGAGGATGAGTGGGAGTATAAGGAGGGAAATAAGTGCACTATTTTTGTTGAATTACATAAGACATCTTATATTGGGTTTATAAGGGATATAGTAACATATTTGCCTTGCAAAATATAGAAGTTGATGTGTTGTGTTCCTAAGAAGGGTTTGAGAGATGGTTAAAGCTTAGAAGATGATAATAGATTTAGAGATGTTTTGTACCATTATCTTCATGGCGAAGAAGCAAAAGTGTACGTTAAGTACAATAGTGAGTCTAAGGACGAAAATGATGGAGAGATCACCAAAGTAGGATAAGGGGGAGATGGTAGAGATAAAAGATGGTAGGATAGACAGGAAAGCGGTGATGATATGGGTGATGTCATAATCATTGGATTAGATTGGGAAGTGGCTCAATCCAGTGATGATGACAATGAAGGATTGGCCATTGAAATTTTTTTAAGTGATGAGGACAACGAGGAGCTTGTATAGTCAAGGAGAAAGTAAAGGGAATATTTGACTAATGAGTTTGCAGCTTTGTAGGTAGTTAAAGAAGCTCCAAACAAGGTTGAAGGCCTTATAGATACTTGTGTTACTAGTCAAAAGACTAATTATGAAGAAAGCGTTGAAAATGCTATTTCCTAGGATGAACTTGAAGAAGATGAACGAGTTATGCGTAGAAGGAAAAGTAAGTTTCCTTCTTATAATCCGTCTGTTGCTTCTCCTTCTTTGTTAGTAGGTATAAAATTCCAAGATGCCAAACAATTTAGGAAAGCTATATTGAAGCACTCCATTACTGAACAAAGGAATATTGACTTCATTAGAAACACTAAGGCTTTTGTAAGAGCTAGGTGTTCATAGCAAAATTGTCCATGGAAGATCTATGGCACATTTGTTAGGAGGAGTGGATCATTCCAATTAGGTCTTTCCAAAAAGAACATACTTGTTCTATTAATTTTCAAAACAAAAGGGTAACAAGTGCATGGCTATCGAAGCACTTCTTCGATCTAATCAAGTTGATGCCCAAAATGAAGAGTATGCAGTTCAAACAGTTGGTGAAGGAACGTGTGGGCATTAATATTTCCAAGAATCAGTACAAAAGAATGAAGCAAAATGTGATGAGGGTACTCATTGGTCAGTATGGTAAGGAATATGGACAACTATGGGATTATACTTGGGAGTATAGGGTGCAAAAATCTTCAAGTAAAGTGTTTGTCGAGTTGTGGAGAGGTCACTTCCTAATAGTGGGACTAAGTTTGATAAGTTCTACATGTGCTTTGATGCATGCAAACAGGGATTTTTAGCTAGGTTTAGATGGATGATAGGATTGGATAGTTGTTTCTTAAAGGACTTGTGCAAGAGAGAATTGCTGGTTGCAATAGGAAGAGATGCGAACAACCAAATGTTTCCACTAGCTTGGGCTGTTGTGAAGATACAGAACAAGGACAATTAGTTCTGGTTCCTAAAAAATCTCATGGCTAACTTGGAGATAACAAATGGGGAATGGTGGGCATTTATGAGTGACCAACAAAAGTTAACCTCATAGTAATTTGTTTGCTTTTTTATATTAACATGTTATTTTCTTACATTTCTTGGTTCAAATTATTGTGGGGACCGGTTTTGGCATTAGCCGAGTTGATGCCCTATGCCGAACATCGAATGTGTGCATGGCACATATATGTAAATTGGGCAAAGACCTATAAAGGGGATAAGCTGCAGTTACAATTTTGGCAACTAGCAAAGAGCATGAACATAGCTGATTTTAGGATAGCTAAAGAAGGATTGGTTCAATTGATCAAGGAAGGCTCTAATGCACTATTCAAGACAAAACCAAAGCATTGGTGTAAGGCTTTCTTCAGCAAGCAATTCAAGTGCGATCACGTCGACAATAACATCTGCGAAGCATTCAATAGGAGAATAATTGATGCCAGATGCAAACCAATCATCTCAATGCTTGAGGATATATGAGTAATGGTCATGACTCGGCTCCACAAACAAAGAGAAGGCTGCAAAGTGGACTAGGCAATGTGGTCCTAGGATTGCCAAGAAATTGGATGAGAGCTTGATTGCAAGTAGACATTGTCATCCCATTTGGAATGGGGATGAAGGATATAAGATAATGAAGGGTTCCGATAAGTATGTTGTCCATCTAGGTATGAGAAAATATTTATATTGAGCATGGCAACTAAGTGGAATTCCCTAAGCACATGCCATATGTGCCATCCAATTGAAATGCCATAACATAGATGATTACCTTGATGATTAGTATAAGAAAATGAAATATATTGCTTCATACCAATTCATAATGCAACCAATTAGAAGTAACGAGTTTTAGGAGCCAACAAATCATGAAGCACCTCAACTTTTGCCACTGAAAAAGCAAATGGGAATGCCAAAACAAAGATGAAGAACGTTGGAGAGGGAGGTCTCGGGTCAGCAAAGAATGAGTAGGACAGTTGTAAAGATGACATGCTCTTATTGCAATGTAGTAGGGCACAATACTAAAGGTTGTCGATTGAGAAAGCAACAAGAACAATTAGGTGAGAGGCTAGTCGAAGAACTTCGTGAAGGGACGGCTATGGCACTAACTAAAGGCCAAACAGAAAGGCAAAGTGAGTCCACTATTTATTAGTCGACGACAAGAAACCCCATAAGTTATGATACTTTTGTTTATGTTGTTTTTTAGTTTATTACATATTTGTACATAGCAAAATTACCAAGTATTTTCAATGTGCTTGTCTGGTGACAAATAGGATTGGTTGAAGCTCCATCTATAACCGAAGGATTGGTTGAAACTGCACAGGGGCCAATTCAAATTCAGTCAAGCGTTCCTCAGCTGAGGAAAAAATACCCAGTACGTTCAATAACTTGTTTAGTTTTTCTTCACGCTATTATATGGGTTGATATTATATTCATAATGTCTTTATTAAATTCGAAGAGGGCAAGCTCGAGCTCATTTGCCAATAGAAGGGCCAACATAAAGGCTAATAGAAGAGCTACCACACGAGCTAGGTGAAAGTATCAATGAAGTCGAAGGGCTAGATACAAGAAGAACAACTAGAAGAAGACCAGCTAAAGGGCTAGCTACAAGAAGGCCATCTAAAAGATGCCTAGTTGAAAAATTGGTTGAAGACACCCCTGTTGCACTTGAAAGGCCAAATGTCACTAAAGCTGAAACCATTAGAAGAGCCACATGAAGAGCTAACTAAAGGGCAAAAAGAAGAGCCCAAGAAATTACAGGTTAGAAGAAGGGCTAATAAATCACAAGATGCTGAATGTGATGCTTCAATTCGAATAAGAGGGGCTCTTGAGAAGAGGCTAAGACAATATAGTTATGACCTTTATATAGATGACTGTATTGGAATAGTCATTCTTAATGTAAGTTTTATTGGCCGCATTTAATTAATTGTGCGAACTTTTGCTTATAATTTACTTGTATTTTTGTAGCCCGAGAGAAGTTCGGAGGTTTTTATCTCTCAAGGCCTTACTCAAGAATCAACGGCTATGCCAAAAAATAAGACAACATTGGTGGTGCTAAAAAAGAAGAAAACATTAGCTACATAAAAAAAGAAGACAACATTGGTTACCCCAAAAAAGAAGACGACATCGGTTATGCCAACAAGAAAGAACAACAACTCAGCACCAACTCCATCTGAATCAGTTCATCTTGAGACAGTTGCAGGTCCATTTGAATCAGTGCATGGTGAGACAATTGAAGAGGAAGATGCACGTCCAGTTAGAAATAGTGTAAGGATAATGAATCAAGGTCCATTAAAAGGAGCACGAATATGGGGGCTTGTGCATATTGATATTGATTGATAAGAAGGTCCAATTTTGTTACAACTTGCCATGGATGGGTTTTTTTTTGTTCTTGTCACTGAGTTGGTGAGACTTGAAATCAATATCAAGGGAATGATCTTGATGTTTATCAATTTTTGTTGTTACATTTTTCATATTTTTTATTTAGATTTTGCTTTACTTACTACTTGTCCTAGTTGGTGGCTGGGGTTGGTGGTTCATGCTCTACTGGTAGTTAGTGATTGTTAGTGGTGGGTGTATGGTGATGGTTGGAAGCTCCTACAACACTTGGTACAAGTGTACAATCTACACATCTTATACCAGGTGGTGCTTGGTGCAAACTGGTGCAAAGTGCTTACACCAACATATTTTATAGTAGCATCACACCATAGCCACAATGCAGGTTGATGGTGGTTCATCCTGTGGTGGTGGTTGGTGGTTGTGCTGTGTTGAAGGCTCGTACCTCCTGGTGGTGGGTCTATGATGGTGGTTAGGGGGGCTCACGCAGCACCTGGTGCAAGTGTGCAATTAGTACATCTTGCAACACTTTGTGCTGGAGCTGGTGCAGGCTGCTTGCACCAGCTCCTCTTACAGCAACAACACACCACAATCCTGGTGCAAGCTTATGGTGGTTCATACTGTGGTTCTGGTTGGTGGTTTATATTGTGTTGAAGCTTCATGCCTGCTAGTGGTGGGTTTAGTGGTGGTTTGGGGGTTCGTGCAACGCTCGATACAAGTGTGCAGTCTGCACATCTTGCATTAGTTTGTGCTAGAGCTGGTGCAAGGTACCTACACTAGCACCTTCTACAGCAGCAGCACACCATAGCCCTAGTGTTGGTTGATGGTGGTTTATGCTGTGGTGGTTGACTAATGGGGTAGTGGCTTGTGGTTCATGCACAGGTGGTGGCTATTGGTGGACCGTCTGGTGATCATGGTTGGTGCTTGGTCGTAATTGGTGGCTGGTGTTAATTTAGGAAGAAGTGACAAAATTTAGCACTTAAGTTCTCCTTTTCTAGAGAAGTTGATACTTAAGTGGAGCACTTAAGTGCTCACCTTTAAGCACGAGTGGCACTTGAATGATCACTTTTCAACAAGAACTTGACACTTAAGTGATCATTTTTTTTTATCTGACTACGACTAAAATGATCACTAAATACAACTTATGGCACTCAAGTAATGGCTCATGTCTATCCTATGATACAATTGATTTGCAGCAAACCAAAACCAACTCCAATTCGATGCTTGCTGGGTTACATTCATTTCAAGTGAACAAGCCACCACAACAAGACCCAGTGCACATCCTTGCTGCTATTAAAGAACAAGCAAAAACATATGTATCATCTCATCATTCCCTTTTTTTGACCTCCCTAAAAGCTAGTAGATTGTGTGGACAACACAAATACAAACAAAATAGTCTACATTTAACCCAAAATAATTACATTTTTATCAACTTATTTTCAACTATGGCATCTAAAAAAACTTCTTATCTTCAAGTGCTTTACATTTGATCATTAAGTAGGCTATATAACAAAACAACACCATAAAAAACATTTGATAACACTTCCGTTCAATTTTCATCCTTAAAACTTCATTCTTCAAATAATTAACTAAAGATACTCCAGCTTCCTTTGACACTTCATTCTTCGAATTGTTAGCTGAAGATGCTTCAACTTGCTTTGAGTCAACGTCATTCAAGTCGCCCACGAATGTAGATGGAGGTTGACACCGCCTATCAAGTAGGTCCAATATCACCTCTGTTGCTCGGTTAGAGAACTTTGCATCGATCCATTTGGAAGTATTTGCACTTCGACCCTTCTCTATATCTAGCACATCCATAGAATCTTCTCTCGGGATTCATTCGAGTCCATGATGTTCTTCTTGGACTCGGTAACCCACAATAACAGAAACGTTCGCCCTCGCCTTCTCCTTCACTTCGGTGAGACGAATTCAAGCTACTACTTAAAATTATGCTCTCCATTTCTAATATTCAATGGTGGATCTGGGGTTAATTAAAATAAATTGGGCAATTGAGGAATTTTTGTGGCAAATCAAAATTAGGGTTTGAGTGCCTCTTGGGGAATTTAGCTGATTTAGGGATTTAGTAGGCAATGGGAGACGACGTTGTTTTAGCCAATTTAGGGCCTTTGCTTTGTTCATCTATGGAAACGGTATCATTTTGGGCGAGGGTTAGCTGAGGTGGATCTCCGGCAAGTCACATAGGCAAGAAAATTAAGAAAAAAATTGCCACGTAGGATTTCCGGGAGGGGTCCAACGATTTGGCACTGAAGTGATCCAATTTTTTTAAAAAGTGGCACTTAAATGTACCTTTCGTAACTTTTGGCACTTAAGTGTCCCCTCGTGCCAAGTTTTGGCACTTAAACTGTACTTTTCCCGCATAATACTTGTTCTTGTTGCCTTCAATTGATTTTGTCAGTTATGGTCTATTCGAACAAGAAGTCCGGGTCTGTTTTTCTCTTGGTTACTACATTATAATTGCTTAGATTTGAGTTTAGAGTGCCGGTATTCTCTGTTGCAGTATCATTTTTAATTTTTCGCTGACGTCATATGACTACATATGGTTTAATACCAAACTATCCTGAAATTTTGCAACTTAATGTTAACTCGTTCAACAAAGTTGTCTCATGTTAAAAACTCATGCACAGGATTGGACCGCTAAGTGCACTGCAACGTTCTGTTGTAGTCTTGTGCCTTGTTAGTCTAACTCGGTTGACGAGGAGGGGTTCTGTTTGTAGACATTTTTCCAATTCCATAACGAAGAGCTTGGAATTCAAATGCCTCCCTTTCAATGCTTCATATTAAACTGGACTACCTCAGAGAGTATTTGGCTTCGTATTTTGATTACGTATGAGTTGATTTTGGATCTATTGTTACTCAGCTCCCTAACATTTCAGGGCAACCTTAGAACTTATGGACCAATCAATATGAAGAAAGGGAAGTACTTATCATTCCTTCAACAGATGGAAAGATGGTCCAATTTCATGGAAGGTCTAGAACCCTTCTGGATTGGCTCAGCATGCATACAAGACACATTTCAGAGCAACCTTATAACTTATGGACCAATCGATATGAAGAAAGGGAAGTACTTATCATTCCTTCAACAGATGGAAAGATCGTCCAATTTCATGGAAGGTAACCTTTCTCGATTTGCTCGGCATGCATCCAGGACACATTTCAAAGCAACCTTAGAACTTATGGACCAATCGATATGAAGAAAGGGAAGTACTTATCATTCCTTCAACAGATAGAAAGATTGTCCAATTTCATGGAAGGTCTAGAACCCTTCTCAATTCGCTCAGCATACAGGACACTATTATTGAGAGCTGACCATGTGTGCCCGCATTTGTGAATGTCAGGTATCCTTTGTAGCTGCACGTGCCTTCAAGTGTACATCCTTTATCATCCTTTATCATTCTTAGAATATGCTAATATATTTAATTGGTCACTGTCACATTGCTCTTTTCCATATTGCCCCATGATTTTGGAGAACTAAATGTTGTATGTAGAGCACCTTTCAGTTTGGTTTGTGATATACTCAAGCCCTAGCTAATTCCACTTTCGTTCCTGAACAGCCCCTATCAACATGTGCCATTTGGTCTTTTTAATTTAATCTAGTCTATGCTAAATGAGTGCAGATATGGTGTAGCTATGTTCTATCTACAAGTGTGTGGATCGTTATTGGCGAATACATGGGGAGCTTGCCCCAGTCGTTGGGTCTCATGTCAGCTTTAAATAAAGGCTTCACGTAATCAACGCTTGAGATAAATCTTGTCCTATTGATCCAGACCTAGATAAATTTGTCCATGACTCCATGAGGAAGACGCAACTAATCTACATTATTTTCTCTCTTGGGTTGGACAGGCATAATAATGTAATGTTTTGTTTTGTATTCAGATTCCTTAACCATTATCTGCATCTGTATTTAACATTCACTCACATGCCAATATGATTATAATAAAACATTAAAAAAAAATTGATTTGAGCATCTCACAGTATCCCAGGACCATTACCTCCCTAACTGATTGGAGTCCATGAATCCCGTTGACCAGTATTTAATTCTACTCTTAAATTCGAGCACTAGAGAGAAATATTAAAAGGCGTCAAAATGTCCACCAGATCCGGATGACGCGTTCTTGGAAGTCAACGACGGTGAAGTGTCAACATCGTGATGCAGCTGTAATTTCAGTGCCGTCGGTTCACGTGCAAATATTTTATACTAGGTTCTGCCTGCCTCGAAGTTGAACGTAGATTCATCGGAGAGAAAGAGATTATGCTCCTGCCATTCAATCCATTTTCTTTTACAAATGTCGGTCAGAAATAAAATATGTCAAGTAAATCCAGTTGCAGACTCCGCATTTCCTAACACCAATCATGAACAAGTCTAATTAAGTTAACTGACGTTTTTTTGGTGAAGCAATTGCGCCACACCAATCGGTGTTCTTCGCGGTTAAATTATTATACGAGGAGGAGACGCGCACGTTCAAGAAGAAGACAAAAGCCATGTCTGTCTTCTCCTTCTCCTCAATCAACGGAAACAGGAGGTATTATGAGCTTTTGAGGTAGAAAATAGTCAGATTTCATGAAAACATTGAATGCCATCTCGATTCGCTTGGGATACATATAGGACACTTATTGCGAGCTCACAATGAGCGCCTGCATTTGTGCATGTCGTGTATACTTTGCACATGCATGTTCTTTCCAGTGTACATTATCCATCATTCTTAGTATTAAAATATGGGGCTCTACTAATATAACAGTATCTGGATTACTGTGAAGATAATAACTTGTGAGCCACAAAGTCTTGAAAAAGTAGGTCTCACAACAATTTATAATTATTTATTATTTGATTTGTTGTGGTCCGGAATATAATCTTATTCACTAAAATATGTCTCAAGTTTGAGCATGAAAATAAAACTTTCCTAATTTGAATAAGTTTCTAGTTGAAATGGAGTTCCTAGCCTAAGTAAGTTCTTTGAAAGGAGTTTCCCTATTTTAGATCTAATTTTTGCTTATGTAAAAGGAATAAGTGCATTGAGAGTCCCAAAATTCGTCACTAAAATGTGATTGAGTCCTAAAACTTACAAAAAGTGCAATCAAATCCTAAAAATTCCTATTTGGGTGAGGGTCACTAGCCCTCACCGAAATGTCAACGCCCCCATCGGTGATTGGGCAGTGGTCACGGGTGGGAGGGCTAGCCCTAGACCTCCCAATTGTATTTTTTTTTTAACTTTAAGCTTGCTTATTTTTTAAATTCAATTCAGCTAAAAATTTTGGTTAAAAAATTAAGATTTTGATCAAAACAATGTTTTTTTTAGTAGTTCACTTTTCTTGTGTGCCATGTAGAAGAGATGGTGTTTTAAAGAAAAGGTCACGTTAGCATTTATCATTAGCTAAGTTAGGTGGAGTTAGCATAAGGATTTGATTTCATTAATTTGATAAATTTTAGAATTTGATTGTCATTTCTATAAGTTTTATGAGTTAATTGCATTTTCGTCACAAGTTTTAAGACTTTTGGTGTATTTATCCTTATATAAAAATTGGGTCTGCTTTGTGAAAAGCATCCAAGAGGTGACTTTTTGTGAATTACACTCTAAAGTAATGGAAGTGAAGCTTTTGAAGCCTATTAATCAAGTTTTACGATTTGTGTTTTCCTTCATGAGAATGGGACATTGTTTTATGAGTTGTGAGGGTTAAACATTGTGTGAGCTATTAGATATAATTGGGGACGAAAATAATGAAATTATTTGAATAAATTGAGTGATTGTTATGTTCGTTGTATCACTTGATCTATAGTGGAATTCTTTGTGGCTCTCTTCATGGGTGTAAGTCATACTAACCAAACCACATAAATTAGTGATTATTTTCTTGTTCTATATTTGATAGCTTCCTTTCACAAAAATTAGTATCAAATCAGGCTTAGCTGAATTGAAGTGAATCACTGGCCATAGCAGAAGGAAAAGTTAAAAGTCAACTAATTTGATTGGAAGGATTTTAATTTCTAGAAGATGCTAATTAAGGATTTTGTTTCCTTTTTTGCTGCTACATTATAATTGCTTCAAATTTGAGTTTTGCCATCCCGGTCTTCTCTGTTGCGGTATCATTTTAAACTTTCGTAGATATTAATTGACTGCATATGGTTTAACATCAAACTATCCTGCAATTTTGCAACTTAGAGTTAACTCGAACAACAAAGTTGTCTCAATGTCAGAAACTCATTCACTAGATTGGACCGCTTATTGCTCTAGAATGTCCCGCTATAGTCTAGTGCCTCGTTAGTCTAGCTCGATTAACCAGGGGGTTTCTGTTTGTAGAGAATTTTCCAGTTCCATAGTAAACAAATTGTGATTAAAATGTCTTCATTTCAATTTTGCAGATTAAACTTGATTACACAGAGAGTATTTAACTTCGTACTTAAGAGATGATTTTGGGTCTGTTGTTATTCACTCCCTCACATTTCAGAGCAACAAAGGAACTTATGACCATTTGATATGGAAAAGAGAAGTACTTTTCGTTTCCTTCAACTAGTGGAAAGATCATTGGATTTTATGGACGGTTTGGAGTCCTTTTCAATTGGCTCAGTGCACACATATAGGACACTATTATTGAGAGCTAACTATGGATGCTCGCATATGTTGATGTTGCGTATACTTTGCAGGTGCACGTGCTTTCAAGTGTACATCCTTTATCATTCTTCGTACATGCTAGCATTTGTAATTGGTCATTGTCACATCACTCGACGTTCTTTGCCATATTGGCTCTTAAATTTGGAGAAGTAAATGTCGCATGTAGAGGTCCTCTCGGTTTGGTTTGGGATATCCTCAAGCTCCAGCTAATTCAACTTCAGTTCTTGAACAACCCTTTATCTACATCTAGCATTTGGTCTTTTTTATTTATTTAATATCAGGTTTTATTTTTGGAGCAGCCTATGCTAAGAATCGCACGAGAAAATGTTGGGTGTGAACGAGTGCAAATATGGTGTAGTTATTTTCTATCCAAAAGGTTGTGGATCCTTACAGGTGAATGCATGAGGAGTTCGACCGACTGTTGGGTCTCACATGGGCCCTAATAAAAGTTTCCCGTAATCAACGCTTGAGATAAATCAAATCCTGTAGATCCAGACCTAGATAAATTTTCTCATCCCTTTGAGGGAAAAACGTGTGACTATTCTACGTTATATTTTGTCTAGGTTTGGACGGGCCAGATGAACTAATGTTTCTTTTTGTATTCAGATTCCACAACCATTAATCGCATCTATATTTAACATTCACTCACGTGCCAGTGTGGTTATTATAGAACATTTAAAAAACGATTTGAGCATCTCGCACTGTATTTTAGGACCATTAAATGCCTAACTAACTCTAGTCCATGAAGAATCCCGATGAGCCTCATTTAATTCTACTCACAGATACAAACGAAAAAGAACAACTAGAAAGACACATTACAAGGCCTTGAAAAGTCCACCACGATGCAATGGTGGAAGTCAACGGTGAATTGTCAACATCGCATTGCAGCTCTGGTTTCGGTTCAATCGGCTTAGGTGCAAATATTTTTATGTGAGATTCCGCATGCTACGAAGTTGAACGTAGAATCTTCGTAGAGAAAGAGGTTCTACTCCTGTCATTTAATCCAATTTCTTTAATAATGTCAGTGGGAACTGATAAATCTGTCACATAAATCTCCGACTAAATAAGCTGACATTTTTGGTGAGAGAATTGCATTCCAACAATCATTGTTTTTCCCTTGTAAATTATTGTTGGACGAGGAGACGTGCACGTCCAAGAAGAAGAAGCCCCGGGTTTCCTCTTGATGTCTTTTTGACCATATACACATGCAGCCTCTCAATCAAAGTTTCTACACCACATATCAACAAGACAGGAGCCATGTCGTCTTCTTCAACTTCTCTCAATGGGAACATGACGTATTCGTGAGTTTCAGAGGCAATCACGTCAGGAACACCTTCATGTTGCACCTCTTCAAACGGCTGGAACAGGAGTAGATTAACTACTACGGCAACCAAGACGCTGAAATGTTGTCTTAATGTGAAAAGCTCATTCACAAGATTGTACCGACTGAGCCTTGTTATTCTAACTCGATTAATCGGTGGGGGTCTGTTTGTGAAAAGCTTGTGATTGAAAATATCTCCCTTTCAATTTTTGCAGATTAAGCTTGCTTACTCCAGAGAATAATTGACTTCATATTATGGTTACCTAAGATATGATTTTGGACATGTTGTGATTCGCTCCCTCACATTTCAGAGCAACAAAAGAACTTATGTATTTGGTATCGAGAAAGGGAAGCACTTTTCATTTCCTTCAACTAGTGAAAACATCGTCAGGTTTCATGGAAGGATTGGCACCCATCTTGATTCGCTTGGCATACATAGAGGACACTATTTTTGAGAGCTGATCAAGTGTGCCTGCACTTTTGCGTGTTGGGTATACTTTGCAAGTGTGCTTGTTTTTTAGGGTATATCGAGTGCGTTTGATTTGGCTTTGCCAAAGCCCTTGATGCCATAAAGGCTTTTGGGCAAATGCTTGTCCATCATTCTTAGAACAGGTCAGTCTATGTAATTGGCTATCATTATATCACTTGACATTATTTGCCATATTGCCCCATAATTTTGGAGAAGTAGATGTCTCGTGTAGAGCACCCTTTGGTTTTGTTTCTGACATCATCATGCCCTAGCTAATTCCATTTCTATTCTTGAATACTCCCTTACCGACATCTGTTATTCGGTCTTTTTTTTTTTTTTCTTTTTCAATATTGAGTTTACAATTAGAGTAGCCTATGTCATGCTAAGAATTGCCCATGAAAAACTTGGATGTGGATAAGTGCAGACATGGTGTAGCTATTTTCTATCTACAAGGTTGTAGATCCTTATTGATGAATGCATGGGGAGCTGGACCCGGCTGATGAGTCTCATTAGGGCCTAAATAAAAATATTTGCATAATCAACCCTATATAAATCAGGTCTGATGGATCCGGATCTAGATAAATTTTTCCGTGATTCCAGAAAGAAAAAGTGACTCATTTGCTTTATTTTCTCTCTCGGGTCGGATGTGCACAGTAATCTATTGTTTCTTTTTGTATTGAGATTCCGTAACCATTAATTGCATCTATATTTCAATCATTCACGATTAGTTCTTAATATTAGTATAGTTTTATAGAACATCCAAAAACGATTTGAGCATCTCGCACTGTATTCCGGCACCATTAGCTCCCTAACTAACTCTGGTCCTCTGACCACAGAAAAAAAAAATTCTAGTAGAATTCCGGTGGGCCGCATTTAATTCTTCACAAATTCGAGCGAAAAAGAGCTACTGGAAAGAAAGATTAAAAGGCCTGGAAATGTCCGCCACAACCGGATGATACGTTCTTGGAAGTCAACAGACTGTCAACATCGTATTGCAGCTCCAGTTTAAGGACTGTCAGTTTTATGTGCAAAGATCTAATGTGAGATTCTGCATGCTAAGATGTTGAACATAGAATCCTTGGAGAGAGATTTCTGCTCCTGCCATTCAATCCATTTTCTTTACAAATGTCAGCGGGAACTGTTAAAATCTGTCGCATAAATCCAAGTTGCAGATTGCATATTTCGTAAAATCAATCACGAACAAGTCTCTAATTAAGTTAACTCGCATTTCTGGTGAAGTAATTGCATCCCACCGATCAATTTTTTTCCCTGGGAAATTGTCGTACGACGAGGACACATGTAGGTTCAAGAAGAAGAAGCCATGGGTTTCCTCTTAATGTCTTTTTAACCAAATACACGTACGGCCTTTCAATGAAAGTGTGTACACTGCGTATCAACAACACAAAAACCATGTTTTCGCTTGATTGTTTGCGTTAAGGCACAAGTTTGATGTTGTTGTCACTAATAAACAGTAGAAAGCATTAATTGAAAAGGAGACTGGTAGAATTATCAAGCATGCCTGGACTAACGATAGCATGAAATTCTGCTCAAATCTGTTTAGCAAATTTTGCATGAAAAAAGTATAGTGAGACACTGCACTAGCATCAGTGAACCACAATAGGTTGTAAATTTGATGAATAGACTATTACAAGAGATGGCCCATTAAAGGCTTTCTAGTATTGGTATGGCTAGGAAAATCCCAACAAATTCATTTAGGATGGCGAGTTATTTGGTGAATAGATCCTCGTTAACTACAATTAGATCTCAACCCCCCAAGGAAGTGTAGTCGAGTATGTTTATTATTCTATTTGTAGAATATTTGGTTTCCCATTTTATGTTCAATGGGAGGGTAAGTAAGTGCATATTTCTATGCTATTCACAAGGTGAGTTGGGTTATCAATTATGATGCCAAGAATTCACTTGTCAATGAGGAAGTTACATTTGACATGTTTCAAGTACTTCTAGGTTGAAGTGGCTACTGTTTATACGAATCTGAATGGTGTTGTAGCAACACCTATGGTACTAGTAGCAAGTCGGAGCCTGTAGTGGTAACGGTATGTATAGTAGCTGAGTTTGACAAAGTGCTATTTGATCTCCTCATAAATATAGATGCAACTGTGATCGAGGAAGCAATGTCGGAAAATCCTTGCGGAATAGCTAAAGGTGTAAGCAAAGTTTGTGTTTAAATGACGTCATAATTATATTGAAGTTCGAGTGTGGGTTGGACTTGAAGATCTGTGTGGTGGTTGAGCTCATGAGAGGTTGTGGCAAAGTAAAAATGAAGTTTGAATTTTTAGCAAAGTGATTATGACTTAGCTCAAATGCCGAGCCAATGTAGAGATTGTTTAAATATGTTCTTAATTTGAGTCAAGGTGGAGACTGTTTATTTTATTATTCGATCACTTGTTGTTTGTAAAGCTTTTGCCAGTATATGTAATCAATCATTAACATTATATTTTAGAGAAGTACATGAGCATATGTCATCCATTCTAATGGTGTTCTAGGATCGGCATAGCTAGAAACTTAAGTATAACAACCAAGAAAGAAGAAAATTCGCGTACTTGTTTCCAAATCTATCGATCTTGATGCAGAATGACGTCAATTGGATCCTTAAATACTATCGATCTTCTCCTCTATTACCCTCAAAATCCTAGCTCGATGAAACCGCTCTTTAATCATCCATCACGAATCCCTTATGTGAGGATTACGGTGCACGTTACAAACTAAGGTTAGAGAAGGGACCTTTAGTGCTATTTATAGAGTTTTTGGCTGGACCCTCTCATCACGAGTTGGGCCCAACTTGGCCCACACAAGCCAGGCGCATATTGACCTATTAAGAAAAAAATTATATCTCATTTTAGCTGACCAATCTCGTAAAACGGTAAATTACAATCTTAATTAATATAATCCACATCAAGAAAACTCTTATATTCACCCCCTTATATATATGTCATGTTTTACGCTTACATTAGCCTATGATAAGAATTGCATGCTAAAGAAGTTTGGTGAAAATAAGTGTAGATATGGTGTAGCTAAGGCTAGAGATCTTTATTATTGAACACATGCAGACCTAGAAATGGCCGTTCAATTTCACGAGGGACCTAAATGATCTATTCACATTATCAACATTGAGATAGATCAAGTCTAATGAATTCAGATCTAGACAAATTTTTCCGTGATCTCCAGAGGAAAACGTGACTTGTCTGCATGATTTTCTCTCTTGGGTTGACAGAAATAATAATCTGTTCATTCTTTTAGTATTGAGATTCCCTTACCATTAACTATCTCTATATTTCAATTCACTCACGTTTACTACTTAATCTTAGTAAGGTTATAATAGAACGTTTAAAAATCAATTTGAGAATCTCGCACTGTATCCCAGAACCATTAGCTCCCTAACTAATTCTCGTCCTCCGACCAACAAGAAAAAAATAATAACAATTCTAAGTGAGTGAGAACTGATGAAATTTGTCAAGTGAATCCAAGTCAGGCCCGCGATTTCCTAAAACCAATCACGAACAAGTCTCTGATTAAGTTAACTGACATTTTGGGTGAAAGAGTTGCATCCCCCAAATCATTTTTTTTTAACCTGGTAAATTATTGTACCACGAGGAGACGTGCACGTTCAAGTATAAAAAGACGGGGTTTTCCTCTTAAATGTCATTCAAACCGAATACACCTACGACCTCTCAACCAAAGTTTCTATACCACGTAACAAGAAGACAGGAACCATGTCTTCTCCTTTTTATCCTCAATGGAAATACGACGTATTCGTGAGTTTCGAAGGCGGTGACGAGATGGGGACCTTCATATCGTCCCTCTTCAAACGGCTGCGCCAGGTGGGGATTGGCCACTTGAGAGAGGAAATCATAGAGGGCAAGCGCCTCGAAGCAATCAAGGAGGCGAGGTTTGTCCTCGTCGTGTTCTCCGAGAACTATGTCAGCTCCAGCCGATGCCTCGGAGAGCTGGTCGAGATCGTCAAATGTCAAAAGGACTCCAAACTCGTGGTTTTTTCCATCTTTTACAAAAGCAAGGAAGAAGTTTTAAACTCCACGAGGGATTGGAAGAGTGCCCTAACAGAGGTTGAGAAGAGTTCGGGCTACTACGAGTTTAAAGCCGACAATAGGTACGTACCTGTGATTCTTACTCCACGTTGAAGCTTAGTACCGTAGTCTGTGATACTTCTTTTTTTTATGTTATTTCTTTGGTTTGGCTGCTTTCTAGATGGAGTGTTTGCACAATCGACAGAATTAATTTTCTTATCGTGATTTAGTCAAGCTCGATCTTTTTTTATTTTCGTATTTCATATACTCATGTAGGAATTGGCATACGATGTCCGTCGCATGTTGTCTCGTTGTGGTATATATTTATGTTCATTTTTGTCTTACGTATTTCTCATAAAATTTTTGTACTGACATTCTACATCAGCAGTGAACGGAATCTCATTGACAAGATACTCGGGCGCCTTGTCAACCAGATTCAAAATCAATATCCCGATGAGAAATTCATCTTCGGGCCTTTTGGAGGCGAAGATCAAAATAACCAAAAATCTTTTGTTAAAGAGGAGATTGATGAAACGGGGAAAGATAGAAAGGGAAAGGGGAACGATGAAAAGGGCATTCATGTTGAGTTCGGAAACTTCATTAAGTCTGTTAAATTTCAAGTCCCTCAAGTCCCTAGGGGCACCCGCACCGAACCGCCAAATTACAGGAAGAGTCCTTTCATGGTTTGTATCTAGACTCGTACCCTTTCTCTTTATCCGTTTCTACTCGAATGTCATAAGTTCATATTTATAGCTTCATCATAACATTAGCCAATCGCGGAATCATGAACCTTGAGATTCTTAATGATTACTTCGCAAGTGGACATGAGAATCCGGTACCAGCGATGCATGAGGATCTTTATGATCGTTTGAAAACCAACTGAAAAAAATAAATGACTTCTCTTTATTAAAATTAGGCGAAGACCAACCTAGCCACAATTGAGAAGTAAATTAACTTTGGATTAACAAAATGAAATGTACTACCAAATTTATATAGAAATGTAATTTACACAAATCTTAGCATATATAACTTATTGGATAGATCGAAATCGTGTTTCAAAAGTGATCTGTCAATTTATTTTGCTCATCGAATGATGCAACATAGAGTCACTCATGTTGGATATGTCTCTTTGTGGCCTGTTTGCAGGTTAAATTAGAAGACACAGAGTACATAACTTCTTTTGCTGGATCCAAAAGTGCAAATGACGAAGGCATCAACTCCCTCACATTTCGAACCAACAAAAGAATATTGGGACCTATTGGTCCAGAGAAAAAGCAGAAGGATGAGAAAAAGGAGGAAGAGGACTACTTTTCCGTACCATTAGATGCCGGGAAAGTTACCGAGTTTTACTGGAGAAAAGAAGGTGAATTTCTCGAATCTGTTGGAGCACTTGTCCAGCTGCACCGTAAGGGCTTCAATCCCTTCCAGTCCGTGAAGTTATTCGAGATAGAAGGCGGGAAAAAGTGGGATGATGAGCCTACGCTTGCCAACGTAAGCAAAATCATTGTTTACGTCGGCCAAAAGAAGAAAAAATCTGCTTCAAGAATCGTATCGACCAAGAAAAACAAAGAACTTGATTCAAGTGGAAAGCGGTTCATCCTATCAATCGAGTTTGAGTACAGAGAGAAGAACAAAAAAAACTGGTCATCGTCGCCACATGGTAGCAATACCCGACCGTATGTGGTATGTCCCCATACATATAAATGCTTTGCAAAATCCTTACGAAACGTGCATTGCCTACGCTTGGCAGGAGAATTTTTTGAGACTTATTAAATAATGACTTTGATGGTTATGTCTATCACTGCAGATCGAATTAGATGCAGATGAGTATCTGACTTCCATATCCGGCTATTATACAGACGTTGGCGTTACATCTCTCACGTTTCAGACTAACGAACAAATGGTCATTCGTGTTGGTGAAGAAGAAAAGGGAACCTACTTCTCATCTCCCACAACAGCTGGCCAAATTGTTAGATTTTACGGGTACAATGATAAACATCGACATCTTTGTGGAATTGGAGCATATTTTGAACAGATGCCAAATATAC
This sequence comes from Angophora floribunda, assembly GCA_014182895.1. NCBI lineage: Eukaryota > Viridiplantae > Streptophyta > Magnoliopsida > Myrtales > Myrtaceae > Angophora > Angophora floribunda. The sequence goes on from CM024709.1 coordinate 19,138,919, forward strand.
TCCCATTCGGAGGCGGATGTGGTAGGGACAGTGGGAAATTCGATGGCGTGAGGGAAATTCACCCTTTTGTCAAAGATGGTACTCATTATATCCACCGCATTAAATTTGTGTATGACGATGGTTGCCCATTTACGTACGGTAACCGCACCAAAGTTGGCTCCTCCTCTAACATTGAACCGGTTAGTGTTTTTTTCCTCTGTTACATTTATCTCATCAGCCGAGACTACTTGGTATTTGTCCGGTCACGTGATTTTGTAAATTAAGCCTGACAAATAGGAAATGTTTACACCAATTATCCAACTTTAAGAGATACTTTCGAGATTGTACAGGTTATATTGGATTATCCGCGGGAGTACTTGACATCAATCTCTGGTTACGTGGGAGAGGATGATGCCATCAAATCGCTCACATTTTACAGTAATAGAAGAAGACTTGGTCCCTATGGTGAGGAGGAGACGAGGGGGAAGTACTTTTGGTATCCATCGACTGGAAGCAGAATCACCAGCTTTCACGGAACACGCAGTGGGACACTCAATTACATAGGATTTCATGCGGAGCCAATTCCGCACCTGTATCCTTTCAAAACCGTTGAACCATCCACGGGAGGCTCTCGTGGGGATCCATGGGATGATGGAGTACATACTAATGTGAGGGGATTCCGTGTGACCTCCAGCGAGCTCGAAGGAGGAAAAATTATTGAGTCCATCACTTTTATGTACGATGACAATGGTTCCTTGGTCGAAGGCAATCGACATGGCGGAGGAGAGGCGTCTTCAGGCGATTGGGTCAGTCCATATATCTCAATCTCCCCTGTCCCCCTCTCTCTCCTTTTTCTCTTTCGTCAATTCCCTGTCTGCGAGTCGTTCATGTGTACATGTTGCTTTTCAATATTGTGGGGAGCTTCATGGGGCACGGGTTTCTTTTGATCGATGACTGAGGCACTTATTTTGGCATCCTTTATATCTATGAGTTTTAAGGTCCGAACCTTCATCTGTTCACACACGCACAACATGTTTCGCTTTTTTATTCTTGCAGGTTCTGCTGGATTTTCCCAAGGATCGTCTACTTAGGATGGAGGGTTATACGTGCAAAGAAAAAGGTCAAACTATCATCCATGACCTGAGAATAATTCCCACGAAGAGGGAACACTGGCCATACGCACTGAGAAATGATCCAAAATCTTTTGATCTGCATCATTTTGAAGATCTGCATCATTTTGATCTCCCTGGCAGGATTGATGGCAGGATTGTTGGCTTTTTTGGAACGGTGGGAAATTATCATCTTAGTTCTATTGAAGCACGTTTGGAACCTTATTAGATTAAACACCCTCCCTCCCGCAAGCTTCCCCCCTCTTTGGTTTGTGCTTTTGCAAGGATCTTCTTCTTTGTTTCCCTTTTGAGACGATGATGAAATAACTCGCAATCCGTGAGCACGTTGGCCGCTGGTTTCTAGATTTGGGTGTCGGTGCTCTTCAAGGAAAGTCCTGATTCATGGTTGATCATTGGAGAAGAATGAAGACAAAAAGTTGCAAGCGTTTAATGAAGACAAAGGACGCCAGCAATGGTTATTAAGAGTTCTCCACGGATTGCGACGCTCGTTTCCAATTGCATTTATCGTATTGACTTTGTGTGCTTTCATAAACTTTGTGGACTTTCTTGTTTTTCCTCATTTGATGTTTTCAGAAAGTTGTGCTAGGTTGTGTGTGTCCAGTCACTACAAAATGTCATGAAGGTCATATTTGTGGACACACCCTCGAAGCAACAGCATTTGCATTCCAATAAAAAGCTCCCTTCAGTCTTTATTTGTGACCTTGTTCTGAATTTTGAAAGTTATTATTATTCCTCTAGTTACAACAGCTTGGCCTATTTTGATGAGTAACCGTGAGGCTCTCCAAGGCACAACTGAGATTATGCTTGGATGGGAAAGCTAGTCGTAAAAAGAGAGGAAAATGAGCAACTTCTCACCGGCGATATAAACCCTTGGATTTTTTTGTTAGATCCAAGAATTAAACCGGCAGTCCATCTTTCACGTCGGTTCATGAATTGAAAGTGAAATTGTTAGAAGGATTAGCTTTAACGATATATATAATTAATCCACTATGAATACTAATTTGAAATAAAATGAGTGGAAAGTGTAAGAAAGTACCCCTTGTAAGTAGTCCTATATGTTAAACCTTAGCAGCAATCCTTAAGAAAAGACATAATATTTATATAAATATAGATTTTGCAAGCCCAACTTGGAGGACATTACATTTTTATTGGTGCTCAATTCTATTCTAAAGAGATAGTTAGGGCGTAAGTAATAATCATTTTACTCCATAAATTAATTTATTGCCAGAAATATTTTTTTCTATTTTTATTCTTCAAATAATTTTTTGAGCAAAAATGCGTGTTTCATAATTATACAAACTTTCTATTTTCGAAATAGAAATTCATTTGGTAACGACAAAAAATTTATCTCTCTTCAGCAGCAGTGAAAGGTGGCGAAGGACGAACAAGCAGTGGGTGGTGACGAGTGGACAATTGATTAATAATAAGAGCAAGCAATGAGAAGAATTTTTATTTCTCACTTTTATTCTAGAAATAGAAAATTAAAAAAATTTGTAATTCTCAATTCTATTGCAATCCTTTTTCTTGAGTAAAATTTTTTTCCAAAAATTTAAAAAATGACATTGCATTATCAAATGGATTCCTCTTTCAAATATTTGCCTAGAAAAAAAAATAGAATGATTATGATGCATGCCTTATTCCATTTCTATTTTATTTGATTTCGCAAGCTAGAGTTTCCAATTTACTTCTATGGGTATGCAGAAATAGGGGTGTAAGTGGTTTAGTTCGGTTTTGTTTCCGATAAGGAAATCTACTAAACCGAATAGAATTGTAAGTGGTTTGGTTTGCTTTTTCGCTTTTTGCTTTTTTTTTCTTCGGTCACCGAGAAAATCATTCTGTCAAACAACTAACTTGCATACCCAGTGCGGCCTTTATCGAGGTACGGACCTTTGGAGTGACAAAAGTTGGCACAAAGGAACACTTAAGTGCCAAAAGTTACAAAAGGTACACTTAAGTGCTAAAATCAGAGCAAAAGGGATCAGTTAAGTGCCAACGGCGTAAAATTCCGGCCAAATTGCCACTTGTCCATTTTCCAGCGACTTCATTTGCTAACGGAGCATTTTTTTAAATAAAAAATCCACGTGGAAATTTTTTTTTAAAAATTGTCCACGTCAGATTTTAAAAAACATTAAAATCGATTTTATTTAAAAAAAAAAAAAAGAGAGAGAGAAGGGGATGTCGGACCGTTGGCTTGTTGTTGCCCTTTCTTTTGTTGTCGCCGCTGCTAGCGACCACCAACCATCACCGTCGCAGCACCGCCACCTCGCCGGCATGTCGGACCGCCGGTGGGTCACCATTCGGAATCAAGCCGAGTTGTCTTCTTCTTTTGCAAACCGACGTGGTTCGTTGGAAATTGAAACAATGAAAATCAACGCAAAAACGACGTCGTTTTTGCACTAACGTGGATTTTAAAATTTATCAATTAAATAATTAAAAATATATTATTATAAAATCGATTTTATTAAAAAAAAAAAAAAAAGAAGAGAGAGAAGGGGATCGGTGAGGGCTGTGCAGCCCTCATCGCCACCGCCGTCCCCACCCCACCCTCGCCGGGAAGGGCCGGCGACGGTGGGCGAGGGTCGGCCGAGGCCGGTCGGGGTCACCGGCCACCGGCCGGGCTCGGCGACCCTAGCTAACCCTCGCCCACCCTCGCCGGCCCTTCCCGGCCAAGGTGGGGCGGCGACAGTGGCGGCGATGAGGGCTGCACAGCCCTCACCGATCCCCTTCTCTCTCTTCTTTTTTTCTTTTTTAATAAAATCGATTTTATAATAATATATTTTTAATTATTTAATTGATAAATTTTAAAATCCACGTTAGTGCAAAAACGACGTCGTTTTGCGTTGATTTTCATTGTTTCAATTTCCGACGAACCACGTCGGTTTGCAAAAGAAGAAGACAACTGGCTTGGATTCCGAATGGCGACCCACCGGCAGTCCGACATGCCGGCGAGGCGGCGGTGCTGCGACAGTGATGGTTGGTGGTCGCTAGCAGCGGCGACAACAAAAGAAAGGGCAACAACAACAAGCCAACATCGGCCAGAAGAAGAAGAAGAGAGGAAGAAGAAGAAGCAGTTGCAGGGGGCGACATGCTGGGGAAGCTACCCGGAGAGAGAGAGAGAGAGAGAGAGAGAGAGGGAGATCCACGTGGGGTGTTAGGCAAGTGGGAAGAAGAAGAAAGAGATAAGAAGAGAAGACTAGTCAAAGGGGGGAAAAGATGGGCAAGTGGGGGGTGCCGCGCAGAAGAGAGGGGGAAACGTGCGAGAAGGTGGGGAGGAAGAAAGGAAAAAGAAAAGAAAAAGAAAAAGAAAAGAGAACAATACAAAATCCAAACAAGCTTCTAGAAAGGGGCATTTTAGTCTTTTTGCCCCTTTAGCACAAATTCCCAAATATTTGGCTCCAAAACTCGGCCCGTTGAATCATTTTCCAATAATTCGGGCTTACTGAAAAATTCGAGAATCAATGAGACAACATCCGGATTGAAATTCGTAGTTAAAATCAATCAATCGTGACTTTAGTACGATCTAACTTTCGGGCGGCGTTTAGGGGTTCTCGCACGTTTGGCCCGTGGTTGATAGCTTTTCAATCCACAATCGTGCATGTTCAAATTAGGGCGATCCTCGATTGTCATGTAATCACGAGGGTTAATTGCTCACACTGAGTACATGGACAAAAGGAAATCGGTTTAACATCGTTCGCAATTAATATCGAAGTCGTGCGGAATCACCCGCAATCCAACCTCATACTTTTGCTGAATTGACTTATTTCCGTTCGCTTATTGGTCTGCCACAGTGTAGTATTATTCCTCTTTGATCCTTATGGTTGAGCAGCCTATCCCTGATTAAATTCACTAGTTGTACGTGTACTAATCCTTAATTACCTTGCCGAATAGTTAGTTAACTCGTCAAGGGCCAACTTAGAGTAAACGTAACTAATAGTGCATTGATAAAATAACCATTTCATCTATCCCAGAATGGGTGGAAATTCAAGATATTACATGTTGTTTGTCAGAACTAGGTTGCATGATTAGACTACCCTCGAGGCGAGCGAAATTCCTAACCGAGGCTTAGGATTTTGACTTATTGAGATTTTATCTCATTAGTTGTTGAATAACCATTTTCAGGTCCGTAGGATGGAGGATTGATGCGTGTTTCGGCTTGTGGTCGTTTTGAAGGGAGTAGATTAACCCTGGCTTGTTGGTTTCATTGGTTCGATAGGAAGAAGCCCGTGATAAGGGCTTATACTTGTAAACTTCCTAGGGTTAATCAGTAGATAAATAAAGCGGCATTTTGGAATGTGTTCTTGTTGGGTTTTCTTGCTATCCCTGCTTTTGTAATTGACTAAGGATTGTGATTCGCTTCCGCATGCGTTTAATTAAAAGATAAAAATAACGGTCAGCGACGGATCCTGGGGAGCCGCAAATCAAATGACTACAAGAGAACAGGGGTTGTTGCGTGCTTGAGGGTCGGGGCATGACACCGTAGTTAGACGTGTTTCAATTATTACGACCCCTCGAGCCACAACACAACCTGAAGATTGGCAATCTTCCTGTCTAATCAGGCATCGCCCCACCCCGTTAGGCACGTTATCATTTGGATCTCCCACCACAGATGGCATTCATAAATGGAGCATTGGTCCAACGTCACAACACAGCATTTGAACTCCCGTCGAGCAACTGATAAAAATCAGGCGATTTCATAGGGCCACGGCACAACCCAAAGATTGGTGGTCTTCTGGTAATGCCGAGTGTCCATTATGTGATCACACGAGCACACCAATCACTCAAGCTCATTTTATTCTTCCATCATGAGTCAACGCAGGTGTGGTTCATGCTCACACAACATATATTGCAGGTTTCACATATGAAAATGTAATAGAATAATCACACGTGATCACACAAGCATGCAACCACACAATTCCACATAATTCTCAAGCATATATGTTTCAACCAATAAAGGACAGGTATATAGTTGACATACAATTCAATTGATGTCCCATATAATATCCATTTATTGTCACCTCGCAATAATTCGATAATCAATAATTCCCGTAAATCAAATTTTACCACAATAAAACCAATTAATTTATGCACTAAAAATTATCATAATTAATTATTATTCACCAAAATAATTAATCACAATTAATTATTACCAAAAATAATTTATTATTATTAAAAAATAATAAAACAATATTTAATCACTTTTGAAATAATTAAATATTAATAATTAATTTAAATAAGTTAATCATATAATTAGCATAAATTGCGGTTAAGCTATAGTTAATTACTACTAATCAAGATTAATCAAATTAATCGTTGTTTACTTAAATTAACCATAACTAACCATCTAATCTCAATTAGTCCAAGACTAAACTAACCCTAATCGAGATTAATACACTAATCTCTAATTAGTGCCATAACCCACCATTTAGCGACAGCAGTGGCACAGTTCAATAGCGATGATGAGATGGATGCCCAAACACCTCGATTCGGCTAAATGAGGGCGACACGGGGTCGGATCTCAGCCGAGGAGGTTCAACAAAGCTAAACTAAGAGGGATGGTGGCTCCGGCGCGGCTAAGGAAGTTTAGGGACAGTCCTCCAATGGCACTAGGGCAGTCCGGTGACTAGACAGAGGGCTGAGGCGGCAGCAGAGGTGAAGAGGACCGGTGGCCCACAAAACCAATAGTAACAATCACACCTAAAGCTGACAGAGAAGAAACGGCAATTTAGGCCTGTTCGCGAAACGATGGTCTCCGAGCAGTTTGGTGGTTGGGTGAAGGTTGTTGGTGTTGCGGTGAGGGCGGTCGACCGCTGAGACAAAGAGCACTTGCTTCAAGGGATGAAGGAGGAAGGAGGAGGATTGGAACTGGTTTCCGGTGGAGGTGGCTCATGGCAGTGACCCGCCAATGGTCTGGCAATGTGCCAATGAGACGGTAGAGCTATGAGGGTTGTGGCGGCCGTCAACAAACCGACAACAGAGCAGAAACACAACAGCAATAGCAGCTAACAGTTTGGGCGAAGGAGAAAAGAAGAAGAAGAAGAAAAATAGCAGCTGGGGCATGCGACTCAGCAGGAAGAAAGAGAGAGAGAGAAGTTTTGAAAAAGTCAAAAAGCAAGGGGGGAAGTGATAAGGAATTAGGTGTGGCATGCAGAGAAGAAACGGAAAAGAGAAGAGATAGAGGGGATGTGAGGGAGCAAAGTGGGCGCGGCAGAAGGAGGGGAAAAAAGCATGCGCGAGAGATAAGAGAGAGGGAGAAGGGACAAGGGACGTGCATTAAATTTTGTACGTCCCCTCCCTTCCTAACATCTCTATCATCAAAAATTTTATCCCAAACTCATAAATGGTGGGAGAGACAAATTCATCTTTTCCCATCATTTGATACACTAATACTCGAAATGCCCTTGGATCAAAACTGAAGAGTGACAAAGTCCCGAATTTAAATTTTTAGCCCAGCAATCCTTTTTCTGATGTTTTTGAGTGAATTGAAAATTTTGAAAATTAATGAGGCTAAAATCCAATAATTTAATCCCGACATCTTGGAAAGTTTGATAATTGAATTCAAATTAAAAATCATGACCAAGTCGATTAATTGCAACTTTAGTATGTCTCAAATTAATGGGCAGCTCGCAGGAGTTGTGCGTGCATTCAACTTGTGGTTAAAATAATATTGATCCACGATTGAGCCTACTCAATACGGGGACAACCTTGGTTGTTATGTAATTGCGAAGAACCGATGGCTTGACCCTCGATAATCCTTATGGTCGAATCGTTACCCACAGTCAAGTTATCTGGTCGCACATGCACTTAATTCCTCAATAGCTTTTCCTCCTCAATTAGTATCTCATGAGTGATCACTTCAAAATGAGACTCAACTAACAGTGTATTGACGAAATATATATTCATAAAATCCAAATCAGGTCGAAAAATTCGGGACGTCCCAAAATACAACTTATCAACCCAAGTATTCTATCTTTGCTAATTCTCAAGATTTTACAGTTCAACGATTGGGATTAAATATGTGTGTTTATCATTTTCTAGATTAAACTCGATTATCCTCGACAATACTTGACTCCATTTTCTGGTTATTTTGGAGAATTTGTTGAGTATACTATTGTTTTCTACCTCACATTTTAGAGACTGAAAAAACTTTGGGCCATTTGGTGTGGAAGATGGGATGTACTTTTCTTTTCCATCAGCCGGTAAAAAGATTGTTGGGCTTTGTGGGAGGTCTGGAGTCTATCTCAATTTACCTAGAGCACATTTTGGGCCTTGACACGCTAAACTCTACCTTTACGTGTGCCGTGTAGTCGACTTTTGAGTTTACATGTAAATGGTTATCATCACCGTTATTCTCAGAAGTCTAGGGGTGTCAAAAGGTCGGTTTGATGTATTCTCCAAGAATAAAAAGTGGGTTAAAGCCTTTAAATAGGGAATTATTTCATCATCAAGTAGTCCCCCCATCACCATTACCCTATGTTTCATGCTATCTCTTTAGTAAGATCTCGTAATCTACATGGTAAACAAAACAAGATTATGTCCGTGATTTGTAAACTAATCATGGAGTTTAACATTAATTGAGTCTGATGAATCGATGGAGATGATTGTCTTTCGTCTTTGTGTCATGCAGGATTGTTATTTCGAGCTTTGTAGGTGTAGCGCTGATGCTGATCTCTCTTAACGTTGATGCTATTTCGAGCTTGATTTCTTGAAATCCTTCATTTCTTTTCTCACGTACAACAATTTTGTGGTGGAGAGTTATATTTTCTTTTTTCCAAGAAATGTTTAGGAGAATAATATTCTGAAAGAATCAATGTAGTCATACGTATCATTGATGTGTAACAATATTTAAGTAATAAGTCATAAAAGTAAACTCCGTGAGAATGAGAAAATATTTTGCTTAAAACATGAGTAAAATTGACTTCTTTAGGGACGGTGAGGTAGAAAGTTACCGATATAATTTAGTGAAAAACTGATTTTGGGCTTGCAATGGAATTTGTATCAAATCAAAACTGATGCGGTGTAAAAGAATCTACGAAGAATAGAAAAATAAAATCTATAATTATATAATTGCTGAAACTATACACATTTTATCATGTGATAGAGAAAACATAGATAATTATTAATGTGAATCAATACTATAAAATAAAATTTGGAGTAAGTGCATTAGAAATTCTAAAACTTATCATGAAAGTGCAATTGAGTCCTAAAATTTTCAAACAGTACAATTAATCTTAAAACTTATCATGACAGTGCAATCAAGTCTTAAAACTTTCAAAAAGTGCAATCAAGTTCTAAAACTTGTTATGAAAGTGCAATCGAGTCTTAAAAATTTAAAAAGTGTTATTAAAGGAATGACTTGATTTGACCAATTTGATAAATTTTAGGATTTAATTGTACTTTCTAAAAATTTTAGAACTTGATTGCAATTTCATGACAAATTTTGAGATTTAATTGCATTTTTTGAAATTTTTAGGACATAAAATATTTGATATGTGGAAAGTGAATATACAAGACAAGCCGACTACATTATTTGATCATATAGTAAACGATATAAGATTGTTTTTACATAATGGTTTCTTCGAAAATCTAAATTTGTTCGGTCACTCTTGTAACATTGAAAAGATGTTATTTTTAGAAAGGCAGTTACTAATCAACATAAATAATTCACTTTCTAAACTATATCGTAATTTACTTCCATATGTGAAAACTTATTAACTAATTTGTATCTTTTAATTCTTTTTGAAACATCACGAAACTCATCTTTGGATTTTATTTTACTTGAAATCTTTCTATATATTCAAACATTGACATTCACAATCATATAATAACTTTCTGGTTATTTCAATAATTATTTTTTTCATTTTCAAATTTCAAGCATAAAATTTATAAATAGAAGTGAGTAGTAGATATTTAGTCCCGTCAGAAGTACGCTTTACTTAGCAACATTGATAATCACTTTTAATTTTCATATAAAAATAATCAGTTTGAGTAGAAATTTGTTAATAAAAACTTAATCATCAGATTAACAATGTTAATACATGATCAATAATCTCCAAATACAATCAAATATCTCTTGTTATGAATTCACAAGTCACTAATTTTTGTAAGACAAGGCGCTTCTTCTAGTGATCCATTTATAATTGACGGCCAATTAGCTCAGTCATTAGTGAGAATCTACCTAAATTGAGGCATCTTATCAGTTAGACCGAAACGTAGGTCGACTGCTTAAGTAATCAATGAGGGCCAAAAAGTAATGTTTCGGGCTCCTTTATAGTCCCGTTGGAGAAAAATGAATCTGATCTCGCTTGAGCACTCGTAATTTTCCTCATTGATAGTGGATATTACATATTATTGTTTAAGTTTTTTTCACCCGACGTAACTTCCCTTTTATCGTCGCATGTTTCGCTGGCCATGGTTTAGAATTCAATAGAACATATTAAATTACCTAAGTTTCTAGTAATTCTTTTCTTATTATATAAAATAGCCAAATAAATGGTAACTTCCCTTCTAGGCACGTACTTGTCATCACCGGTAGTAATTTATCCGTTAACTATATTTTCATAATTTGTTTGGAGAGCGTAATTTTCTTTAGAGGTCTTAAATTCTCTAGATCTCGTGGTCCTTAATATTCTACAAATAATATATCTAATTTAATAGCAAACTCCTTTTGTGTTATTTTGAGTAAAATATCTAGTAATTTGTAAGGTTTTTACCCATCCTAAAGTTTGGGCACTTATGTGGCAGTAGTTCCCATGTTGGCCCTCCTCGGCTGTTGGGCTGAGATTATTAAAACTCTTTTAGTACTGATCTCAAAACCTGAAGCATATGCATGCACCCTTGGTCCATTGCTCCATCTATTCTAGCGAATCCCTTCAAATTGAATTAATATGGTGTGCACACTAGATATAACGACTCAGAGGTAGGAGTAAGCATGATTTAGGTTGGGCCGATCTAGCACTTAATCCAAGGACTAACTTGCACAGTGTTGATTCCCAATTTTTGGGACCAAGGATTGACCCAATTGAGTTTGGAATCAAGGACTGGATCAACCCTATGGTTCCAGAGTCAATATGAGGTCAATTGATTTACTCGATGACGAGTGAGGTCAGTGAAGAGAGGTGACTGGCGTGAGCGTCAAGTGATGATTGACAAGCGGGTGAGCAGCGAGCGAGGTGAGGTTACTCACGAACGAATTTGATTCTCTCAATTTTACTTGGCAAATTGAAGAAGACAAAAAAGAAATGAGAGAGCAAGAGTACTAGAGGCGGAGGAGAGGGACACTGTTCAATACAATTTAAATTAGGTTTGCTCTTTTGAATAGATAAAAGAATATTATATATAATATATCTATAATATATAATATATATAGTCAAGGTTGATCCAGGTTAGATTAACTCTAAATTCTTAAGACTGAAGACCAATCCACACAGTAATGATCTAGAGATCCCAGGACCATGGACCAAACCTATCTCCCTAGGAACCAAACCAAGACTAATGGGGTTGGGTCAATCCACGGTCGGTACTGGGTTGACCCTAAACCAATGCTCACCCCTACTTGGAAGGACGCCAACGATTAGTCAAAAGCTTGATTACTCTTAAATGCCTTATGATAGAATAAAAGTAATAACAACAATAAGCAATATATTACCGACACTTAAATTTTAACTCTTGATCGCATATGAAATTTAGGGGTCGGTCCTGGTCTTAAACAGAAATACCGCCTGCATAATTCACATTTATATTTTATTTAAATCACGTATCACATGCAAGCCATGTGGCTCTTGAATGAGGTTTTGATGGACTGTCGCCCGAACAGAGCACTATGGCCGGCCGTCTATAGGTAAGAGTTCAAACTCTACACTCAAGTTCTCAACTCCTTAATCGATGAGATTTGATCCCAGTGGTTATTCGATTCGATAGTCATCTACAGTTATTAATTCGTATCTATTTCTATCCACTACTGAATCGCTTCAAATTCACATCTAATCTAAAAAGAGGAGGGCGGTTAGCTAAATGGATATTTTATCTTATCAATGCCATTTCAAACGGGGTTTTAATCAGTTCAATTTGTGGACAAGATAATGATCAAAGCTCTTTCAAATTTTTGAAAATCGATCAAGTTCATATCAGATAATCCTTGATCTTAATTCAACCTGTCTTAAGGATAATTTAACTTCGATATTAAAATTCACACAGAAAAAAAGAAAAGATGAGAAAAAGATAGAATGAGTTATATCTAAAAGGCCGGGACACCTAACCCACATATTTTATCAATGTATCATCTCAACATAAATCCAAAAATTATACTTAATTTTATTAGTATGGATCGAGATCGTAGGTACTTCTTGATTACAAACAAGTTGAAGTTTGACATAAAATATGGTTGTAAAACATGTTATTACTTCTTTATTTAGTGGTTGATTAGTGCTTGTCCAGTTTCTTAGAATTCATAGAGTGAGTAGATGTCAGGGAAATTTGATTGCTGATGAAGATAGAGAAGTAGTAGTAGATCGTTGATACTTTGATGCCTAATTATGATCACTGTCTTTAAAGTATTATTTACACTCACAATTATTGTTGCCAGGCTTTTACATAACAAAGTTGCAGAGAAATTAGTTTGGCAATTACTCAGTTCTTTTCTTGGAATTTCACCTTGATTGTGTTAAAGTTGCCTATATGAAAAGAGAAAAGGAGAGTTTTGAAGAAAAAAAACTTTCTGAACAGTGGTAGTTATTATTATTATTATTATTTTGTCAGTATTTTGTAGTTGTAGTTATTATAAATAATAAGTGAATTGGTCTCTATTCATATGCAACCAGTCAACATGCCTCTTGGGAATAAGTACCTTATCCCCAACCAACTACTCTTCATGTCAAGAATAATTTTCTCTCATAACTATTGATAACTTCCTTTTGGAACAAGTCACGTCTTCTTTTGATTAAGAGATACCTCTTTTATGATACAAACTATTTCAATAGTAGAGACTTTGATTGAAGATATAACAACATTAAAGATTGATTGTGGGAGCAAAGAAATAATGGCATCTTAATCCAACCAGATACTTTTCGGCATGATTTCGTGAGATGGATCTGTATGCTTCGTGGACTAGGTCATTGGCACCAGCATGCATGCCTCCACGGTCGATGCTCTTCTTTATGGTCCCAACCTTTGCGGCTGGTGTATCGTCTCTATTATCAACGCCAATAGACAATTGCTCCATATTTAGAGTAGGGTTTGTGGATTGATGCGTGGTTCTTGTTGACATTGGTAGTTTGTTTGTAAAAAAACCTAAGAGGTGTCTTGTCTCAAGTCGAAAAAGTTGTGAGTGCAAACGTAAATGAGATTTGATACTAACCAACAATCATTATTTTTTATTTATTGAAAATTTTGGATTTATTTTTATAAAATTAACCATAGCATCTTATTGAAATAGTAACAATATGATTGTTCACAAAGGAGTTACAGTTATTTATTATTTATTATTTATTTATTCCGAATTTTATGCCTTTTCAACTTAATTTTTGAGAGCGTAACTATTCATTTTGCAACATTTCCTGAAAGGTTGCCTTTGTTTTAAAGACAAAGATAAGTACGTTGATTTTTTAGATCAATGATGAAAAAGGAGTCATTTCAAGTTTTCTTTTAAAAAAAAAAAACTACAGCCATTATTTTCAATTGTTTTCTAGAGAGATTCTAGATAAATATTAAAATTGCTATTTAATATTTTCATTTGAGACTTTATTGTATTTTGAAGGAAATTTACTGGTGACTATTCTATTAGCAACATTGTGGAACAAATAAATCCTTTAAAAAAGTGATGTCACGTCTCAAAGTCCGACTTGATTACTTTATGGATTTGAATCCATATTGATTTCATTGTTCTACCGAAATCCAAAGATATTTTTCCCAGCAATTTTAAGGATTTATTTTTGCAACAATAGAGTTGTAATTGATCAAAAATCAAGTTTTGTTTGACACATTCATTCTGCACTGCTGCCATGCAGTTTTGCTTGAATCGGCCAGTGAAGGATATTATGAAAATGAGGACGGCATTAAAGATGTTATGGATGAGGATACCGAGTCGTCTGAGGACATTGTGTTTTGGAGGAAGCAAATATCTCTAGTGATCATATGCCTGATGATGCTACTAAATCCAAAGAAGGTTCAAGCAAATAAAAATCGGAAAGGACCATGACTTCCTGCTCGTTGATCTGTTCAATGAGGGGGTGATGTTCGTCGACAAGCACATATGCGAGGATCACCCTTCGTAGCCAGAAGATGCGGATCATGCGCGAAAAGTGAGCAAAACTGAATCAGGCGCGAAGGATGCCATTTTCACTGAGAGGGACAAAAGAAATCTTTGTTCCCCTTCTGTTCCGAGAATAAAATCTCTCTCGCAGATTGAAGGGATAATCACTGACCTCCATAGTCAATGATTATAAGTCTTCATTTTCGCTATTGGTCATGAGAATCTTCATCAGACTTTCGGGCTTTATCTTTTCCGTAGACGCTATACAGAGAGAGTTGAGAAAACACTTGCTGAAAACTGATCCAAGACATCAAGCGCAAGGCAGAAATGGTATTTCGTCAATCAAAAGGAAAGCCAAGGATTGCCATGTTAAATCTGATACAGGGCGGGTACATGACTCTGTGGGTGATCGAGTTGCTCAACGTCACTTGTCTTTCGGCGCATGACAGTGGAAGATTCAGGCTTGGCCTGCTTGTCAGATCGCAGGGATGTGTTTTGCAAGTGCTCAAACACCACAAGTGCTCTAAGTTTCTCGACGGATGGGGTTTTTACACGTGGAGCATTTGTGCAGGTAATTTTATTGTCTACCCCTTTTTTTTGGTCGAAAAATACGCATACTTCGTTAAGTAGTAGGAAGATGGATTACATCCGCGCATAAAACATCTAATAAACTCATAGGGGGGCATTGGACCCAGTTGTCCGGTAGGATTTTGTTTCGTTGGGCTTTTGCGACCCAATCGGCTACTCGATTTGCATCTCTTTTGCAGTGGACTATGCTGATGGGCCCAATTTGGTGCAAGAGGTAATGGGCTTCGCTAATGATTCCACGCACGGCCCAGCTCATTTGACTTGCGGGACAATTCGGCCCATGGAGTTGATCTGCAGAGGATTCCTCCCTATTTGCGCGATCTGCGAAGTCCCTTATCACTTGAACCAGTTCAAGTTGATCAGATTCAACTTCCCAGCCACACGTTTGCCTCTCTGCTGCATTTTCTTGTGCTATCTTCTTTAGGGTTTCCAACAGGGCCAGTGCTTCAGCTTGTATCGGCACCTCCACCCGGATTGACCGAGCGAATCTGGCGAGCAGGATACCGGCGTGGTCTCGGCATACTCCGGCAACAACTGCTTCTCCCATCTCACTGAGGTAAGCTCCATCAACGTTCCATTTAATTACTCCGCGTGCTAGGGGTTTCCATTTTTCCAAGCTGTGGGTTCGCTGATCTGTGCTTCTGCTGCTCCGGGATATACATGTTGTGATGCTGTCGTGTGTGGCCATCGCCGAGTGGACTATGTGCGTTGGATTTGGCCTTTGTCTACGGAATACGTAGCCATTTCTGCCCTTCCAGATCAGCCACAAGAGCTGGGTAAGAAGCTCGGTTGATACATTAGCGTGGCTAAAATTGTCTATCCATTCTTCAATTCTTGTGATGAGCTGCTGGTTTATATGTATCCGTATGGCAGGGTGTTCCCACATTGATTTTGTCCAAGGACAGAGGAGGAATAGGTGTTCAGTAGTTTCGGGTTGTCCATGGCATGTTCACACAGGTCTTCAGGTATAATCTTCCTTCGGCTGAGATTAAATCTTGTGGGGAGTGCATTATGACAAAGTTGCCATAGGAAGTATTTAAGTTTAGGCTGCGTTTTGGTCTGCCATATACGTCGCCAGAGTGTATTAGGTGTTTGGAAAGAAGAGGAGGCTGCTCCCTGTTTGATGTGTGGTTTTGTTGCTAGCTGACTGTGGTATGCACTTTTTACTGTAAATATGCCTTGTTTAGTGGGTATCCAGATTATGTGGTCCTCAGCCTTGTTCGACTTAGGGGGATTGAGAGGATTTTGGTTGCTGTCTCCGGGTTAAACAGGTCCCATATCATCTGCTCTTTCCACTGTTTTTGCTCCTCGTCAATCAAGTCGGATACCCTTGCCGTCTCCTCCCTATTTGCTATGTCACGCCTTGACCCTCGAGCACGCGACAACTCTTGTTCACTTGCGGTCATTTGATTTGCGACTCCCCAGGATCCGTCGCCGACCGTTATTTTTATCTTTTACTTAAACGCATGCGGAAGCAAATCACAATCCCCAGTCAATTACAAAAACAGGGATAGCAAGAAAACTCAATAAGAACATATTCCAAAGTGCCGCTTTATTTATCTACCGATTAACCCTAGGAAGTTTACAAGTACAAGCCCTTACCACGGGCATCTTCCTATTGAGCCAATGAAACCAACAAGCCAAGGTTAATCTACTCCCTTCATAAATGGCCACAAGCCGAAACACACGTCGATCCTTCATCCTATGGACCTGAAAATGGCTATTTAATAACCAGTGAGATAAAATCTCAGCAAGTCAAAATCCTAAGCCTTGGTTAGGAATTCCGCTCACCTCGAGAGTAGTTTAATCATGCAACCTAGTTCCGGTAAACAACACATACCACACCTCAAGCAGCATTATCAGACGACAGTTCAACAAGCAGATGCAAACACAAGCGACCCTACCTGGCATTGGTACACGCAACCTGCAGAAACTGTCAATCACCTCATAGCAACAATAAGAGGCATACAAATAATCAGAACATAGTACAACTTTCTCATATCTCAATGCCACACGTGCTCCGATTATTACGACCCTCTAGGCCATGGCACAACCTTATGGTTGGCGGTCAACTGGTTGTAGACCAGGCATCGTCTTCTACCTTGAGGCACGGCGACGTCATGGGCTCTCCCCCACCGACGGCATTCCCTAAGGAGCATGGGGCCCGTCCCACTACCTCAGCCCCGCATCCGACCACTGTCAAGCGACCCAATGGTCACGACACAACCCCGAAGGATTGGCGGTCATCCGGCTCAACCGAACTATCAACTTTAATCTGACCATGCAACACATCAGCAAACAGTTCATTCTTGTCTTTGCTTTTGCTTGGTCGTGAATGCAACACAATTCGTGCTCACGCGACATGCTATTGCAGTTAACACACGTATAATGAAATGCAGTAGAGTCCAATAGTCACGTATAACAGCAGCATTCAAATCACTCACGAAACTTGCAACAATCAGCAGTTTAAGTCATAGTCTATCAATCAATTCCGACCAATCAACATCACGATACTTGCACACTTTTCCAAAATAATCACGTACCCCAATAATTACCGCTCCCCAACCACATGTCTCAATATTTAATAATAAATAAACACGTGTCATCACGACTACAGCAATCAACTATTTCCATCAACACTCAATTATCCCAAAATAAGTATAAGCTATAATTATACTCAAAAGTACTCATTTAAAAAGTATGCTATAGTCGATTGTTCCCATAAAATAATTTACTCTCACAAAATACTTATAGTTATTTTCCAATCCATAATTAATTATCCAACCTAAATAATTTCATTTAATAAAATCATTCTTTAATAAATCAATGTCATTTGATAACGTAGTATATAAATACTATTGACATTAAAAAAATTAGACCATAATAATTTTCCCACAAAATTACTCAATTAAAATCATTTCCCATAAATAATCACAATTAATTATTTTTCCCAAAAATAATTAATTTCAGAAATGAATAGTAATAGCAATAATAATAATAATAATTCGAAATTAAAAATTAATTTAATAATTAATAATTCTGAAAATAATAAATTATTATTATTATTGCCAAAAATAATAATAATAATATTTATTAACACTAATCATTGTTAACACTAAGCAAGCTTAATCAATAATATTAAAACATCAATAATCATCATCCAAAGCACTAATCCATAATTAAACTAATTAAACTACTCCTAAGCAAGATTAACCCCTAACTAAGGGATTAGGAAATCGACTCACGGTTTAGCGATTTCGACCACACAAGTGCGACGGCGGCGGTGAGGGGGAACGCGGGAACTTCCGGCGCGTCGGGACGAGGCGGCCCGGGACCGGATCTCGGCCGAGGGCAGCTGTCCACGCGGCGAAAAGCTGGGACACGAAGGAACCAACGGCTGTGGCGGCATGGGGCTGACTGGTGGGCGGTCCGGCGACTCCGGACGGCGGCCAGCAGCTCCGACGACCAAGCGGCGGCTCCGACGAAGGGGAAAACAGAAGCTGGAGAGGGAAAAGGAAGGCGGTGCAGCTGGTTTCACAAGGCGACAGCAGGTTGGGGTGGCTCCGGTGTGGCGGAGGGGCCTCGGGAACAGTCCTCCGGCGGGCCTGTGGCGGTGACCGGCGGCGGCGTGCAGCGGCGAGGCTGCTGGCCGCTTCTCCTAGTCACGGCCAAAGGGGCCGAGAGGGAGAGAGGGGGCACGACGAAGGCGGCAATTGCTGGGATGACTCCCAGACAGTGCCTAGCGGCGGTCCAAGGCGGCCAGACGGTGGCAGAGGACGGCTGGACGGCGAGGGCGGTCATCCCGACCCCAGATCCGAACTGAAAGGAGGAGGGAAAGATGGAGGTGGCAGCTGGTTCGGTTTGGGGTGGTCAGGCGAAGGGTGGTGGTGGCCGAGCAACGGCGAGGCAGCAGCTCGCTGCTCCGGCGTCTAAGCGGTCGGCTGGCGTTGCAGCGACGGCGGACAGAGGAGGAGGAGACGAAGACAGAAGCTGGGTGGTGCTGGTTCGGCCTAAGGCCGGCAAACGGTGACTCACCGGCGACCGGGCGGCGAGCTAGTGGGACGGTGGTGCTGCGGCAGTGATGGGTGGCAGCAAGAAAATGCAGCAGCAGCAGCAATTAGCCAGCGTCGCCGGAAGAGAAGAAGAAGAAGAAAGGAAGAAGAAGCTGCTGGGAAGGGGGTCGACATGCAGGGGAAGCTACCGAAGAGAGAGAGAGAGACGCCCACATGGGTGTCAGACAAATTAATGGAGAGAGAGAAAAAGAGGGTTGACAAGTCAAAGATAAGAGAGGAAAAGAGGGGAAAAGATAGGCAAGTGGGATGGGGTTGCAGAAGAGGGGGAAACGTGCGAGAAGGTGGGGAGGAAGAAAGGAAAAAGAAAAAGAAAAAGAAAAGAGAACAAGACAAAATCCAAACAAGCTTCTAGAAAGGAGTATTTTAGTCTTTTTGCTCTTGAAGCACAAATTCCCAATTATTTGGCTTCAAAACTCTGCCCGTTGAATCATTTTCCAATAATTCGGGCTTACCGAAAAATCCAAAAATCAATGAGACAACGTCCAATATTCTAGTCTCGACATCCTTAAAAATTCGATACCCGATACCAGATTGAAATTCGTGGTTAACATCGATCAACCGCGACTTTAGTACGACCTAACTTTCGGGCGGCGTTTAAAGGTTCTCGCGCGTTTGACCCGTGGTTGATAGCTTTTCAATCCACGATCGTGCATATTCAAATCAAGGTGATCCTCGATTGTCATGTAATCACAAGGTTAATTGCTCACACTGAGTATAGGGCCAAAAGGAAATCGGTTTAACGTCGTCTGCAATTAATATCGAAGTCGTGCGGAATCACTTGCAATCCGACCTCATATTTTTGCTAACTCAATTTATTTCCGTTCGCTAATTGGCTTGCAACAGTGTAGTATTATTCCTCTTTGATCCTTATGGTCGAGCGGCCTATCCCTGATTAAATTCACTAGTCGTACGCGTACCGATCCTTAATTGCCTTGCCGAACAGTTAGTTAACTTGTGAGGGGCTAACTCCGAGTAAACGCAACTAACAGTGTATTGATAAAATAACCATTTCATCTATCCCGGAATGGGTCGAAATTCAGGATGTTACATGTTGGGCCGCTTATAACTCCTCTAGGTAACCACCTGTCTTCTCGGATTGTTACTTTCTCCCCATTACCAATAACCCACCTAAGAGAAGGGAGAATAGTGTTTCTCCCTTTTATCACGCTCTGCCATCCCCAAGAGGGGTTGCTGCCTTTGGTGGCTTTAAGTAAATGTCCATGTGGATAGTAAAGGCCTCTAAGAACCTGACACCATAGTTGCTCCGGGTGCCGAATTAGCCGCCAAGCTTGCTTGCCAAGCATAGCATCATTGAATGTGATTAAGTCTCTAAAACCCAGCCCCCCTTTTGCCTTTCTTTCCTTTAGTGTCTCCTAGCTCCTCTAATGGACTCCTCTATGTTGTCCATTTGTTTTCCACCAAAAATCAGCAATTTTTCTTTCAATGGCTCGACAGATGGATAGTGGACTTTTGAAGACTGACATGGCGTATTGTGGTATTGCTTATACCACCGCTTTGATCAATACTTCTTTGCCCGCCTTTGTTATAAGTTTTTCTTTCCAGCCCTCTAGCTTAGTGTTTATGCGAGTTAGGATCCAGGCAAACATCTCCTTCTTTGACTTACCCCAATCTTAGGGAATACCCAAGTATCTCCCTATTCTCTCGATCTCTGAGACTCTCATCTCAGCTACCATGTTTTGCTTCAGGGTCAATGGACAATTTTTGCTGAAGAAAATTCTTGACTTGTTAAGATTTATCGCATGTCCAGATGCAAAGCAGTACTGATTTAGGACAACAGCAACATTTTGACATTCATAAATTTTTCCATCCATAAAGAGGATTAGATCATCCACGAACATTAGGTGGGATAGAGTAGGACATGCCCTGTTTAGCTGAATTCCTGCAATGCTTCCATCCTCGACTGCTTTATGTAGCATGTGCGATAGGACATTTGCAACTAGGATGAAGAGGTAAGGGGACAGTGGGTCGCCTTGGTGAATACCTCTAGATGGTTGAAAGAAGGGTTGCAACTGACCATTAATTTTTACACTATAGGAGACAGTCGTTACACACTGCATTACCAATGAGAACCATGTATTACCGAATCCCATTTTCAGCATACTAGCCTCTAAAAAATCCCATTCCACCCGGTCATAGGCCTTCCTCATGTCAAGTTTGAGGATTGCTGCAAACTTCCGCTTTCTTTTTCTTGTTCGCAGTTGGTGAAGCACTTCTTGCTCTATTAGAATATTATCCTGTATTAATCTCCCTTGAACAAAAGCACTTTGTTCCACCCTTTAGTAGTGAAAAGACTTGCAATTGCAGTACCCTGTTAATTTGCTTACAAATTCATGTATGTATGGTGCATTTACTCAAGAGATGATAGCATTGTCTTGATATTAAATTTCACATGGTTCTTTTATGTAATGTTTCATTTAATCCCCAGTGTACTTGAGATATGTCAAAAGTGCAAATTTTTCTTCTGTTCATTTTCTGTCTTAAGATTCTGGTCAACACGTAAGATGGGATTTGATTGCTTGCTAGAGATGCAGGAGCAATTTGTAAGATGGAATCTTAATTTCAACAGTTTAAAAAAAATGATAAGTTTGGATTAGTTTGGTGCGTGTGCTTTTCTGGCCTCTTGTTTTCGATAATTTCACTTGCACTAAGATGCTTTTCGGTTATGCATTCTAGAAATTGTGATTGTGCTGTAGTTGGTAGTTATACCCAAGTTCGAAGATATTTTTCCCGACAGTTGAATGCTTCTTCACCTTTACGTGGGTTTAGATAGCGAAGATGGAGAACCATATACATGCTTTAGCGCCCGAGTGTTCAAGCTGCTTTCGAAGTAATATTATCATCATGTCGCATTTCTACTTTGAATCACCATGACGACCCCTCTTATTTTTGTTACTGAGTTTGTTTTTCCAAATCAAACAGAGTAATTTGGATAATCTGAAACCTTATTCAAAAGTTTTTGCTTGAGTCGTTCGAAGCAGTGGAGGAGCTAGAGAGGTTTATTAGCTCGTGCAAAACACCACGGAAATAGATGCTAAAGTACAAACTGAGTCGACGACAATGCTGCTGCTGCTGCTGCACTAGGGTTGTCGTCTGTTCCCTCCCTCAGAGAAACTTGAAGAGCAGACCACCGTGAGCAGCAAAGAAGGGAGCGAGCACGAGTGACTCGACCGCTATTAGCTGGATGAGGATGTTGAGTGGTGGGCCTGAAGTGTCCTTCTGTGAATTGCCAATGGCCTTCTTCATTTCATCATTTTTGCTTGCAGTGACCTCCCGTGAATCGCCAGCGGTCTCTCCACTTGGTACCATTTCAACTGAAGTGTTCTTCCGTCTTTGGCATGCGGCCATTACACATCCAAAAATTTCAACAATTTTGCTCTGTGAATCGTCAACGGTCTCTCCACTTCTGGCAATTCCTGAAGTGTCCTGTGAATTGTCAACAGTCTCTCCACCTTCGGCAATTTCGCCTGAAGTGTCCTGTGGATCACCCCTTTCGACAAGCGCACCAGCCTGAAAGCAAATTCAAGATATTAAGGAATAAATCTGTTTGAGTCAGACGAGTTTTTAGCAGGTCACTGAGCCACCACAGACAGTATAATTGACAAAAACTAGCTGTCGAGCAATTGGAGCCACTGCATACCCTAATATGCTCGTTCGCTTTCTTCCATGCTTCATCAGTGTTGGATGCATAAATCGCAATCTGTTTAAAACAAAGCCCACCGCATAATATTCATCAGGAAAATGCTACGACCAAATGAGACAACCAATATGAAGCTCCCACATTGTCATAGTTTTGATGATCAGAGCATTACTCAGCAGTTCACCAACTTACACAAATTTTGTTCAGCAATGAAGAAACTACAACATCCCAACCTGGTCTAACAAGACATAACTTGAGCAACGCAAGCTACCAAAATACATAAACATTGATTACTTTGGTAAAGATTACCTGAACAACGGAACTAAGAGAGCCAGCCAAAACACCAGACAGCGTGTCCTCACCGAAGAGGGTCCCAACAATAAGTGGTGTAAGCATGACAAGGGCACCAGGTAGAATTACCTCTCTGACGGACGCATCAGTAGAAATTTCAAAGAATGTAGCATAATATTCGGGTGACGGTAAGTTGTCTGACCCACCCTTTAAATTCTCGCGGACATCCAGAGCCATCTTATTAACTACACGCCCCACACTTTTCATGGTCATAGCAGAGAAAAAGTGAGGAAGGCAAGCGCCAATGAACAAACCGATGATGATCTTCGGTGTGAAGACATCAACAGAAGACATTGTCGGATGACTCATAAATGCACCAAACAGAGCGATAGAAACCAGGGCAGCTGATTCAATGGGGAATCCCTACATAACAGATAAGAAACGAAAATGGTCCATCTAATATTAGATTTAAACAACAGGAAAGTAAAATTTGCCAGTATGGCTGACATTGAGAATGATCGGTGAAAGGCAGCACTTAAAAGGAATGCAAGGCGATTTTAGCCAAACAACATGCCACAACAGCAAGAATCCAAACGGACTATTTATTTATTTACGGTGAAAAGGGAAATAATTGGACAATGTGGACGGATTCTGGGTGATATGAATGTGATCTCAGGAAAAGTTCCTACGGACAGACACCCTTTCCTCTGCTATGTTATGGATTTTATCAAAATAAGCTACTAAAAGGACCAAAGAATGGCGTCGATACTATTTTCACATGCAAGGAAAAGGATTGCCTGTACCTTTCCAGTGGCAGCATAAATCTTACGATTTTTGCCACTCCCGCCAGCCGTGTTAGCAATAACTCTAGCATTGTGGCTGATGGGACCGTAAGCATCTATGGCCAATCGAGTGGCAATAGTACTGAGCATCCCAAGGGCAGCCAAAGCAATTCCATACATGCCAGCAAAACGGGAACTCACTAAAATGCTAACGGCCGCAAAAAGTGGGATACCGACAGTGCCAAGGATAACACTAACGCTGTTGCCAACATCTTTGAGACCACTGCAGAAATATGGATCATTACTTGGTCAGCACACGACCATCAACAGCTGTAACAATTCATATCATTCATTTACTTCAGCAAGTCTAACACCTGAACTTCTTGTTGGTGTAAATTTTACTGACAAACGCAATAATTAGCCCAGCCCAAAGACCAACAACAACGCACGCGCACAGCTGCCTGCAAGATCATTTCCGTAATTAGCAACTACATTTGCTCAACGTATTGACTTAAAACAGTAAAAGTCCGCTGACATTAAAGCATGTCACATGGCTAACATTAGAAGAAAGCAGTATATAGGATCAGAAAGAGACAAGTATCATCAAATATTTTACCGGTACTCCACAACTTTCTGTGACCTTAAGTTGTAAATTGTGAATGATGATGGCAGAGCAACCCAGCTAACAAAAACAATTCCCCCAGTCATTAGAAATGTGGAAATAATAAGTTGCATCTTCAATCCACGCATGATTTCCCCCACGATTTCCCCCACGAGAGTTGTGATCAAGCAAACAAGAATGCCCATAGAGCTGATGAGCAGGGGATAACAAATAGCTGTGAAGTTGTGATCAATTCCAAAAGAAGAGATGGAAGCAACAACAAGGGCAGCGCAGGTTGATTCGGCATAAGAGGCAAAAAGATCAGGCCCCATACCAGCCACATTCCCAAGAATATCACCAACAATATTAGGAATCACCTGAATAATTAAGGGCAACCCCATTCATGACTAAAAGTGAATGATATACTTAGGAGAAAGATCTACAGTAAAAGAGTACATACGGCTGGGTTTCGATCTGGTTGGATATTTGGGTCAATCTCTTTAACAAGATGACCACAAACATCGGCAGCCTTGGCATAAATTCCACCACCAGCTCTTCCAAGGATAGCCATGGAAGATCCACCAAGACCATAACTGGTAATAGCCTCAAAAAGACCTTCCCAGTCATTGCCATAGTACAACTTGAACAGATAGATTGCAAGATAGAGCACGAGAAGACCGATAGCTGTAACAAAAAATCCCATAACTGCAGCAGACCTGGAAGCAGCAATGGAAGTTCTTCGATCGAAGTTACTCTCTTTAAAGACAGTCCTTTTGTTAGCATGGATAGCGATTTTCGTGCCAAGGAAACCAGAGACGACTGATGTGAAAGCACCAAGAAGGAATGAAACAGTACTGAAAAAGGCAGTGGCAAGTGCAGGCTTGCACGTTTTTAAAGAATCAGAGTTGCAGGGCTGGCTTTGGGTGCTGAATCTCTTAACAGAGCCAAGGCAGAGGAAATTTAGAATCGCAAAAGCACCCACGAAAGCTCCAAAATACCAGCACTCCTTCCACAGAAAAGATTTCACACCTGTTACAATCACAAACAATAATTGAGCCCTCTCTATCAAGCATATAAAGTAAAAATCTGATTCTTAAAATTCTACTTATGTGTGACAAAATAAGGTATAATTCAGTTAGATCCAGTTACTTCATTCCGTTGCCTAGTTTTGTTCAACGGAGTTCCAAGAAAAAAAAAGAAAACCCAACCTACAGGTCTCCAAAAGAGTAACTTAAAAGATGATATGGTGTCTATTACAATTCACCTTTGGCAAGCTGCACAGTGTAAGTGTCAAATCCCACTGGCGGAAGAGTGACAAGAACATAATAAGTCGGACAAGATGGGATAAGGGATGAAAGAAAGTACTCAGACCCAGATTTTCATTGTAAACACATCTAAACATTACTTCAAACTGAAAGCATTACAAACAAACAAGAAACTAAAAACCGATTATGACCTACAATAGTAAACAATAGGTTAGAACCAAAGATTAAACTGAAACTATGAAAAACATCAGATCTAAATTTAGAACTAAACTGATATGTTAGAACTAGAAGCGGGGAATGGTGAACTACCTAACGGCTAAAAATGATTGGAAAACATAAAAGAAATAAAAGAGAAATTAATTTCACTATAGAAATGACAATGCTCTAGTTCAAAACATTATTCAAATCAGAATGATAAGAAATAGGTATGGATCATTGTCACATATAAGGACTTAAGTTAGGAGAAGGAAGAATGTAACACAAAAGAGAACCTTAGATAAACATAAACACAGTTAGTTAGCTATATATTCTAAACTAACCCTATAGAACTAGTGTTTAGTCGCAAGTATGACACATCAAGGATGACAATCTCACGAAAATGAGAAGTGTTCTGCATCAAATCACAACATATGATGATAAAACCCTTGAAACACTTTCACAGACGAAGTGAAGAAATACTTCAGAATTGAAGGTCGTACGTCCTCAGCAATTTACCTTTTTAATACAATATGATTCTACTTAAGCCAATTACACATAAAAATTACTATACAAACTTTAATTAACTTGACTTTGTGTCATTTGTTGCATGTACCAAGATTCTTATAACTAATACAAATTAGAGGAAATAAAGAAATTAAACTTAGGCTCCATTTATTTCATAAATAGCTAGATATTTCTAAAATCCGTGCTCAAATAATTCATTTTTCTAGAAAAATGATAATATTTTTCAATATTCAGCTAAAATTTGCTAGGAATTGAAAATTATTTTCCATCATTTAGAAATGAAAATTTACTTTTATTTTTCTGGTTTAAAAAATCTCCTAGTTGTGTGATATAAGGGTTCCATGTGCTATATCATCAAATTTTAAATATAGTTTTATCGAATAATATTTTCATAATTTAAGTACTTTCACAAATACAACTACTTTTTACTCTTGTGAAACCTGGCCTTGGGCTTAGGCCCTAGGCCAAGCCTTAGGGTACTTGGGCTTGTGCGTAAGGGTCCTGGGGACTTGATGCGACAAGCAGAAGACTCGAGCATGATGCCAAGGTCTTCGGCTAAGCTTTGAGGGTCTCAAGCCCCACCATTAGGAATTTGGACTTGATTTTGTGGACCTAGTCTCAGGTGGAGACTTGGCCTCACTTATGGAGACTTGGACCCAGCCACTGTGGTCCCCAATCGCAGGGCATCGGGGACCTGAGCTTGGCCTCGATGGACTCAAGCCCAAGTTTTGATGACTTGAGCATAGGAGCCGGGTACCAAGGCCTGGGCAACGTGACATAAATCACAGATTGAATGTACTACAAAAGAATTGAGAACATGGTTTGTCGATTTATCAATAAGAAAAGAGAAAACAAGTTCTGGAAGAGAATGACGATGAGAGAAAAAGGGACGTCGAAGCTCTAAGCTTGGTTAAAATTCTTTGATGTCACATGACATGGAATAACATAAAACTTAGCCAAGGAGAACGTTTTCCTAGAGAAATTTTTTGCTTGATTTTAAGTACAAGTACTTTCCTTGATTGAGTGATTTTTCAGCTGACTTATTATTCTCATCATTCCAAATATTGGAAAGTCCAGAAAAAAATTTTCACAAAAATTCTTTTCAACCACACGATGGTGCCCGTAGCTTGTCAACAAATGTGACCTATCTTACAAACGTACATATGCCAAAATGTAACACCGAGTTTCCTACTCAAACCAGTTCTTGAGCTAATAAATCAATTAATCTTTTAAGACGTAATTATTCGTAGGTTATCCCCAGACATTCATCAACTATACTTTTTGAAACAGCCATGCTATATGATGAACATTCTTGTCGCGTAATGCGATAAAATAAAGTGCCTCCCAGTCCCGTGGGAGCATGCAGCTAAGTTGGTGAGTAAAGAGTCGAAAACAGTCACGTGAAATGTACAACGCGGGCATTTACCTAATCCAAACAAAGCGCGAAAACTTGTTGAGAAAATAAGACGAATGGCAAAAGCCAAAAGGACAAGAGCTACACCAGTTAACCCTCCGCCCGTGAACAAGACAAAGACCACCCACATCATTCCAAACATCTTCCTGATAAGAGATCTGCATGAGTAAATATTATACTACTGTGCTCAGATACGTCGCTCAAAGCTCTAGCAGCTGTGACAAACCCTAACAATGACTCGCATTACAAGCAGCGGAAGAAGCTCATGATTTCGCTGAGCTATCATCAGATTACAAGACTCTAATTTGTTGCTATTGCTCAGGCAGATGCGAGATTCACCATAAAAAAATCTGCTAATGAACAGTGTGAGTTAGACATAGGGCCCGTTTGGTTCGGTTACAGGGGAATGCATTTGAGAAAATGCAAATACCTTTGAGCTAAAGGGGTTTTTCGAAATACAAATACTGTTTGGTAAATTTTGCATTGTAAAAAAACTTTGACCTAAATGCCATTTGGTTAATACCCCATTTTGCTAAGGGACTTTTGTGAATTTTTTTTTTCAAATTTACTTTCCTTTGGCCATCGGCCATCCTCCGGCTGCCAGATCTGGCCGCCGAAAGGCCTCGCTTGAGGTCGCACTACCTCAGGTGGCAACCCAGGCGTGCGACCACCTAAGGTTGCGTGACCAAGGGTGGCGGTCGCCCCCCTTGGTTAGTGGTCACCCCCTTGGCCAGTGGTCTCCCTCCTTGGCCGGTAGTCGCCGATGGTTGCCAGCGGTCATCGGCTTCCTTGGCCACGCGGAGAAGATGAACAATACACCCATGTTGCATTCCGAAAATGCAAGTTCCAAATGTACCTCTGAAGCAACATTGGGCTAAGGGACTTTGAGGGTACTTGGAGATGCAATTGCATCTCCCCAAAATCCTCCCAAAGCTAAACCAAATATGCATTTTCTCAAGGGATTTTGGGGGTTGAAAGCCCCTTGAGAATACTAAACCAAACATACCCATAGAAAGAAGGGGGTTGAACTACAACCTCTCTTTGCCTATAAATAGAAAGACTCGCATCCCAGAAAATCAAATGGAGTTCATTCCGTGTCTTCATTTTTTTTTTCCCTTTTTCTCTCTTGAACAACCAACATGTGCTAAAAGCTTACGAGGTTTATTGGAAAACACTACCATAGAATTTCATTGCCGAAAGATCTAAAATGTTTGAGAATGTCTGGCTATCAATCCCGAGTGCAAGGAAGTGGAAAATTTCCATAAAGCAGACAAGTTGTGAAGCTATAGGATCTGTATAAAGTCACCTTCATCGACGTTATTCGATATGTCATGACAATTGGCGTCAACCCCTTCCTCCGTGTCGTTTTGGTCTTGCCCTTTTTCGTTGCGCCACCTGAGGCACCAGAGCACCAGGGAGAACACGATCCCGATGACGGCACAGGCTGGGATTGCGATCTCCAACTCGAGAGCTGAGAGCAATGCCATCGTCGGGGAAACTCTAGTTTATCGCTGGACTCAATGCCTATCAAAGTTTGAGAGAGAGAGGGGGGGAGAGAGAGACACACACACACACAGACGAGTGAGGTGGGGAGTGTGGTCGTCTATAGGGGAAGTGGCGAGAGTTTCATGAATTAGACTGTTATGGTTATGTGCATGCACAGTGAAAGATCCGGGCCTTTTGATGTCATCCGTCGGATTTACAAGCAATGGACCAGCGTTGGAGAGTTGCATAATCGGACGGTAAAAGTGAGTGAGTATAATTTCATCTTGTATTTTTTACGCATCAATGTTTGAATTGAAGTAATGTATTATTATTTCTCAATATTAACATATACGCTTTCTATGCACATTGAGCTCGTTTATACTTGGGCTAAAGATTTCCACTCTTCCCATTAGCTCTATGCGATTGACAAGTAGATAAATTCGTACTGACGAAAGAACCAAGCATTGTTTAATATACGTGGCAATCTCTCATGTAAGTAAGGATGACGTGCTGAAATTGTTTTCTTTGCACTCACATGTATTTTTGTCTTAATTGTTAGAATTTTAAGAAATTTACCATAAAAGTCAAATCGATTTATTTATAATACAACGGTGACTAATTTTCTGGATTGTCATCTTTGTCTCTTACGAAGAAGGTTTTTTCGAGCTCAGATCACGAAAAATGCGTTGGTGAGCAATATTATAGGCATGTAGAGCGAATGCTTTTATATTATATTACATGACAGTATTAATGCCTATATATATATATATTTTTTATTTTTTTTTCTTTTGCGCCTCCAAGTAAGAGTGTTTAAAAGAATTGGGAATCGTTTGGATCACTTGGAACCGGACTAGGCAAGACAAGAACTAGTCCGACTCTTAATTCAAACCAGTAGGTATTGGTCCGATTCCCGATTTTAGGTGTGAAACTAATAGACCACACCAAACTAGTAAAATATAAATATATCTATTTACTTTTTTAAAAAAATCCCACTAAAAAATTTAAGAAAAATGAAAATCTTAAAATCCCTAATCTGAAGCTCAACACCCTGTCTTTGTGGATGTATGTTTTAAAGACTTCTATGTATTTATTAAACATGGTTCCTAGTGAGCCAGTTCCAAAGACTCCCTTTGAACTATGGACAGGAAGGAAACCTAGTTTACGACACCTGCATGTTTGGGGTTGTTTGATAGAAGTAAGAATTTACAATCCATATGAAAGAAAATTGGATTCGAGAACGACCGGTGATTATTTCATTGATTATGCAGAGAAATCCAAAGGGTAAAAATTTTATTGTCCTAATCATAGTACAAGAATTATTGAATTTGGAAATGCTAGGTTCATCGAGAATTGTGACATTAGTGGGAGTGAAAGAATGTGTGATGCTTGCATTCAAGAAGTAAGGGTAGAAGTTCCTATACCCAAAGCTTCTAAAGTTGTTGTTCTTGATATTATAGTTTAACCTAACAATAAGCGAGAACAACAAATTAATGAACAAACACTCCATAATGAAGATGTCAATATTGAACCTCCAATAGTCGAGTCACAAGAAATAGCATTAAGAAGATCTCAAAGAGAAAGGAGGTCGGCTATTTCTGATGACTATATGGTTTATCTACAAGAGTTAGAAATTGACTTAGGAATTGGAAATGATCTAGGTTCATTTTCCCAAGCCATGGAATGTGAAGATTCTAATGAATGGTTTAATGCCATGGAAGAAGAGTTAAAATCCATGCATCAAAATCAAGTCTGGGATCTTGTTGAATTGCCTAAAGGATGTAAGAAGGTCGGGTGTAAATGGGTCTTTAAGACCAATCGCGACTCAAAAGGCAATATTGAACGACATAAAGCTAGACTTATTGCAAAGGGTTTTACGCAAAAGGAAGGCATTGACTATAAAGAGACATTTTCACCGATCTCTAAGACAGACTCACTTAGAATTATTATGGCTTTGGTGGCTCATTATGACTTAGAGTTACACCAAATGGATGTAAAAACCGCATTTCTTAATGGGAATTTAGAAAAGAGATTTATATGGACCAACTCAAAGGCTTTTCAATTAAAGGAAAGGAACACAAGGTATGTAAATTAAAGAAGTCAATATATGGACTTAAACAAGTTTCCCGACAATGGTATCTTAAGTTTAACGATACCATAACTTCATTTGGATTTAAGGAAAACGTCGTTGATCGGTGTATATATATGAAGATTAGTGGGAGCAAGTTTATTTTTCTAGTTCTATATGTTGATGGCATTTTGTTTGCTACTAATGATCTTGGTTTGTTACATGAAACCAAAAAGTTTCTCTCTAAGAATTTTGAAAAGAAAGATATGGAAGAGGCAACGCATGTGATAGGAATAGAAATATTCTATGATAGATCACAAGGATTATTAGGATTGTCTCAAAAAGCCTACATTAAGAGAATTTTAGAGAGATTCAATATGAGTAAATGTTCAACATGAATAGTTTCAATTCAGAAATGTGACAAATTTAACCTTATACAATGTCCGAGAAGTGAATTGGAACGAGAACAAATGAAAAATATTCCCTATGCATCTATTGTGGGGAACTTAATGTATGCACAGACTTGCACCAGACCAGACATCAGTTTTGCTATTGGAATGCTAGGCAGATATCAAAGTAATCCTGGAATAGATCATTGGAAAGTTGCAAAGAAGGTCCTTAGATACTTGCAAGGAACGAAGAATCATATGCTCACTTATAAAAAATCTGATCATCTCGAGGTGATTGGATATTCAGATTCAAACTTAGCCAGATGTGCCAATACAAGAAAATCAATGTTTGGTTACTTGTTTTTTATGGCTGGAGGGGTAATTTCATGGAAGAGTGCAAAGCAGTCAATTATTGTTGCATCCGCTATGGAAGCTAAATTTGTGGGATGCTTTGAGGCCACTATTCATGAATTATGGCTGCAGAATTTTATTTCAAGGCTTGTGATTATCGACAGTGATACCAAGCCATTGAAAATTTATTGTGATAACTCTGCAGCAATTTTCTTCTTTAAGAACGACAAGTATTCTAAGGGTGCTAAGCATATGAAGATCAAATACTTGTTTGTTAAAGAAGAAGTTCATAAATGAAAAATGTCGATTGAGCACATTAGTACCAATCTTATGATAGCAGATCCCTTAACAAAAGGACTGCCACCAAAAACATTTAATGAGCATGTTCAAAAGATGGGCATTAGTGGACGTCATTAATGTTTATATTATGATTGTATTAAGCTTATGTATTTGACACTCTGAGCTCATTTATGTGTTTTTGATATTTCCTATTTTCTATTTAGTATACATTATGGAAATAGATTAATGTTAAATAGGATAGTCTCTAAAGAGACATTATAGTTGGACTATTATTGTACTTTTTATTTATGGATCATGTTAAGTAGAGAGCTATAGTTGTAGTACATAGAAGAGACTATGTCGATTAATGACATACAATCGCCATGACTTGCATTAGTTTTCTTTACTTAATTGCAATTATTACGTGATTGCCAATTTAATGAAAATTTTATAGCATAATATTATTATGCACATTACAGTCTTTATTAAACCATGAAAGGAAGATCATATGGGCCAAGTGAGAGAATGTAAGAATTATTGTGGCCCACATGATATGATTTATTAAAAATAAATATTGGTTACGAGAAGTTGCAGCTCTAATAAAATGAAATGGTATAATCCTCAATGAAGTTACTGTTTTTCTGAAGAGGTGCGCTCTTATGGAAGTTAAAAGGCATTTTGATGGAAGACACCTATTGATAGAACATATAAATAGATGCCAGTCCTCTCTCCACCCATATGAACAATAATAATTGAAAAGAATTCAGTATTCTCTCCTCCATCAATAAAATGCATTAAAGAATAATGGGTTAAGGGAGAGAAATCGGATTTCTTCATTTGGTTCGAGTTTTTCGATTTTCCACTACGATTGTCTTCAAGGGTAACGCTATGGATAAATGTACGTTTTCATTTATTTGTGAAAATCATAAAGATCAAAGATTACTGGTTTCTGAATTTCCACATCAAAGAATTACATGTATTTTCTAACAAATGTCACTTATGATGCTTATGTCACAAACTTGAAGTTTCCATAATCGAGGGACTATGCAAGATCGAAGAAGACCGCCCCAACTGATCCAAGAGCTTCTAGAATGTTCTCAAGGACAGGCCAGACGATAATTGTGCCGAAATCTACAACTCTCTTAACATTAATGCTATTAGTTGGTAGGTGTAGAGATATGATCTCATCCGCCAAATATAATCTCGATCAACGGTTATAATTTGAAAACCTCAACTATAAAAGGGATGCCATCCCTCTCATTATATCCATCTAACAATGTCATAATCTAAGTACCATTCTCTCTTTTAGAGCTTCTCTCTCTAAACTTTCTCTCTCTACGATCTGGGTGAGCTTGAGTGATTGATCTATCCAAAAAAAAACTTGACTTAGGCACTCCAATGATCCCAAATAGTGTAAGAGAACCTAAGTTACCACACGATCTTTATCCCAAACAATCGGCTCGTGACAAGTGGTATTAGAGTAAGTAGAGAGATTCGTTCCAAGAGATTGAGGAGAACCAACTGGTCGAGAGAATGTCTAGCCAAGATGCTGTTTTGGATGGAGTAGTCATGCAAGCCAAGAAGACTAGTGGCCAAACTAAAAGAAGGGAAGCCTTGTTGGACGCCATGGTCACGCTCAATGAAAAGCTCATGAAGGTGAAGAGCGCCTTGGCCAAGTTCATGGAAGGGCTCGACGAAGTTAGAGACTGCATCATGGAAGTTGAGGTCACACTCTATCATGACTTCATGAATGGCATCAACGAAGCCACGACCCCTTTACAAGACAAAGGCGATGCCCCGGAAGCATCTGTTGATTTCTTGAGGGGTAGAGTTGTAGTGCTTAAGGAGGAGAACCTCGAGAGACAAGGTCGAAGCCATGAAAGCGAAGACCCAAGAGCTCAAGACCAAGCTTGCCCTATGCAAGTTGAGCATTGCGAATAGAGTGATGCCCACGCAAGCGGCGCCCAAGCTAGAGGTGTCAAAACCCAAAGAATTCAAAGGCAACTAGTCCATCAAGCAAGTGGCCAATTTTGTATGGAGCATGGAGCAACTTTGGAGCCGTCAACATTTAAGACGAGTCAACCAAGGTAAGAACCACTTCAATATGATATGGCAATACTTTAGTGGCGCAATAGGAGCGATGAAATAAAGCACAATGCCAATTCTGTGGACACATGGGATGACTTCGTGAAGGAGTTTCAGGACTACTTCTACCTTGGGTTTGCTCAATAAGAGGTTTGTAGCAAGCTCTGCTATCTCGAGCAAAGAGGCACAATCCAATAATACGTGAAGGAATTCACTTGAGCTCAAACTCCAAATCCACAA
This sequence comes from Angophora floribunda, assembly GCA_014182895.1. Classification (NCBI taxonomy): domain Eukaryota; kingdom Viridiplantae; phylum Streptophyta; class Magnoliopsida; order Myrtales; family Myrtaceae; genus Angophora; species Angophora floribunda. Next base: position 19,173,563 of record CM024709.1, read on the forward strand.
CCTAGGAGGAAGCTCTTAGAGTGTCCATGACTAGGCTCAAGCCATGGGCGTAACTCGAGCTCAGTGTTAAAATGTGAGGAGTCTCTCGAAAGGCACTAATCGTGGCTGAGTTTTCGTCGACCTCACCAAGGTTGACCCAACAAGGAATAAAACAAGGGATTGGAGGTCGAATCGACTCTCTAGGAATGAAAGTGGTGACACTCCCTATGGCCTGATGGACCAAGGTGGCCGAGGTAAGTCAGGGAGAAGGTTCGTATAAGTTGGTCATCCAAAGGAGTCAATCCCAAGCAGACTACACCACGAGTAAGTTCAATCAACCTCCACCATCTCCTTGCTTCATTTGCAAAGGTTCCCATTGGACCTAAAAGTGCCTGAAGAACAATATCAATGCACTCCTCACCGTAGAAGAAGAGAAGGAAGAACCGAAAGAAGAGAAGAGGTAAGTTCGGCTTGAAGCTGTGAAGGTGATCAATGCCATGCAAGCTGGATCACTGCCCAAGAAGAAGGAACCTGCTCCGCAAATGAACATGTTCTTCATGTAGGTGAAGGTATGCGACATTACTCTCCTTGCCTTGGTTGAATTTGAGCTTCAAATGTGTTTATGTCCACCGAGGTGGCAAAGACCTTGGGACTTAACATGAAACCAAATAGGAAATGGTTCAAGACCATCAACTCGGAATGTCTCAAGGGCATTGGCTCAACTCCAGATGTGGACATTTAGATCAATAGATGGAAAGGCAAGCTCTCGCTCGAGGTAATTCCCCTCGACAACTACGACCTTATTTTGGGCATGCAATTCTTTGATAGAACGAGGGCCATGATTGACATGAGAACTAATTGTATCATGACTCTCAACTCACAATATCCATCCATGGAACCAATGATCAAAGGGGTGATGGACACTAAGACCATCTCCACAATTCGTCTCCTGGACAAAAGCATGAAGGCACCTGAGCGCATGACCAAACCACAACCAAAAGCTGCAACCCTTGGAGTAGCCAAAGGTAGGGTTGGATCCTCCTAGTCCAACTTGCAATGTAAGGATTCAAGTGCTCTTCCTCAAGGTGGAGTACCTAGTGAAAAAATTAGTTTGGGTTATTTTGTCACATGTATATTAGTTTGAGATTTTCATGGTATTAACCATTACCTTTTCAACTGATTGACTAATGTTATCGAAAGAGTGATGGAACCAAAAAAAGGAGCCGATTGAACATTTAATATAAAAAAAAAGTTAAGGACAAATGATGCCTTCATGCCCCTTTTTTATTGAGTCAAATGCTTTGATAATTATCCGGTCTCCGGTGGTGACCATCACACTTGAAACATATGTGAGCTCGCTTTGGTGCTCAGATAAATCCAACTTCTTGTGGAAATCAAAGACAGACATCTCATTTTCAAACAAAAGCCCGCCAATCTATTAGATTTCGGAAAACAATTATAAGGAAATCGAGAAAGAATTTGAAACAAAAGGTTTCATCCCGATTCATCCTTAATCGAGAAAGAGGATTCTACTATAATTAGCCATTCCCACCTCTCTATTACATTCCTCAATTACAAGAAAATGAAATTATATATATTTAGTAGCTATTCATGAGTCTAGGCCCAAAACTTTTAATGTATGAGCTCAAATTATAAAAGCCATTTGGCTACTTAGGGGTGCTATCCCCACAACCTCGCTGGGGTGGCCGCTAGACCACTGCTCGCCGGAGAGCGAGACCCTCATGAAATCCTATCAACGGGAAGTATGAATCACACTCCAATACAATCCAAATTTTAAGTTTTTTGAAAGAAAATTTCTATAAGTTCTAGAAAAAGAAAGACCTTGCTTATGTAGTGACAAATCCTCACTCGTCATTATCCCCATCCCCCTCCAACATATTTATAATATTCATGGCTTGATATCGAAACCATATTTGGATAAATCCGCAATGTGTTCAAGTTTCGAATCTGATAGTTGTTTTGTTACGGTTGGCAAGTTGAATGAAGATTATCATGCTCATTGGCTGCCAGAGAGAGTTGGCAGTACTCTCTACGATTCTTGTCATTGTGCCCTTATTTTGTAAAGGGCTTATAAGTAGTAAGTTCTGTTCTTGGTGTTGAGAAAGAGTTTTACCGTTGGTGCCAACAGAAATATCGTGCTTCTCACTGCACGTGCCATTGTCGGGAGATTATGACATTCTATGCATAAAATACATATATTTCAATTTAAGGGTTTTAAGGGGAATAATGACACTATAAGTGTCATAACTTTCATGTATGATACTCATTTAAGTATTCCATCAATGACAAATCATTCACTTTAAGTGTCTATTATGGCGAATCCCTAGGTGGCTTATAAATTAAATTATTGATTGTGACATGGCTTTTCTATAAGAAACATAATTTCGACATGGATAATCTTCATTTTGGCCCCATAATGAAGCCCTAAATACTAGAGAGGGGATGCTCTTCCAGAAGCTTGAGCAATGGAGAGGTTCGAGCTTGAGATGAATAGTGGAGAGATCCGTCAGATAACGAAAAGGGGATCAGTCAAATTGGCTTTAGTGAGGTTGAGATGGCCACGAGTCTAATAGCGCGGCACAGGGAGTTATGCTTGATTCGGACAAATAGCAAAGACCTTGAAGTATTCGGGACATAAATCGCCATGGTGCTGGCAGGAATCCAGCAAATCGCAAAGAAGTTGAAGGTGATGAAGATGCCACGTTGGGTGTACCAGTGAAAAATCGGCAGCATCCACTAGATTTCTTCTTGGCCACTATTGCTTTTTTTTTCCCTTTTTTTCTTCTTTGTTTTGCCAATCCTTTTGTCTTTCTCTGACCCTCCCTTCTTCAGCTGTCACAATTTTTCGCTTCCTCTCTCAATCATTTTTCCCCCTTTTTAAAGCTCTTTCCCTGAACATCGCCAAAATTTTTGCCAAGTTCACGGTTTTAAAGTGCAAAAAACCCCTCCGTTCAAATCTGCTTAGTTTTTTTTAAACTCTTGATTACCATGTAAATTACCTTCGTCAATTTTACACTAACGTTCAATGACTAAGCTCTACTAAGTAACCATACGAAAGTTACGATATTTGTACTATCTTTATCCCCAATTTAAAAAGAGAAACAATCCATCCAATAAAAGCTTCTGGAGCATGCGTTCTTCAAGCAATTCAACAGTCCCTAATTATAAATTATAGTTATGCCATGAGAGTGAGTGGAATGAATGATTCGCTCCACCCTCGGGGATTTTTTGAGATCCACGCTGTACAAGTTTTTTAAGGATGGACATTTGTCGAATGTGGAACTTCGGAATCTTTTTCGAATATAAATATTATTTGTCCGTTGACCGACCAATGCCTCCATCCGCGCATACGCCAACATACGACGAATGTGCTTGTTTTCTACCAAGAAGACATGAGACAATTTAGCCTAATATACTATGTTAACCATATCAAGCAAATGTTAAGAACTGTACCGATTCCAACAAAAAATATAAATTCCCATGCAGCTTTTGCATCGTGATAGAATCTGTCTCTTGACCACGGGCATATGAGATGATTCCTTTTGGTAGTGACAGAAGCATTTCTTAGAGATTCAATTATACAATTTCCGGCATAACCTTGGAATATAGGTTCGTACCTTAAGGAAGAGCAAAATCTTTAACAGGGAAGACAGTCAAGGCCGAGTGTCTTCCTATGAAAGAACATCCTCAAAGCTTCCACCACCCTTTCAAGCTCAGAAACATGGCAATTGTCGAAACTAAACACTTAGGGAAGCCTATTGGTCTTATTGTGGCATATGACTCGCACCTTCTATCACCTTAAGTTTGATCATTAAAGGGTTTCCTTTTTCGATTTTTTGGCCATTTATCATGGTAGATACTCGTCCGATACACCAAATGCGAGCAATATGGTCTATCCCATCTATGAGTGGAACAAAGGATAGCAATATTATCTCATATGGAAAGATGGAAATTTTTCCTGCAATTTGTTATTTCCAACGAAAAGTCAAAAGCAATTCGAGTTGTTATTAAATTATGACTCAAGTTTGAGTCGTGTATGAAACTCGAATTGAATTGAATCATGTGGATTGGAATTATTAACTGGATTCTTAAGTACTTAGAGTGCTCCTGATTGTTAGTGATATTTATCTAAAATTTGACCAGGGTTATTGCTTACTTTGGTTTTATCTAATATCTCGAAGAGACAAGAAGATGTACGGTGAACGCTGAACATCTCATCTAAAATCCAATGGTGAATTTAAATATTATGGTGGGTCCCGAGTCCTTGTAAGAGAGAATAAGTGTTCGCTTTTAGTTCTCCCCTTTCCTGAATAAGGCAACAGCGGCGCACAAGCACAGAGAGAGAGAGAGAGAGAGAGAGAGAGAGAGTTCTTTCAAGAAACTGAGCCTCCCGAAGAAGATAAAAAGAACGCACGACGTTCTTGGTTTTCGACCGCACGGACATTATGATGATCTTACGCTGTGAGTTTTTTTAATCCAAATTGAGTTTTTTGAGCTCAATGAAAAATCATTCACTTAAATGTATATTTTAATGAACTGCTATGTGATCCTGTAAAATAAATTTGATCGCGATCTGGCTTTTCTATAACTTGATTCCAACATGGATAATCTTTGTTTTGGCCCTTTTGTTCCTCAAATTATTTTCAAAATGAAACCCTAAAGTCTAGAGTGGAGATGCTCTTCCAAGAAGCTTGAGCAATGGAGAGATTTAAGCTTGAGAGCAGTGGGGAGGTTTGAACTCACAGATAACAAAATGGGGACCAATCAAATCGGCTTCAGTGAAGTTGAGATGGAGATGAGTCCAACCGTGTGACCCAGGAAGTCGTGCTTGATTTGGACGAATTGCAAAGAAAATTATTGGGTTTGGGACACAAATAGCCATGTGCTCGTCGGAATACTGCAAATCGCAAAAAAGTTAAAGGCGACGGCAACTCCTTGTTGGGTGTATCGGAAAATCACTACAATCTTAAGTTCAATTCATTTCGCGAAAAATATAGCATTTTATCCCATGAAGTCATTTTTCAAGAAAATGTAATTAGTTTCCAATATTCGGCTAAAACTTGAAAATGAAGTAGGAAATATTTTCCGTTGTTCAATAAAGAAAATCTTTTCCTCCATAAACTCTATTTTAATAACTTTTTTTAAATCAATTTTTAAATTATTTTTTAATTTTCTTTTTATCTTCTTTTTCGGCCGGTGGCTGGCCAAGGCAATAGCTGGTGAGGCTCTAGCTCACTTGATACTAGCAAGGTTGAGCCTCTTTGGCCTGTGGCAAGGCCCGAGCTTGCTTGGTGGCCTCAAGCGAGCTCGAGAAAGGCCAAGCTCGACTTTGCCATAATTTGACATGCTCAAGCCTTGCCACAGGCCATTGGGGCTCACGCTCACCTAGCAACGGTCACTAGCCATTGTTGTGATTGGTAACCGGTTGAAGAAGAAGAAGAAGAAGAAGAAGAAAAAAACAATTTTAAATGGATTTAAAAAAGAAGAAGAAGGTATTTGGTGAAAGAAAGTGAGGTGAAAGAAGATATAGAAAATATTTTCTTCTATCTCAAAGGTGGAAAATATTTTCTCCTATTTTATATGATTTTTCCATTGATGGAAAGTGTGATTTTTTCCATTGATGGAAAGTGTTTTCTTCTTTTTTAATCAGTTTATTTTTTCATGAAACGATTATCGGAAAATTCAAAAAATGTTTTCTTGAAAATTATTTTCCATAAAACTCACGAAACTTAGATCTCTCCTTGGCTACTACTGCTTTTTTTTCCCTTTTCTTTCTTCTCTATTTTGCCTATCCTCTGTCTTTCTCTGACCTTTCACTCTCCAGCTTTCACAAAATTTGGCTTTCTCTATCGATCATGTTTTTCTCCCTTTACAAGCTCTTCACACGAACATCTTCTCTAAGATTTTGCCAAGTTCACGGTTTTTAAATGTAAAACACCGCTCCACTGAATTTGCTTGTTATAGTATTTAACTAATAAATCGCACATTTATCTAATAGATTAAGCTTTTACGATTTGTATTAGAGCTAAAGGTCCTATGTTCAAAATCGTTTTAGACTCCATTTGCCTCTTCAATTAAATATGTCTACTCAATTTATAATAAATTTAATGTCTCCTTAATATCCAGCCACGCCATTGCCAATAGTATTTAAGTGAAAGATTTTTAAATAATTTGACACTCAAGCAGTCAAGTGAGTGTCATATAAATATTATGATATTTTTAATGGCCTTATCCCTAAATTAAAAAGAGAAATAATGCATCCGATAAAAGATTCTGGAGCATGCGTTCTTCAGAGCAATTCGGCTATCACTAAATATTGCCATGCCATGAGGGTGAGCGGAATGAATAATTCGCCCCAACCTCGGGGATTTTTTGAGATCCACACTGTAAAATTATTTTAAGAATGGATATTTGTCGAGTATGGAACCTATAAATCTTTTTTGAATATAAATCTGATTTGTCTGTTGACTGACCAATGACTCCATTCTACGCATACACCAACATTCGATTAACGTGTCTTATTTTTTTTAATATTAATCTAATTTAACAAAGAGTATATTTGTCACAAATGTACCAATTTTGAATTTTTAACAATTAAAAAATTAGTTTGGAGTAAATTTGTCACCGTAGTACTGGTTTGAGGTTTTGAGTGGTCAAAAAATTATTTTGGAGTAGATTTGTCACAGGTGTATTGGTTTGAAAGTTTTTATGGTGAAAAAATTAGTTTTGAGTTATTTTGTCACATGTATATTAGTTTGATATTTTCATGGTATTAACCATTACTTTTTAAATTGAATGACTAATGTTATCAAAAGAGCGATGGAACAAAAAAAAGGAGCCGATTGAACATTTAATATAAAAAAAAATTAAGGACAAATGATGCCTTCATGCCACTTTTTTATTGAGTCAAATGCTTCGATAATTATCCGGTCTCGGGTGGTGACCATCGCACTTGAAACATATGTGAGCTCGCTTTGGTGCTCAGATAAATCCAACTTCTTGTAGAAATCAAAGACAGACATCTCATTTTCAAACAAAAGCCCGCCCAATCTGTTAGAATTCAGCAAACAATTATGAGGAAATCGAGAAAGAATTTGAAACAAAAGGTTTCATCCCGATTCACCCTTAATCGAGAAAGATAGACATCCAGCATTAGAGGATTCTACTATAATTAGCCATTCGCACCTCTCTATTATATTCCATAATTACGAGAAAATGAAATTATATATACTTAACTGCTATTCATGAGTCCAAGCCCAAACTATGTATGAGCTCAAATTAAAAAATCCATTTGGCTGCTTAGGGGTGCTATCACCACGACCTCCCTGGGGTGGCCCCTAGACCCTTTTGCTTGCCGGAGAGCGAGACCCTCACGCAATCCTATCGATGGGAAGTACGAATCACACTCTAATACAATTCAAATTTTAAGTTTCACGTTAGTTAAAAGAAAATTTCTATAAGTTCTAGAAAAAGAAAGACCTTGCTTATGTAGTGACAAACCCTCCCTCGTTATTATCCCCATCCCTCTCCAACATATTTATAATATTCATGGCTTGATATCAAAACCATATTTGGATACATCCGCAATGTGTTCAAGTTTCGAATCTGATAGTTGTTTTGTTACAGTTGGCAAGTTGAATGAAGATTATCATGCTCATTGGCTGCTAGAGAGTTGGCAGTACTCTCTATGATTCTTGTCATTGCGCCCTTATTTTGTAAAGGGCTTATAAGTAGTAAGTTATGTTCTTAGTGTTGAGATAGAGTTTTACTGCTGGTACCAACACAAATATCTTGCTTCTCACTGCATATACCATTGTCAGGAGATTATGACATTCTATGCATCCTCAAATACATATATTTCAATTTAAGGGGAATAAGAATACCATAAGCGTCATAACTTTCGTATAAATATTATGATATTTATAATGGCCTTATCCCAAAATTAAAAAGAGAAATAATGCATCCGATAAAAGATTCTGAAGCATGCGTTCTTCAAGCAATTCGGCTGTCGCTAAATATTGTCATGCCATGAGGGTGAGCGGAATGAATAATTCACCCCACCCTCGGGGATTTTTTGAGATCCACGCTGTAAAATTCTTTTAAGAATGGATATTTGTCGAGTATGGAACTAGGAATTTTTTTGAATATAAATCTGATTTGTCTGTTGACTGACCAATGACTCCATTCTGCGCATACACCAACATTCGGTTAACGTGTCTTGTCTTTTTTACCAAGAAGGCATGTGAGGACTTAGACTAATATACTATGTTGACCACATGTCAAGCGAAAGTTAAGAACTATGCGGGTTCCACCAAAAAAAATTACAAATTCCCATGCAGCTTTTGCACCGTAATAGAATCTGGCCTTCACAACGGACATATGACATGATTCATTTCGGTAGTGACAAAGGCATTTCTCAGAGATTCAATTATACAATTGCCGGCACAAGTCTTGGAAAAATAGTTTCTTACCTTCGGGAAGAGCAAAAGTTTTAATAGGGAAGACAATCGAGACTTGAGTATCTTCCTAGCAAGCAACATCCTCAAAGCTTCTACGACCTTTTCATGCCAGAGAAACATGGTGACTGTCGAAACTAAAAATACCAGTCTTCTTGTGGCATATGATCCGCACCCTCAATCACCTTCAGTTTGATCATTGAAGGGTTTCCTTTCTGGAACTCTTCAGCCACTGATTGTGGCAAATACTCGTCTGATATATCTCATGCAAGCAATATGGTTTTATCCCTACTATGAGTTGAAAAAGGATAGCAATATAAGTAGAGAGAAAATGCAATCTAATATGAAACAATGGAAACTCACTCACAATTTGTTATCTTAAATAAAAAGCCAGAAGTAATTTGAGTTGCTGTTTATGTTAAATTATGTCTTGAATTTGAGTCATGTATGAAATTCAAACTAAATTGAACGATATGGATTGGAATTATTGATCGAATCATTAAGTAATTAAAGTTCTCGTGGTTGTTGAAGATATATATCCAAGATTTGACCAAGACTTTGATTGCCTATTTTGGTTTTATCTAGTATCTCAAGAAGACGAAGAAATGTTAGGTGAACATATCATCTAAAATCTAAACAAGGAAAAGGTAAATTTAAATATTCGGTGGGTCCTAATTGAAAAGTAAGGCCCTGTCAGAGATAGGGAAAAAAAAAAGGGTTTGCTTTTAGTTCTCCTATTTTCCTGAATAAAGCAGCAGCCGCGCACAAAGGGAAAAAGAAGGCCCGCGTGCGTTCTTTCAAGAAACAGAGCTGCGCGAAGAAAAAACAGACGTTCTTGGTTTTTGGACGCACGGATGTGAATACGATAATTTTGTGCCGTGAGTATTTTTTATCCAAATTGAATTTATTTATTTATAAATACTTTGAATTTGGGTTTAATTTATCTATAAGAATCGTTCGATCATGTAAGCAATCATAACTTTAATTATCCGATTATCGTAGATTATTTACTACCGGCTGCTTCCGTAGATATAAATACCATCACTCAGATTGAATCATGTAAGTTTTTGGTATCCTTATAATTTCTTATTTATTTCTTACATTGATTTAATGGTAAGATCTCAATTTAAAGGCTCTCGGTGTTTTTCCAGAATTTTCAGAACTTCATAAAACCTTTACGAACTAAATCCAGGTCCAAGCGCTTGACGAATGCCACAGCCAGTAGACATCTGCCTTTTCTACCTTCAGAGCATAACTGCAAGACAAGATATTTATTTGTCAGAATTCCACACAGAGGAGAGGATTTTAAGAGGACACTCATCTATTGCTTACATATGCTTGTACTTAGAATTGGATCTCTATATTTCGATAAAAACCTTATTAATGCAGTTCTTCTCCTTTAAGGCAAAGAGTATCGTCGCACTCATTCTCAAAATCCTTCTTGAAGCCATCGCGAATTGTAGAAAAAAGTGCACCAGCTGAGTTCATGTGGAAATCTTTGCGAGTGTCTGACATTTTAACTCTGTAAGCTGCAAAATCTTTTAAAGCACAATATGGTTCTTTAAAAAAGAAAACAGATCAGGGTATCACAGTTCTTAGACCAAGGAGAAATATTGACGCATCTAAAAAAGATAAAGATGCTTTCTTGTCGGAAAAAAATATACTAGAAATGTCATAATTTTTGTACAACTTATTTTGGTATCAAAATTTTTTGTCAGATCACTTAAAGTGTCATTTAAAAAAAATGAACGATCATTTAAGTATTAACTCCAATTTGGGATGTTGGAAATTTGACGTGGCAATTTATTATTAATTTCCCCAATCGAAGTGGCTGGTTAGCATGCCTGGTCAGCATTAGTAACACTCAATGATGTTGGCTACGCATTTTACCCCAACTATATTCTAATAAATTAAGCCATTTCCCCAATTCTTCAAACCCTTACTTGAACCAAGCAATTTGCTGCCATTGAAACTCCAATAACAGCCACGTTACATAGAGGAAGCACTCGATTTGAGAACACCAATTTAAAACCCTAATTAAATGTAGTTGTCCCAGTCCCCTCATCGTAAAATGGCAATTGAGTAGTTTGGATAATCCGAAGCAGCGGAGGAGCTAGAGAGGTTTGTCAGCTCTTGGAAACAACATGGAAACAGATGCTAAAGTACAAATTGAGTTGATGACAATGCTGCCGCTGATACAGAAGGGAAGTCGTCCGTTTCCTCCCTCAGAGAATCTTGAAGAACAGACCACCGTGAGTAGCAAAGAAGGGAGCGAACACAAGCGACTTGACTGCCATCAGCTGGATGAGGATGTTGAGTGGTGGGCTTGAAGTGTCCTTCCGTGGATCGCCAGTGGTCTTTCCACTGTTGGCTATTTTGAGAAGCATCGGTTCTTCAGAGCAATGTTTTTCGCATACTCCAAAGCACCAGCCTGAAAGCAAATTCAAGATATTAAGGGAACAAAATCTGTCGAATCATACAAGTTTTCTTAGCAGGTCAATGAACCACCACAGACGAGTATAATCAACAAAAACTAGCTATCGAGCAGTTGGAGCAGCTGCATACCCTAATGTCTTCTTTTGCTTTGTTCCATGCTCCACTGTTGTTGGATGCCGAAATCGCAATCTGTTTGAAACCAAGCCCAGCGAATAATATTCATCTGGAAAATACTACAGCAAATGAGACAACCGACATGAAGCTCCGGCATTGTCACAGATATGATGATAAGAGAATACTCAACAGTTGACCAGCCTACACAAATTTTGTCCCAAAATGAAGAAATTACAATATTTTAACCCGGTTTAACAAGCATTCCATCAAAATAGATAGACATTGATTACTTTGGTAAAGATTACCTGAACAATGGAACCGAGAGAGCCAGCCAAAATACCAGACAGTGTCTCCACACCAAAGATGGTCCCGACGATAAGTCGTGTAAACATGACAAGGGCACCAGGTCCAATCATCTCCCTGGAAGATGCATCAGTTGAAATTTCTGAAGCATGTAGTATAGTCAGGTTCCTCATGACCATCCCTGAGGGCTGACACGAGCTGCAAGCAGACCTTCTCAGCCATCTTGAATCCTGCACGTCCCACCCTTTTCATGGTCAAAGCAGAGAAACAGTAAGGAAGCCAGGCGCCCATGATCAAAACGATGATGACCTTTGATGTCAGGACATCAGCAGAAGACATTGCCGGACAACTCACAAACGCACCAAACAGAGTGATAGACACCAGGGCAGCTGATACAATGGGGAATCCCTACATACCAGATAAGAAACGAAAAATGGTCCATCAAATAAAAGAATTAATCAACAGGAAAGTAGAATTTGCCAGAAGGGCTAATATTGAGAATGATAGATGAAAGACAGTACCTAAAGGAAAGAAAGGACTCACGTAACTAACGTAATATTTAGTCATCTATGGTGAAAAGGAAAATAATTGGACAATGTGCATAGATTCTGGATGACATGAACGTAATCTTATGAAAAGTTCCTATGCACAGACACCCTTTCCTCTACTATGTTATGGATTTTATCAAAATAAGCTACTGAAAGAACAACAGGACAGTGTCGATACTATATTCACATGCGAACATTGCCTGTACCTTTCCAATGGCAGCTGTAGTATTGCCAGCAGCATCAGGGGCTGTCACACCAGCGATCTCAGCAATATGTTTAGCATTGTCGCTGATGGGACCATAAGCATCTATGGCCAATCGAGTGACAATGGTACTTAGCATCCCAAGGGCAGCCACAGCAATTCCATACGTGCCAGCAAAACTGAAACTCACTAAAATGCTAACAGCGGCAAAAATTGGGATACTGACAGAGGGAAGGCTAACACTAATGTTGTTGGCAGCAACATCTTGGATACAGCTGCAGTAATAAGGATCATCACTTGGTCAGCACATGACCATCAACAGTTTATATCATTCATTTACTTCAGCAATTATAACACCTGAAGGCAGAGATGGTGTAATATTTATTGACAAACCCAATAATTAGCCCAGCCCAAAGACCAACACCAACACACAGGGACAGCTGCCTGCAAGATCATATCCATAATTAGCGACTGCATTTGCTCAACGTATTGACATAATCCTGTGAAAGTCCGCTGAAATTAGAGCATGTCATATGACCAACATTAGAAGAAAGCAGCATTTAGGATTAGAAAGAGATAAGTATCGTCAAAGAGTTTACCAGTTCTTCACAACTTTCTGAAACCCAAAGTCGTAAATTGTGAAGGATGAGGGCGGAGCTATCCAGCTAACAATAGCAATTCCAACTGTCATTAGAATTGTGGAAATAATAAGTTGCTCCTTCTTCAATGCAGGGTTGATTTCCCCCCCGACAGTTGTGATCAAGCAAACAAGAATACCCATTGAGCTGACAAGCAGGGGATAACACATATCAATGAAGTCATGTTTGATTCCGAAAGAAGAGATGGAAGCAAGAACAAGGGCAGCACCGGATGATACAGCGTAAGAACCAAAAAGATCATTTCCCATTCCAGCAATGTCCCCAACAATATCACCAACATATTGAGTCATCACCTGAATGATTAAGGTCAACCCATTTACGACTAAAAGTGAATGATATACTTAGGAGATAGAGCTACGGTAAGAGCGTACATACAGCTGGGTTTCAATCATCTAGCGGAATAGTTGGCTCAATCATTTCAACCAAATGAACACAAACATCAGCAGCCTTGGCATAAATTCCACCACCAGCTCTTCCAAAGAGAGCCATGAAAGATCCACCAAGAGCATAACCGGTAATAGCCTCAAAAAGACCCTCCCAGTCATTGCCATAGTACAACTTGAACAGATTGATTGCAAGATAGAGCACAAGAATACCTATAGCAGCAAGAAGAAATCCCACAACTGCACTAGACCTGAAAGCAGCAATGAAAGTTCTTCAACGAAATTTCTCTTTTCCAAGGTAGCCCTTGCGTTAGCATAGATAGCAATTTTCACGCCAAGTAAACCAGAGAGGACTGATTTGAAAGCACCAAGTAGGAATGAAATCGTACTGAGAATGGCAGTGGCGGTTGCAGGCTTGCACGTGTTTGAAGGATCAAACTTGCTAGGCCGGCTTTAGGTGCTGAATCTCTCAACAGAGCCAAGGCAGAGGAAGATTAGAATCGCAAAAGAAACCACGAAACCTCCAACATACCGGTACTCCTTGAACAGAAAATATTTTACACCTATTACAATCACAAACGATAATTAAGCCCTCTCCCTCAAGCAAATAAGGTAACAAATCTGATTATTGACATTCTATGTCATGTGTGACGAAGTAAGGTATAAACTCAATTAAATACAGTTACTTTATTCCAATGTCTAATTTTATCGGACCTAGTACCAAGAAATAAGAAAGGCTTACCTACAGCGCCTCCAAAAGAGTGTGGTTTATGTTACGATTCACCTTTTGCCAAGGCAAGGTGGACAGCGTAAATGCTAAATCCAACTGGCAGAAGAGTGATGGGAACATAAAGGTTCTATTTGGAATCCTTCCAATTTCTTTATTTTTCTGTTCTTTTGTTCCTAAGAATAGAGGCATAAGTACAGCGGGAGTGCCAAAAGTTGACACAAAGGGACACTTAAGTGCCAAAAGTTACAAAATGTACACTTAAGTGTCACTTTTTAAAAAAATTGGATCACTTAAGTGCCAAGTCGCCGGAACCCTGCCGGAAATCTTACGTGGCAATTTTTTATTAATTTTTTTGCCTACGTGGCTCGCTGGAAACTGAATCGGCCAAAAATCAGCCAAAACGACGTCGTTTTAGCTGACGTGGATTTAAAAATTATTAATTAAATAATATTAAATAATTAAAAATATATTATTATAAAATCGATTTTATTTAAATAAATAAATAAAAAGAAGGGGAGGAGGGGATCGGCGAGGGCAGCCCTCGCCGCCGCCGCCTCGCCGCCCCACCTCGCCGGGAAGGGCCGGTGTCACGCCCCGAACCCCGAGCACGCGACAACCCCTTCTCTTGGTCGATTGAAAGCGACATCCCAGGACTCATCGACGACAATTCATTTTAATCTTTCGTTATGCGCAAGCGGAAGAAGAACCATCCCCAGTCCAAACAGACAATCAAGCAATCAATCAGGGATAGAGGGATGAACAGTAGAAACCTCATCTACTCATTTATACAAATTACTAGATTAACCAATGGAGGATCGTTTTCCGATTTACAAGCCCGACAACAGTGCCCGATCCATCCTCTAAGCCAAACCAAAAAGGAACTAGGCTGGGCTAATCTAGCTGTACAAAATGAACTCTCGGGTTCAGCACCACGGTCACTCGGACCCATCAGACTCGACTCCGTCAGGTCGATCACTGGAGAAGCGGGGGCAGGATTTTCCACTGCGGGTGCGCCATTCTAGGGGCCTGAAAATGGTTAACCACAACAGGTTGAGATAAAATCTTAGCGAGTTCTACCCCTAAGCCCCGGTTAGTACACCAACTCAACTTGGGGTATCTCTCTAGAACCACCCCTCACTCAACCCAACCACAAACAACCAGCAATCAGCAATCAAACCACAAACGGGGTCAACCAACAATCAAAAGTCGATTCGCATGCAACCTTACCCGGTATGCCATACCCTGCACGTTAAACCTCATTAAATGCAAGCAATGCAACCAACAATCGAATAGTCGGTTTGCATGCAACCTTACTCGGTATGCTATACCCAGGACGTTATATGTCAGCACAATACACGCAATGCACATGGCCGTTAGATGATGCAGTTCACCAATCACATACGAGTCGCGTCACAAGAGATCTCACCTGGCCATTGCCACACCTTGTACGTTATCAATTCATGCGTGCGTGCCATAAATGATGTGATCATCTCATGCATAATCGGAACCAATGATGCCATGTTTTCTCATGCACTCTCGCATCCACACATGTTCCGATTATTACTGCCCCATAGGGCTACAACCAAGGCGCAATGGCGCTACGGCACCCTTCCTCCGCAGAGGTGCAACCATGCCCTTCCGTGCCCAAAAGACGTCAAGGGATACTCTCCCGAGACCGCATGCCCAACGAACGTCAAGGGATACTCTCCCGAGATCGCATGCCCAATGAACGTCAAGGGATACTCTCCCGAGACCGCATGCCCAACGAACGTCAAGGGATACTCTCCCGTGACTGCATGCCCAAAGGATGTCAAGGGATACTTTCCCAAGACCGCATGCCCACAAAATGTCAAGGGATACTCTCCCAAGACGGCATGCCCAAAGAACGTCAAGGGATACTCTCTCGAGACGGCGGTTTCAATTTAGTGATCACGCAAGCAAACCATCACGACCCACTTATTATCTTTGAGCATTAGCCAATGTACACATGCTTGCATATGAAACCTCAAATCATTTCTCACAAAAGCGGTCAATTTCTGGTGTCCCTTGGACAAACCATTTTCCCCACCTTTCTCATAAAAGCGGTCCATTTCCAGTGTCCCTTGGACAAATCACTTTCTTTCTCATAAAGGCGGTCAATTTCCGGTGTCCCTTGGACAAACCATTTTTCCCTTTTTGTGAAATTCACACGATTCATGCGAATGCTCATGCCACGACACATCAATTTCACTTCATATGATCAAGACACATGAAATTATGCACAATTTCACTTCGTGATGATGAACAAAGGCCGTGAACAAAGTGCACATGAACAAAGTGAAATTTCCGAATTTAATAATTAAATAATTTAATTCAGAAATCACATAATTTAATCAATAAATGCAGAAATTAAATAAATCAATTAATTAAAATAATTAATCAATTTAATCAAGCAAAGCATGCTTAATTAGCACATAACACACAATTAAGCATAAATTAAACAAGATTAAGCTAATCTAATCTTAACCCTTAATCTAACCACCTATCTTAGGGCTAATGCACTTAATTAAACAACTTAATCAGCCCTTAGCACTAATTAACCCAACCCTAAGCATGTTTAGGCACTAAATAAGGATTAGGGGCTAAACTCACCCGTTAAGCGGGCCGGAGACGCGGACGCAGCGGCAGCGACGAACCCGACACCCGGGGACTTCCACCACAGCAATCCAAGGCGGTCCTGGGGTCGAAACAGCAACAACAACCTCTGTTTCCCACTGCAACCTCAGAAAATAGCACTGCTTGAAGAGAAAGTGGCTGACCGAAGTTGAACGGGCTGGCCGGAGCTCCGGCGAGCTTGTGGCCGGTGACCGGTGGCTCCCGGGGTTGAGGGGGAGTTGTGGGTGGCTGGTGTGGGCAGTGGGTAGGTCAAAAATGGAGGAAAACAGGTCAAAATGCGAAGCGTGCAAGCACCGCGTGAACAGTAGGCGGTCGGCGAACAGCCGGCTTCCGGCGGCCGTACGGATCTGCCGAAGATTCCTTTCGCCGATCGGCCGACGTTATCTGAACGGTTTTCTTCTTCTGAACGCAACGGCGGGTGGCACGGGCCGAGATTCACAGGGGAAGGCCATGAACAACTAGATTTTCGGTGGAAGGTCGAGAAACGAAATTGCGGGGAAGGCCATGGAAGCAAGGGGAGAGAGGGTCGATTTTGAAGAAGATGAAGAGGAGAGAGAGAGAGTGAAGTGAGGGCTGGAGATAGGCCTCATCAATGCCATAAATGCTTGCTTCAAATCCCAACCAAATGACATCATCTTCTCTCTCTTCCTTTTTGACTTTTCTCCAAAATATCCAAGGGCATTTTGGTCATTTCCACCTTGCACATTTCCCAATGTGCCCTTGGGCTGAAAATGAAGGGCGGGCCTAGGAAACGGGCCGGAAAATGAATAGGAATGGGCTCAGGAATTTGTTGGGCTCGAATTGGTTCACATTTAGACAACGGGCTCGGGAGGGTTAATGATCGGTTGGCCCAACGGGCTCACTTGCTTGTCTCGGCTTTCCACGATGGCTGTCCCACCTTGGGCGTGAGGCCCACAATGATTTTTCCCGGCCCACGTCCTCGTAGGCTCGATTCTTTGGTCCGTAAACCTAAAACAAAAATCCGTTTGGTAATATCAACTGATTTTTCTATTCCATGGAATAAAAAGTTGTTTCTGATAATAGATTTGGAGTAGAAATGAAAAGTAGAAAAAAGTAGCTTCTTGTTTTTGGGAACAATTTCTAGAAACTATTTCTTGGGTTATTACTTATGACCAACTACCATCCACCGACCACCACCCGTCGAGCTTTGACCACCGGCTGTCGACCACCAACTGCCGACCGCCGCCGACTGTCATTGACCTTTGACCACTGGAGACCATCGACTAGCGGCCGACCATCACCCTTCACTCGATGATCGATGGCCCGGCATCCGGTGACCAGTGCTTGGCAACCGGTGACCTAGTGACCTACGGCGGCAATTAGTGTCCTATGGCCTAGCATCCGACGGTGCCGATCGGTGGCAGTGACCGACGTTTGGCATTCAGCAACGGTGGCGGTCGGCAATTGGCAACCGACAGCGGGGGCGGCAATCGGTCGATCTATGATTGGCAATCAACGACTGATGACGGTCGACGACCTGCAACTGGCAATCAACGGCTACCAACCAACATTTGATGGCCGCTGGCCGGTGCCCGCCGGTTGGTGGCCGTCGATCGCCAATTGCCAATCATAGATCGATCGATCGTCACTCACCGCCCAATGCCATTGAGGAAAAAAGAAATAAAAAAAAATTCTGTACCAAATGTATTTCTATTCTTTTTCCATTCCGAGAATAAGAAATTTTTGTAGTTACCAAATGCCTTATTTTACTCTGAAATTGTTCTAGGGAGTAGAAATAAAAAAACTATTTCTCAAAAGAAATTGTTTCCAGAAGTAGAAATGTTTCCAAACGCACCCAAAGAGTAAGACAAGATGGGAAAAGGGGTGAAAGAAAGAAAGTACCTAGTTCTGCACAGTAACTAATGAAATAAAATGAGCTGAATATTCAGTGTACAATCTCAGATCCAAAATATTACTATAGAAACGTTTAAAACATTACTTTGAATTAAAGCATTACAAACAAAGAAAAAAGTAGAAACAAATTATGACCTACAATAGTAAACGGTAGGTTAGGGCTAGAAATAAAACTGAGAGTATGAAAAAACATCAGAACTAAAGTTAGAATAGAAGAAAAGAGAGGTGAACAGCTACCAGGGAAAAATGATTGGAAAAGAAAAATTAATTCCACATTAGAAATGATAATGCTCTAGTTCGAAAGGTTATTCAAATCACTATGATAAGAAATAGGTATGAAACATTGTCACATATAAGGACTTCAGTTAGGAGAAGCAAGAATTTAACGCAAAAGAGAACTTTATAGAAATATAAGCATTGTTGGTTATCTGTATATTCTTAACCAATCCTATAGAATTAGTGTTTCATCACAAGTATGACAAATCTAAAACGACAATCTAACAAAAATGAGAAATGTTATGCATCAAATCACAATGTTTGATGATAAAACCCTTGAAAACATCCACAAACGAGATGAAGCAATATTTTAGAATTGAATTCACCTTTTAATACAATATGCTTCTACTAAAGCCAATTACATATAAAAATCAATATCCTAACTTTAATTAACTTGATGTTGTGTCATTAGTTGCATACACCAAGCTTCCAATAAATAATACAAATTAGATGGAAGAAAGAAATTAAACTTAGGCTCCATTTGTTTTGCGAATAATTGACATTTCTATAATTGCCCTCAAATAAGTCATTTTTCTAGAAAATGATAATATTTTTGGGTATTCAATTGAAATCTAAAATGAATTGAAAATTAGCTTTTATTTTTCTGAAAGAAAAAATATGCACTAGTTGTATGGTATAAGGGCTATAGTCCTATATCATCAAATTTTAAATATAATTTTATCGAATTAAATTTTCATAACTTAAGTACTTTTATGCATACCACTAATTTTTTCTTATGTATTACTTTATAATAAATGATAGTATGACTTGTCAATTTATCAATAAGAATAGAGAAAACAAATTTTAGAAAGGAATGAGGATGAGAGAGAGAGAGGGAGCGCTTCATTGGAGCTCTAAGCTTGGTCGAAATTTTTGATGTCACATGACATGAAATAACGTAAAACTTGGCCAAGGAAAACGTTTTCCTCTTAATAGGAAGGAGAAGTCTTTTTCTTGATTTTTAAGAACAAGTACTTTCTTTGATTTGAAATGCTTTTTTAGCCGACTTTTATTATTTTGATCATTTCAAACATCAAAAGTCTAGAAAATTTCTTTTTATATAAATTATTTTCGACAATACAAGTACACCCTTAGCCTGTTATCAAATGTAATTTGTCTTACAAACATAAATATGCCCAAATGCAACACTGAGTTTGACTTACTCAAACCAGTACTAGAGCTAATAAATCAATTAAAGTCCTGTAATTATTCCTAGGTTATCCCTAGGCATTAATCAAATATACTTTTGAAACAGCTATGCTATACTAGGAACATTTTTGTCGTGTAATGCGATAAAATAAAGGGCCTCCCAGTCCCGTGGGAGCCGGCAGCTAAGTTGGGGAATAAAGAGACGAAAACATTCACGTGACGTGCACAACACGCGCATTTACTTAATCTAAACAAAGCGCGAACTTGTTGAGAAGATAAGACAAATGGCAAAAGCCAAAAGGACGACCTACACCAGTTAACCCTCAGCCTGAGAACACGACAAAGACCAACGTCATTTCCAACCACCTTCCCGAGAAGGGGCCTGCATGAGTACATATTGTACCCCTGTGCTCAGATACGTCGTTCAAAGCTCTAGCAGCTGTGGCAAACCCCAAAAATGACTCGCCCCATAAGCAGCAGAAGCTCCTGATTCCGCTGAGCTATCATCAGATTACAAGACTTGAATTTGCTGCTATTGCTCGAATCTGCTAATTAACAGAGTGAGTGAGACATAGAAAGAAGGGGTTGAATTACAAGCTCTCTATGACCAGAAAAAGATCAGATGTGCAACCCAGAAAATCACACGCGCTTAAGGACTGACAAAAAAAATGCACTACAAATCACTGAGAATTGTCTCAGTGACCACCTTTCTCACACGAGAATTTAAGAGATGGAGGTTTGAACCCCACCTTCTCAAGGGGATCGGGGTATGAACGATTTAATTTTAAAGTGGGTTTCGATTCTCATGTCTTGCACGGATGCAGGGCAAAAGTCTTAGCGCTGAATAGAAGTAGAGTAGGACGTACAATAGGACTGATAAAAAAAATACACTTCATTCACGTCTCTCTCGAACAATGAACATGTGCCAAAACCTAATGGGCTTTATTGGAAAACGCGACCATAGAACCTCGTTACCAAAAGATCTAAACCGTTTGAGATTGTCCAACAGTCAATCCCGAGTGCAGCAAAGAGGAAAAGTCCAGTTGTGAAGCTATAGGATCTGTATAAAGTACCTTCATAGACGTCATTCTTTATTCTATCATAGTCGGCTTCAACAGCTCTCCGCTCGGCTTGCTCTTCATCATTGCGGTTGTCGCGATTGCGTGACCTGAGGCGCCAACGCGATCCCGATGACAGCACAGACTGGGATCGCGATCTCCGTCATGAGAGCTGAGAGTAACGCCATCCTTGCGGGACTCGATGCCTATCAGAGAGAGAGAGAGAGAGAGAGAGAGAGAGAGAGAGAGAGAGAGAGAGAGATGCAGAGAGGAGTGAAGTGGGGAGTGCGGTCGTCTATAGGGGAAGTGGCGAGAGTTTCATGAATTAGAATGTTATGGTTACGTGCATATGACAGTAAAAGATCCAGGCCTTTTGATGTTGTCCGTCGGATTTACAAGCGATGGACCGGTGTTCGAGAGTAGGATAATCGGACAGGGGAAGTGAGAGTGAGTATAATCTCAATCTCATCTTATATTTTTTATGCATCTATGTCTGAATGGGAGTAATCTATTATTATTTCTCAATATTAACATAAATGCTTTCTATGCACATTGAGCTCGCTTATACTTGGGCTAAAAGATTTGTGCTATTTCCATTGGTTCTATGTGATTGACGAGTAAATACACCCACTCTTGCTGAAAAACCAAGCATAGTCTAATACACGTAGCAACATCCCATGTCAATAAGGATGACGTGCTGAGCCTGAAATTACTGCCTTTGCACTCACATGTATTTTTGTCTTAATTGTTAGAATTTAAAGAAATTTACCATTAAAAATAAACCAATTTATTTATAATACAACAGTGACTAGTTTTCCGGTTTTCGTATTTTTCCCTCATCATGGAGTTTTTTCAAGCTCAAATCACAAAAAATGCGTTGATGAACAGTATTTTAGACATATCGAATAGAGGTAATTAGTTCCCAATCTAATTTGGTGCCACTAGCAAGGGTTAGCCACAAGTGGCGGCCTCGGTCAAATCTAGGTGAGGGCGGTGACTCTTGCTCGATCGGGCGAGGGCCTACAAGCCCTCGCCTCTGAGGTGTCGGTGAAAATAGAACCGAATCGAACTAATAAGGAAATTTACTGAACTGAACCGAAATCCGACCCAAATCGAGTGTGGTTCGATTTTGTTTTTTGATTTTCACTTTTTTTTTTCTATCACCAAGAAATAATGGGTTTTCCTCTATAATATCTTGAAAATCGACCTCATTTTGAGATTTTATAAAATGTCGATATTGATCAAATGCCTAGTTAGTACAAATATTCCAAACTAATTGTTCGAGTGATAACGGATTATAGAGAGGCGTCGAAAGGAAATGACACGCATATGACTCGCAATTTCGATTAGAAATGAACCCTTCAACCATAAAGGCTTGGGAGGGAACGGTATCCTCTAGTACTAGACTATTAAGGAAATGGAAATAATTCAATTCGTCAGAAGTACAAAGTCAGGTTGCATGTGATTTCTGCATGACTTCAATACGAAATACGAACGACACTAAACCGATTCATTTTTATCTTGTATTCGAGATTATCAATTGAGCCCCCAAGATCACATGACAATCGAATGACATCCTTAACTCGAAAATTGGCTTAAACATGGATCGAAGAATTATCGACCACGGGTCAAGCGTGAAGAAAAATCCTAAAGGGGCACCCGATAGTCCAAATTATATTACAATCACAATTGACTTAATTTAGCCCCAATTTTTAATTCAATTTTAGGAACCAACTTTTTAGTGATGTCAAGACTAAATATTTGGATATCCCCTCATTTATTCTCAAGTTTACTATCGGGCTTTAAAGTGTCGGAAAATGAGAATTTGGACTGGGTTTTGGGCCTACAAGTGGGCCTGCCCAAGATTGGCAACCCAATGGGCCTTGTGCCCACTCAGCTCAACCCAAGAGGGGCCAATCTAGCCCATTCCCTTCTCTCTTCTAGCCTTTTCTTTTTGTAGCTCAATTGGGCTTTGTTTGTTTGGGCTTGGTTTTCTTTGGCCCTTGGCCCAAGTGGGCTTGCCACTCACCTTGGCCTTGTTAGACTAGTGTCTAGCTCTCTCTCTCTCCTCCATTTCTTCTTTCAACTACCCCCACCTCAGCCCCTTTCTCTCTCTCCTTTCTCTTCCCTTTTTCCCCCTCATTTCTGCCACCCTTGCTGTCCACTGCCGGTTGCTGGAGCTACTGCCACCGTCTAATGTGGAGCCACTGATGTTCAGAAGCCAGCCGCTCACCACCGGCCACCCGCCCAGCCGCCAGTAGTCACTACTACCCTTTTTCGCCCAACAGCATTCTGTGATGTTTTGGCCGGAATCGGCCACCGTCTATTGTCCATCGTTGACCCCAAGCTAACCTCACATAGCCCTCACTCTTGCTATCATTCTTGTGTTGCCAAATTTTTAAGCCACGTGACTTAATTTTCTAATCCCTTAGTTAGGGGTTAATTTTGCTTAGGAGTATTTAATTAGTATAATGCTTGGATTAAGTTATGGGATGATGATTGATTAGACTTTAATATTATTGCTTACTTTTGCTTAAGGTTTACCATGGTTAGAATAAAGTAACTAAGGTTAGATTAAAGTAACTATAGTTGATTAAAGTAATCGCAGTTAGATTAAAGTAAATGAAGTTATATTAAAGTGAAATTGGTTTGGTTAGTTAATCGTAGTTGGGTTAATTTAGTATAGTAGGGTTAGGAATAGTAACCATGGTTAATATTATTAAATATTATTATTTTTTTGGATTAAATAATAATTATTTATTATTTTCGGAATAGTAAATTAATTATTAATTATATTATTTTATAATTTAGAATTATTATTATTATTATTATTAGTTAATTTCTGAATATTAATTATTTTTGGGAAAAATTTTGGGGAAATGGTTTTAATCAAGAAATTTTGTGAAAAATATTATTAAGGCTTATTTTTCCAAGGTTAATTGTGATTAAATTCTTGGTTATAAGAGGGAAATGATTTTGTTAAATAAAGGTTTGGAAATGTAGTTAATTTTTTTAAATATTAAGCGGATTAATTGTTTTAATAATTTTGTCAAAAGTCAATTATTTCCTGAGAATTATGAGGTGCATGTGATTAATTAATTGCTGATTGTTGCAATTTTGTGAGTAATTATACTATTACTATTGTACGTGACCGCTGGATATTGCTACATTATATTATACTCGTGTTAATTGCAATAGCATGTTTTTCAAATAATTGAAAGTAGCTTGATTCGCTCATGCAATCAATGCTTTTTCATTGGTGATACTCTTTTGATATTGCCTATTCCTTATGTTCATTTAAATGACATTGATCTTGCTTGGTGTGCTTTCACAACCAAAGTACTTGTTATAATGCATTTTGTTAGATCTATAGTGGCCATTTTAGAATATTCCAAACGGTAGGTTTCTCCAGTAAAGCCATGCAATTTCAAAGGTGTTCGTGAGTTAATTTAAAACCATGCAATTTCCAAGGGTTCATGAATCAATATAAAATCATGCAATTTCCAAAGGGTTCATGGGTCAACCTTAAACCATGCATTTCCAAAGAGTTCATGGGTCAACCTAAACCCATGTCATCTCAAAAAAATTAAATGGGTTTTCCTTAAATCATGTATTCTCGGTCGAAATTCATTGTGATACGGTAAGACATCCTTTTAGTCAAAATCACTCGTTACATAGTAGGACTTTTCTAGCCTGGTCAAAAACTATTTTTACACGGTACGATCCAAAAAATAAAATAAATAAATAAATTGATGTTTTGTCAGCAAAATATGGGGTGTCACCTAGATCTTTGAAAGAAACATTTTCAAGCTTTCTTCCAAAGAGGAGCAGCTATTGATACCCAAATTTTTATTGACACCTTTAAATAATTATTTATTTTGCAAAAATAAAAAAAATTATAAAAAGGAAAAAATGAAAAAAATTATGAAAATGAATCAAATGATAAAAAATAATAATAAAATGAAAATGAAATGAAGTCGAGTGGTCTGGCAAGTCCATCCCACTCTTTTTAATAAATTTTTGGCCTCCTACATCCAGCTTCCCATTTCTCTCGTTTTTCTCAGCCCATCTTTCCTCGTTTTCTTGTGCCCATCAGAAATATATAAAAAAAGAAGCCTAGCCCATTTTCTCTACTTTGCACACACGCGGCTAGTAAGGAGGAAGGAGGACGAGCGGTCGTCCGTGAGGGAGAAGGGCAATGAGCTATGACTGAAGTCTGAGTAGGAGCATTCTAGAATATTGAGCTGGCAAGGAGGCTAACAGAAAAAGATTACATTTGGGCTGAGGTGAAAAAGCGTCTAGGGGGTGTAGTGACTAAGGGAGACCAAGAGAGAAAGAGCTTGAGGAGTGACAGGAATAACTAGAGAGAGAGAGCTTGAGGGGTGATAGAGAAAACTAGAGAGAGAAGGAGCTAACTGAGAGAGAAAACACCCTAGGTGTGACAGAGAAAACTAAAGAGAGAGAGAGAGCTGGCCGAGAGAGAAGACATCCTTCCCTACGTAAGAAAGCAAAGACAATCGTTGGCCATTGGAGGTAGCTGTCTTTCTTGGACTTCATCGCCAATCGTCGCCTTTCATTGATCTCTCTTGCACAACATCAAAAGCGTTGTTGAAGCTAGCTTTGAGTGGCTAAAAAGACGAGTCTACATCATTTATAGAGAGTTGATCATATCTCTTTACTTCGGCTAGGTAATCCTCCTTTAGATGCGTTGTTTTGTTTCATTCTTATGACATGATGTGGCCAAATGAAGCTAATATTATTGTGACATCTTGAATTTTGACCAATTTTAGGATATATGAAATGGGTATTTTATCAATGTGCTATTAGTTACGTTTACTCTAAGCTGATTACTCATGAGTTAACTAACTATTCGAAAAGACAATTAAAGATCTATATGTGTACGACTAGTAAACTCAATTAGGATTAGGCCACTTGACCATAGGAATCAAAGATAGACAATACCACATTGTTGCAAGCCAATTAGCAAACATAAATACATTGATTTAGCAAAGGTATGAGGTCGGATTATAAGTGATCCCATACAACTTCGATACTAACTGTGAACGACATTAAATTAATTTCCTTTTGGCCTTATATTAAGGGTGAGTAATCAACCCCTCATGATCACATGACAATCAATGGTTGCCCTGATTTGAAAAGGCACGATCGTGGATTCAAAAACTGTTAACCACGGGTCAAATGTGTAAAAACCCCTAAACACTTCCCGATATTTAGGTCATACTAAAGTTGCAATTGGTTAATTTTAACTATGAAGTTTAATCCAATTTCGGGTATTCAGCTCTCAAGGATGTTGAGACTAAAATATTGGACAATGCCTCATTGATTCTCAAATTTACTAGTAAGCCCAAAAATTATTGGAAAAAGATTAATGAGCCGAGAATTGGAACCAAACAAGGAGTCAGGTTGATCAAAGGCCCAATGGGCCTCACGCCCAATGTGGGTTGGCCAAGTGGGCCTAAGCAAGCCCATGAGCTCATTTTCAAGCCCAATAGCATTTTCAAGCCAATTTCTAATCCTTTTGAGCCCAAACTAATTTTATTTAAGCCCTATAAAATTCTAGCTTGTATACACATATAATACGATATATTATACTTTGTGAAATTACAAAACTGTCATTTTTAGAAAGTAGCATTTAATTATTGAGGACAAAAAGAGAGAGAAGTTAAAGATGATGATGATTTTGCATGGGAAATAGGTTGGCTTGAAGGACTTGAAGAGGGAAATATCTCTTCATCTCTCTCTCTCTCTCTCTCTCTCTCTCTCTCTCACTTCTCACAACCCCTTCCTCCCTCTCTATTTTCTCTCATTTTCCTTTCTTTTGTTCTCTCTTTCTCTCTCACCATTCATCCTCCTTGGCGTTGCTTATTGCCGCCAACGTCCACCACCATGCCTCACCGCCGTCGAAACTACGTTGTCTTGGAGTCTTTAGTCCAAGCCATCGCCGCCGCTCACCATTTTTCTCTCTCTCCAGGACCGACCCTCACCAAAACGAACACCCCCCCATTGTCAAGACTCATTTTTGCAATCGTCGTCGGGTGAGTTTATGTTCTAATTTCTTGATTTATCCATTTAAACTTGCTTAGGGTTAGTTTAAATTATAGTTAATCTTGATTATAAGGTTAGTTAGAATTAACTATGATTAAACTATGGTTAGTTAAATTAACCATGATTGATAGGTAGTTAGTTAATTAACTACGATTAGTTAAAGTAACCATAGTTGATAGGCGGTTAGGTTAATTAACTACGGTTAGTTAAAGTAACAATGGTTGATAGGTGGTTAGTGAATTAACCATGATTGATAGGCGGTTAGGTTAATTAACTATGATTAGTGAGGTTTAGTTAATTAAACATGGTTTTTATGTGGTTAAGTTTAGTTAATCGTGGTTAAGGTCAATTAATTTTATTAATCCCAATTAATTATAATTAAATCTAAATTATAATTAATTCTATTTTAGATTAATTAATTATAATTAAGGTGATAAGTTATCGTGATAAATTACCGAAAGGGGTGACTAGCTATCACAAAAGGCAATTGAAAAAAGTTATAAGCTATTGTTAAAAAGATGATAAGCTATTGGAAAATTAAGTGATAAGCTATAACCAAAGTCTTGATAAGCTATCAAGAATTTAATGATAAGCTATTGCAAAGTAGGCGATAAGTTATTGGAAAATAATTATAAGCTATTGCAATGGGACAATAAGTATTGTTTGTTATGTGATTTTGGCCTAAATTTTATGATGTTTTCCAGTACGGGCTATGTTGTTTGATGTTTTGCCTTACCTTAAAAAATGTTTGCCTCACATGAAACCCGATGTAGTAATTTTTGCAACAATTTTTTTAGACATATAAAGGAAAAAACCTAGGTATCGGGTGTATATGTCGAGTTTTGCAATGTAAATGAGGCCAGTATGTTCAAAAAGTAAGGCATGCAAAGTTTAACCAGTTTTCGATAATTATGTGACAACGTGAAATACATGAAAAATATACAGTAATTTATTATGTTGAGCATGCATCACGTTTGCATTAGTTAATGCATAGAAATGAATTGAAATTGAATGATGTGGTGTACTCATGTGGTCACATAAAGTAACCCGTCACCCCAGCAGGAGTTTGAGGGATGAAGTCTGATTTCTTGGAACACTTGGCGGGAGTTTGGATGCTGTGTTGAGGGTTGAGGCCAAAATAATGCTCCTTCGGGAATGCCGTCTAAGTGGGGGATCCAAACATAGCTATGCTTAATGGGGCGAGATAATGCTTGGTTAAGCTAGAAGACATCGGCGGGAATTTGGTTGTGGCCCTCGTGTGGACATAATAATCGGAACCTATGTAAATGTAAGGGTGTGTAGAAAATATATTATTATGTGTTCTGATTATGCAAGTGTATATTTGCATTGATTATGGCACGCATGAGTTTATACCATGCAGAATATGGCTGTGGTCAGATAAAGTTACTTGCGAGTTGATTCGACTGTTGGTTATTTGTTGTGAATACCTATTTGCATTGATGATGGTATGTGTGAGTTTATATGCGCAGTGTACATGCAATGGCAAGGTAAGAATGCTTGCAAATCGAATTGACTGATAAGTGTTGGTTGTAGGGTCTGTTATGAGGTTTTTAGCGGGTAGATCACGTTTAGAATTAAAGCAAAGTGGGGGTCACTTTACAATTGATCTGTTGCCGATATGTGATTGCATGTTTAGGAACTCCGATGCAAGTTGATATTCTAACCGAGGCTTAAGATTGTAACTCACTGAAATATATATCTCACCCATTTTGTTAACATTTTTTCAAGTCCGTAGTTATGGCATTCCTATTACCATGGATCTGGTAGTGACGGAACACATTGTTAAGGGCAGCAAGAGCATGTGCTTGATGGTTGAAGGAAGTTAATTAATCCTGCCTAGTATCATTGGTGACTATTAAGGAAGTCACCCAACTAAATGGCTTGTATATAAACTTCCTAGGGTTAATTAGTACAAAAATAAATAAAAAATGACATTGTTGATATTGTTATTAGTGTTTCTATTATTCCTGTTGTTTGATTGATTGAATGCTGTTGATTTGCTTCCACATGTATTTAATCGCAAGATAAAAAGAACGGTCGGCAATATGTCCTAGGACGTTGCATTCATTTGACCAAAGTGAGAATGAGTTGTTGTGTGCTCGAGGATCCAGGCGTGATAGTTGTCTCGAAGCATATTAGAAATAGTTTCATGGTAATTTGTGATAGTGTTGAGATTAATATATCAAGTTTAGCCTGAGGAATGCTTCCGGTTCCAACCCAGAACCCAGAACTTGATTTCATAAATCTCATATCAATTGTTTGATAAAATGCTTGAATGAAGTCCTGAGAATCTCATAGTGGGATTCTTGCTTGGTAGCCCAGTTTGATGTATGTTTGTTCATATATTGTGGATCCCTATTTGCCTTTTTGCTTTCCCTTGTGTTTTTAGCGATTTCATGGCAATCCATTGTTTTTTTCTTTTCGAGTGGTTGGAGAAAGAGTACCTTGCCAAAGCTACATTCACCTATCGGCGAAGCTTGAGGCCACCCTAGTCGATCTCCTTCTCTATATCGTAGTGTATTTGTGATTATGTGTTTGCTAGAAATCCTAGGAGTGAAGAGGTTAGTTTCGTGTGCATGTTTTCTGTCTACAGTTGCTGTCGCTGGAATGAGCGATCAAAAATGTTAGACGCCAATCAAAGCAGATGGCCGAAAATTGGTGGTAGTTCGACGACAATGTGCATGCCGATGGCGACGCAGCAAAGGTGGATGGTCATGGCGGCGAATGGTTGTTGGCTTGGTGGAATGGCCAAATGAGTTGCAAGTGAATGAGCTTCGGGTTGAAGACACGGAAGAAGATGATGCAGAAAAAGACAAAATAAGGAAAGAACAAAAAAATAGAATAAAAGGAAAAGGCCAAAATAGGAAAAAGAGAAATGGCCTGCGTTTTGCAGGCTAGGTTCATTTTGGGGTTCAGCTGATTTTTGTTGTGGGCTAAAGAGGATTGGGCTAAGAATAGAGATTTGAGGTCGAGTGGGCTTTCCTACAAAAAAAAATTCTTCATGGGCCAGTTTGGCAAATTCCAAAAAGACCTTAGGGTTTGCCTATTTTTTAGCCCAACCCAAACCAATAGGGTTCGAGTTGGTTTAGTAGGGTCGGGTCTCTTGACCCGGTCCGAATCCTTTTAAGAAAATAATTAAAAAATTCAGAAAAGTAAAATGTCAAAAAATTCAGAAAATTCTAAAAAGATTAAAAATTCAGAAAAGTTTTAAAAATCCAAAAAAATTCCAAAAAAATAAGAATTCTTCAAAAAAAAAACTTTGAAATAAAAAATTTAGGAAATTTTCTCTTAAAAGGGTGGAAGCTTCTTGGTCTAAGATTGTCTTTGAATTTAAATAAGCCCCTTAGAGATAAATGCCTTTTAATTGCACATTTTTGATGTGATGATTATGATTTCCCCTTAACCTAATTAGGATTGTTGTTAGATGCTTGTTTGCTCTTGCAATTTGCTTAATGTTTTCTCAATTATTGATTGTTATATTAGTGATTGCATATTTACATGGTCACCTTACATGTTAGTGGATAGGCCTAAAATCAATCCAAACTACCTGACAAAAATCTTTCTCTAAAATGAATAAGATTAAATACCGAAAGGACATTAGTTGATCAATAGTGTAATCAAGTCATTGGCTTTAGGCTTTTTGGTTACGTAGGAAGTGAGGTACATTCCCATGCCTTACTTGATTTCTAGTCTATCCCAATAGGCTAGTGGTAACTCTTCGTTTTCCTATAATGTTAATTTGAATACTTAATGTCAAGCAAGGTATAGGTTTGGGAGAGCCTACATCTAACCGAGAGCCTAGTGTCACGGAGCAGAGGTTTCCGTGGTCAATGGGGCATTCGTAATCGAGGAAAAACGACCAAGACGCCCCTCGGAGGATCCAAGCACTTCCGGAACATTCTTAGGGGCGGGATTTTCTTGAGTCTTCTAGAATATTCCAAAATATCCCTTGAATATTCCCAAAATATTCTTAGAATATTCCTAGGGGCAGAAGATACAATAATTAAGGCAGTTGGGGAAATACGATCTTGTTCGCCAGATCGAAACTAAATCAATGGTTGTAATCTGAGGGCCTCAAGTATAAAAAGGGATGCCCTCCCCCTCATTAGTATCATCCAACAATTAGCAATCTAAGCTTCTTTCTTTTGTTCAGAGTTTTTTCTCTAGTTTCTCTCTCTACGATCCGGGTGAGTGAGTGGTCAGAAGGCTTTCCGAAATAAGCCTAAGTTGCCGCACGGTCGTGATCCCAAACGATCAGCCCGTGACACTAGGCCCATCCTTTAGACAATACCCCTAAACCTTATGTTTTTTTTATTCCAGATAAAAAAGGTAGATTGTGACAGCCACGTCAACCCCTTATGTTGTCCTTATGCCTACTAGACCAGTTTTTCTACTATTAATTGATCAGATCATCAATATAGTCAAACTCAAATTGATGTCTTCTAAGTTACCTTGTGTTAAGGGAGATGTTAGCAATATTAAAAAATTTGCCTTGATTCTCTTTATTTCTCAAGGTTATGCATATATATTCTTCGATTTTGTATATCCCAGATTGATTAGTACTTGCATTATGTTTATAGCCATTGACTAAAAACCTATGAATAAACTCATATACTTTTCACTATAACAAATATTGAAATATACAAAGATTTCATATTTTTATTGTCGCATATTTTTATTTAAGTCCAATGATTGCTTCACTAAACATGTTCAAGGAGTGATAACCCAATATGGCATTGTGACACAATTGACATAACTCTCCAGCTACTAAAATATTCTAGTGATACCATAATGTTCAAGGTTGATATATAAGCTCAGCTCCTTTGACTGTATCAGATCGACACTCAGAATCTTTCGAAACAACACAAATGAAATTGAATAAAAAATAAACTTGATGACAGAAGGATTTGTCCTTTCTTAATAGCCGGTTAATTAAAATAGTGTCGAAGGCAGCGCCTTTTTTTTTTCAATCTATACGATGCACGGTTCTGTTGCATTCATATATCATTTCATTAGGAGTAGTGGAGCATCAATGTACATGTCATCAGAAATTTTATATATATATCACATGAAAATCGAGAAAAAAAGAAGAAGCTGCGCAATCACTTATAAATAAGAGAAAGAAGATAAAAAGGAAAGGCCCATAATCCCCTACTGTATATTAGCTACCGAGTTATCAACAAAAGTCCTTCGTTCAGACCCAATAAACGTCCTTCATTAACACGTTTATTAAAAATAAGTAGAGAGAAGAAAGTTGAAAAGTCTACCTTTGCAGCTCTATTCAGAACTTCAAATGGCTTGTGAGTGTCCTTGACCAAAGATAACCGTTTAGATGTTCGCTTGTGACTATTGGAACAATGGTTAATCAATTATATGCTGGATTCCAACCAACGGTAATTTCTTTACCCAGCCAGTTAATTTATGAAGAGTGGCGATGAGTTTGGCTTTGATGGGGAAAAGAATATTAGAAATGTCATAACTTTCGTATAATATTCACTTTAATGTCAAGACTTTTTGGGATGACTTGAATGCAATATTTTTACTTCTTCACTCCTTTGATCTCCAGAAATGTCAATGCTCCCAACATTCTTGTTGCCACAGACGCCGCCGCCCATCCACCATTCCATCACACTATCTCCAAACATATTAATACAACCAGTGTTGACAAGTTTACTTTTCAGCAGTTAATACGCTTCTCAAACCGTTCCTTCTGTTAGCAAAAATGAATGGAAATGCACCTCACATCTCTCAACTGTCCGACCAGGGGGCTTAGGATTAGACCAGGAGCAAAATTTTCTTCCCAAATGGAAACTAGTCATGGAAATTAATGTGTAAAAGTAACCTGATTGTACGTGATAAAAGAAGGGGGTCATACTAGAGTTATTGTTAAGAAGAGCCAACTTAATCAAATCTCCACTGTTAATAAAAGAAAATTTAATAGCAACCTCAAACTCATTTTTGGAAAATATATTAAATATTTTCATATTAATTTATTCTTTACGAATTTCAAAGGCTTTTCACTACTTTCTATGCACAAAAAGCCACTTGTGCTCTATGTTTACTGTATGTAATGACTCTGTGATCAAAAATTTTCTTGAAGAGGGAAAATCTTTACTTGATTGTAAAATGTAATTTGGTATGGTATGTAGCCCTAATAGTGATTTGTGGTATTCCTAAACTACCCGGTTATGAAATAATAAACTCTTATATTTTGGTATTTGGGCGATTTTTTTTTTTTTTTTTTGCTTTCTTTCCCTTTGTTCATTAAAAACTTTTGGAATTTGGTGCATCTTAAATGTCGAATATAAAATCTTTCAAAACTTTTAGTCACTTGGAGATTGTTCACAATTTTGAAAGTTAAAGATAATATTTTTAGGTAGAAATCAAAGGATCCAAAAGCACTAATTACGCTTTTCGAATTGAAAGTTTAACAATGGAGCCGAGCCATTTCAGGCTCACCATAGAAGCAAAATGTGGCTGGCCAAAAAGGAATGGTACTTTCAAATTTAGTAGGACAAATTTATATCTTAAATTTATCTACTTTACAGATCATAAATCAAATCGAAGATATAGCTAAAGTACTTTCACGGCAAATAATCAAAAACACTATTCATATGCAGTCTCTCGCCCTCTCTGCCCACGTGATGGACCAGTGCGACTCACTATTGAGCCCGCTAAATCCACCACCAACCAACGAGAAAACCAGCGGTGCAGCGGTTTCTCTTCCTCCCTCTGCCTATCTTTCTGTCTGCTTGCTAGTTCTTTGCGGTCCATCACTGCAAATCAGGGTCGTTGGAGGGGACGATGCGAAGAAGAGGAGGTACGAAAAGGAAAGTGAAAAAAAGAAGAAGAAAAGAATCAACACCCAAAATATATCTCTTCCCTTCAAAGTTTTCAGGATTTAATCATTGATGTATCAATTACATAGGACTACTTTAATACCCATAAATTTAGAGGAACATCTACCAGAAAATTATGTACAGTAGAGCTTGTTAGCATTATTATTAGGATATATATCTTGATTCTTCATATCTCTTAGAATTATGCGTATATATCATGTGATTGTGCATATCCTTGAATAATTATAATTGGTGTCATATTCATAGTCTTGTAATAAAACCTATTAATAGGGCACACACCTCAATCTTCTCCATCTCATTTCGTAGTGACTAGAGATGTACAAAAGAATCAGGAATTGGTCAGACCACTCAGATCTAAACCAGATCAGTTTAGAGCCAGTGGTCACCTTGGGGACCAGTATGTTTCTTGGTTCTAGTTTACTAATTGGAACCAATGAGTACCGATCTAGTTCCTAATTCCGAGTGTGGACCTATCCACTCAGACTAGACCGATACATGTATAATATTTTTTAATTTTTATGTTTTAACTTTTATTACTCCTCTTCATCTCTCTCTATTTCTTGCCTCACATTTCATGGCTTCACCTTCCTCTCTCATTCTTGCTCTCAGTAGCCTTGGGCCTCATTGATCCCTCTCTCACTCTTGCCCTCGATCACCTCCGACCTTGTTGCTCTGATCACTCTTGCTCTTAGTTGCCTCTGACCTTTGACCTCCAACCTACAACCTTCAACCTTGTCACTCACTCTTAAGTCTAACACCTCTTCCAAAGTGGAGACATTTCGACTAGTTCCATGGACCCAACCAAAAACTAGACCGCCGGGTGGATCCATAGAACCAACAAGTAGTTCCTAATTCCAATTTTTGGCTTTGATTCTATTCCAAGGTGGGATCCACCCTTCTTAGAACTTATTAACCCAAGTGGCGACGTTGAAGCCTATTGCATAGCTATGTCATTGTGCCCTCACATAGCTTGCCCCACAGACACATTAGCCTCATTTGCTATCCCTAACTCATAGCCACATCAAACTCTTTCACTGTCTATGTGCCTTTGCAGCCATGTCAAGCTTGTTGTCAGTTGAAAAAGAGAGAATTAGGGTGTACATAATAACTGTTATGTTTCTTTGTTTTTCTATTTTCTATTTTCTAAATCATATTTGAAATAAAAATCCATTTGGTAATGCAATTTCATTTTTTTATTTTCAAGACAAATTTTTAGCCCAGAAATAGATTTGAAACAGAAATAAGAAGTAAAAAGTTTCTAATTTTCTATTTCTAGAATAAACACATAAATAAGAACTCTTTTCATTACTTGCCCTCACCACTTGTTGCTCGTTGTTGCCTGCTTGCCACCCACCCACGCTTACCACCTCCCACGGCCACCGCCCGCTCACTGGAGGAAGATATATAATAAGGCCTATCAAACGAATTTTTGTTTCACAAATAGAAATTTTGTATTGTTACCAAATGAATATATCTCTATTTTGAAACTCGTCCAAGGAATAGAAATAGAAAATTTATTTCTAGCTAAAAATTATTCTTGAAAACGAAATAATTATCATTTATGCCCTTATCAAATAGTGTGGATAAAATGGAATAAATTTTTCCTGCATAGTGTACTATCAGCGAAACATGCTCTAATGAGACATGTTGGTTTCTTAAAGGAAAGAGCAAAAGGAAAAGAAGGATAATGTTTGGTAAGATTGAGGATAAATTGGTGCAAACATTAGATGCATATCCTTTCAAAGTCCCAAGGCAATGATAATTTCTGTATATTGAAAAAATTGAATTATTGATGAACCAATATTGCCATCGAAAAATGACCAGCTCTTTATTGATATCGTTGATCAAATTCAGGTCATGAGAACCAATTTTGGTTTAGTAGAAGTCATCAATGAACAAACCAATCTATGAGGATAAATTGGTGCAAACATTAAATGTATATCCTTTCAAAGCCCCAAGGCAATGATAATTTATGGATATTGAAAAAATTGAATTATTGATGAACCGTTCAATTGTTTTAAGGAGACATATTGCCATAAAAAAATGACCAACTCTTTATTGATATCATTGAGCATCAAATTCAGGTCATGGGAACCAATTTTGGTTTAGTAGAAGTCGTCAATGAACAAACCAATCTGCGAGGATAAATTAGTGCAAACATTAAATGCATATCCTTTCAAAGTCCCAAGGCAATGATAATTTATGGCTAATGAAAAATTGAATTATTGGTGAACCATTCAATTGTTTTAAGGAGACATATTGTCATCGAAAAATATGACCAACTCTTTAATGATATTATTGAGTATCAAATTCAAGTCATGAGAACCAAATTTGGTTTAGTAGAAGTCATCAATGAACAAACCAATCTGCGAGCTATATAAGCTCATTGATATTGCATGATGTCAATATAACAAGATAATGAGATTAATGTTGAGGTTATTAATGAAATGATTCATCAGTTGACAACTTGAAGGAAATCGACAAATCACGATTATTAAAGTCATTGATAGTAAACGATTGCAAATTTTGCCGAGTGTTGAAACGGTGGCATTTGTGAATAAAATAAATTTGTCAACAAATTAGTTGAAGACGAAGACGGTGAACTAACATGAATGCATGATTGCTTAGCAAACGTGCCTATAATCTCGGAATATGTAAAATTTTGTGAATAATCATTATTATACGATAGAGGATCTTGTTTGTAATCTCGGAAAGCTTTAACTGATAATCAATAACTCTAGATAGGGCTAAAATGTTAGTATCGGATTCAAAATTCATGACCGTTTGTAAAGGGGTATAAAATCCCGTGTTTAATCATTGGGAGGATAATCAATCAAAAACAAAACACAATTTTTCTGCACATTTCCTTTCCTCTTTACTCTTCCTGCAAAATTTAACCTTTTCAGCAAATTTAAATTTCCTCACTTTTTATTTCTCATAACCATCAATTACCGGTACTCGCAACATGATATTTTTACTTTTAAATCATTCGCGTTCTTATCCATTATCAATAAGTATTCCCTCAAGATCAATTCTTTTCTTAGTATTCCCATCACGGAATACTACAGGGATATCTGATTTTAACATTTTAGTGAAATACATGTAACAATACTTTGACATTGCTTTATAAACATATTGTATAATCAATCTTCCGAAAAATATTTATTGTTGCTTCATATGTGACAGCCACCATTTTTTGCTATAACATTCCTAAAGCATATTTGGAAGCACCGATGCCAAGTTCTTTTCATACTCTCTAATTCCCTTTCTTCGCAGGAAGAGGAGGAATGCTCTGCTCATGCCTGAAGAAGTTTTCAGGGTCTACCCTGGTCTTGACCTGAACCAACCTGTAGAAATTGCTCTTGAAATACTTCAGACCCCAAGAACTTGCCTCCGTCAAGCTGTTGACACCTTTCTTGTTCATGCCCAAATCAAGGTCCCTGTAATTCACATAGGCCTCTCTAGGATTGTTGGACACATAAGGAGCCATGTAGTCATACACCTTCCTGATCCAGCTCATGTGCCTGGCCATGTTCTCCGCCCCATCCTGCCAAGACACTGAGTACTGGATCTTAAACAGTGTGCCACGCCGGTGTGGGAATGGTGTTGCTGACTCGGGGACCCGGGCCATCTCCCCGCCGTATGGGTTCCATATCATGAGGGGGATCTCCTCCTCCAAGAACATCTTCCAAATGCCCAAGAGGCCCTTCTCGGGAATCGCGACCCTCACAAAGTCGGACTTGGACTTGAAGTAGTTCTGAAACTGGGACTTTCCTTGGAGGAGGACCTCTGGGGCAGTCATGTTTGGATACAACGCCATGTACAGGACTGACTCAATCCAGCTCATCTTGGTGCAGTCGGTCCGCATTAGGCCCAGCTCAGGAAAGCGCTCGCCCATGATCCCAAGGAGGGTGTCCGGGTCTCCTAGGAAGAGGGCCATATAGGAGGTTGTCACGGTGCGTTTCACCGTAAGGTCAGCGCTTGAGGCCTGGATGATGACTCTGATGAAGAGCCTGTCATCGATCTTCGGAGCTATCTTTTGCCATTTGACCAGGAGCTT
Organism: Angophora floribunda; assembly: GCA_014182895.1. Lineage (NCBI taxonomy): Eukaryota > Viridiplantae > Streptophyta > Magnoliopsida > Myrtales > Myrtaceae > Angophora > Angophora floribunda. The sequence continues at coordinate 19,211,414 of CM024709.1, forward strand.
CGTTGCGCCTTCTTCGAGGGTCTTGGTGACTGTGAACACAGTCAAAGTCTCAGGCACATTGACCAATTTCAGCTTCCAAGCCAGGATTATGCCGAAACTGCCTCCGCCGCCTCCCTTGAGAGCCCAGAACAGATCCTCCCCCATTGCCTTCCGGTCAAGAATCTTCCCTCTGGCGTCCACCATTCGGACATCGAGCACATTGTCAGCCCCCAGCCCAAACTTCCTCATCATCGTCCCGTAGGCCCCTCCGGTAATGTGGCCCCCGATGCCCAGGCTTGTGCACACGCCCATCGGGAACCCATGGATCTTGCTCTTCTCAGCAATCCGGTAATTGACCTCCCCAACCGTGGCCCCTGCCTGGGCCCACGCAGTGCCTTGAGGGATGTCCACCTCGATGTCACGGAGTCGAGCCAGGTCAAGCACGACGAATGGGGACTCTATCTGGGACACGTAAGAGACTGCCTCGTAGTCGTGGCCCCCACTCCGCACACGAATGGCGAGCCCAAGCTGCCTCGAGCAGAGGACAGCGCCCTGGACATGGACCTCTGACAGTGGGGTGAAGATGATCACGGGCTTCGGCACCGTCGGGAGCAAGTACCGGAGATTGTTCGCCGTCGAATTGAGGACGGACATGAAGGAAGAGACATTATTCGGGGTGTAATACGAGGAAAGAGGAACAGAGTTCATGGAATTGGTCGAAAGGCAATTGAAAAAGGTCTGGTGAATCGTGTAAGTCGCAGAGGTCCATGAAGATGATGAGCCTAAGAAAAAGAAGAGAATCTGTGGAAGTAGCAGAGAGCAAAGAAACGCCATTTTTATGGGTCGGTTTTTCTCTGCTCTCTCCAGTTGGTTCTACTGGGCAAGCTTTTGGTGGGTCGTGTATATAGAGTGGATTTTCACGGCCTAGACAATGGTGGGATCTGATTCGAATATTACTTCCGGTCTTCAAGGTGGTCCATCAATTTGGTGTAGGGTCTTTTAAAACTTTTTGCGGATTATGTTCACCGCATGTTTCTCAATCTCGGCATTTAAATAAGAGCAACAATTTTGAGCTTCCGTAAGAACTACGTCAATTTTCCTTCCCAGTCATGGTCAAACGAAGTAATATTAACTTCACCCTTTTACTCTTCTGCAATAACAACGCTCCCAACATTGTTGCCGCCACAAGCACCACTGTTGGCAGCCCTGCTAGCGCTTGCACCGCCACCCGTCCTCCATTCCATGGCACTAACTTCAAACGTATCAATACAATCAGCATTGACAATTATAGTTTCCAGCAGTGAATACGCTTCTCAAACCAATGCTTCTGTCAGCAAACCGTTTGGAGAAGCATCTCACGCCTCACAGCTGTCCGACTGCAGCATAGGGTTAGACCAGGAGCAAGATTTTCACCCCATGTTGAAACTAGTTATGGAGATTTCTCTTCCTAGGGTTGCATCTGCAACGACTTGGTCCGACAAGAACAAGGAATAGTCACTGGGGTTAGAGGATCTGGACAAAAAACAGGTCTCGACAAGATTTTAGAATAGCAAAAGGGGCAAGAATCAACCAAATTGTGCACCGTATAGGGGGGAGAGCAATGTTAAAATATATATGTGAAAACTATTATTAACTTTAGAATACCAAAGCTAAGCATGCTCAACTGGGAGTATTCCTATGATAGATGATCTATTGGAAAGGTGCCCACCTTTACACCAAATGACAAATTCATAAGGTTCAGTATGGGACGAGTCAAAGCGAATAATACTTTAGTGAGTTAATCTACAGATGTCACAATATGGTATTAGAGCAAGACCACCTCCAGTAGGTGTCTAGTTCGACATTGCGAAAGCTGGTGAGCCTATAACGGCTCGATTTGACGAGGGCAAGGAGTGGTCGTCGAAGCCACAAGCCTAAATAAGGAATGGCTCATGACGAGCTTCTAGGATGGGAAGGGGAAAGAAGTAGAACCCCCTTCCAGAAGAGGTATGGTTCAAGGACGATCCACGTGGAAGTAGATGGGCTTGTAATGACCTAGTCCGATGAGAGCAATGAGTAGTCACCGGGGCTAAAGGGCATGGACAATGAGTGGCTCCTGACGAGCTTTTAAGATAGCAAATGGGGCAAAAATAAACCGAACTGAGTATTGAACATGAAGAGAGCGATTTTGAAATATGTGAAAACTAAAATTAACTCATGAGGCACATTTTGACGCGGCAATACTTAACTTTAGAACTCCAAAGCTAAATGTGCTCAGGTGGGAGCATTTCTAGGAGGGGTGATCTCACAATAAGATACTCATCTGTATGCTAAATGACAAAATTGTGGGGCTTGGTATAAGATGGGCCAAAATACATACCTCAGTGAGTTGATCTAGTATTGTCCCAGCTGTTGGAAATTTCCGATAATGGGCTTACATTAATTAATTAATTTTCTATTTTATATAATCCGATTAATGGATATTCCAATATATATTAAACTCTCAAGTGATCTTATTGAATTGGGTTTTGGCATCTATTAATTACGGGCCTAGTTGAGCAGCAAAGTGTAGGCAATTGTGTTTAACTGAAGCCCGTAATGGGAGGGGCCCAGTTGACACGCTATTGATTAGAGTTTGCTAGGTCCCCTCTCTAGCCTATAAAAGGGTAGGTTATACCTATCAGTCGCTGAATCCCATTAAAAGCTGCTAAACCGAAATAGGTCATAGAGAGGAAGAATTGGCATACCGACAGATCACTGATCATATCAGGTTGATCCGTTTTCAGTCAAGTGAGGACATGGCTCAAATAGGTATGTGTTTAATTCCACTGTGTGTATCGATTTTGGTGTTTTACATTCATATATGGATCTGGTTGTTTTGATTAATTAGTTATTTATATAGAGAATTTCTACATGTGGTATCAGAGCAGGTCATATATGATTGTAGAACCCAAATTTTTTTTAACAAATTCGATATGTTGTTTATCGTGGTTGTTTCTTTTGGTTTGAGCTTATATCAACTTGTGATTCACAATTTCTTATGCGATTTTGATCAATCAAAGTTTTTTTTTTTTGGAGTCAAATCAAATCAAAGTACTTATTAAATAGGTAAAAATAATGTATTAGAATGGAAGAGATAAGTTTTGGTGATGATGATACGTTTGATTTCTTGGGTGATTATTATTTTGCAATTTCGGATCTATGATAAACCTCTCTATGCATATGTCTGGAAACGAGCTAGTAAACAAGCTTTTTAGTGTTTGACATCTTCACGATATTCGAAGTCAACTTGAAGAGCTTTCCAACAAGCCATAGAACACCCCGATCTAGTGTCAATTGCTATCCAAAATCATCGTCCAAAGTCAGTTTAGTAATCTGTAAAAAAAATTCAGTTTAGTTCTGATATGCATGTTGTCCGCCTGTTGTTTTTGTCAATTTTTTTTCCAATTTCTGTGTTGAGATCTGGAGGTCAATTCCTTCATGAAAAATGTTCATATAGGTCTTAACTTCGACATATAATATTTTTGGATTTTTTGGAGCATAATTAATGGATGAAAACCTTCTACATAGATCAATCGATTTTGAAATTTTAGGGCTTTTATTCTACACATCGAGAATGTTCCCACCATATATAATTTGTATAATTTCATTGAGTGTATATTGAGAAATTCGAAATTCTTGAATTCATAATTTTGAAAGGGTTCTAAAATTTTGAATTTTTTTTCAATTGAATGATGTATGTTAGCAATTATTATATGGGTATCGTTATATTGCGATTCTTGAGTCTCGATATGTCCCTTTTCAATTGTTGCCCGTGAACCCATGTTGTTTCTTAAATAGATTATTTTTGTTTGGTTTTGGACTTTACCCATTGGTTTTCTTGGCTTTTGCGGGGGCCTGTGTTACCATCGGCTCTATGGTTGATGACGGATCCTTTTGCTTCCCATGCATGATCGAGTGCACCGATTGATTGGGTCGAGTTATTGTATTTCTCAATCTATATGAGTAGTTTGATTCTTGGTTCCATCTTGTGGTGGTTTGATTTGGCTAAATTTGGGATTTAGGTTCTCATGTCTATCTTCAGATAGATTGGTGCCTCTTTCCAAGCTTAATACCGTTGGCCTCGCGTGTGTGTCGTAGTCTTCTCTCGATGAATCTAGGTGTCTTCAAAACTTGTTTTCTATTTCGATTGTTTGTTCTTCAAACAGGTGTAAACCAAAGTTGTGTTAAAGTTTTTTTTTTTTCCCTTGATTGATTGAGTTTTGATCTTAGCCTTTGGCTTGGGAAGATGCCACCGCTTGTATACCAAGTAATACAATTTGCTTCCTCGTCCCGATGCTTGTCCTCTCTACCCAAAATATGGGTTTTTTGGAATTTTCTTATCTGCCTTCTTAAGGAAGGCTGCATCTACGAGATGGTTGGACCTTGGTTTTGCACGTGTCGATCTTGTAAAGGCAACCAAGTTCGTATGACTTTGTTGATGGTGTGATTTATGAAATTTTCTTACGAATTGAGATTTTAATTTTCTCCCCATCACTTGCATTGGTCAAAGCTGTTTATTTTTGTCTAGCTTCCATGTGACACTTTATTTCCAAACAGAGCTTAACCACGTGCAGGATCAACACTTATTGGGATACAATGTGCTTTTAACTTTTATTGTATGCTCAAGAGCAAAAAGGAGGACGAACATCTTTGTTTTTGTTTTTGTTTTTTTTTAATTAGAGTTAGCAAACGTATCTTTGTCAATGCTAACCGAAGCTTGGTTGCATTAGCGAAGTTTTTATTTTTGGTCTTTTCACATATCTTTACAGACCATGTTATGTATAGGTCTCAAACATGATGGTGGGATATTTATGTTGCAAATGCATGGTACACTTCTTGGAAATATCAAGATCGAAACCTTCCTGAATAGATAAATAATTTACTTATGTTGGCAGTCACCTAGAAAGTATAGGGGACTTTAGATGTGTATCATGCAAAGTGGTGGTATAGTAAGAAGGATGAACTTAATTAAAATGTTATTCGAGCATGCTTGTTTGAAGCACCATAGAGATTGACAAAGATCCCCAATCGAGCCGCTAGGCCCACGCACATGGAATGGTGCATAGGGATGTGTTTAGGGTCCTTTGAGACCCGTTTTGTTTCAATTTTTTTTAATATGCCTAATTTTTAATTTATTTTTTTTTGGTATGGTAAATTTTAGTTTTGGCATATTTAAATATTTATTTGGAATTATTTATTGTTATCCATATTTAGTTCAATGAAAAATAATTTTGTGCCTATATTTTTCAATTTTTAATTTATGGAAATTTGTTATAGTATATGAGGGATAGAATATCGATATTCACTTTCCCTAAACTAGCATAGATTATCTATACTTTTTTCTTGAGTTTAACTAGATAATCTTAGATGCTTAATTGTACAAATAGGCACATAAAATTGTGGCAAAAATTGTTGTTTGATAAATGCAATATGATCTTGGGAAGCACATGTCATAAAATGCTTCATATTGTTTGATGAATTTTTGGGCATTGATTAAATGGAACATTATTTACAAATTGTTAAAGTTTGTAAATTATTAAAATTCCTTATTGATAAAAATTAGTATATACAATCACCTGCCCAAAGGGGGTTATTGTATATATTAATTTAAAAATTGCATGAAGATAAATTCCAAAATTAAAAGATGGGGATGTATGACTCAAAAAAGATTTATCTGCCCAAAGGGGATAAAATTTTTAAAGTTATATGTAATTCCCCTCTATATTGATATATTAGAGATAATTGATGGGATATGCGACTCAAAAGGTTTATCTACCCAAAGGGGATAAACTTTGAGAGTTATATTTCATTTCCCTTTGTGTTAAGATAATGGGGATGTATAATTTAAAAGATTTGTCTGCTCAAAGGGGATAAATCTTTGAAGATTATATATAATTCTCCTTATCTATCTCTATATATTGATATCATGGAGATGTATAATTTAAATGATTTGTCTGCCCAAAGGGGATTAATCCTTGAAGATTATATGTAATTCTCCTTATCTATCTCTATATATTGATATCATGGAGATGTATAATTTAAATGATTTGTCTGCCCAAAGGGGATGGATCATTGATAATTATATGCAATTCTCCTTGTTGTTGTTTTACAAACTTCATGCTGTGGAAAATAATGGTGCATTATACGCTCTGCCCAAATGAGAGTTTATAATGTACTAATTATTTTGTGGAATTACTTATTGCCCATAATTGATCATATTGCATTATGTGTGTCAAACAATTACTTTTGTTGTGAACAATAACAATGCCACGGTTGAAATGTCAACTCAATCAAATATTATACTGTTAAGAACTTAGTAAAAAAAAAAATGAAGACATTATGATTGAGAATATTAGAACTAAGTCCATGTTAACTGATCATCTAACAAAAGATTTACGACCCATTTTATTTAAAGATTATGTAAGAAATATGGGTGTTTTAGAGTCTTTTGATCTCTTTTGTTAGTGGGAGCTATATAATTTGTATTTTTGGATATATACAAACTGATAATGCTTTTATGATAATTATTAAAGCATTTACTTTTGATGATCATCATTTTATTGTTATCTTTTCTCCTGTCGACTGAGAAATGGAAATATGAAACAGTATCTTTAAACAAATTTTAGTTTAAAGACGACTGGATGTCACTAATTATGAGATCTCATGTTGGATTGTGACATAGTTGTGCAATTTCATGTAGTTTGGAAATCGCACTGAGGCAATTTCATGTTGTTTAGAAATTGCGCTAATGTAGTTTCATGTCGTTTAGAAATTGCATTGAGGACCGATAAGAAATAGTGTATATTTTGGTCATATGTTGGCACTATTTCTTACCACACTACTCGACCCATGATCCATGAAAATATAATGTTTATTATATGTGATTATGGAAGGTCATGTGTTGCGGTATTTTCTTAACGCATTGATCGCCATAGTCCTATAATGAGGTTATATGGGATTGGATTGGTTTTGAGATGCCGTTATTGGAATATTATTTTTCAAAATTGTGGCCACATAAAATAAATTTTCAGTTATTAACCCGAGGGTGTCGTTTTCAAAATAAAAATCGTTTTTTCAAAAATAAAACAAATTAATTAATGTAGCCCAAGTGGGAGAATGTTGGAAATTTCCGATAATGGGCTTACATTAATTAATTAATTTTCTATTTTATATAATCGGGTTAATAATATATATTAAACTCTCAAGTGATCTTATTGAATTGGGTTTTGGCATCTATTAATTACGGGCCTAATTGAGCAGCAAAGTGTAGGCAATTGTGTTTAACTGAAGCCCGTAATGGGAGGGGCCCAGTTGACACGCTATTGATTAGGGTTTGCTAGGTCCCCTCTCTAGCCTATAAAAGGGTAGGTTATACCTATCAGTCGCTGAATCCCATTAAAAGCTGCTAAACCGAAATAGGTCATAGAGAGGAAGAACTGGCATACCGACGGATCACTGATCATGTAACATCCTGAAACTCGAGCCCTTTGAGGGAGGAATGAACGTGAATTTCGCCAATGCATTGTTGGCTGATCTCACTTGGAACTAATCACTCCTGAGATACTGACCTTGAGGGGAAAGGTTAATGAGGACAGAACTCGTGCGACTAAAGAACTTGACCTGGGAAAAACGACTCAACCGTGAGACTTGCGTAAGGACAATCCTGTAGATATGCAGGCCGATTCCAAGGACGAATAGAAGTCGATTCGCGGACAAAAATAATGGGACGACGGGTGATTCCGTCTATTGTTATCGAACCCGCGAACGGCCCTATGTCGATCATTGATAATCGTGTACTTTGAAATAAGAATCGATCCTTCGCAATTTCATGTAGTCAAGGACGTCCATGTGTCGAGAAGTCTTGAACGTGAATTGGCACGAGTCAGTTACGCGTGAATCCTCAAAGCCGCCTGTCAGTCTGAGTAGTACCAAAATGGCATTTGAGTGAAATTGACAAGGCATGTGAATCCAATATTGGACTTCGAATTTTCGGGAACGTCCGAGATGGATTTTTGAACGATGCTTCCTTAACAGTCGACAGTATCGGTTGAGCCGAGTTTTTGGGAAAAGGGTTTACGGACCAAGGATTTGAGCCTACGAGGACGTGGGCCGGGAAAAATCAGTGTGGGCCTCACGCCCAAGGTGGGATGGCCACCGTGGAAGGCCCGAGGAAAGCAAGTGAGCCCGTTGGACCCAACCGACCCCTCACCCGTCCTAGCCCGTTATCCAAACGTGAGCCAATTCGAGCCCAATAAATTCCCGAGCCTGTTCCTATTCATTTTCTGGCCCATTTCCTAGGCCCGCCTTTCATTTTCAGCCCAAGGGCACATTGGGAAATGTGCAAGGTAGAAATGACCAAAATGCCCTTGGATATTTTGGAGAAAAGTCAAAAAGGAAGAGAGAGAAGATGATGTCATTTGGTTGGGATTTGAAGCAAGCATTTATGGCATTGATGAGGCCTATCTCCAGCCCTCACTTCACTCTCTCTCTCCTCTTCATCTTCTCCAAAAATCGCAGCCCTTTCTCCCCTTGTTTCCCTTCTTCCTGCAATTTTCAGCTTCTGACCTTCCACCAAAATCTGAGTTGTTCATTGCCTTCCCGATGGAATCTCGGGCCGTGCCACCTGCCATTACACTCGGGAGAGAGATTCCGTACGGATAGCGTCAGCCGTTCGTCAAACGGAGTCACCGGCCGATCCGTACGGCGGCCAGAAGCCGATTGCTCGCCGGACCGTCACTGTAGCGACCAGTTCTGCTATTTTCCACCTTTTGACCTGTTTTCCTCCATTTTCGACCTAACCACCACCCATACCAGCCACCCACAACTCCCCCTCAACCCCCAGAAGCCTCCGGTCACCGGCCACCAGCTCGCCGGAGCTCGGCCAGCTTGTTTTTGCTCCGACCAGCAGCTTTCTCCTCTGCAGTGCTGTTTTGTGAAGTTCAGTGAGGCATCCGAAGTTGTTGCTGTTGTGTGGAGCTCGGGACCGCCTTGGATCGTCGTGGCAGAGTTGCCCGGGTGTCGGGTTCGCCGCCGCCGCCGCGTCCGCGTCTCCGGCCCGCTTAACAGGTGAGTTTAGCCCCTAATCCCTATTTAGTGCCTAAACTTGCTTAGGGTTGGGTTAATTAGAGCTAAGGGCTGATTAAGGTGTTTAATTGAGTGCATTAGCCCTAAGATACGTGGTTAGATTAAGGGTTAAGATTAGCTTAGCTTAATCTTGCTTATTTGTGCTTAATTATGTTTAATTGCTTAATTGTGTGTTATGTGCTAATTAAGCATGCTTTGCTTGATTAAATTGATTAATTATTTTAATTAATTGATTTATTTAATTTATGCATTTATTGATTAAATTATGTGATTTCTGAATTAAATTATTTAATTATTAAATTCGGAATTTCACTTTGTTCATGTGCACTGCTCACGACATCGTTCACGTGCACCGTTCACGGCACTGACTGTTCATCCGGAAGTGAAATTGTGCATAATTTCATGTGCCTTGATCATATGAAGTGAATTGGATGTGGCATTGCATAAGCATCCGTTTGAATTGTGTGATTTTCACAAAAGAAAGAAAATGGTTTGTCCGAGGGACACCGGAAATGGACCGCTTTTATGAAAAATGTGGGAAAAATGGTTTGTCCGAGGGACACCGGAAATGGACCGCTTTTGTGAGAAATGATTTGAGGTTTCATATGCAAGCATGTGTGCATTGGCTAATGCTCAAAGATAATAAGTGGGTTGTGATGGTTTGCTTGCGTGATCACTAAATTGAAACCGCCGTCTCGGGAGAGTATCCCTTGACGTTCTGTGGGCATGCAGTCTCGGGAGAGTATCCCTTGACATCCTTTGGGCATGCGGTCTCGGGAGAGTATCCCTTGACATTCATTGGGCATGCGGTCTCGGGAGAGTATCCATTGACGTTCGTTGGGCATGCGGTCTTGGGAGAGTATCCCTTGACGTCTTTTGGGCATGGAAGGGCACGGTTGCGCCTCTGCGGAGGAAGGGCGCCGTAGCGCCGTTGCGCTTTGGTTGTAGCCCTGTGGGGTAGTAATAATCGAAACACGTGTGGATGCGAGAGTGCATGAGAAAACACGGCATCATTGGTTCCGATTATGCATGAGATGATTGCATCATTTATGGCACGCACGCATGAATTGATAACGTGCAGGGTGTGGTAATGGCCAGGTGAGATTGCTTGTGACGCGACTCGCATGTGATTGATGAATTGCATCATCTAACAGCCATGTGCATTGCGTGTATTGTGCTGACTTATAACGTGCAGGGTATGGCATACCGAGTAAGGTTGCATGCGAACCGACTTTTCAATTGTTGGTTGCATTGCTTGCATTGAATGGGGTTTAACGTGCAGGGTATGGCATACTAGATAAGGTTGCATGCGAACCGACTTTTGTTTGTTGGTTGACCCTGTCTGTGGTTTGATTGCTGATTGCTGGTTGTTTGTGGTTGGGTTGAGTGAAGGGTGGTTCTAGAGAAATACCCCAGGTTGAGTTGGTGTACTAACCGGGGCTTAGGGGAAAAACTCGCTGAGATTTTATCTCAACCTGTCATGGTTAACAATTTTCAGGCCCCTAGAATGGCGCATCCGCAGTGGAGAATCCTGCCCCCGCTTCTCCAGTGATCGACCCGATGAAGTCGAGTCCGATGGGTCCGAGTGACCATGGTGCTGAACCTGAGGGTTCATTTTGTACAGCTGGATTAGCCTAGCCTAGTTCCTTTTTGGTTTGGCTTAGAGGATGGATCGGCCTCTGTTGTCGGGCTTGTAAATCGGAAAACGATCCTCCGTTGGTTAATCTAGTAAATTGTATAAATGAGTAGTGATGGTTGTTCTTGTTGTTCATCCCTCCATCCATGATTGATTGCTTGATTGTTTGTTGGACTGGGGATGGTTCGTCTTCCGCTTGCGCATAACGAAAGATTAAAATAAATGGTCGTCGACGAGTCCTGGGACGTCGCTTTCTATCGACCAAGAGAAGGGGTTGTCGGAGTCGAGGCGTGACAGATCATATCAGGTTGATCCGTTTTCAGTCAAGTGAGGACATGGCTCAAATAGGTATGTGTTTAATTCCGCTGTGTGTATCGATTTTGGTGTTTTACATTCATATATGGATCTGGTTGTTTTGATTAATTAGTTATTTATGTAGAGAATTTCTACACCAGCTTTATGCCTAGAGGATCATTGAATTTTGTGACAATATTTGCTACCTGAAAAGGAAATCAAGGCGGGAATAAGATGGACGATGAATTGGCATAGAATTCTGAAAGAAAAGGACATCGAAATCAGCATTCTCATTTCTTTCTTGGGCTGCAATAGTGAAATCGCTTAGGCAGAAGTCACATTCCTGTGTTAAGTACAAACTCCAAAGTGGAACGGAACGTAAATTTTGAGTTGCATTGGCCAAACCTCTTTGTAAACTTGGATACCATCGATTTATGTCTGCACAATGGCCATCGAATTTGATGTGTAAAACTTACAACATTGTACATGATAAAGAAGGGATCAAAATAGAGTTATTATTAAGAGAGCCCAACCAAATGGCCACTCGGGACTTATTAGAGGGTTATGGGCACGCAATGAAGAGCAATTGAAGGTCACTCCACCGACTTATCCTCCTCTAGTCTAGGGGAGTTGTCACCTACAAGGGCTGCCTACAGTAATCTTTCTAGCAAGAGAACCCAGTTAGACTACGTCCTTATTTTTAACGTGCCAGTGTCCATATATCTCGCACCTTTCGTCGGTAAAAGAATATTTTTCTTCCCCTCTAACCTAAGAATGTCTTCGAATTTTATGTCTCGGAGTTCAGACGAAATAGTTTAAAGACTTGCTTGGGTCCCTTCATGGCCAATAAAAAGTGAAGTCAATAGTAACCTCTGGCTTATATTCTGAAAATAGATAAAATATTTTCATTTTTATAATTTCAAAGGCTTGTCCTAAACTACCTCTATATGAAATAACAAAAAGACGCAATTAGTACACATCTTATGATTTGTTATTTCAGAATGACTTTTATTTCTTGTAACTTCGGCGGGACTTTTATGCTTGCTTTCTTTCCCTCTTGTGATTGAAAAGGTTTGGAATTTGGTCTTTGTTAAATGTCGAATATATAATATATTTCAGGATTGATGTGTCAATTATAACCTCCTATCTAAAGATAAAGCATAATAGAGTCAAAGTATTTTTTGCCTTTTTGAAAACTATACATGAATTGCTGCGCTAAACAGTTTATAATGGTTGCGAACCTAACATAGCATGAACAATGCAACTGACATCTCTCCAACCTAAAATTTTATGTTCGAGATCATTTCTATATAAGCAACGTAAAGGAGTGGGTACCAAGCATGCCATAATATAATAACTGACATGACTCTCCACCTCCGTAGTACATTTTTAAAAGATGAAGTTCAAGTCAAGTTCAAAATAAGCTATTGTGCCTTCAGGTAGCGGAGCATCATTTGTGCACCTGAAATTTGGGAAAAGATAGACGACCAATCACTTACAAATTAAAAAAAAGGGGCAGAGTGGACTACACGATACTACCAAATTACCTACTAAAGTCCTTCATTTAAAATGTTTATTAAAAAACAAAGTAGAGATTAGAAAATGAAAAATTCTACTTTTAGGGCTCGCTTTTGAAGTTCAAACAGTTTGTAGATTCATTGCTGACTCCAAATGCCCATGGACTATTCAAGTTCAGACTCTTTGCACCATTTGTTAATATTCCTGTTTTTCTATTTTTTTGTTCTCTTGCTCTCCGAATAGAAAAAGAATAAAAATTCGAATGGTAATGTCTATTAACATTTTTATTACTCTGAATAGAAAATTATTCCGAGAAATAGATTTAAAACATAAACAAAATGTAGAAAAAAGTAGCTTTTTATTTCTGAATAGAAAATATTTTTTTCCAGAAACATTACCAAACGCATTCTTCATCTGTTTTGATCCTAATATATGAATCGTGAAATAATTCCAAGTGAGAAAAATTATCCAATCAATTATAAACCTATTGTACGGATGCCAATTCATTAATTCAATTTTGCTAATTAAGTCATAAACTTTTGCGCGAAATTTCTATATTATCCTTCTTTTTGTCGGAAGTTTTTGCTAATTAAGTCACAAGTTTTTACCTTGTATAAAATAGGAGGTTTTATGTCTAAATCTTTCTAAATCCCTATTTACCTCTCCATTATTATCTAGTGAGGCACTATAAAAATTTAATATCCCTCCTATAGTGAGAATAATGCAAGACGATAACCTAAGTAGCACTGATGTAGACATGCGACATATGATATGACACGACACAACATAACACACTGACACGTTATTTCTCAAAAAATAGAGAATTTCGGTACATTGGATCATATTGTATATTAAATGTATATTTTTATATATACATGATAAATTATGATTTTATGATTATCTTAATCAAATTAATTTGATTTAAATTGAAAAATAAATAAATAATAATAAAAATCTTGAATGAATTTACACTAAAAATATTAATCCAACATTTGTTAATATAATTCATTGTTTCAATTTAACAAATTCAACTCTATTTTAATAACCATAAAACTTGGGGGCAAAAAAACAATCCATATTCTAGACTCGTATATGTCAGAAGAGAAGAGAAAAAAAAACTTGGGGGATGAATTATGTGTCGGGAAAGTGAGGGAGAAAATTAGATTTTTTCCCTTCATTATTTTTATTATTATTTTTACATATTTACATTTTGATTCATCATTTATTGAAAAATTTTAAAATTGATCCCGTGTGTGTTGGAATTATGTGTCAGAATTCCAAACTCATATGTTAGAATTCTAGACTCAAGTGTTAAGAGAGTTTACTAGACGTCAGATTTTCTAACACTTGTTGATGGAGTGTCGGGTGTTGAAGTGTCCAACACGACACGAGGCTCCCGTAGAGTATCGGTACTTCCTAGACAATAACCAAACAGATGATAAGTTAAATTCTTAATGAATTTCATATTCATTATTGGTAGTGTATTATATTGCACTATACTTGATGGAATAACTTATACAAGTGTGGAGTGTAGTCACTTTTATGAAAATTTTGCCAAAATCTATACAGCACTTATTAATTAATTAGGTACGCACTATGCAAAACCGGGTGTAATGTGATTGATGAAAATTTATAAATTATAAAAGAAATTCTTGATTCATAAAATTTTCAAACTTAACCAATGATTTCATGAATTATATTTCATTCTTTTTAGTTCTAGTTTATAGGCCACCGGTTTTGATGCATTATATTTAATTGAGTTTAACTCAACATTTATCTTTCCTTTGTAACAGCCACGAAAGCCATCATTTTGGGTTTCTGAAATGGTTGATGACTATAAAAAATTTGTCAACAGCTTTGTAACGGTTTTGACAGCCACTAATCCGAAAGAAAAAGCGGACCTTCGAACTATATCTTAAAAAGATATATATTTCATCTATTATTCAATGCAGAGTAAAAGAGGCTCATTTGCGGAGCCTATTTTACTGAGTTTCATACTCCGAATGACGGATAAAAACAATGCTTACATGCCTCGGACAGTTGATCCTTTTCAATAGATTTTTACAGCAGCATGGCCACGGATGAAGAGGAGTTCAAGTGAAGAAACAGAAAAAAAAAAAAAAAATGTGATCTAGAGTGGGATCCACAATGAATGAGGACATCGCGGAATGTCTTCTCCTCTCAACATCATCCTGTCCACCAAGTACCTTGAAATATGTTAGAATATTTAAATAATAAACTGCACTTTTATTTGACTACTTAAACTTTTTAAAAAGTTAGCAGTGGTCTCATAAAATACCTTCTTCCCACAGTTTGATCTCACGCTCGTCCTTTGGCTCTCTGTCTTGTGTCGTGTTTGCTGCCCTGTACACGTTCAGCCCCCACCGTTTGGTCTTACAGGTAAATCAGCGGTCTTCCTGACTGCCACCGTCTTTCCTTCAAAATCTAAAATCTTTTCAACATAATCCAGTCTCTGAGCATCTAATATTGGTCTCCCTACTACAACATTGATTTCTTACTCACGACACTAGAGACTCCACTAACGTGTTTAACTTCAGTGAGGAAAGAAATGCATAAAACTAGAACAGGAAGAAAAATACACGCAATCAGCTAAAAGGCTCTAAAACTTAATTGGAATAGAAAGAACATGTTATGTTTTGATACATCCATGATGAGATATGTCCAAAAGACACCTATTGCTTGTGATAGAGTGTGTTTTAGAGAGTGATAGAGTGTGTTTTAGAGAGGTACTCTTTGAAGTGGTATGAGCAGTTATTTTTTCAAGAGAAGTATAAAATGATAACTTTTGAAAATAACCACTAACGAATGCAATTGGGAAAAATAGAATCCTCTCTATCAAAAGAAAAACACTCAAGGCCTCCATTATCTATTTTGAGAGACAATTGGCATTAACGCTGTGGAATGTAAATACTTTACTCGTGATTGTATTCAGACCAACGTGAAGTAGTATCGTCTATCATTCATTCATGATTCAACGTACGTTCCTAGGGTAATATCTTTATTGCGCATCAAAAAGGTAAGTCGTTTCTTTCGCCGATTTTTCTTCTAACATTGGTATCAGAGCCTATGTTATGATATTTGTCTTGTTTTTTCATGAATTTTTCACTTGTTGATCAAACGAATGAACTTCATATCGTCTGGATGTTCATTTCTTGGAAATTGCAACATGAATCATCGAAAACAATCCGGACACGAAGAACGGATTTGAAGGATGAAGACCACCATACTGTTTCGACAATTTATTTTTTGGTAAAAATAAATTTTGATTACATAAATTGAAAGATCTCGTTGAGACGAGAAGAACAGTGAGTGACACATCGTCGGAAGATGTCGGACGTGCCCACCAAGCGGCCAAAAGCCGCAGCGCGAGAGCACCACGCGCCTTAGCATGTGAGTCTCATGCGCATGTCGGCCAACCAACACTAACGTCATTGATGACGTCAACAAAACTGTTGGTAACCGGCGTGCTAACGTCATCAACCTGACCTAACCTAGTTGACTAGTCAACGGGTAGACCGGTTGACCGGTTCGACCAGTCCAGCAACTCGAAATGGACTGGGGCGTGCGCCACACCCCCTCTCCCCATTCAGGCAGTGCATGTGGGCACATGCAGGCTCCATTTGGAGCGTGCTTTGTGTTCATGTGTTTGTAATGAATTGCTCTACATTGTGGTATAATTAGTTTACATATTGAAGGCTTTTAGAGGTATAAAAATGCATACAGAACTCCAAATACTTGTATTTTTGGGCTATATATGCATTGTTTATTCCTTTTAACCTGTATTTTCTTATGAGTTTGTAAATACATAAGCTAACCTACATGAAAATGACCAAGTATGAGTTATTTAGAGCTTGGTTCGATGATAACAATTATATGGTTTAATATACTTGCAATTTTCTAGTTATGAGCAGTCTTGAACAATGGCAAGAGATCCTTGATATATTCAATATGTATTGAATTCCGTTGATGATTAGAGTTGTCGCATGATTTTTTGTACGTTGGTCCACATTATGCTATGCCTTTTGATAATTAATGAAAAATTGTGACAATTACATGAGGTTATGTAATTTTTTTTTTGTGGGAGTTCGTAGGTTGGTAGAATTTGAAGGAGTTTTCACTTGGAACTTAAAATTTGCACAAATTAAAATGAGTTACTGATAATAGAATAATTGTACACTGAAGCTGATTGGGAACATAGTGAACTTTCTTTTCGATGCCTTTTGTTGAATTATCATTAATTCAGTTTGTTTTTGCTGCAAATTATATATATGTGTGTTTATGTTAAAATTGGGCTAGTGTTGATTTTGCGTTTATTATGTTAATATGTCATAGCAATTGATTATGGCTTCGGCATCCAATACCATTGTGGCTGACCTCAATAAGGGTGAGAAGCTGAACGGTAACAATTATGATATTTGGCATCAAAAGGTTCAACACATCCTTGAGGAGCAAGAGATTTTGGAAACCCTCAACCACACCATGGATGAACCTAAGCATGGAACTTCAGCTCAACACAAGAGATCAAGAAACTTACCAAGTTTGGAAAAGAAAAAATAGCATTGCTCGCATCACGTTGTTGAGTTATATGCAAGATAATCTCATGTGTGAGTTTAAATGTTATAACAAAGTTCAAGTAATTTGGATTGCCTTGAAAGATAAGTTTAGGGGTACGTCTACTACTAAGTTGAGTAGACTCACTATCAAGTTTGACACATACCGAAAGCGCTCAAATCTAACGTTGAGGTACCATCTCGCAAGATGGGGATTGGGACACTAGGAGTGCCATTACTTTCGTACGGCGCTTACTTTGGTGCCAAATTTTTTTTTTTTTCGCTCACTTGAGTGCCACATCGCCGAAAAAGCTGACGTGGCCGCCGGAAAACATTATTTTAATATTTTAATTGATTTTTTTTTTTTTTTTTGATTTTTTTTAAATTTTTTTTAAGGCCGGCGAGGGCCACCGTTGACCCTCGCCAGCCACCAAACTCTTGCCCAAATTGGGCGAGGGCCCCCTCGCCGTCGGCCGCGAAGGTCTTGGGTGAGGCCGGCGAGGCCGTCGACGGCCTCACCCGCGGCGGCGACGGCGAAGGCCAGGCGGCCCTTGCTTAGATCTTGCCCTGGGCAAGGCTGCAATGGCCATCGACAACCGCAGGGAGGCCACGACGGCCTCACCCAAGGCCTTTGCGGCCAACGGCGAGGGCCCCCTCGCCCAAATTGGGCGAGGGTTCCACGGCCGGCGAGGGTCAACGGTGGCCCTCGCCGGCCTTAAAAAAATCAAAAAAATCAATTAAAATATTAAAATAATGTTTTCCGACTACCACGTCAGCATTCCAGCGGCCACGTCAGCTTTTCCAGCGATGTGGCACTCAAGTGATTGATTTTACTCCAATGTGGCACTCAAGTGAGCGAAAAAAAAGTTTTTGCACCAAAGTGAGCGTCGTACGAAAGTAATGGCACTCCTAGTGTACTTATGCCCGCAAGATGTCAAACATGATCCATGAGCTGAAGTTAACAAGTCACGCCCTTGCTGATGAACAACAAGTTCAAGCTATTATAAGGTCTCTTCCTAACAATTGAGAGCATATGAAAATCAATATGATGCACAATGAGAACATCATTACTTTTGACGATATAATGTGTCATTTGAAATTAGAGGATGAGCGCCTAGAGGCTATATAATCCTCTACACACGCTTATGTTGCTGAATCAAGTTTGCGCAAAGTTTTGGGCTTCAAGCACAAGAGAAATAAAAAATTTAACAACAAAGGGAAGGAGGCCGATGAGGCATCCAAAAGAGCTAAGACCCTCCGATGCAAGAAATGTAGTGGGAAAAAGGACAAGGCTAAGATGAAGTGTTATAATTGTGATAAACTGGGTCACTTTACTTGTAAATGCATTGAGTTAAAAGAGGTACCAAATTATTCCATTACTTTAAGTAATGCTTTTGTTTCTAGCACTGTAATGGTTGCTGAATCTCATTCTATGTGGACTGTAGACTCGGGAGCAATAGACCACATAATTAGAGATCGATGAGTATTCATGGAGTATCATCAAATACAACTTAGAAGAAGATGGATATATGTTGGAAACAACCTAAGAGTTAAAGTGAAGGGTATTGACACATGTAAATTAACCTTACGTGGTAGTCGAAACCTATTTCTACATAATGTCCTATATGCTCCAGCTATTCGACGAAACTTGGTTTCAGTAGTTGTTCTTCTAAGATTAGGACATATATTGAATTCCTATGGTACTTGTGCTGATATTTTATTTGGCATAGTTTATTACGGTTCTGGTTATATATTAAATGGTTTTATGTTACTAGACATTGACTATAATGCGTAAAATGTTAGTGTTGATGGTTGTTTTTCTTTAATTGCATCTTCTACTAATGTGCAAATTGATGCAAGTACTTGGCATGCTAGATTAGGTCACATTGGGTTACAAAAAATGAAACGATTAGCAAAATGAGGCCTTTTAGGGTTGCTCGCTAATGTTGATATATCTGTATATGAACATTGTCTAGTCGAAAAAACATCTAAAAAACCATTTGGTAAAGAAACTAGAGCTGAACTTCCATTACAACTTATATATTCTGACATTTGTGGTCCGTTAAATGTGAGGACAAGACATGGAGTCTCATATTTCATCACTTTTATAGATGACTTTACACGTTTTAGTTATGTTTTTCTGACCTTTCATAAGTTTGAAGCATTTGATTACTTTAGACGATATATAATTTTGGTTGAGAATCAGTTGAACAAAACAATCAAGGCATTGAGAACCGATCATGGACGTGAGTATCTATTTGAGCAATTTAAGGCTCTTTGTGATGAAAAGGGAATTGTAAGACAATTGATTATTCCTGATACTCCGCAATAAAATGGGGCTGCTGAGAGAAGGAATAGAATCCTATTAGAAATGGTTAGGTCTATGATGGCGTAGGAAAATTTACCTATTTCATATTGAGGAGATGCATTATTGATTGCTGCTTATATACTTAACCGTGTGCCCTCTAAGTGAGTCGCTTACACCCCTTATGAATTATGAACTGGTAGGAAACCAGACTTAAGTAATCTATGACCTTAGGGGTGTGCAACATATGTCCATGATTCTTCTCATATATATGACAAATTAGGCTCAAGAGAGAAGAAATATATCTTTATTAGGTACTTAGAACACTCCAAAAGATATGTGTTTACAGGTGAACAAGTTGATGGAAGTGTAACTAAAATGGATTCACGATATGTCATTTTCTTGGAGAACAATTTTCGTAGTAGAAGTGAGATTAATAAGGATTTTCAATTATATAAATTGGAAGATCCAGATAACACACCCACTAATGTTGTCAAGGGAAATAAAAATTTACCTCAACATACAAGGCCTAGTGAGAGTGTTGCATTGCCTAGTGAACTGAATTCACGAGAAGCTCAGTTGCATAAAAGTATTCCCCGTTGTCATTTTGAGATTGAAAGGGAGTCATTTATGATTACTCCACAAGACCATGCTGAGCCTAAGACAGTTCAAGAGGCTCTCTCATCCCTTGATAACGAAATATAGAGAAAAGCTTTGGAAGATGAAATAGAGTCTATAAGGACAAACCACGTCTAGGACTTGATTGATTTGCCATCCGATCACAAGGCTATTGAAATAAATGGGTTTTCAAAATTAAGCGAAGAATGGATGGATCCATTGAAAAGTACAAGGCTCGCCTTATGACAAAAGGTTATACTCAACAAGAGGTATAGATTATGAGGAAACATTTTCGTACATGTGGACCTAGAATTATATCAATTGATGTAAATACAGCATTTCTCAATGGAGAACTAGATGAAGAAATATATATGAAACAACCGATGGGTTTCGTGGTTGAAGATTATGAACGAAAAATTTGCAAGCTTAATCGCTCAATATATGGCCTTCTGCAATCATCTAGACAGTGGTATCTTCATTTTTATTGAGACATTATTTCTTTTGGATTCATGATGATTGAAGAAGATCACTGTATGTATGTGAAACGGTTTGAGGATAAATTTGTAATTTTATTATTTTATGTAGACGATATTCTATTAATTGAGAATGACAAATGTTTGGTTATAACCGCTCATGCCAATATTGTTGAGGATCATTGGGTTATGCCTATGTGGATTTATATATTGTACTTGTTTGTTTTCTTTCAATAAATTAATGTTTCATTAACAAGTATAAATTTATTATGAGATTAGCACATGCATACATATATCGTTGATAGGTATGTTAATAAGCATTTATTGGCTCACTCACATAAGCAATCACCTTAAGTGCTACAATTAGCATGTTAAGATGAGACGTTATGTATTATAAACGCTAGAAGAGCAAGTTTAGTATATGATATTATTTTACGTCACCTTGATTTGAATCAAGATGAGGCCTGTAATTTGTGAATAATAAGACCGAATATGATAGGCCCACAATCATGTATGCTTGAAGGAAGCCGGATGCGAGTATTTAATTAGGCGCTATAGAAAATGAGCTAATATAGCACTCGAGTTAAACATAAGTACGTGAAAAGCATGTGACTATGTTTATGATAAGATTCGTATAGTGGATATGTTTGAAAAAGACATACGCTTTTATAGAAAGAGAAATCCACTATAGCATGTAATTCATACTACATATGCTTTATTACAACCGATATAGGAGATGAGGAAAATTTATTTTTATTTACTCATCGTGTGAGTCCTTGAGGTGATTTATAATTTACCTCATTTAGTGTCCTATGTTACTTTTGACTATGTTCTTGAAGTGACGGATTAATGTTACTACTTTAGTATGTTACCGGTGGTCATGAAAATATATGGCTTTATGGGACATGTCTAGGAAAGTAGTTGTTCTAAAATGGAGAGAGACATGAGTGCGAAGGAAAACTATTGTTGTTTCATATCTATCACGTGTATTTACTAGTTGACTAGTTGTATTACCTTTTGTGGTTTTAGATATAATTGTAAATACATGGTGTTTTGAGAATATTCAAGTATAGCCTTTAAGGGATATGTATACTTTAATTGATGTAGCAAAATATCTCTGAGACACTGTGAGACATCGATTGTTTATCTTCTTTTTGGGGTTGTAGCCATTATGTTATCCCTAATATGTGAATAATTAGAGCTCTCAAGTGCAAGTGTATTCATTGGTCGCACAGTTTTCTTGTCAGTATGAATCATTTCTAAAGTAAATAAATATTGAATGCCTTATATCCTTAATAGAGCATTACTAAACCTATCATGTCCAAATGTGAGATGTTATATTTTGGTACATCCATGATAGGATATGTCCAAAAGACACCTATTACTTATGATAGAGTGTGTTTTAGAGATGTACCCTTTGAAGGGGAATGAACGGTCTTTTTTTTCAAGAGAAGTATAAAAAAATAACTTCTGAAAATAACCGCTAACGAACGCAATTGAAAAAAATAAAATCCTCTCAATAAAAAGAAAAACACTCAAGACCTCCATTATCTACTTTGAGAGACAATTAGCATTAATGCTATAGAATGTAAATACTTTTCTCGTGATTGTATTCGGACCAATGTGAAGTAGTATCGTCCATCGTTCATTCGTAATTCAACGTATGTTCCTAGAGTAATATCTTTATTGCACATTGAAAAGATAAGTCGTTTCTTCCACCGACTTTTCTCCCAATAAAACCAAAAGATGATGAGAAGGTTCAAGAGAAACGGCAAACTGAAGTGATGGATGCTGATCTCGAGACGACACAATTCCAAACTTGGCTTGCAGCAGTGGCAACAAGACGGCACGATCCTCTATCAAGCAGCGACACTTCGGAGAAGCAAGGTCGGTGTCAAGCGTGGCGTCTGCTGGTTGGTATGGTTGCGTTGGAAGTCAGGCCACTTCAAAGAAGCAGTACACTCCATCATCAAGTTATATACTCATACGAAATGGCTAACTGAATGAAGGACAAATCAACTATATTCTTTACCCTATAAAATGAAGACGTCAATCCTCCCCACCCTTGTTCAAGCAAGTAAAATATCAGACGCAAAGCTAGCAGAACAAGAGCAGCTTCTCTGGCAATATAGGTGCAAAATATTCAAGCAAATAAGAAAGAAAAATCAGTTCCTCTTTCCATACGCAAAGACTTCATAAAAAACAAAGAGGATTCCAGAAAATCAACCACCGTTACATTTCATAGGCAATAAGGTTTTGTGAAACCCGCGAGCTTGTCGCGAAAGTGGCAATCATTTGTCGTGCTTTCTGGTGGTGTTGTGGCAAATTTTAGACAAGCTCCTCCGAACACCAGAGCCTCAAACAGGCGTTTGCAGCCACTTGGCACCCAAACAAATTCGAATGGCTGCTGCCTTGCCCCGAACGGGTCTCAGAATCAAGCTCGCAGATTGAGGCAAGGAATGCCGTACACAATTTTTTACACTTCTAATGTTCTTCTTCCATGCAATGAACATTCAAATAGATAATAACACGTGGACAAAGTTTATTCCAATGTGCCAATGTTATGTAATATGAGCGAACGTAACTCTAGTGTAGAGAAATGTTTTAAAATACAAATATGGAATTATTTAATATCTAATTTTTTAGGGGTCAAATGCTATTAGTGTCAAGGAATTCGATCCTGATTTTTATGAATTGCATGTGAGATCTATTGTTGCCTAAATTTTGACAACTCATTTTATGATAAATTGTTTGAAAAATTAAGGATTAAACTTTAGCACCTAAACAAAAATAATATAATTAAATTGTATATCATATAATTTTAAAAGCATCCATCACATTTTGTATTGGACCAACAATGGTGAACAAGCTTGAATTAACCGTGTGGAGTTGGTCGGCAATGGAAACAAAATTCGTTTAGCCCAAGGAGAAGTAGTGGCCGAAAATTACAAGGAAAAAGATAAGGTTTTGAGCTTTAATTGAGTAAAAATAATCCATTAGAGCTTGATTAGTGAAAGGCCTTGGACTTAGAGTCAATTGAGCCCATAAGATCATTAAATTTCGGCTGAAGGCCATGGTTTCATCTAAATGGCCGAAATTTGGCCTTTTAAGAGGGGATTAGACCTAATTATTCAATATAAACACACATTTAGGTCTTCATGGTAGGGGCCTTTTCAATTGATACATGCGGCCACAAAAGTGAAGAGAAAATGCGTCCCAGAGAGAGAGAGAGAGAAAGAGAGAGAGAGAATTTTCTCTCTCCGTAGGCTTTTGGGCTCTTTTGTCGCGCTGATTAATCTAGTAATTGTATAAATGAGTGGTCGAGGTTTCTGCTGTTCATCCCTCTATTCCTGTTTGATTCTTTGATTGTTTATTTGGACTGGGGATGGTTCGTCTTCTGCTTGCGTATAATAAAAGATTAAAATAAATTGTCGTCGACGAGTCCTGGGACGTCACTTTTAATCGACCAAGAGAAGGGGTTGTCGCGTGCTTGGGGTTCGGGACGAGAGAGAGAGAGAGAGAGAGAGAGAGAGAGAAATATACAAAGAGAAAATTTTCTCTCTCTGTAGGCTTTTGGGCTCTTCTTGTCCCTGTCGTTACCCTGCAAAATGTCCCTCCTTTTGCACCATTTTATGCTAGTTTTCAAGGTTAGCTTGGTTTTTAGCACTACTTCACTTAATACATCGAGGCCGGTCTTTACTAGCAAGTTCACAACGACCACCTTGATGTGCCTATTCCCTAATGACAAGCACAGCCCCCATTCGACAACTAGCGTAGTTGCAAATCTGGCGGGTCTAGCAAATAGTGGCACTTCCCCAACATCCTAGGCTCATACCATGGTCTAGGATGTTCATCCAATATCGTTTTCCCTCCTCCTCTTTGCACTCTTTCCATAAGAATTTTGTATATATCTTCAATAGCAACTCTCAGTATCTCCTCATCTCTTCTTGTTCTACATCTCTGCAACTCGTCTACAGGCCGATGATTTTCATATTTAGCCACACAAACTCATTTCGAAAGGACTCATTCTCCTTCTTCACGTGCTCGAGCTTGGGGTTCCACCTGCTCTACATCTCTTATATAAGCTTCTAGACTTCCTTGAAGGTAGAGT
Source organism: Angophora floribunda (assembly GCA_014182895.1). Classification (NCBI taxonomy): domain Eukaryota; kingdom Viridiplantae; phylum Streptophyta; class Magnoliopsida; order Myrtales; family Myrtaceae; genus Angophora; species Angophora floribunda. The sequence goes on from CM024709.1 coordinate 19,236,024, forward strand.
GATTCTAAACGTCGAGGGAAGTGAAATTTTCAAAGGAAAAGCTTATTCTAACTCAAGAAACATAAGCATATGGTGGTTTTATGCACAAATAAAAGTAGATGTTTAAGTGGATTGGGATCGCCATTTTTTGATAAAGGAGAAATAGAGAGAGGGGGTGAGAGGTGAGGTGGAGAGAGAGAAAGAGCAAGAGAGAGGGGAAGGGTTGAGGTAGAGAGAGCGAGAGAAGGGGCGAGGGGTGAGGTTGAGAGAGAAAAAGAGACAAATTGGGATTGTTGTTCGCAATAGAGAAAAGAGATAGTATGACACCCTAAATTTCAACCAATCTCGAGGTATATGAAATGGTTATTTTATCAATGCGTTGTTAGTTACGTTTACTCTGAACTAACCTCTCATGAGTTAACTAATTAGTCGGAAATGCAATTAAGGATCAATACGCGCACGACTAGTGAATTCAATTAAGGATAGGCCACTTGATCATAAGGATGAAAAAGGGATGATATCATGTTGTTACAGTCTAATTAGCGAACGAAAATAAATTGATTCGGTAGAAGTATAAGGTGGGATTGCAGGTGATTCTGCACGACTTTGATATTGACTATGAACGATGTTAAACCGATTTTCTTTTGGCTTTGTACCCAGCGTGAGCAATTAACCCATCATGATTACATGATAATCGAGGATCGCCTTGATTTAAATAGACATGATTGTGGATTGATATCAATCATGGGTCAAACGCACAAGAACCCCTAAACGCCGCTCGATAGTTAGGTCGTACTAAAGTTGTGATTGATTTATTTTAATCACATATTTCAATCCGATTTCGGGTATTCAATTTGCAAGGACGTCGAGTCTAAACTATGGGACGTTGTCTCATTGATTTTCAAATTTATCGGTAAGCCCAAAATTTATCGGAAAATGATTCAACGTGCCAAAAAATTGGAACTAAGAGAAGATGGGCCAACCGAAGGCCCAATAGGCCTTGCACCCATTGAGGTTCGACCGAGGGGGCCCCAAACCAAGCCCACCAAGCCCAAGAGCCCAAACTTCAAGCCTTTGAGCTCAATTGCATTTTTTAATCCATTTCTCCACAATTTGAGCCTAAACCAATTTTATTCAAGCCCGTATAAAATCTTGGCCCATATACGCCTATAGTACGGTATACTATAGTTAGGGAAAATTACAAAATTGCCCTTCTTGCAATAAATTGTTGGAGACAAAATAGAGAGAAAAGTCAAGGGAATTTATGAAGGGAAATGATGTAAAGCAAGGGAAATTGGACTTGGCTTCTTTCTCTCTCTCTCTCCTCATTTCTCTCCCTCCCTAATGTGCAGCCCACACTACTCCACGTTTCTCTCTCTTCCTCCTCACTCCCACGTTCTTCTCCCTCTTCTCTTTCTCTATTTTCTTTTCTATTTTGCTTCCAAAAACAGCACCTTGTGCTGCTGTTTTTCCCTCAAACCAGCCACCATCTTAGATCTACACCCCAATGACCATTGACCAACCCATGTCCAAGGTCATAGCTCACACCAATCTTTGAACACTTTCATTACTTGCTATGCTATTTATGCTATTAGCTTTTCCAAATCTAACATAGTAATAAGAAAATTTGCATCATCTCACAAGCATCAGTAAGGCTATGAAGATCATCAATATCATCACATGCTATAAATGTAAGATTATCGAATAGAATGTTCTTCTCATGCTTGATGAACAATAATTCAAGCACAATAGAATTTTATGCGGAAACAGGATAAAAAATAAATCTAACCTCCAGCCATTGTTCAAGTTTGCGTTCGTCGAAAATCCACGGGAACTTTACGGTAATCCGATTGCGACTAGGGTGCACTCTACTAACCCAATCCTCTCGCGTACTAATGGTGTATTCCAAATGAGAGGGTCTGTGTTAGACCTTGTGATTGCCCTTCAAAATTGAAAGTTCATCCTTATAAACCATCTTCCATCAAGACGGTTACTGAATGGGCGGTTGTCATGAAAAGGCACAAAGCATGGAAAAAACCGCACATGGAATAACCGTTCATCAAAAGTAAAAATGTGGGTCAATATTAATAGTAAGTTTTATTTAAAAAACTATACCCCAAAATGTGGGATCACATATAAATATTACAATAAAAACTTGTCCACTTCTCTGACCCGTTAAGAATATGACCAATACGGCACATGCTTAACCATATGAAACATTGTCAAAACATTTGAAAAGAGGGAGAATGAGAAGAATCATCCAAGCACCTATTCATCAAGCTAGCTGAAAGTATCCTATTGAGAGTATGGCTAACGAGGACCATAAGCAAAGCCCAAAGAATCACCTTGGTATCCAAATTGCAGTCCATAATCAAGGTCAACAAACTTTAGGGACCAAAATGAAGAATGCCCTAAAGAATCGAAAACTAAAGTATTTTGATCACTAAATTTCTCAAAAATAATAGACCCAAAAACTAAAGATCTAGAGAAGAAAACTGAAGGAGAAAGACGTGTACCATAGAAGGTTACCACCATCACCACATAGCGCGCATACAGAATAAAAACAATCATCCTCCTTGGCGGTCCTATCCTCAACATTTTCAGGCTTTGCAATATTCTAAACGATCCTAAGAAAACCTTTCTCATAGAAACAAATAAAAGGAAAATGGCAGAAATTACAGAGAAAAGATAATAAGAAAAAAGAAAAAAATAAGATGAAATTCAGCAAGCATTATAATACTAAAAATATAAGCATTATTTAATGTAATGGATTAATGTGGTATCTCTTTGGCTTAGTACTTAAAAAAAAAGGAGTATTGGAGCTTTGGGAGTTTTGACTTTGAATACCATGACATCGTAGAGATTATGTATACCTTTTGGCTAGTACACAAAATAAAGCAGTATTGGAAGTTTTCTCGAATGTTGAACAGTTGTCTAGAAAGATCCTTAGCTATTGAAGTTTCATTTCCCATCCGTTTCCATTGTAGGTTAAATTTGAAGTATGAAATAAATTTAATTGACAACTAGTATCTCCACATATTTTTTTCCTAACTTTTCTCTTTTTAAGCTTGATAAGCTTCTTAATCTCTTTTGTGCTGGGCAGAAATTTCACGCTCAAGTTAATCCAATGTGTGATTGAGAGTTTCCGAATCATTTTGCTCCTTAAGGATGTACTGAATATTTTGATACCAAATATTATAATTGTCATTGTTCAACTTCTTACCCTTATTAAGGTCAACCACAATGGTCATAAATACATAACCAACGCTAGCACATTTTCACATTAACACGCATTTAATTTGCAGCAAAAATGAACTAAATTAATGATACTTCACTGAAACGAAAGTTCACCATGTTCCCAATCGCGAATTGAAATGGGCTTAGGACAACTTAACTCGGGCTAACTCGAGCTCTCCTAAATCCATATTCATAAGTTAAGATTCAAGTTATTAACATATAAATCATTTTCACTTAGAAGAGATCTATTTCTTTGTGAATCGATTATAAACCCAACTAAAGTATTGTGAGATATATTTTACTCTTATGAATTAAAGATTATGAATTCGAAGACTTGATTACGTTAGATTACTTTAATACATTTTCAATACCTTTTCTTTTACAAAAAATATTTTGCAAGCAGCTTGAATCAACTTTCAATTATCTCCTAACATGTAAAGGGATCATGTAGGTGTGCAATCATTAATGAAACACTCAATAATCAAAGCAATAAATAATATACAAAGAAAGGAAGGTATTACTTGCCTTGAAAGCAAGGCAAGCATCTGCAAGGCAAATTGGAAAACGCATATTCAATCAAAATATTAATTCTAATTACTATGAAATTCTACTAAAATATTTTTTGAGTTTTCTGTTATTTAAATGAGAACTAACATGTATATAATGAATGTAATACAAATAATCTAAATGCAATGCAAATGAGGTATGAAATACGTCTGTCCTAACAAGACATGCAATTTCTAATTAAATAAACCTGGCATAGCAAGCAATGTGACATGTAATTTTAATTGAATGACTTGACTCTAGTGATGGACAATAAGTCATATGTAATTACTCTGACATGGCATGCAACACTAATTGAACCACTTTAGGTGACACGCAATTCAATTAAATGAAGCTAGCATATAATTTATTAAGTGAGTTTATGAACATAATTCTATATGAATGCTCATGATATTTTTTTTTTATATTTCTCATTTAAAATTCGGAATAAATGAATATCATAATTTAAACATGTGGTTTAATTTAATAAAAGAATCTAATCGATTCCAAGATAATATTTTTGGTATTTTCTATTAACTTCGAAATTAAAAATTACCCTAAATGAACTATTAAGATAAAGATATTATTTAACTTAAATTAAGAAATAATTTACACTAAATCCTAACCTAAATCCAAAAATCATCCTAATCTTCTAGAATCCACCTAAATATACAATCTACCTAAATTATCCTAACTTAACAAAGAAATGCTATTAAGCATGCATTACAACCTATTCTAGTTCTACCAAAAATCTATCCTTATCTATTAAGAAAGATTACCTAGAATTTCCCTAAAACATGTAAGATTATCTAAGAATCTCACATAATCTAATTGTGAGATTTATTTTATATTTTCTTTATGGAATCAATCAAATATCGCAAAATAATATCCGCACAAGATAATTGCCCAATATTCATTCAAATGTTGAAACAAATAAATCGACGATCATATCCAAATGATTATAGATAAGATGATCATATCCAAATGATTATAGATAAGATGACCAATTTTCAGTCCAAACGATCTCGGCTCAAATTGTGGCGATATGAACATTATTGATTAGGAAAATTTCCTAATTTAAAGGATTTCTTCAATATATAAAGATTTGCAATTATCGGTCAAATATCTAGTTAAATCACAATATCAACCAAATAGATAATAAAAGATTTGAATTAATTTCGGACTAGATAATTACCTAATTTGTGGATACCAAATCCAAACTCGACCACTGCGATGCATGGTCGATCACGGCTTGGGACCGGCGCTCGACAGTGACCACCATGGTGATGTGAGGGGCAGCCGCTCCAGAGTAGGGGGTCGAGGGTACCATGGTGGCTCCGTACAGCAGGTCACCTCGGCGGGCTGTGCAAGACAGCAGGCTCCTTTGTCGGCGCAGGCACGGCAGAGTAGACCAACAACTATCGTGGGAGATCGTAGTGAATTAATACTTGGTCTTTTATTCGGACCAAGTAATCTCCACTAAGAACTCCGAAGTCACGATCTTGTTCTGTCTTCAATCCCTCTTATGTTTCTTCCTCAAGAATTCGAGGGCAAATCTCCAAAATTCACTTCGCAATATGAGACAATTTCCACCGCTTCGACCAAAAATCAAAATAAGTCACGATCTTTCGAAGATGTGAGGGCTGCAGATGGAAGCCGAGGGGACGGCGCTCGTTGGAATCGCTTGAAGACTTGCCTGGTCTGAAGCGTGAAGGGTCGGTGAGCGTGACGATGAGGCTTCGTGAGAGCTGCTGGGGTAATCGCCGGACGGCTGGGGGGTTTGCTGCAGGCCGATCTGGACTTCCCGCCAAGGTTACTGGACGCGATGTTCTCATCCGGAAAACCTGCAAAAACAAAGGAAAAAAAGAAAAGAAGAAGCGAGTCGCTGGTCTCAGCAGAATTGCTAGAAGAACGCCAGGCTTGCAACTAGTGTCGGGATGATTTCGCGATGAAGGAAACACGGTCGACGGGTCTGGCTATGTGCCAGGGAAAGAACTTCTCTTCCTTTTTTGCCTTGAATGTGCACGGTTTCTCCCCCCTCTCGTCTTTTTCGCTGCCCGATCAACACCGGCGTCTTCTCCAAAGTGGTATATCTCAAAGGGGGGCGTTAATCTCGCTCTCGCTCTTTCTCAGAATCTTCTGTTTCTTGAGTGTAAAACTAGGTCTGCCTTTCTTATTATATGGCCTAATGGGCTCAATTAAGCTCAGAGTCCCTTTAACTAAAGCTCAAATTAATCACATGGGCTCAATTAGATAAATTCCAGCCCTAGTCATATAGATTCAATCAAAACCCAGAAACTCTCCCTTTCACCCTGCAATTTTTAGCCTGCATAATGTGCAATGGGCTTGGCCGAATTTCACTGTCTCTGTGGATTCAGTGCAAACAATTCCATTAAGTTCAAAGCCCTTAACTAAATTCATCCACTGCCGGTCCAATGCAAAGTGCAATTAATGAACAAAACTAAATGATTAATGTTCCTAAAAATTATAGGATGTGCAATTATGTTATTTTTGTTTAGGGGCCTAATATTAGTCCTTAATTTCCTATGCAATTTGTCACTAAATAAGTAGTCAAAATTTAGGTGTCAATAAGATCTTTAGATAAAAATAGCAGTTGGAAGGTATGTCAACATATTGTTGATAGAAGCATGAAATTACACATTTGGCAATAGTTAGAAGGCTCGATTGAATTAATGAAAAAAAGATAGAGGACTGCATAAAAAAAAAAGTTAGGGGCTGAAATTGTACTTAACCTAGAAAAGAATTAAACTCAACTATCCTAAAAGCTAGTTGTGTTTGGTTCAGCTTTTATAAAAAATCTCCAAGCCTCTAAAGACTCTTGTGCTAGAGTTGAGGTGTTAGATAACACAATCTCAAAAACCTTTGAGCCAAGTTAGCATTTTTAAGGTCCCTTAGGTCAATACAACTCCAATCTAACATTTGTGTTTTAGCATTTTCGGAATACTATAAGTGAATTTAATGAATTTTATCTTTCAATCTTGCCCTCACTAATATTTTCATATTTCATCGTTACCCTTGATGAAGATTGATGGGTAGGATTTGCTGAGGAGCTATAGAGGAGGCCAGCATAGGTTCACTTGCAATCGCACGACATCGGTGTTGCCTGGCATTGGATTGTGCAACCTCGGTAGCTCTCACCTAGGTTCACGCCAATGCTCAATTTTGCAAATCTGGGATTCATGAAGCAACTGAGGATAGTGGCTTGGCCTTGTGAAGGAGCTAGAGGGATGCCGGCGTGGGGTCACGCCACCTCGACAACCCATCACCTTGGGGGCACGACGACAGCAGCTTGGCATGTGACGCTCACCTCTGGTCCAAATCTAGCTTACCTGAGGTCACGTGATCTTGATGTCACCTCACCTAGGGTCACTCGACCTCGGTGGTTCCACTCACGACACTTACCTCTTTTCCTAGGTCTGGTTTGCCTCTGTTTCCAGGTATCAACCCTCAAAATTCCTGTATTAAAAAATCCCAGCTCAATGTTTTCACTGGTCGAGACCAGTCTCACCATCACTGATTGATTGAGATGCATGCCCCGTGTCAACTACAACTAAGACACTTGAGAACCAGATCAAGCTTCAATAACCAGCAGAAGACGCGAAATCCATTTACTTGCGTACTGCTTCGCGTGCTCGATGCAATGGGCAGAAACATATAATTGTCATGGCAATTTACTCAGTCAAAGAAATCGGGTTTTGTTTATTTGCTTTACAAGAAACCTTAGTCTGAAGCAAGTAGTGTATACCAAACACCGGGGTTGGGACACCAGAAGTGCCATTACTTTCTTACGGCGTTCATTTTAGTGCCAAAACTTTTTTTTTCTCACTTGAGTGTCACTTATGACGTGGCCACCAAAAAAGCTAACGTGGCGCCAGTGAACAATATTTTAATATATTTTAATGTATTTATTAACTTTTTTTATTTTATTTTATTTTTTTTGTTTTTTTTTTTTTTCTTTAGGGCCGGCGGGGTTGCCTGAGCTCGGCCGGCCGCTGGCAAAGGCCGTCGCAGCCTCACCCGCGGTCGGCCAGCCCAGACATGCAGAAAAAAAAAGAACCTGGATTCTGGGTTTTGAAAGAAAAACGCAGAAAAGAAGGAGCTGTGATTCTGGGTTTTTGGAAGACTGAATAGAAGAACCAAGAGGGGCAGCGGGAGAGAAAAATGCAGAGGAAGAAACGGAAGAAAAAAGGCAGAAGCGAAGCGAAGTTGCAGATCGCAGAGAGGAAGGCTTCCGCCGCTCAGTCTGGATGGGTATCTCCCGGGACTCCATGCACAAGAGGTGCTCCATCGGTAGCAAAAAAAAAGACCAGGAGGAAGAGGGAGCACGGGAGTTTGGTTTTGCTGGTCAAAAAGGAGAATGCGGGTCGGTTTTCTAGGTTTTTGAAGAAAAAAATAAATTTGGGCTGGCCGGCGAGACCCTCGCCAACCGCGAGCGAGGCAACAAGGCCTTTGCCAGCGGCCAGCCGAGCTCCGGCGGCCCCACCTCAAGCCTTTGTGGCCGAAAGCGAGGGTTTTGCGGCTAACAAGGGTCATTGGTGACCCTTTCGCTGGCCTTAAAAAAAACAAAAAAAGCAAAAAAAAAAATCGAAAAAATTCCAAAAAGAATAGAAACGGCATCGTTTTGCATGAAAAATCCATGTCGGCGTCGAAACTTATTAAAAAAAAGAAAAAAATCATTAAAAAATTCCATGTATGTATTTTGGCCGGAAGTGGCACTTAACTAAACGATTTTAATCCGATTTGGTACTCAAGTGAGTGAAAAAAAAAAGTTTTGGCATTAAAGTGAGCGCCGTACAAAAGTAATGGCACTCCTAGTAGTGCACTTGCCACCCAAACACCTTTAGTCTAAAGCAAATTGTGTTCACTATTTGCCTTTTTAAGAAAATCCTTTAATCTAAGGTCTTTTGCATTTATACAATGATTTTGAGAACCCTATTCATAGGAGGAAATAGTCCTATAAGAGTGCTCGAGTATTGGTGTAATCTCTGAGGAGTTAATTGAGTGGTCGAACACTTGATTCGTATGTGATGAATCTTTATGTTAATTCATGTTGGTGTTTGTGAATGGAACTGTAATCCCCATGAACCAACAATTTGTGTGGTCCGGAGAGATTAGTTTAGTAAAAAATTCGGATAATCAATCCTTATCTACTTGAAGTGGAATAAATAAATAAATAAAAAAATCATATTACTCGCAATAAGTAGGTGATCCTAGGAGTAGGAGCACAAACATTAGATAAGGCGGAAGAATTGGGAATAACACATGCACTTAATACAAGCATTGAATTATTTAACGACAAGGTCAGAAGGTTCCTCACTCCTCACTCCTCGCCACTCACATGATAGTAGTAAACTGATGGGGATTGGACTGACTACCTCCCACATTCCCGTGATTTCATTGGAGAAAAAGGGTACAAATCCCATAAAATGGCGCCCTTCATGTCATGATATACGGATCGAATTTCACACCTGTGCGTCCTTGGAAAGAGACGGCTATACGTCTTGTGCTTTTCTAGGCAGATGCAGTTTAGATGCGGTAGAATATTGCTGATGAACGCGAGAAAAATTGACTCCGGATGGATCCAATCTCCATGATCAAAGAATTAGAGTCGTTGGTCAAATTCCAGCAGTTGATTAAGGACGCGATTTAACCAGAACATGCACTATTGACCATTCCGTGGCTACAATTTGCTTGATGGTTCAAACAAGATGTTGATTCATGGAATTTCCCCCTAATTTTAGATCGCAGGACAACTAGAAACATTGAAAAAGATGTTGACGTCGCTTTATATTCAGACTGTGTAGGCAATCTTGAGAAACATATGATGATGTTGGCTCATAATGGACAGCTACCCTTTTTCGCGAGCCCATCCCTAAACCGTTCGGGTGCAATGATGAGTTCTTTCAGGGATTATAGAAGTTGTCCTGTACAGCTTAAGCAAGAAGGTACGAGACAACATAGGAAAAGAAAAAAGCATTGAGAGAGAGCGAGAGGGGAAGAGAGAGAGAGAGAGAGAGAGATAAAAACTGATATTTGTCTGAGTAAGCTCATAGTGCACACTGCCTCGCGGTTGGTCAAGTAAGGGGAGAACCCACAATCAAATGTAGCAAAAAAAAAAAAAGAGAGAAAAAAAAAACACCAGCCGTCAAACTGTGAAGAGGTCCAATCAATGCTCTCTAATTCCCCCTCTTCACGGGAAGAGGAGGAATGCTCTGCTCATGCCTGAAGAAGTTATCAGGGTCAAACCTGGTCTTGACCTGAACCAACCTGTAGAAATTGCTCTTGAAATACCTCAAACCCCAAGAACTCGCCTCCGTCAGGCTGTTGACACCTTTCTTGTTCATGCCCAAATCGAGGTCCCTGTAGTTTACGTAGGCTTCTCTAGGATTTTGGGACACGTAAGGCCCCATGTAGTCATACAGCTTCCTGATCCAGCTCATGTGCCTGGCCATGCTCTTGGTCCCATCCTGCCAGGTCGCCACATACTGGATCTTGAACAGTGTGCCACACCGGTGCGGGAACGGTGAGGCAGACTCAGGGATCCGGGCCATCGCCCCGCCGTACGGGTTCCATATCATGAACGGGATTTCCTCCTGCAAGTATATCTTCCACAGGCCCAAGAGGCCCTTCACGGAGATCGGAGTCCTCACGAAGTCGGACTTGGCCTTGAAGTAGTTTCGGAACAGGGGTTTCCCCTGGAGGAGGACCTCCGGGGCTGTCGTGTTCGGGTACCCTGCGATGTACAGGACTGAATCGATCCAGCTTGTCTGGACACAGTCGGCTCGCGTCAGGCCCAGCTCCGGGAAGCGCTTGCCCATGATTCTGAGGAGGGTATCCGGGTCTCCTAGGAAGAGGGCGTTGTAGGAGGTCATCACTGTCCGGTTCGCCGTAAGCTCGGCACTCGAGGCCTGGATGATGACTCTGATGAAGAGCCTGTCATCGAGCTTCGGTGCTACCTTTTGCCATTTGTACAGGATCTTGGTCGCGCCCTGTTCGAGGGTCTTGGTGACTGTGAACACGGTCACAGTCTGAGGCACATTGACCAATTTCAGCTTCCAAGCCAGGATTACGCCGAAACTGCCTCCGCCGCCTCCCCTGAGTGCCCAGAACAGATCCTCCCCCATCGCCTTCCGGTCAAGAATCTTTCCCTTGGAATCGACCATTCGGACGTCGATGACGTTGTCGGCTCCAAGCCCGAACATCCTCATCATTGACCCATAGGCCCCGCCGGTGATGTGGCCCCCGACGCCCAAGCTCGTGCACAGGCCCATCGGGAACCCGTGGACCTTGCTCTTCTGGGCGATCCGGTAATAGACCTCCCCGGTCGTGGCCCCTGCCTGGGCCCACGCCGTTCCCCGGGGGATGTCCACCTGGATGGCGCGGAGGCGGGACATGTCGAGCACGAGGAAGGGGGACTCGTTCTGGGACACGTACGAGACCGCCTCGTAGTCGTGGCCCCCGCTCCTGACGCGGAGGGCGAGCCCGAACTGCCTCGAGCAGAGGACAGCGGCCTGGACATGGGCCTTGGTCAGCGGGGTGAATATGATCACGGGCTTCGGCGCTGTCGGGAGCAAGTACCGGAGGTTGTTCGCCGTGGAATTGAGGACAGAGGTGAAGGCAGAGACGTTATTCGGGGTATAATACGCGGAAAGAGGAACGGAATTCTTGGAATTGGTCGAAAGGCAACGAAAGAAGGTCTGCTGAATCGCGGGAGTGGCAGATATCCATGAAGATGATAAGATTACGAAGAGGAAGAGGATCTGGGAAAGCAGCAGAGAGCTGCGAAACGCCATTTTTCAGGACGGTTTTGCTCGTGCTCTCTCTCTTCAATCGATCCTGTCGAACAAGCGTTTAGTGGGCTGTGCATATATAGTGGATTTCCATGGCCTAGACGACGTGGCGATGATCTCATGCGAACATCACTTCCCAGGTCTTCAAGGTCTTCGCTTACTTTAATGTGGGGTCGTTAAATGAAATTATTGCAGAACTTCTGGTAAAAATGCATTATTCGATTGGAGTCCAATCGTGGAACCAAGGAGAAGGTAACGATCTCACCACGTGAACCTAATAAGACATAAGCATAAACATATATGAATTGACAGGTCTAGAGCGGGTTGTTTCTGAGGCAGGAATTTACTTTCCACTTTCGAAAATTTGAAATTAGGAACCAATCTGATTGTACTTGGAATGAACCTGTCGGTTCCAGGTCGGTTTTGGTTCTATCATGGCAAAATTATTGCATAAATTAAACATTTTCCTTGTAGGCGTGGTAGTTCGGCTAGCTAAAGTAATGTCTTTTTAGGAGAAAAATTGAAATAGGAAAACCTTTATTCATGAATTAATTATATTCTTCAAGATGGCCTAAAAATAAAAATGTCTCCTGATGAAATCTCTAGTTCCCGGTACTCATTCTTTAATTACCATGAACAGAATGTGTACATAAAAAACCTTTACGACTTGTGCTGGTTCTTTTAATTAGTTGCCAAGCTCGTGTAAATATAGTGGACGACTTGTGCTCATCCATTACGACTCGTGCTTTCCCTTAAACTATCTTAAAGTTTCTCTTTTAATTACTAAATTTCCCAATTTCTAAGGATATCCCATTAAAAGATAGTTTGAAGAAAGTTCCTAAGAAAATGTCCAAATGTCAAATTATCTTCAAGTTTCTCTTTGAATAACGTAAAGTAGACATCAATTTTGACATATTCTCGAAGGTGGTTTTATATCTTGTCATTGCCATCTCTGTTCTGCTACAATACCAACACTCTGACCATTGGAGCCGCCGGAAACACCACGACCGGTGGCACTGCTAGCGCCTCCCTGCCACTCATCCACCATTCTACCACACTAAGCTTCTAACTCAACTGATGAGAGTGCTTCTCAAACATTCGTCCTGCCGTATCAATTTTTGATGTTTGAATGGAGCAGATGAAAGTAGGTCTCAACATACTTCAGCAATTTAGGAGTTTTGGCTTAAAGATGATCGATTAATGAAGTCGCATGTAGACTGAGGGTTATCAAATATATCAATACAATCAGTATTGACAAGTTTAAGTTTTCAGCAGTTAATAAGCTTCTCAAACCATTCCTTTTGTCAGAAAAACTGAATGGAAAAGCAACTTTTCCCAAGATCACATCACACCTGATAAAATTACATTCACAATTGGCACTAGGAATAGCATTGGGGCCAGGCGTTCCTGGGAATAAGAATTGGCCCGGAGGTCATTGCCTTTCGACCTCTGATATGGGGTTCGCCATGAGAGAGAGAGAGAGATAGAGAGGAGCTGTGATGGGTAGGCGACAGTGCTGTCATGGCCGAGACGGACAAGATGGTGATTCTAGGTTAGTTGGAGGGGATGAACACCAAAAAGAGACCGCTGCCCTTCAAAGTTTCCAGGATTGGTGTGTCATTTATGTCAGGCTAATTTTACACCCCTGAATATAGAAGGATCATCTCCCATCTAAAAATTGAAGTATAATTAGAGTCAATGGATTCTCCCTTTTGAAATCTATACATGATTTGCTTCACTGGACAGTTTAAAGGAGAGGGAACAACAAAACTGACATGACTCTCCAACTATTAAAGCAATTTAGTGATACCTAAAAAGATCGACACTCGGCATCTTTTTAACTGTAGATAAAGAAGATTGAAAAAAAAAAGTTCTAGGACAGAGGGATTTGCCCTTTATTAAATTGCCTATTAGCTCGATACTATCAAAGGCAGCGTCTTCGTCTCATACGATGCAAGTTGCAGTTGCAGGATGAATTATTACTTCATTAGATCAGTTCAAAGACTATGGTGTATACTTTAGAGTAGTGGAGCATCATAAGATGTGAAATCACTTATAAATATAAAAGAGAAAAGAGAAAAGGTGTATAATACTATATAATACTAATTTCTAAATTACCTACTATAGTCCTTCATTTATGGTATTTTTAAAAAGTTAGAAGAGAAAAGAAAGTGAATATGGTTGTGCTAGCATCACCACCCTCTGCAGCATGACGGTGTGATGGTCAAAGGATAAACACAATTTCTCCAATACAAGCACATGGAAATTTCCTAGCGAAACACTGACCCTCTCTCTCATGAAAAATGTGTGGCTGAGCATTAACCCTTCATTTTCCAAACTATTGGTATGGTTAGCCAAGCATTGTCCAAATGAAAAAGTCTACCTTGACAGCTCCATTTCCATGTTCAGATAGTTTGGATTCATTGATCACTCAAAATGCCCGTGAACTTTCTAAGTTGGACTGCCGATCTATTTGATCTTGAAATATAATATTTCGAGATTTTACTATCATTAAAGATGGCCTATAATCCTAAAAAATCCCCAACTTTAACTCTAATATCAATTATATCCTATTTTTTTTTTTGTCTCATGAAAAACAATGGTTTAATATTATGAAAAATTCTAAACCGGTACACCTATGATAATTTTTTTCTGAAATGACCATAAAAAGAATCTAAACTAGTACACTTATAATAAATTATTCCAAATTATGACAGCAAAAAATCCCAAACTAATACATTTATGACAAATATACCCTCCATTAAATTGAATTAATACCACAAAAAAAATCATAAATATAGTATAACTATGACAAACAAAGAGTAAAATCCAAATTTAGTACATCGGTCAACTATTACATATTATTCAATTCAACAATTTGATAGAAAAATTTAACGGAAACTAACAGAGGGTAAATTTATCACAAATGCACTAGTTTTGTCAAAAGTGTATTAGTTTGGGGGTTTTTGGTAGTCAACAAATTAATTTGTGGTAAATTTATTAAGGTTGTATCAATTTAGGATTTTTTGTAATATTAACTAAAAAGCCATTAACATTTACTTGAGTCTCATATATGCTTTGTTAACCTTTTGTCCAAAATCCTCCTTAGTGATCCTACGTGGTATTCAACATTATTGCTCTAGTCCCCCAATTTAAGACCCAAAAAGACGTTTTATGGAAAGGAATTTCCATGCTAGCTGCCAGCTAAACAACATATTCTTGGATTTGAAAAACTAGAGCAATTAGGATAGGCTTTTTTTCAATTGCTCTTACTTATAAGAGAGTATTCCTCTCATCTCACTTTGGGATTTTCGATTTTGCAATCAGTCATCAATCTCTTATGCTTGAGAGTCTTCCATTTCTCATCGTCAGAGAGCTAACACTCAAAATGCTCGAACAACTCAAAATGCTCGAACAACTCACGTTTGTGAGTTTTTCACTAAATATTTTACATGGAGGTTTAATAGGGACAGATTTAGGGCTCAAGTAAAAACTGGTAATTTTTTCATAAGACAAAAAAATGTTTATAATAGAATTAAAACTGGACCTAAAATTAGGATTTTTGTATGGGCAAAAGACATATTTAGAGAAGTATTGAGATCGGACATGTGGGGCGTTTTGTAGGGCAGCACACCTATTAAAGACTGAATGCTTCAACTACCCACTTGACTTAAATGCTGTCTGTTGTCGTACATAACTTGAACAATAGTTTATTGATTAAATGCTGCATTACGAACCAACGATAGTTTCTCTTTAAAGTTGGTTGATTGCTGAGGAGTTCTCATGAGTTTGACTTTTGGGGTCACATCGATTCATTTGAACTTCTTTAGATTTTTATTTTTTATAACTGTGAATGCAAGTGGCAGTTCATTATCAACATTTCTTGTTCTTTCCAGTACACAGAAAACAATTCATTCTCCTCCTTTGCACCAGTTTTTTCGGAGAAGCCACTCAAGAAGTTTCATGATTTACTTCCAGAACAACTTCTCGCGCATTACTAATCTTGGAAGTCCATCCCATATAAAAGTAGACATCATTCATGATACATTTTCCAAAGGATTGTTAACTCATATATTATAAACACGTTATTGATGCATATTTCAATGGTTTAAATTTATAAAATATTTTGCGCAGGTTTTGAATTCTAATCTTTCTTGATTCTTTTTTTTTTTTTTTTTGCCTCTCTTTGATATATTTCTATGCTTTGATTATAGGTTAAAATTCAATCTATGCATGAGGGGAGTATCAAATTATTTAAATAATAAATTAAACATTCATCTAATAATTTAAATTTTTGAGTAAAAATGTATTCAATTGAATTTATTAAGGTTGTATCAATTTAGGATTTTTTGTAATATTAACTAAAAAGCCATCAACATTTACTTGAGTCTCATATATGCTTTGTTAACCTTTTGTCCAAAATCCTCCTTAGTGATCCTACGTGGTATTTGACATTATTGCTCTAGTCCCCAAATTTAAGACCCAAAAAGACGTTTTATGGAAAGGAATTTCCATGCTAGCTGCCAGCTAAACAACATATTCTTGGATTTGAAAAACTAGAGCAATTAGGATAGGCTTTTTTCAATTGCTCTTACTTATAAGAGAGTATTCCTCTCATCTCACTTTGGGATTTTCGATTTTGCAATCAGTCATCAATCTCTTATGCTTGAGAGTCTTCCATTTCTCATCGTCAGAGAGCTAACACTCAAAATGCTCGAACAACTCACGTTTGTGAGTTTTTCACTAAATATTTTACATGGAGGTTTAATAGGGACAGATTTAGGGCTCAAGTAAAAACTGGTAATTTTTTCATAAGACAAAAAAATGTTTATAATAGAATTAAAACTGGACCTAAAATTAGGATTTTTTTTATGGGCAAAAAACATATTTAGAGAAGTATTGAGATCGGACATGTGGGGCGTTTTGTAGGGCAGCACACTATTAAAGACTGAATGCTTCAACTACCCACTTGACTTAAATGCTGTCTGTTGTCGTACATAACTTGAATAATAGTTTATTGATTAAATGCTGCATTACGAACCAACGATAGTTTCTCTTTAAAGTTGGTTGATTGCTGAGGAGTTCTCATGAGTTTGACTTTTGGGGTCACATCGATTCATTTGAACTTCTTTAGATTTTTATTTTTTATAACTGTGAACGCAAGTGGCAGTTCATTATCAACATTTCTTGTTCTTTCCAGTACACAGAAAACAATTCATTCTCCTCCTTTGCACCAGTTTTTCGGAGAAGCCACTCAAGAAGTTTCATGATTTACTTCCAGAACAACTTCTCGCGCATTACTAATCTTGGAAGTCCATCCCATATAAAAGTAGACATCATTCATGATACATTTTCTAAAGGATTGTTAACTCATATATTATAAACACGTTATTGATGCATATTTCAATGGTTTAAATTTATAAAATATTTTGCGCAGGTTTTGAATTCTAATCTTTCTTGATTCTTTTTTTTTTTTTTTTTGCCTCTCTTTGATATATTTCTATGCTTTGATTATAGGTTAAAATTCAATCTATGCATGAGGGGAGTATCAAATTATTTAAATAATAAATTAAACATTCATCTAATAATTTAAATTTTTGAGTAAAAATGTATTCAATTGAATATGTGCTTTTTGTTTTTGTTTGACCAATTTGATATGTTGACCAACTCAAACTTTGGTTCTCCCTTGGTTAAATCTAGAGATGAGATGTGAGGCTTATGTTATGTGGATCCAACAAAAAAATGGCAGGTCTAACCCCACTTAAATTGAATATGTGGTTGTAATTTTTCTCATATAATTATAGTCTTGTTCTACCAAGTAGTTTAGGTTTTTGGGGAAAGCGGTTTGTCTTACATTTTATTAAAAGAACATGTTAAGGGTTCAAATCCTGATGCTCCCTTCCTCTTGCTTGTTATTCCTCTTATCTTGCCTGTTTTCCTATTATTATAAATACATTACTGGCACATTTCATTAACAGGTTGCATTATTAAAGCAGTTCATATCATTCCCACAAAATTTTATGAGGGCAATTTTGATCTACGAATAGAATTTACCATCCCTTTGTCGCTGTTTTTCCTTCATCCGAAATTTCATAACAATAGTCCTCAAAAGTCAAGTCCACTCCGGCACTAGATCTCGATCCATAAACTAGGGAGACAGGCCAATGCTCACATATTCCATTTCAATTAAAGTTCTCCCAAATCGTACTCGCGAAGTAAGCGTGGCTAATCAATTTTTTTCTCTCGTCCCCAAAATAGCGGAGCACGAAGTTAGCGTCCACTACCGAAAATCAAAATTGGGATCACTGCATACCCTTCGCTCAATCTTTTCCCAATTTGAGGAGGCGATGGAAAAGGAACACATGGGACCTGTGCAAGGGTTAAGCTTTGTATTGATGGTGGAGGACACTCTACGCCATGCAAAAAGAATTAGGGTTTGTCGCCAAGGAAGAAAGAGGTAATTGTCTTCTCGTGTTGCAAGCAAGTCCACAAAATCATGTTGCTCTCTTGCAAGGATTTTACCGGAAAGGAAGGCGCCCTCTCTCTTCTTATATTGTTCAATAAAAAAATCCAGTCATATCATGATTGTTACGTCCCGTCCACTCCTTACTATGATATGCATATATTTATCTGTAAAGTTGAGTTGAGAGTGTCACCCTCGCAGCAGAATTTTGCCAGACAATCAAGACTTACCCCAAGCAGAAGGTTATCATTTGGGTACTTCTTTAGAGGATTTATTTAATTTGAGAACAGGACTCAATTGTTGCAACTAGCATTAATATTACGACAAAGGCGGCAGCTCTACAAACGAGACAGAGTAAGAAATATATTGCAGTAATAGAATTTTAGCGATAAAATTATGTGATTCGGTAGTGTACTTACTCCACAATGAGAGATTGACGAGATGGTTTGTCTATAATCAATGTTTGGCTGAAAATTTACCAAGAACAACATTTCAAATGTGGATGGATCAGTGATCGACAAAGGTTGCGAATGGTCTTCTGTTGTTTTTGAATAAGAAAGTAAATGATAATGAATTTAAAGTATTGAGATTAGAGATAATTGTGTCCCACCATGTAAATTGCATGAAAGTAAAGATAAAGACAGATTTAAAGAAGAACATTGTGATTGATTGAAGGGGGGCTTTACAAAGAATACACTGGAGTACTTATAACCCAAAATTGGCATCACACCGGGATGGCTAAAACCATGATTATTGACTCCACTACTCAATGATTGTTGACTCTACTACTTGACGGTCATTGACTCCATTACTTGATGGTTATCAATTCAACTACTTAACTATTATTGGTTCCACTACTTGACAATTATCGACTCCACTACACGATAGCGATTGACTCCACTATTTAATAGTTACTAACTCTACTACTTGAAAATTATTGACTCCACTACTTTAATGGTTACCTCTTTGATGATTTAATCCAGTGTTGTCAACTCCGTTACTTAACAGTTATATTGCCTCTACCTGGCTAGGCTCTTTCGACACAGCAATGAGTCAGTTGATCGATTTCTTACTCAGTTTAAGAAGATTAAGAATATATGCCTCACTTCACTGTCTAAAAAAGAATTTACAAATTTGATCTTTCATGGGTTGAAATTTAATTTAAGAGAAAGATTTGAAGGCTGAGGCTTTGGCAATTTATTTCAATTGGCAATAACAAGAGTGTCTAAATATGAGCAATTACTTAAAGACAAAAATAAAGAATTACGTGAAGACTTCATAAGAAATGTAGCTTTAGTGAAAAACTATAAGTGATATGATGAGTCTAAACGAGATGAAATTTGTAAGGAAAAATCGAATTTGCCAATGAGTGACCTTTGATTATCTAAGTTAAAAGAAATGAACGATCATTAATCATTTAATTTTTCAAACGGGAGCATATGTTGACACCAAAATATGCCTAGGTGTTCAGTTGACATTCTCATATGCAACCAACAAAGAGTTAAATTTCAAGGATGTGCCAATGCAGTAGAGTCTAGTACCTCTTCATAGTCCTTTGAAGGAGGAAAGATGATTAGAATGACAGATGAGGAATTTGCTAGATACAATCAATTCCAGATTTCCTCATCCGTCTTTCTGTCTTTACCTAATCACACATTGAATTAGGTTGTGGATTAGTACACTCAGTGCAAGTAATTTTCAACAAAGAAAAAGGAAATATAACACGTCTCAAATATTCTTTTGTTCCTGCTACTCCGAATTAAGCTATAAATCAACCAATATGTTTAATGATCAATCGTTCATCTTCACTAGTAAAGACGACAAAGTCGGGAGTTGTGAAACCTCTTGGAAAAGGCAGATTATCAACTCACTCACGATAAGGTTATAAACACGCCTAATAATTCCTCTATTTGAACCCATTTCTTGTCAAACTTCTTCGGCAAATTGTGTTGACCATCTATGGATTTGGTTGGCCTCCTTTCCGGCTAAATGGTGATGATGGCCTCGCTGGATTTCTACGTTGACATTAATTGGTAAGTTAGGCCTAAAAAGAATGTTGACATTTGGTGTTGCCTTAACGTTTTCTGACCTGAATTTTTTTCAATTTCTGGTATTTTTGACCGGTCTATCAATCAATCTGGTTTGCCGATTTGTTATTACCGACTAGATTATGCTTCCATCATTAAAAACAGAGGAACTATGAACATATCTTGATACTATTAGATTGGCTTGGAATGGTGGTAGTTAATTGGACGATCTTGGCCTTGACAGAGCATCATTCACAGCATTGATGGCTATTGGCTTGATCGCATTTGACATGTAGCTTACAATGAAATTAGCCTTATCATTTTCTTATTCTTCAAAAAATCTTCTCTAATCTACATTATACTTGGATTTGGTGCAAGTAGCTCCAACGGTTCTTCACTAAGGTGCCTTAGAAGATTGACATCTCCCTATCGATAACCCTCTGCCACTCTTCTAGTGGTCAAAAACTTAGAGTATGTGACAACCTCATTGTTAGTTTGCGGTAATTCATTATTGTTGCCAATAGGACTGTCTAACTCTTGTCAATTTATGGTTCTTCCCATTATAGTCTTATCGAATCAACATAATCTATCTCACAAAGCATGCCAAAAAGATGTTTTGTCGAAAAGTTACCAACGAAAAACCTTTCAAAATGTGGCTGGATTAGTCATCAACAAAGGTTGCAAAGGTACCAAGACTAGAGACAATTGTGCCTAACAATTTAAATTGTAGAAAGTAAAGATAAAATAAATTTACAGAAGAGCATTGAGTTTTGTGATTGATTGGGAGGAGGGTTTACAAAAGTATACTTGGGTTATTTATAATCCATAATTGTAGTTGTACAAATAGTTACCCAAATGGCTAAAACCACTAATATCAATTTCGCTACTCAATTGTTATCAATCCCACTACTTGATGATTGTCGACTCCACTACTTTGACAGTTACACCTAAGATTGTCGACTCCATTACTTTATGGTTATGTCACCTTCACTTCTTTGACAATTACCTCTTTGTCAATTGCATTTGAAAATGTATAATGAACACTTTGACATTTTTTGGTGTCAAAATCAGTATAAGATGACAGTATAATTGTTCAATCACAAGCAATTATAAGTGTTATCTAAACCTAGATCAAATCAAACTCACAAGAATCAATGACAAGAAAGAAAAAATCTTACACTCTCGACTCTCTTGGATGATGGCTGTGAATACTCTTAATGGTTCTCACTTTGCATTAGAGACCAAACTCAACAACAGAATATTGAAATATAAAATTGATTGGTCGCATACTATACATTAGTGTATGCTTGTTCTTTATAACTTGATATACCATATGAGATAAATGATAGGTGATGATTTTTAATTGGCAGTCCAGTTAACACGCATGAACAAAATTAAGCTTTTAAATTGCACCAAAACCAGCAATATTTCAACTGGTCCCAAAGAAGAGTGGACGAACAAGTCAACTTCAAAATGTTGCAGTTACATATGAGACTTAATTCCATTTATTAACAAATGCTTGCAGCTTCTTTAGTAAGGAACCTATGAATAGATGCAATAAGCACTAAAAATGCAATTGACTTCCTAATAAAATTGTTAATACTAAGCAACATTTTGTACTATACAATAACATAAACATGGGGAAGGGAGTTAACACTATATACCGCAAGACTTTACCTTTAACTACCTCATTTATCTTCAAAAATATTTTTCTCAATGCACAAAATTAGAAGGTACCGACTTCAAAGTTATGGGCAAATCCCTACGATTTAATTATTACATTAACTTTTTTTCTTTAATTCGGATCCTTATCAATTCTATAGATTTAAAAAATAATGCGACATAGTTATGATGAATATCAAAATCTTTTCTTGCCATTTCAGGAAATGTCATTTTGCGAAACTGTCATTCGCTCTAGTTTTAAGATACCTACCGGAGACAATCATATCATACCATTTAAATTGTAGGAAAGTAAAGATAGAAATAAATTTGTAAAAAACCGTTGAGCTCCATGCTTGACTAGGAGGCGAGTTTACAAAATGTATATTTGGGGTACTTATAACTGATAATAAACGTTCACACAAACAGCTAAACCATGAATATCAACTCCACTACTTGATGGTTATCGACTCCACTACTTTGATTACTACCTCTTTGGTTGCATTCAAAATTGGCGACTTCGTTACTTGACGGTTTTGTCACCTCACTTCCTTGATGGTTACCCCTTAATCAATTGCATCCAAAAATGTCAACTGAACACTTGGACATTTTTTGTGTCAAAATCAGTAAAGATGATATTACAATCGCTCCATCACAATCACTTTGCAAGAGTTTTCTATACTTAGATTAAATCCAAATTCACAAGAATCAAAAACAAGAAAAGAAATTTTTTACACTCTTTAACTCTCTAGGATGACAATTGTCAATACTCTTTGTGGCTCTCACAAGTTTCATACATACTAGGAGCACTCACTTTGCACTAGAGAACAAACTCAACAGCAAAATATTTAAGAGAAATAATTATGTGATAATATTTAATCTACTACGAGAATAACAGTCTATTTTGGATCACAAAAAATTAAATAATAAGTTATTATAAATTATTGTGAGACCCACTTCTTAAAAAATTTATGAATCATAACAAACTATTATTTATACAATGTCCAAAAACTGTTATGTTAGCAAAATTCAATTATTTAAATATAAAAAACTATGAGTCATTCTCTATCGTGAGTATGGACTTCAACTTCAATAAGGAAAAAATTGGGAAATTAATTTCTCTTTTTACATCACCACGGTCCAGTCGGCACCAATTTTGACTTTCCTAATAGGGTCTGCGTTCCATTATAATTCGATTATGATTCGGATTTTAAATTAATATGGATTAACTTCGAGCAATAATCAACAAAGTATTACATTAAAGTGTGAGGGGGAAGAAAGTGCCGCGCAACCCATTGTAATACAACTCGAATGCACCTCTTGTATCCAACCTACTTGTGTGAAAATGTAAGAACGATAAAGGGGAGGGTTTACGATAATCCGAACTATTTATTCATCTCAAAGTTTAAGCTATCTAAAAATTCTTAATCAATACATTTATCAATTTGTAACCTTTTAAATGTTCATCCCTAAATTTGACTCATAACCAACATCGATTTACTCTAACGTTATGTTATGTTTCACAGAAAATCAATCATTTGAAAAATAATTTCCTAAAAATAATAACTTTTATTGTTCACAATAATAAATTAATGAAAAATATTTTCATTATTACTTATATCGTTTAGATAAATGAAGCCAACATAAGGGTCAACCCCTTCAATAGCTAACTTTCATATTTTTTGTGTATTTTAACTTTCAATTAATGAAAATTCGATTATTGATGGGGCAAAAAGTTGAAGGGTTGATACCACAAAAAAAAAAAAAAAAAAACCTCAAATTGGTACATTTATGACGAATTTATCCGAAATTAATTTTTTATCATCAAAAACTCCAAACTAATTTTTTGACTACCAAAAACCCCAAATTGGTATGGTTGTCACAAATTTACCATCCATAAGTTTTTATTAAATTTGGTTAATCCTACAAAAAAATCCTAAATTAGTATAACTATGACAATTAGAAGGTAAAATTCCAAATTAATATATTTATTAACTTTCACGTGTCATCCAACTTAGCAATTTGACAGAAATTTAGTGGTAACTAACGAATAGTCAAATCTTTATAGGTATATTAGCTTGTGATTTTTTGTGATCAAAAAATTAGTTTAAGATATATTTTTATATATGTATTGATTTGGGATTTTTCATGATATTAATCTAAAGTTTAAATTTGTTTGTTTTAAAATTTGTGGATGGTCAGACGACTTACCAGTAAGCCATTTTCTTTATTGGTGTGTACATGCAGGTAGGGTAAGATAAAATTAATTGGTTGCAGTGTATGCGTGTTCTTTATTTATAACTTGATCTACCACGTGAAATAAGCATTATAGGTGATGATTTTTAATTGTCAGTCCAGTTAACACGCATGAACAAAATTAAGCTGTTTAATTGCTCCAAAACCAACAATACTTTAACTGGTCCCAAAGAAGAGAGGGCGAGCGAGTTAACTTCAAAATGTTGCAATTGCATGTGAGACTTAATTCCATTTATTAGCACATGCCTTCAGCTTCTTAAGCAAGGAACCTCTGAATAGATGCAATAAGCACTAAGAAATGCAATTGACTTCCTAATAAAATCGTTAATACTAAGCAACATTTTGTATCTATACAATAACAAAAACAGAGGGAAGGGAGTTGCCACTTTTTACGGCAGGACAATAGCTTTAACTACCTCATTTATCTTCAAATATTTGAGGTACCGACTTCAAAGTTATGGGCAAATCCCTAAGATTTAATTATTATAATACCTTTATTTTATTAAAATCCTGTCACTTATAGAGACTAAAATAATCCGAGCAGTTATTACAACCATCAAAATCTTTTCATGCCATTTCATGAAATGTCATTGTGAAACTCTCTCGTTCACTCTATTAGAATATTTAGATATTAAAATGCATCATTCAGTTAAAAGTTTAAGTTTTTGAACAGTTAGCATCAGTCTCATGGAATTTCACATAGTATTAAAGCAAGAGTTCCCAAATTCATATTTTCCAAGCCCCAATTAGCCCTCCCGATCACAAATTTCAATGCTTTACACTTAGGCCAAAACCCAACCTACATGCGAGAGAGAGTATTAGAATATTAAATCACACATTCATCTTAACCTTTAACACAATTATCAATGATTCTACAAAATCTGACATGCTAAATGTAGTTTAGTGGCTAATGTGACTATTTGTCACAAAACCTCTCTCTCTCATCTTATTGTTCTCTGTTTTTTATGTATACCCCCGTCTATTTCTCTCCTTCGAATAGTTTATCTTTTTATCGACCAAAAAAAAAAGAAAAATAGTTTATCATTAAAAAAAAACTCATTTTAAACTTAAAAAGTTGCATGTGGGGTATTAATAAACGGTGAGACTTAGAAATAAAATATATAAATGTCTTTCATAACCATCCGCGATAGGCATTAAAGTGATCGAAATGTTCAAAAAAACATTAGCAAGTTGTATCTTCACGTGCAAAAAGCTGTTGACGGAGATAATGAATTTTCACGTGGGACTAAGTAGGCATTTAATGTCCCCTCGTGACACTGAACACAGATCCTATTCCTGTGGTCCTGCGGAAGAAGTCATTAGTTTTGCGATATGTGCTTGAAAACCTAATAATACAGGTCTAATCCCTAGTTACATTAGGTAGTTAGAATAAAATTTGAAAGATGATCGAATTTATCCTATCTTAGATTTGGTTCCAATTCAAAATAAGATAAAATCGAATATAATGGAGATATAATCTTGATAAAAATATCCCATGAAATAGGTAGAATAAAGGTAAATAGGATTTTTAATAATATTTATGGCATAAAGCTTTTTTTCTTGAATAACAACATTATCAAATAATAAATTTAAAATAATAGTATTTGAATTTTGATAAAAAAAAATAATTTTCATTCTTATCTATTCATATATTTTAATTTCTTTAATATATATATATATATATATATATATTTACTATTTTTATTTATTACATGTATTTTAGAATAATTCATTATTTATGAAAATTTTATTTAGGAATCATGGAAGATAATAAAATTACGAGTACAAGAAAATAAATAAAGAAGAGAGGAAAAATAAGAAAAAATAAGTAAAAAAAAATGAAGCAGGCAAGAGAGTCCAAGCACTATTTTTCTCAAAATCACAAAGGTGAATGATTATGTTTCCTCACTCTTACTAGATTCGGCATTCATTAGCAAATCTACCTCATTGATATATCTTATGATAGTTGAACAATGCCCTCTAGAATGCTACAATGAGCTCTTTTGCTATTTAGGATTTAGATCATATAATAGTAATTGATTTATTAATGAGGTTATCTTCATTCGTGCATTTGTGATTTCTTTAGAAGCAGATTGCGAGAGATTTTTACTATCTCCATTTATACATTTTAAATTTTTTTTAGATTGATATGCTATTCATATCAACAATGGGCAAGATATGTTACGAAAATATCCAGTTTTATTCTTGCGATTCATCGAATAATGGATAAAATATGGCAAATCATGAATTTTATATTATATCCTATAAAATGCCATCCTAATTGGAAATTTATATGACCAAACACAACCTAAAGAGGGTTAAACACCATCACAAAAGGAAATATAATCAACCAAATCTCCAATTTCTAGAAAGCCGATGTGATGACGATGGTGGTGGTGGTGGTGGTGGTGGTGGAGTCAGGACTTGCGTTCCCTTGATAGTCAACTTGGTCAAATTTTCCTATCTTGATAGAATTATTCCTCCTCTAGAAAATATTGCCTTGACTAATTCAGCCAATTAGTCAGGACAATCTTCGCACTAGATGGTAATCTAAAGACACCTTCAAATAAGGGCTTTAATGTGGTTTGAAAACCCCCACGTCCCTAGGGGTCAATTGAGAGTTCTATATAAGTAAGGAGGAGAGATAAGTTGTGATAAAGTATTCTACTGTCTCCCGTCCACCACGCGGGGTTTTTATTCGAATTGAATATATTCGAGTTGATAAATAAATGGCAGGAGGTTGACTACGAGAAGCACGACACGGGAGTTCATCCGACTTTATAGAAAAACAAGAATATGAAAGTGAACGAAAACGACGGCGAACGGAGTGGGGAGATATTGTTGGTGGGTGAGATTTTCAGGCGTGAATTTTGGACCCTTGGCTGGGGCGGGAAACCATCATGCAACAGGGAAAATTTCGCCGCATAATGCGCACTAGCGTACGGCCTTGTTTTTTTCCTCGAGCACTTCCGCACAGTCAACAAAGATAGGGCAAACTTTCTTGATTTTGACTTTGGGGTACATCTCTGCCTTTTCGAACCCCAAAATGTAATCTTTATTTGGTGCCACGGTTCTCTCCGTCCCGAGGTAAGCCGGGCAATTCGAATTGCATGATGCAGAAGTCCGAATTCCCGAAGAAGGTTTCAATTGAAAGCTCGAATTTAGCAATTTGAACTCTAGCTTCATTTCTAAGCCGTGTCTAGAGTGATGTTGACTTCTGATTTCGAGGAGAGCGAGGCTAAGTCCATTTCTAAGCCGTGTCTAGAGTGATGTTGACTTCTGATTCCATAGGAAGGAAAAAGGTTTCTCAGCTTTGTACTTTCACATTCAAAATGTTTCTAGATTCAACTATACGTAATTTCATGTGGTTTGAAATAATTATATAGGAAAATCTAAAATGTGTGCCTAGAGTGCATTTTAAAATCTAAATTTTTTCTTTAGATCATTTGAACCATAAAACCGGCAAAAACAATTTATCAATTTTGTCCATTTTGGTTTTCCTCGAACTAAATTTAATTGGTATTATGCATAAATCTTCATATCCTACTAAAAGCCTATGCTTGCCACAGCCAAGCAAGGGTCGACCGACCCTCGCGATTGCCATGTAGGGGTTAGCTGACGCTCACTCAATGGTGGTGAGAAGGAATGCTTTCTCAAACAAGGCGCTTGCCCTAGAAAAGGGCAAGTGGGTCCTCATTTGCTTAGCACCTCTATAGGGTCGCCTACCCTTGTCAATGAAGGAGAGGCGATGGTAGCACTTATTTAGTGCTATAGCAATGTCACATGTCTCAGACGAAAAGCATATAACAATAGTAACTACTATGTCGGATGGAACAATTAATAAAATGCCACTTCAGCCTATCCATTTATAATGAAAATCATTTGCGTAAGTTACGCAAATTTAGGGCTCAAATAAATGATAATAAAGTTTTAAAATGTGAATGTACTTTGAATCTTAAATTTTAGGACTTTCCACGAAATTGTCCCTCGTGGTTTTGACTCATAACCTTCTCCGTTCAAATAGTCAGTCAATTCAAGTCCATTCAATGGTTGGTCAGTCAATTTGATGTAACAATTTGAAAAAGTTATTGTATTGAATTCACTCGGTTCAACTTGAGGTCTTTCTTTCCCATCTTTTCGGGCTAGAAAATTAAGCTCAAGTCAAAGCTTAAATTTTTCCTAATATCAGCTCATACAGGCTCAGCCATCTCCAAAAAAATGTCCATGTTCTTCTGTGTGTAGGCTTTACATCTCTTTTGCATCTTAGACACGCATTAGAGACGTCATTGTTCACCTAACTTCAATAAAATTTGCTCATCATTGTCGCTTCCCTTCTATAGGTATAATGACCTCATTAAAAAGCACATAAATATCACGAAAGGATCCTAAATTAAGAGACGGTCGTAATTAAAACATGATGTGAAGTATCATGGTATTATAAACTCATCGACAGTGACCTTCATTTTAAAGTTGTATAGTATTAGAAAATTGCTCCTGCTATCATGGACAGCCACCATAAAACTCTCAACCGTCCATCCGCTTCGAGGGGAATAGGTGTCGGTCGATGATGGAGACGGTCCCTGGAGAGATGAGACAGCGCAATGGCATGCTCCCTCAAAAGGAGATTGATTGTTGTATTTTGCTTTTTTATTCAAATCTTTTAGGAATATTAGGAAGGACAATCAGCGCATATATTTTTATACTGGCAATGTAAAAAGAAATTTACACAAGCGGTCTTATCCACCATCAATTTGAAGGTTTGAATGACCGTGGATTTTTGGATCGTTAAAACCACGTTAGATGAAATTACTTGTAGAAAATTATTTTTATGCTGACAATGCGTGTTCAAATTACTCCATTAGAAAATTCATAATCCTGAAGTTCTGATCGTAAACCGACATCCTCTTGTCTCGATACTGATGGTTTATTTTTAATTCTATGGAGCAAGACTAGCCAAAATACCTCACCAGTAGCAACATAAGAAATAACTATATATTATCGATTGCACCTTTAGTTCAATGAAATGCGTTAGTAAAAACCCTTCTCTGTAAATATAATTTTATTGATAACAAATGATATTTTACTCTCATTACACGTATGCAGCCACTTCCTTGGTCAGTAGTACGATGAATTGAAAGTGAAGTACATGCAAATGAGGCTCTACCTGTGTATTACTTATGGTCATCTAAGAACAAGGACCTGTCCTAAAGACCAATCAGGAGTAAAGAAATGAATAAATGAGGGCGGTTCAGATTTGGAGCTTGTACAATTTTAGATTTTGTTCAATGAGAACGTCACGACATAAAATAGATAAGTTTGCAATTGGTGCCGTTCAAACATTTCTTTTCTTTTCATGCAGGTAAAATAGAAGAACAGCTCAGATGGGCTTCAGAACAGAGAACATACAAAAGAGATAGTGGAATAGTGGGCCAGGTAAAGAGAAGGAAAAAAGGAAAGCAGGGCCCGGCCCTCTAAGATAAGTGCAGCTGCATCCCACAGTACTCGATCTTGTTGTGACCGAATAGAAGCTCAGCAGCTCAACTGAAGTCTTGCTGTCAAGACTCCACCCATTCGTGCGCAGATTTTCAGTCCTTCGACAATAGCTAGGGTTTCAACGTGGAGCACAGATTGTGCCCTAACCGAGCGAGCAAAACCTCCGATCAGCACATCGGAAGCGTCCCTGCAAACTCCAGCTACCACTCTATTGGCAAAGAGTCATCGACATTGAGTTTGAGAAACCCCACATCCGGCAGGATCCGGTTCAAAGGCATCTCGCTTTCTCGCCCGGGCTTTTCCTTTTAATTGGTGCCAATCAGTTAGATGTCCGATAAGGTACGCATTTGTGAATTACCAATAATTAATTTAATTCTATTCAAATAACTACTATTTTATTTTTTTTTTTTTAAAACTGGCTCTTCTTTACTCAACAAGCTTTGGACTTGAAAGGAAGATTCAAGAGGCCCAAGTAAGAATTCTTTCGGAGCCTTGACAAATGGACCTGAGTCCGATTCAATGGAGAAAAAAATTGCTTTCACGTTAGGCCACAAGTCCAAGAGATTTAAAAGCCTATTTTAGAATTCAGATGAGTTCGTTTTAGCCATAAACTTCTGGGAAGCCAGTTGAGTAAAATAAATTGCCCGGACCGACCAGTTCTTGGCGGTTTCCAGAGTCGAATCCAGTTCCCGATTCTTTAAATCAGTGAATTTTGGTATGGTTCTCAGTTCCCAAGGTGGAATTGCCAACCTGCTGGACCAATCAAACTGGATTGATTGTTATTATTTTTATATTTTTGTTTCTTAATAAAGGTGATGATGGAAGGAGTGATCATCATGTTGCTAGAAAAGAAGTTGTGATTTTATATTGACCTTCCTTTCGTGGAAAGTTTGGACCTATGGAGT
Source organism: Angophora floribunda (assembly GCA_014182895.1). Lineage (NCBI taxonomy): Eukaryota > Viridiplantae > Streptophyta > Magnoliopsida > Myrtales > Myrtaceae > Angophora > Angophora floribunda. The sequence continues at coordinate 19,266,397 of CM024709.1, forward strand.
CTCCTTTGATTGTGAGGAAATTTTTTCCTTTCCATTATGAAAAAAATTCCCTTTATGCACTCAGATTATAGGATTTTAGCCCCCTCATTTCGCGTGATTTGCAGTCACCAAATCTCCCTTTGCTTTACTCTTGCCTGCACCTTCCTCTCCGAACGGCCAAATTCGGCTCATTGAGTTCTAATTGCGCCTATGGAAGGCCCATGGTCGAAAACCCTAGCCGTGACGCCCTTTGCTCCATCGTAGGGTGATTTTATCAGTGCAAAGTGAGTTTCAAAATTGTCTTTAATGAAATAAAGAAAAAGCAAGAAATATGTGAGGGAAGCCATCAGTTCCATCTACCCAGTATAGAAGGAGGCAGCGGAGTTGGAGTTGGGGAAGGCTTGTTCTCAAAAACTCTAGTGACGATGCTCTTGACCTTGTCACCCCAAGGTGATCATGATCAATGCGAAGGGCAATTCCAAACCTATCTTGAATGGGAAAAAAGGGAAGACATGTGAGTGGCTAGTTCCATTTACCCAAATAGGAACTAGACCGGTCGGTTTGATTTGGTCCAATCTGATTCTAGGACTAGATGGTCCGGTTCCCAATTTCTAGGTGAAAACCAAACTGCTTGAAAATCGATGACCCTATGACAAGCTATAGGCAAATTCAACAGAATCGGATGGTGTGTTTGTTTCGTAGAAATTGTACCATTTTTGGAAAATATTTTCCAGAAAATCATTTTCCATGAAAATGATTAGTTTTCTTATGTTTGATAATATGTGATTGAAAATGTTTTCAGGCATTTGGATCGCATTTGGAAAATGATTGAATAACATTTGAACTAACAAAAATGGAAATACTTAAAAACCTCATAAAGAAAAAAAGTGTTTTCCCTTTCTTATGCACATGAATTCGTTTTCCTAAAATAATACATTATATTTATGTTGACTGGAAAGTATTTTCCATTGACCAAATCGTTTTTGGAAAAACAAACAGTGGAAAGTCCAGAAAACACTTTCCAGGAAATTATTTTCATTGAAACAAACGCACAATTAGTCAAAGAGTTACAAAGTTACAATTAGTTGTTCAATCACTGATATGTTTCCTAAAACTAAATACACAAATTCTCACAAGCTTTCGAGTTTCTCTCACCAAATTTTCACTAGAATAGCTTAAGAGAACACCTCGCTCGATTGTGTTTGTGTTCTATGCAAAATATCTAGAAAGTGGTTTAGAAAATGAGTGTTTTCGAGGGTCGGCACAACACCCAAGCACATGCCTAAAATGGGCCAAGTGCTAATACCCAATTGGCCTTTCCAGGCAAGTTTGTAAGCACCCAGCCATGTGTGGCCGGCCGCCCGATTGGGGCTGGTCAACCCACTAACCCATGCCTACGAGGTAAATGTTACTAGCGGAGCGCCTAGGATAAAGTCAGAACTTTGTCCCGGGCGCCCACTTCCTATTCTAGGACACCTCTAACCCCACCAAAAATGTCCTTTGCATATCTTCGAGCTTATATCCAAACTTTGATGTAACAAGAAATTGCGCTATAAAACAACAGTAATTAATTGTGGTTCCTAGGGACCTAGGGAAACAAACAAGAGGCCTTAAAACTAGTCCACTAACACATTGTAATATCTGAAATCGTTTAGTTTAGGTTTATAATTTAATTGATTATATTGTGTTTATGGTGAAATGACTATTTTAGCTTTTGATCATAAATATGACTTTTCTTTCCTTCTGACGATTTCAAGCTCCCCATGAGGGAAATGAGTGAGTGAATTGCACCATTGAAACTTTTATATTTGGATATTTATGTCACGGTGCAAAATGGATCATGTAAACAATTTGATGGCGCATTAGCTAAGCTATGATATATGAAACTCATTTTCCAAAATTTGGAATCCAAAATAGAGTTAGGCCTCTACTTGCCTCATAAAAGATTCTAATCCCATCGCCATTATAGTAGAATATGGGTTCTACATATTGAAGACAACTTTTACATATTTCTGGTAAGAAATTATTTATCCAAGCACCACTCCATGACAAGACAACCCACTGAACTTTTACACCCACTATACCCATTTTGATAGTGGTAAATGATAGTGGGATTTACCACAACCAAAATGTCACAAAAGATCAATCAAAACCCACTCAATGCTTTCAAGGGCCAAGCCCATTTTCTCTCTCCTCAGTCCGTTATCCCCTTCCCCCTCAGAGAAAGTGGCAATGGTGGGATGCTCTGTTCATGCCGGAAATAGTTGTCCGGGTCGACCTTGGTCTTCACTTGGACCAACCTAGCGAAGTTGCCCTTGTAGTACTTGGGACCCCAAACGCTGGCCGGGATGAAGCTTGTCCCGTTCTTGTTCATGCCCAAGTCAAGGTCCCTGTAGTTCACATAGGCCCCTCTAGGAAACTTGGACACATAAGGGGCCATGTAGTTGTAGAGCCTCCCGATCCAATCCATGTGCTTGGCGGCATCCTCGCTGGCATCATGCCAGAGACTCAGGTACTGGATCATGAAGATAGTGCCCTTGCGATGCGGGAATGGTGTCGAGGACTCCGAGATCTTGTTCATCATCCCACCAAACGGGGCCCATATCAGCAGCGGGCTGTCCTCCTCCACCAGTCTCTTCCACAACCCCTCCAGGGCGGTCTCTGGGATCGGATCCCGGACGAAGTCCGACTTACCCTTGAAGAAGTTCTTGAATCTGGACTTCCCCTGGAGGAGGACATCAGGCGAGGTCCCGCTGGGGTACCCGGTCATGTACAGGACCGATTGGATCCAGCTCATTTCAATGCAATCACTCCTATTGAGGCCCAATTCAGGGAAGCTCTTCTGCATCACCCTGAGGAGTTGGTTGGCGGTCCCTAAGAAGAGAGCGTTGTACGATGTCCTCACAGTTCGCTTGGCTTTGCCTCCACCAGCGGTCACCACTTGGATCATCACCCTAATGAATAGGTTTTGGTCGAGCTTGTCCACGACCTGTTGCTACCGGTGCAGGAGCTTCGTCGCACCTTGTTCCAAAGTCCTATTTACCGTGAAGACAGTTACCGTTGAGGGACGGGTACTAACTTTATCTTCCACTCGAGGATTATTCCAAAGCTTCCTCCTCCCCCTCCTCTAATGGCCCAGAATAGATCCTCACCCATCCCTGCCCGATCATGGATTTGGCCATCCGCATCGACAATCCGAGCATCGAGCACATTATCCACCCCAAGGCCATACTTTCTCATCAGAGGACCGTATGCCCCGCCGGTGATGTGTCCCCCGACACCAAGGCTTGTGCATATTCCTGCCGGGAAGCCGAGGATTGGACTCTTCTCGGCAATTCGGTAGTAAACTTCCCCTATCGTGGCCCCCGCCATTACCCATGCAGTTTTCTCCATCATATTGACATTCACGGAGCGAAAGTTGCTCATGTCCATGACCAGGAACAGGCTTTCGATCTCGGACACGTAGGACAGGCCCTCGTAATCGTGCCCCCCACTCCGGACCCTCAGGTGGATTCCGAACCTCTTCGAGCAGAAAACGCCGTCCTGGACCTGCGGTTCAAACAGCGGGAAGAAGACTAGCCCGGGTTTTGGCATGGAAGGCATAAGGTAATGGAGATTCTGTGCGGACGACTGAAGCACCGTGTCGAAATTTGGGTTCTCCTGGTTGTAGACTTGGGGGAACGGAAGGTAGTCCTCAAGTTCGAGAAGGCACAGGGTGAATTCGTCATAATAAAGGGGGCTTGAAACTGCAGTTAGGCAGGAAGTTGGTATGAGAAGCAATATGATCAACGAGAGTGTGGGGTGAATAGAAGAGGACATTTTCCCTAGGAGTGTTTGTGTCATACAATGTAATGTGTTAGACAAATAGAGCATCGCCAATGGCTTTTTATAGACATGTTTGTGGACTTGAGCATTTTTATGCGGCGTGCTTATGCTCGTAACGTGGGATTGAGTTGATGCAAACGTCAGGTAAGGTTCATTCCTGGACAATGACTTTGGGTCCTACAAGTTCTAGAAAAGAGATTTCTTATTTCTTTTTATGTTACCAAATTCCAACATACAAGAGTTGGTCGGTACTACGGACACCTAAATTTTGACAATCCATTTAGTCATTCATTATATGGAAAATGAGGGATTGACTGGTCCCTAAATAAAAATTAACTATTAAATTGCATATAAATTAGGAGCAAATAGCATATAGATAAACTAATAAAAAGGAGCCGCAGCAGATGGTTCTGAACTTAATGGAAATTATTCGGACTGGGCCCAAGAAAGAGGCAAAATTCGGTCAATTCTAATATAGAGCGTTTGTGGCCAGAAATCGCAAGGAAAAGAGGAGGTTTGGGCTTTAATTGAGTTGGGTTAAGCCCATGTGAGTTTGAAATAAATAAAAGGCTTTGAGTCGAATTTTAATAAGCCCATAGGGACTAAGCCTTTTATTATTTAAAAACCATAAGACATTAGAGGTGTGTTTGACAACGATTCTACCCCTACAAATAATTTTTGATCAGAAATGGTTTTTTTTTATTCTGCTCCTGAAAACAATTTCTGAGTATTTAAAGTATTTGATAAACTGTTTAAAATTTTTATTCCGGGAATAGAAATGTATTTGGTAAAAATTTTCAATTTTTTGAATCTTTTAAATAATTTTCTTATATTTCTCTTGTTTTTTTTTTTTCCCTTTTCTCTTCTCTCTCCTTCTTCCTCTTCCGACTACCGCTGGTGGCCGGCGAGTAGGCGGACGAGGTCTGGCAACCTCGCCGAAGGCTCAGCCTCGCACAAATCGGTGAGGCGAGGCGAGGCTCACCCAACCATTGGCGAGGCCGACCTCGCCAGGGCAGGGCGAGGCTGACCTCACGCCACTCGCCTGGGCGAGGTCGAGCCTCGCCCGACCACCAGCGAGGCTAGCCTCGCCCAGATCTACAAGGCTCAGCCTCGTCGGTGGCTAGGTGAGGCTCCGGCAAGCTTGTCGAACTTCGCCTTGACCTGTTGAGGCTCCGGCAAGCTCGTCGAACCTCGCCTGGCCACTTGGCGGCTGTAGCCCAGGGGCGACGGCAACCCAGGGGCGGCGATGGGGTGGCAAGGGGTTGGGAGGAGGAAGAAGAAAGGGAAGGGGAAAATAGGAGAGAAAAAAGAGAAATGAAAAATTGATTTTCAAACTTTTTTTTTATTCTTGATTCTACTTCAAACTTATTCCCCGGAACAAATTTGTTCCCGAGAAAAAAAAATTTTACCAAACGGATTTTTGTTCCAAATCTGTACTGGGGAACAAAGGAACAAAGTCAGTTGTTCACGGGAGTGTTACCAAACAAACCCTAAGTCTACACTTGAGAAGTGGGCAACTTGAGAGAGAGAGGAGTCTCTCAGCCAAGACCCCTGCAGCCGAGATATCCCTCAGCTGAGCCCTCTGGCATTGCTCCCAGCACTTGCTTCGACACCGCTGCTCCAGCTTGCCGCATTACCTAGCCGAGACGACGCTGCTCCCTCACTTGGCAACGACATAGCTGCCAATCGATGCCACTGCTCCTTGCTGACCAAGTGTTGTTGCTGCCTTCTTTCGCCAAGCCTTGTGATTCCTGCATCGCGAGCCTCGCTGCTCCTCACGTCGCTGTTGCCTCCTCTCGACGAAGCTGTTACACTGGGAGTCCTTGCCACCATCTGCTTTGCCATCAGCCAGTCCTCAAACGACACTACTACTTTGACTTCTCTGCTCGGCGACGCTATTGCTCTGATCTTTTTTGCACTGACAGCGAACCTGTTGCTATCTGTACATCGCGAATCTCGCTGCATCCTCCAGCCGTGAGTCGAGTTTTATAGCTCCATCACCTGTTGCCGCCGAGACTGTTGCTCCTCGTTGAGTCCTCATTGAGCCGAGCACCGTTGGTTGTTTCTCTACGACGGTGAAAGTCGTTGTTTGTAGGTTTGTCAGAGTTTTTCACCGATTGCTACCCCGTGACCAAGAGTCCCTACACCGCGATGGATCCTCCTTGGCCGAGTGCTCCATCATTGTGATACATCGAACGCCGGCTATCGTGAGCATTCCTCTAATGGTCTGATTTGGAAACCAAATATCCAAATTAGGGAATTATTTGGTCCGATATTGATTTGATAATTTTATTGCCTAATTTGAATTGCTGTGATCTAATTGAATATCTTGAGATTGTAGGCATTATCCAAATTAAGAATATATTTTTCATTCATAGCGTGCATATAATTAGTAACTCAATATGATATAGTTAGTAACTCAATATGGAGGCATTGAGATTGGATCATGGACTACATGGGAAATCAGTAATTCGATTCCAATCCTTAGGCATTAATTTTGGGTTGTCAATTTATTTGTTTCCAAATTTGAATTTGATGGATATCTTTGCTATTTTGAGCTTTTCTTTTGAAGATTTGATGTTTATCTTGTTTGCTATTTAGGCTGCCATGTCATCCCTACTTGATATGCCATACATGCCTTGTCATGCTAGCCACGCCATTGTTTTATACCATGTCATCATTTCATTTCCATGTCATTACGATGTCACAATCCATTGCCATGTCATTAATGATTACACGTTAGGTTTATTTAATTAAAATTGCATGTCATGTTAGAGTAGTTGTAATTTTAATTCTTATGTCATTAGAATTAGATCATAATGTAGATTCAAGTTTATATTACATGTATTGCATATAGGTTAGTCTTTTTTCTTTATAAATAAAAAATAATTAACAACATGCCATGCTTGATTTATTTTTCCTAGCAATTTATTTATTTATCTTCTTTGATTATTGAATGTTGTTTTATTGGTTGAACACCCGCATGAATACTGTTGCATATTATTGGTTTAGGCTTAAAATCAATCCCAATTGCCTACAAAATTATTTTTTGAAAATAAAAGATAAGAGATATTGAAAGGGCATTGGAGTAATCTAGTATAATCATGTTCTTGTGTTCATAATCTCTAGTTTATAGAAGTAAAATAATCTCCCTCACTTTACTTAGGTGTTTAATTAATCCATCAAAATTAGTTAGTGGCAACTCATAAATGAATTGATCTTGCATGTTAATTGATCCGAAAGTTGCAAAATAGTATGGGCTTAAGAAAGCATGATTTAAGCCTTTGGGCTTAGTAATCCATTAGCTTTTCTAAGATTGGTTTATTTAAGTCACGACAACTTAGCAACTATAATGATGACAAATATTAAAATTATTAGTGGACTTAAGCCGAAATTTCTCTTTTTCTAAAAATATTTTTATTTGTTATCGTGAAGACAATGCACATCACTTACATTGTGCTAAATGTTCTTGCTAATTAGGAGCTATGAAGGATGAAGTGTTTGTTAACCATTGTCATGTGGATTGGTGTTGAGAATGAATGATTTTAAATTCAATTTTTTGAAGTGTGGTTGCATTGAAACTGTTGTGTATGCCTTTAGTGTTTTACCACTAGACTTTTGCACACACAATCTGCTATCAAACCCAGGCTACATAGGAATACATAGGATGATATTAAATTGGATGTGATTTTGACCACGAGTCCACATAGTAGAGATTGCCCAACTCAATCCTAAAGTTTCTTTCTTGGTGACAAAAGTGCCTACCTTTGTTTGCATGCCCATGTCACAATTGGGTACCGCTTTTGGTTGTGCCAGGGTTGAGAGGGCTTGGCTTAGTACTTGAGCCTATGACTAGTAGGGGTAAACGGTCCCAAATTCCGTACAAGGCTCTACTTGGAAACTTGAACCTATCATGCATATCTTGTAACTTGGAACTTACCCTATCACAAGTTCTAGGGTTGATTCCAATATCTACTTAGGTTCCACCTGTATTATTAATTATTGAATGATTAAGTGAATTATCACATTTAATAACCACCAGTTGCCGTTATAATTCACTGATCATACTTATATTTAGATACAAAAAAATATGAAATGTTAACAAAGTAAAAGACTTAGTCACAAAATGGAAGCTCAAACTGGTAGTTCCAAATTATATGCTCATTGTCGAACATCATGAAATACCGCAAGATCGCGCGAAGATATAAATCAAGAAAAACACAAACTTATTCCATGTTCTAGATTCTAGGTTCTTGGTGTTAGATTCTAGGTTCTAGGTTCCACTAATCTAACCTACCTGTCGAAAGAGGTTCCTAATTTTTGGAATATGGAACCTATCTTATATATCTTGAAACCTTAAGCCGGATAGGTTCCCATCAGTTCAGTTCTCAAGTTCCAAGTTTTACCCTAAAACCATTCTCACCCTTAACGACTAGTCATCCCATCCTTTTAGCTCCACTTTGATAAGCCTTTTTAGTTAGTAATCAAACCGCATGTCTCATGCACATGTCTATGCAATTGCCATAATTGTTGGTTGAAGTTTTCTATCATTTCCTCTTACAAGTTACTTTTTCTTACCTTTGGTTGGTCAATGACATTTATGTCGATTGTGAGTCCTAATTTAAGATGCATGTGTACGTGATTGATTCCGAGAATGGAGAATTTGCAGTTAAGTGTATGGAAATACTATGTATAGGGATGGTTGTTGATGGATGAATGTGAAATGTAGGATTGAATATGTTGAAAGAGAGAGTATTCTACGTATTGTATTCTCTTAATCAGAAAAGATTACAAGAATACATACAATATATGTGAGTAACCCTCTCAACACAAGATTAACTATTGACTATTTTGCCCTTATTATTATTTCCTAATACTCCCCCTCAAGTTGGGATGTAGATATCAAATAATCCCAACTTATTACATAAAAATTCATTCTATTTCCCCGTAAAGACTTAGTAAAAATATCTGCAAGCTGATCCTCCATTCTTGTATGTTGAAGAGTGATATCTCCTTTTTGAACTTTTTCTCATATAAAGTGACAATCAACCTCAATGTGCTTGGTTTGTTCATGGAAGACAAGATTGTTTGCAATATAAATAGCTAATTGATTGTCACAATATAATATCGATGGTTTTGATGTTGACATCCCAAATTCTAACAATAACATCCTTAAATAAAGCAATTCACTAGTCACATGTGCCATTGCTCTATATTTGCTTCTGCACTTGATTGAGAAACCACATGTTTCTTCCTCTTCCAGGCAACTAAATTACCTCCAAGAAATACACAGTAACCCAATGTAGATTTTCTACTAGTAGAACATTTAGCCCAATCCGCATAAGAAAAACCTGTGGTATTCAGGTGGCCATAAATCTTGAAAATTAGTCCTTTACCTAGTGCTCCTTTCAAGTATTTGATCATTCGAAGCACATCATCCTAGTGAGCAGTCCAAGGAGAACCCATGAATTGGCTTACAACACTAACAGCAAAAGATATATCAGGTCTCGTGACGGTAAGATAATTCAACTTACCAACTACTCTCCGATATTTCTTTAGGTCATGTAATAATTCTCCATCTTCTGCATCAAGTTTCACATTGGGTTCCATAGGAGTATCAACCAGTTTTGCTCCAACAAATCCAACCTCATCAAGAATGTCAAGAACATATTTTCTCTGAGTTAAATTTATACATGTATGCGAGTAAGCAACCTCGATACCTAGGAAATACCGCAAACATCCCATATCCTTAGTACTAAACTGTGCATGCAAAAATTGTTTGAGTTGTTGAATACCATTTGAATCACTGCCAGTAATGATAATCCATATATACCACCAGAAGAATACAACCAGCTAAGGAGACAAAACTGAAGACTGAATGATCTACTCGACAACGCTTTAATCCAAACTTGATAACAGCATCCCTAAACTTACCAAACCAAGCACGAAGAGATTGCTTGAGTCCATACAATGCCTTATGTAAATGACATACTAGATTCTCCCATTGAGCAACAAATCCAAGTGGTTGCTCCATATACACCTCTTTAGCCAAATCACCATGTAGGAACACATTTTTGATGTCTAATTGATGAAGAAACCATTCAAAATACGCTGCTAGAGAAATAAAGACACAAACAGATGGAATTTTGGCTACAGGAAAAAAAGTGTCATCATAATCAACATCATATGTTTGAGTATATCCTTTGGCGACCAACCATGTCTTCAATCGATCTATGGTGCCATCACGTTGGACCTTAACCATGAAAACCCAACGACAACCAACAAATTGCTTTCCCACAGGAAGGGTAGTAAGCTTCCAAGTGCGATTCTCAATGAAGTGCTTTCATTTCATCCTCCATGGTTTGTTTCCAACCAAGATGAGCAAGAACTTCAATAACACTGCTAGGCACAGAAACGGAGGACAAAGATGAGACAAAAGTAGAGACGGTAGGAGATAAACGATCATAAGATAGAAAGTTGCTAATAAGATGACAAGTATGAAGACAATCAGACAAACCAAAATAAAGTGTATAACAATCCACAAGACATCCAACACAAGATCGTGTATCTTTTTGAGTAGCAATGAGTTGATCGGGATTAGGAACAGGATCAAGAGCAAGGGGTGGCATAGCAACCAATGAGGGATCAAATGAATCAGGTGATGGTCGTACTTTTGTAATGGGAGCCGTTCCTCGTCATGGTAAGTTTGATCGGCAAATTGAAATCTTATTGACGATACTGGATGAAGTGAGTTTGGTGGAGGAATCGGTAAGACACACTTGTCATTGTCAGGAGGCACTGTAGAGACTATTTAAGTACTATAGTATGGTTGGTCCTCAAAAAATGTCACATCTGCTGATACAAACACGTGACGACTAGTAGGATTGTAACATTTATAGCCCTTTAAGTTCGAGAGTACCCAACAAAGACACATTTTTCAGCATGAGGAGCCAACTTATCAAGATCTAGAGTCAAAGAATGGATGAAACAAACACATCCAAAGACACATAGGGGTAATGCAAAGGGAGGACGATTTGGATGCAAAATAGAGAAATGTGTCTCCCCCTGAAAAACGGAAGTTGGAAGCCGATTAATTAAGAAGCGGGCTATAAGAACAACATGCCCCTAAAATGTTTTCGGAAGATGCATGTGAAACAGAAGACAACGAGCAACATCAAGAAGATGATGATTTTTACGTTCAGCTACACCATTTTGTTGTGGTGTATATGAATAAGAAGGTTGATGAATAATGCCATGGGAATCAAGGAAATGTTGAAAACCATAGGCAATGGCAAAATACTCTTTAGCATTATCGGACCATAGAGTTTTCACAAAAGTATTATATTGATTCGGCACCTCAAAATAGAATTGACGAAAGCAATGAAAAATCTCAATACGATCTTTTATTAAGAACAGCCAAGTCATTTAGGAAAAATCATTCACAAATGTAACAAAGTACCGAAAACCAAATGTATCAGAAACACGACACGGAACCCATATATCTGAATGAACCAACTCAAAGGGACTAGACACACGACTCTGAAAGCGAAAAGGAAAAGAGACTTTATGGTGTTTTCCAAACTAACAAGCATCACACTCAAAGGTACTCAAAGGTACTCATAGACTTAGACTCTAGAAACAATCGTCGAAGAATGTTTGGCGGTGGATGACTAGCACGACAATGCATCCAATATACATAAGTGGATGTGTGTTTCATAGCTACTGTAGTTATTACCTTCTTGTCTAGATAGTATAGGCCATTTGATTCATGTCCCCCACCAATCATCTGTCTAGTCCTCAAATCCTGAAAAACACAGTGAGACACAAGAAAGGTGACGGAACAATTTAGTTCTTTAGTTAATGAACTAACATAAATCAAATTATATGGAGATTTGAGATGAAGGATGGATGATAAAGAAATGGAAGAACTCAAATGGGCATCTCTAGTGCTAGTAACTTGGGAAATTGAACCATCAGCTAATGTAACAGAGTTGGACACCCCAAGAGGTGTGGACTTTAATGAAGACAATAATTTAGAGTTACCAGCTATATAATGAGTAGCTCCAAAATCTATAACCCAGGAGTCTGACATTGTAGAAAGTAAACAGGATGAACTACATTTTGAGCTATGTGCTAGAGTTGCAGTGGGAGCTGAAGTTCCTATCACCTATTGGGAGCGAATCCAAGCCTCATATTCTGCACTTGTCAATGTAACCGAATCTTTTGTATTCTGCACATTAGAAGGATCTAGTTGAACTAGTGAGGAAGAATCTTCCACTTTAGCAAATGCAGCAACTGTGGGTCGAAGCTTAGGATGAAGCGTGTAGCAATAAGCTTCAGTATGTCCAGCCCTCCGACAATGGTTACAATATCGAGAGCCATGACTACCAATACTTCTATCATGACCACCACGACTTCCACTCTAAATAAACCCACTTCCATGACCCCGATAACCACAACCACGAGCTCCACATCCACTAGAGCCATGAGAAAGTATGGCACTTGTCTCTAAAGTTGTAAATGAGATCTTGTTGGTAGGTGTTGAGCACAAGGCTTAGGAGAAAACCTCATCAATTGTAGGAAGTGAGCTTTCGGACGTAATCTGCTGATGAAGGGAGGAATATTTAGGCCCTAGTGCTTTAAGAAATAGTATCACTCGAAGATCCTCCTAGCGTTTGACTAATACATTCGGATCATTAGAAGTTGGAATATAAGCATCTAGCTATTGGCAAAGTGTAGTGAAACGAGCATAATATTAAAATAGGCTGATCTCCACGCTGAAGATCAAACAAGGTCTCCCATGTGTCACACACTCGTGTCATATTATTTTGGCCAGAATAAAGTAGAGCACATTTATCCCAAACTTCCTTAGCAGAATTACACTGAATGAAGTGAGGGCTAATCTTCGGATCCATACTATTCCATAACAATGTATGGATCATTGCATCTCCGGCAATCCAATCATCTACTTTACTCTTATTTGAGGGAAGTGTAGATGTAAGATAATCATTCTGTCTAATTGCAATAAGATAAACTTGTACAGCATTAGACCATGATGGATAGTTAGTGCCATCTAACTTGACATATGTCAATTGGAAATGTGTCAAACCAGTAGATGATATAGAAGCTATCAGTATTAACTCCACTGAACTCCAATAATGCAATTGGCTAGACAAGTTGAACACAAGAATCGACCGAACCCAATAATAATGACACAATAATCAAGTACTTAACTCCAGTTGTGCAATCAACCACAAAATAACAAACAGAAATGAGGGTTCAATCAGTCCACCACTGAGTCAATATACTTTATTGAGAGGCCATAAAATCATACCAACCAGAACTTCAAAATGACCGGAAACCTTTTAACACTTGAAAGATTACTATGCGCATACCAACCATCACTTCAAAAAGTGATATACTCCAATGAGAATCCATATAAGAATACTGGACAACATCTTCTAATGCCCTTAGTTCGGGTCTTTTTTTTTTTTTTTATGAATTTGGGTTGAAACCCTTGCAGAACCAAACGAAGACCTTGCATAACCGACTAAGGCTTCCAAAATCCTTAGATTTATGAAAAACACAAATTCTAAATCCCAAGACAAACAAATACCAAATCGTGCAATCGGTCTTCAATCCCGTCATAAAAAAAAGGCTGAGCACATACCAATTTTGCTAGATGGGCTTCGACAATTGACACTAGGCAGTAGTTCTATCCAGATCTGTAGGACATGAGTCGATTGAAGGTAGTAGGTGACTACGATGACGACGGTGATGGGTGGCTACGATGAGGGACGGATCTAGGTTTGGATCTGAGGACGACGGGCTGACAGGTGAACGGCGGTGACGATGGACAGATCTAGATATGGATCTTGGTGAAACTTCGGCAAATCACTCAATGATCGACTTGGGGACAATGACTGAATGATGATGTGGGCATTCTCTCGGATCTGATGTCTAGAAAAGAAGTGTGCTACGGTGGCGGAGGATATGGATCTAGCGATGGCCTCCACTGCCGGGCTGTGGTGGTGGTGGGGTGGGTTGAAGGTTTTTTTTTAACCGTGCTCTGATACCATGTTGAAAGAGAGAGTATTCTATGTATTGTATTCTCTTAATCATAAAAGATTACAAGAATATATACAATATTTATATGAGTAACCCTCTCAACACAATATTAACTATTGACTATTTTACCCTTATTATTATTTCCTAATAGAATATAATCACCACCAAGGCCTAAAGGATGTGCCACTAGCTCACCATTAGGACTTTAAGGACAAGCCACCTGCCGAGGATACAAGACCTTAGGATAGGAGAAGCTCATCACCAAGGCTTAAAGAAAAACCACCAACCAAGGATGAAGCACTTCTTGACTCACTACCAAGGAGTAATACACTCTTCAAAGATAAAGAAATCGAAATAGGAGTTATCCACTCTCCAAAGATATTCGCTCACACATAGGAAAATCTCATTCATTCATAAAAATTGTCTACTTACATTTGAGAACTCTCCTCAATTTATAGGACTACGATATAGGAAATAGACAAACAATAAATAGACATGGGAACTACCTAAACATTAAAGGACATGGGAACTAGAAAGCATAATAAAGATCTAGGAACTTAAAACTTTGACTCTTGAAACTTATATAAAGATAAAGACTCCTGAGGACTTAGGGATGCAATCGATGACATAGGAACTTGCATTCTTGATTCTTCAACCTCCTTACACCAACCTTGAGTAGAAAATAATCATCTTAAAGTTCATTAAATATCCACGGAATTGTCTAGAATAGCGTCCCATTGATCTGTAGTTGATTAATGTCAAAAATTGACAACTAATTATGGTGAATTGATAACTCTTTAATCATTCTTGACCCATCAAAGCATGTAATAACCAAGTTCTACCTTGGCTTGAATGAGCATCTACGGTGTTGTACTTGTCAATGGAGCTAATTTGATGCTCGCACATCAATCTATACACAATGGGAAGGTCCAATGTTCAGCTCATTCCTGCTACAAAGGCCAAGCTTAAGCTATAGTGGGACCGACTAAATTGAAATGGTTGGGTCTACATGGAGGTGACACGGTTGCCTCATTCCTCTCCTTAGCATTGACATCTAAAGCAGCATCGTGCAAGCACTGTCACATTTTTTGTGCTCCTAGACATCTATATACATGTATGTGTGTATGTATATATTTTGTAAGCATGACCTGACTCCAACTTTCAAAGAAGCATTGCTAGTAGAGAAAACTTTGGAGTCTAAATTGGTTAGCTTGCTTATCGGAATATTACCTATGTTGGTGGTACCTGATTTCCTATGGGTAAGAATATGAAATAAGAAAGGTTTTGAAAGATAATTGCTATGCATGTCCACTCTCTTTCCTATGTTAGCCTACTTATTGGTATATAAGGTTTTGAAAGATAATTGATAGCATTGCCAATAGAGAAAACTTTGGAGTCTAAATTGGTTAGCTTGCTTATCGAAATATTACCTATGTTCATGGTGCTTGATTTCCTATGGGGAAAGGTTTTGAAAGATAATTGCTATGCATGTCCACTCTCTTTCCTAACTCAATGTTTCTCAAATTTCCCAACATTTCAGATGCATGAGATTTTCCTCTTAGCCTTCTTTGGATTCATAGTTTTCCTTAGAGGTTACCATGGTTTCAAGGTAGAATCGAGAACTGGAGAACTAAACCGATGAGTCCAGTTCGGTTCTCGATTCTAGGGAGGAAGTTTCGATTCCCAATTCCAATTTTTTAGGAATTGTCAATTCCCAATTTGGTTCTATCAGGGTAAGTACACTAGGAGTGCCATAACTTTCATACGGCGCTCACTTTGGTGCCAAAACTTTTTTCACTCACTTGAGTGCCAAATCGGAGTGAAATCGTTCACTTGAGTGCCAATTCGCCAAGAAAGCTAATGTGGCACCGAAATGCTAACGTGGCAACTAGAAAATAATATTTTAATATTTTTTAATTTTTTTTTTTTTTTTTTGTTCTTATTTTTTTTTTTTTTTTTTAAGGGCCGGCAAGGGCCACCGTTGACCCTCACCAACCCAAACTCTCGCCCAGATTGGGCAAGGCCCCCTCACCGTCGGCCACGAAGGCCTTGGGTGAGGCCGGGGAGGCCGTCAACGGCCTCACCCACGGCGGCAATGGTGAAGGCCAAGCAGCCCTTGCCTAGATATGGCCCTAGGCAAGGCCGCAATGGCCCTCGGCAATCGCGGGGAGGCTGCGACGGCCTCACCCAAGGCCTTCGCGGCCGACGGTGAGGGTTCCGCGGCCGGCGAGGGTCAACGGTGGCCCTCGCCGACCCTTAGAAAAAAAACAAAAAAAAAATAAAAAATTCAAAAAATTCAAAAAAATTAATTAAAATATTAAAATATTATTTTCCGGCTGCCACGTCAGGTTTTCCGGCGAAGTGGCACTCAAGTGAACGATTTCACTTCGATTTGGCACTCAAGTGAGTGAAAAAAATGTTTTGGCACCAAAATGAACGCCGTACGAAAGTATTGGCACTTCTAGTGTTCTAACCCCCAGGTTCTCATAGGAATCGAACTAAAATCGAAACCATAAATGGAATAAAAATTATTTCGGGGAATAGATTTGGAACAAAAATAAGAAGTAGAAAAAAGTAGTTTCTTATTCTTAGGAATAATTTCTGTAATAAGTCATTTTTTTTCTTTTCTTGTTCTTCCTCTTTTAATCAGTCACTTGCTGCCAGTTGAGCAGTCACTGTTGTTGGCCGTCGGGCACCATTGCCATCGAAAGAAGAAGAGAGAAAAAAAGAAAAGAAAAAAAAAGAAAATCTTAAAATATTAAAAAAAATTATTTCACAGAAAAATTTTGTGGGTCATACCAAACACGTTCTTATTCTTTTTCTATTCTGAGAATATAAAATTTAAACAATTACCAAACATGTTCTTATACTGAGAAATTATTTCAAGGAATACAAATAGAAAAGAATTATTTCTGAAAAAAATTGTTCCTGATAACATAAATGTCACAAAACGCACCATAAGTGTTACCAGGCTTGTTTAGTAGGCTCTTGAGCCTCTGTCTTCAGCACCGATTCCCTATTCTGATGTTAACTTGTCCAAGCATGTCATCGACTTATCTCTAGGACCCCTTACAAACTCCAATTTGGCAAGAAATTGACCCATAAAACAACAATACGTAGTCGTGATTCCTAGGAATCTAGGCCAAAAAATAAATGGCCTTAGAAAGTTCCCTTACGCACCGTGGTATTTAAAATCGTTTAGTTTAGCTATTGATCATAGATCAATATCGACTATATAGGGTTTGCCAAGAAATGACCATTTTAGCTTTTGATCATTAACATTTGCTCTCCTTTCTATAATTCCAAACTAGTGCTTCCGTATTTTATCAAAGCCCCATGGTTGTTTTGTTAATGTAGTTGAGAGAGAGAGAGAGAGAGAGAATGAAAAGTGATTGGGCGATGGAGGGAATGAAAAGTGATTGGACGATTTGGCCCACCGCTCTTCTAATTAGAAGAAACTTAATCATAATGGATTTAGGTTTTGCATATTTTGATGTCACGGTGAAAAATGGTGCATGAGCTAGGCTATAGAAGCCGAAAGCTCATTTTCAAAAGTTGGAATCTAAGATATAATTTGGGCGCTACTGGAGGATGTGAATTGTGATTTACTTTAAAAGGTTTTAATCCCATCGCCAATCCAGCAGAACATCGGCTTCTACATATTCAAGACAAAGTTTACATATTTCGTACAAGTACATCAATCAAAGAGATAACGACTTATCCAAACACCACCACTCCATCACGCGCCCAACCCACAAACTTTTTACACCCAATATATCTCTAGTGTTCTGCACCTTAAAATCCCCCTACCTGAGTGCCTCACGAAAGACCAATCGAACCCAGACCCAACGCTTTCAAGGGCCAACCCCATTTTCTCTCCTCCTCAGTCTGTTGTCCACTTCCCCCTGAGAGAAGGTGGCAATGGTGGGATGCTCTGTTCATGCCTGAAGAAGTTGTCCGGGTCGACCTTGGTCTTCACCTGGACCAACCTTTCGAAGTTGTCCTTGAAGTACTTGGCGCCCCAGACGCTGGCCTGTATGAAGCTTGACCCGTTCTTGTTCATGCCCAGGTCGAGGTCCCTATAGTTCACGTACGTCTCTCTAGGAAACATGGAAACGTAAGTGGCCATGTAGGTGTAAAGCCTCCGGATCCAGTCCATGTGCTTGGTGGCATCCTCGCTGGCATCGTTCCAGAGGCTCAGGTACTGGATCATGAAAATGGTTCCCTTGCGGTGTGGGAACGGTGCCGAGGACTCCGAGATCTTGCTCATCATCCCACCGTACGGCGTCCATATCATCAGCGGGTTATCCTCCTGCACCAGCCTCTTCCACAGCCCCTCCAGGCCGGTCTCTGAGATTGTTTCTCGGACGAAGTCCGACTTCGCCTTGAAGAAGTTCTTGAATGTGGACTTTCCCTGCAGGAGGACCTCAGGCGGGGTCCCGTTTGGGTACCCAGCGATGTACAGGACTGATCTGATCCAGCTCATTTCGAAGCAATCGCTCCTCATGAGTCCCAATTCCGGGAAGCTGTCTTCCATCACTTTAAGGAGTCGGTCAGCAGTCCCTAAGAAGAGGGCATTGTACGACGTGCTCACAGTTCGTTCGGCTTTGCCTCCGCTGGCACTCGCAGCTTGGATGATCACCCTGATGAATAGGTCCTCGTCGAGCGTGTCCACCACTTGCTGCCACCGATGAAGGAGCTTCGTTGCATTTTGTTCCAAGGTCTTAGTTACAGTGAAGACGGTCACCGTGGAGGGGACTGGTACCAACTTTATCTTCCACTCGAGTATTATGCCAAAGCTCGCTCCTCCCCCTCCTCTAATGGCCCAGAATAGATCCTCCCCCATCGCCGCCCTGTCCAGGATTCGGCCATTCACATCAACGATCCGAGCATCCAGCACATTATCCACCCCGAGGCCATACTTTCTCATCATAGAACCGTATGCCCCGCCAGTGATGTGTCCCCCGACACCAAGGCTTGCGCACAGACCTGCCGGGAAGCCGTGGATTCGACTCTTCTCGGCAATTCGGTAGTAAACCTCCCCTATCGTGGCCCCCGCCTGGGCCCATGCTGTGTTATCCGCCAGATCGACAGTCACGGAGCGGAGCCTGCTCAAATCCACGATGATGAACGGGGTTTCAATCTCAGACACGTAGGACAGGCCCTCGTAGTCGTGCCCCCCACTCCGGACCCTCAGGTGGATCCTGAGCTCCTTCGAGCAGATAACGGCGGCTTGGACATGGGCCTCCATCAGTGGGGTGAAGATGAACTCGGGCTTCGGCGCGGAAGGCACGAGGTACCGGAGATTCTGCGCGGACGACTGAAGCACCGCGCTGAAATTGGAGCTCTTCTGGTTGTAGAATGTGGAGGGTGGCACGACGACCTCGGAGTTGAGGTTGAGGCACCGAACGAAATCATCTTGAATGGAGCTCGAAACCGAGCTTAGGCACGAAGGTGATATGAGAAGCAAGAGGATCAACGAGAGAGCGGAACGAATTGAAGGGGACATTTTTCCTTGGGAGGGCATGCGTTGTTTGGGTGAAATGTGCTTGGCAGATGGAGCATCGCTAATGGCTTTATACATGTGTATTGAGGATTTCAGGCATTATTATGTGGCGTGCTTATGGTCGTAACGTGGGATTGAGTTAATGCAAACGTCACGCCAAGGTTCATCCGTGTACACTTGGATTTGGGTCCTGCGAGGCTTCCAACATCCAAGGGATTGGCACTTACCACCACCCTTCCATTACTGAATCTAGTGGTCCTCCTTGTAAGGGGACAAGCAAATGGTGTGAAAATCTTTAGTTTTTATAACTTATTAAATATTAAAATATTATTACAAATTATCCACATCAACACGGCCATTTCATGTAGGACAGTCGGCATCCACATCAGCCAAAATTGACTAGGTAGATTCAATTAGCAAAACGTGAAAATGTTTAATAATCATTTAACAAAATTAAAAGGTTTAAAATTGAATTGATAAATGTGTAATAAGTTTAGGACTTTTTGGATAATTTGTCAAATTTGTCAAATTATTATGCTGGTAGTGTATATGCTAAATTGAATTGGATAGATGAAGACTGTAAAACCTACAAGGGTCGAGATGAGTTCCACCAGGTCAACTGAATAAGTTCCTGTCAAAATGAGTTGGTCAGCTTTTAACTTTCCAATTTTTATGCACTTTGTGCTTTTTCAGTTCCGTTGCTTTTCACTCTGATGATCTTCACGACTTTCATGGCAAAGTATAAAGTACCGGTAATTGCGACAAGATTACTTCAAAGATAGATCGATTTCAGCATAAGAGCAAAAAAGGCAGAAGAATAAAGGCATTAGCAAGCAACAAGCGACATTGGGTCATTGTGTTCCCTTCCAAAAGATGGCACCACTATTCTTTGCATAAAAAGCTGTGTCCTTTTCAAAGTCGAAGTGGGTTCCATTTATTTCAAAAAGAAATAATTAGTAAAAATTTTCCCTAAAAATAATCAATTTTTTACTTAAAGTAATCAGTGAATTTTTTAAATTATCAACGACAATTTATATCTAAGAAATATTTTAGTAAAGAATGAAAATATCTTTTGAAACGTTTGTTTTTTAGATGACATAAGTTATTATATTTAAGAAAATATTTTTAAATCATTTATTTTTCATAAAATAAACAGCACCTCAGTTTGTCTTAATCCAATTATTTATCACTCACGTTATTGATAATGACTTGCTTTTGCTTCGACGTTTTGGAAAGATTGGTCCAAAAGCGATTTGACCCATAATTGCTATCCATCAGAATGTTTCCAGTAACACAAAAGATTTACCCAAACGATGACAACGCCACTACATCAGTAATGCGTCAACAAGGTTTCGGAGGGGCGACGTCTAAGATCGCAACTAGGGTTTTCCAATCACTTGTCGGTTCCTGCTTAGCGTGAAAGTCTCATCCATGAACAAATAGAAAACGCCCCTTAACGGGCAAGTCTAAGAATGATACCTTAGGCGGCAAACGTTTGGAGAAGCAGCTTAATTAAGATTTTTTAGGATCAACTGTTGGTGTCTTTTGGCGAAAAATAATAAAATCGAAAGCTATGATTCTTTTTTCTTAGAAGCGTATTTTTCGTAGATTTTTCTTTTAGTTAGGAATTATGGTGTGCCCCAGGTCCACAAGAATTAAGTTTAGATCATTCAGCACTATAACTACCTACCTACCTACCTTTATTTATCTATCTATCTATCCGTGGCAACGATGGTAGTCCAAAAATCTTCAGCTGTTTAACTCCATGACATCGGCGAATTAATAAGTTTTTCTCGTTAACATATGATTCGGCGCAAGATAATGTGACAACTATAAACACGAGAGTGGTGTATCAAGAAAAGTACAAAAAAAAAGTCTTAAATCTATTGCATTGGTTTCAATTCAATTCAGATCTTTCAATTGGATCAATTTAGTCCTCAATCTTTCCACATTGATATCAATTTAGTCCATTTGATTAATTTAGGTAAGAAATAAGTAACATGGATGCCGACGATCTACGTGACATCGATGGCGTTAACATAGACATTTTTAAATGAATTTTCAATCTTTTATTATTATTTTTAAAAATCTTTTTTTTCCTATTATTTTTCTTTGGCTTGTGGCTAGTACTGGTCATAGGCAAGAGGGCCGACGAGGGCATTGTGGCCATTGCCGGATCCGGCAAGGGCGAGACCCTCGTGGCCTAACCAAGGGTAGCCCTCGCCACCTCACCCCAACCTAGTATGGCAAGGGCCACCCTCACCTAGGCGACGAGGGTCATGCCCTTGCTAGATCTGGTGAGGACCACCCTCACCTAGGGGGCAAGAATTGAGCCATCGCCCGATTCAATGAGGACCACCCTTGCCCAAGCCACAAAGGTCTCACCCTCACCAAATTCGGCGAGGGCCACAATGCCCTCACTGGCCCCCAACTATGGCCGATCACCAGCCATGGCTAGTACTGACCACAAGCCAAAGAAAATGAATAGGAAAAGAAAGAAAAATAAGAAAAAGGAAATTTTTAAAAAAATTAGAAAAATTATTAGAAATTATTATAAAATATTCACATCAGTACTAGTGACGTCATATAGGATAGTCCACATACCAGCCTAAATGTAAAGGTTTAAGACTAAATTGATTTGATTGAAAAGTTTAAAACTAAATTAGTACCAATGCAATAGCTTCATGACTTTTTTTGTACTTTTTCCCAATAACGTGTATCTTCAACAGTTACTTTGTACATGCGTCCTTCTTTTTCAGGTAATTGGCATCACATTTGTTGAACTAAATTTATTAGAAAATTATCATCCTAAAGGTTGAAAATACGCCGGTTAAAGTTAATATTTTGTACCAAACGTTGCTCGTAATTCAACCCCGTTTAAAACCCTCGATCTTGGCTACAGGATTGGCGAGTCTATTTAAATCCAAGAGTTAGATGAGAACCTTACAGTGAACATGTCCATTACTTTTAAGAGATTAGTATACTTAACATGTAAGAACAATTGAAACAAAATCAGTTGCGCTATAAATAAGAAAAGCCCAAATCCGAGGACTTTCTTCCCGTGTCGGGTGCAGATTCAAGCTTCTCACGTCTACTTTCACAATAAATCACGCTCTCATAACTTTGTCAATTCCCAATTAAAGGGGTATTCTCTATTAGGTTTTACATGGTTTTCAATGGTTTTTCGAATGAAAATTTCGCAATATCGTCTTAGAATAGTATACATCCATTTTTAACCGGGTTTTGCTAAGCAAACAGCACCACTGTTATTCTTTGTAAATCACGATATCTTTTTTATCAAACTCTCCATTGAGATGCATTTGGCAACCGGATTTAGAGGCGCACATTCCCTTTTTATTTGGACGGATTCAATTCATTTTATGAAAAAATCGATTTTTTTATCAAACTCACTTCGATTGACTAAAGCAGTCATCCCAATGCCGCTTGTAAAATTTGCGATGCAAAGTACACCATTATTTGAGAGAGAATAAAGGTGCGGTTACTTTAGCATTTTCCTTTTTAACTCTAGTGTTGCCTAAGTGGCAAGGGTCTAGGTTCGAAAACCGCCCGAGTCGGGCAAATCTTTTAGGCCATCCTCTGGAGCGCAGAGTTGATTCTTCTCTCATCATGGGATCGGGCGGCTGCCATATCTAATGGTGATTAATCGGATGCTGAAAGAGCCCCAAGTATCCCTTTGATTAAAAAAATAGGAAAAGACGGTAAACATCAACTTTATTTTAAGTTGGCAAAATGTCATTTTCGAATCAACAAGAGAATCCACCGGCCCCACCAAACAACAAGGTATGTTTTCCGGAGACGCTGCCATTTAAACTCTCGACGCCACAATATTATGGAGAATCTGTCTCGGCAGAGGTGTGCTAATCTGCAGGAGTTACCAACTTGTCAGGTAAGATCAATATATATTGGATTTGCCTGATGCATCATGGACGCGCCATGGTTAAAATATCGAAACAGTTCTCTCGGCCAGCATCCGACAGGATCCAACGGGAGAACCCTCACCCTCGATGATAGAACACCAGTTTTGCATCTCGCGCCCTGCCGTCTTAGTTAATTTGTTGCGAGAAGTGGTAAACCACATCAAGCAGTAAATACGATTACATAGATTAGTTAACACGATTGGTGTCGAATAATTTTGCGAAATGATATTCTGGGCAATGAAAATCAGACATGTCAATCCAGAATAATTCAAATGCAGGGCTATCGAGTGAAAAACAGCCTTTGGATCCTTTTTCCAATCTTAGGAGTTCATTTGTCGAAAGCCAAACCTGGTTTATGGAGAATGTACACCCTCAGTACCTAGCGACCATACTGGACGAATTAATTAAGTGTGAGTATTAATATATTGTTTTATATTATAGATGGTGGCCCGTCAGTTGTATGGATAGAAATACAAATAAGAATAGTCCTTGTTTCATAAGAATTAAGTAGTCAGAGTGTGCGGAGAATGTGTCTCAAGTTTAACATTGCGTACCAAACTCTACAGGATTAGGCAAACTTCGGATTGGGGCATCCTTCGAAATTTGGACTTTCGCGTGGACGATCGAGCTGCAATTTCCTTGGTACCAGGCAACTTTTGTAATATTGCCCTATTTTATCTTTTGTCAAAAGAGGGGCTGAATATAAAAAGGGAAAAGTAAAATAATTGGACTGCAGGCCTTAAAAAGGGAAACACATGCATGAACGGGAAAGGGAAAGAAAGAGGAAAAATAAAGGAGACGGAAAGAAAAGAAAGAAGAAAGAAGAGCAAGGGAAAAGGGAAAGAGGTCTTTCTCCACACCCGACATCATCAAGTCAGATTTACTTCGATTCATAATGATTGAATTACAAGATCGTTGTCTCGGATAATTACATTCACTGGTTTTAGACATTCTCAGGTGAGTGATGCTGATCTGTCCTTTGGTTTTGTAAAATCTAGGTCTTGAGAGTTGGAATGGGAGAAGAGTAAGATTGACAAAAAAAAAAGAGTAATAGTATATATAGGTAGCAAGAAGAGCATATTTGTTACATAAAGCTAGATCAAGCATTTAACATTTTTTGTTATTGTGAGATGGTTTAATAAACCTTTCTTGAAAGCTTATTTGTACTACTCTGTGAATCTGATTTATGAGTAAGTTTTACAAAAGATTTGAGAAATAATTTATGAAAGGAGATTATGACCGATGAATTGAGTTGGGAAACTGATTTATGATACGGATTCTTTATTGGTATTGTAGAAAGAATTAATTTGTGAAACAAAATATGTTTTGGGTTATGAAATGGACTGGTCAAGGATTAAGGGTATGTTTGACTCAACTTTCTTAAAGATCTTGCAGCCTCCAAAGCCCCTTGGGGGTAAAAATGAGGCGTTTTGTTCAACTTTAGGTTCAATATTTGGTCAAATGCTAGCCTTGGCAATGTTGAAAGCTTAAGGCAAGTCTCCACCAAACGATGGTCACCAACACAACCTCAAATGATGGTCATCGACGCCAAATCTGGCTCATCGATGGCCTAAGCCCTTTGTTGGCTCCGATGAAGGGTTTAGTGATTTTTAATAGAAAAAAAAGTAGACAAAGCTCTTTGTAAAAATTTATTTACCAAACACTACTTAAACTATTGTTGTTTTGCAAAGGAGTTTTTACCAAACACAACTTGCATTTCCTTGAAAGAGTTTCAACATTGGCATTTTCACAAAGTCGACCCAAACACAACCTAAGCACTACATGGCAACACAACTCTCATGGGAGCCATCTCTAAAATCTTATACTATTGATATGCGTTGATCAAGAGCTACGTGCTATATGGTGATGCAAGTCTTGTGGGAGCCACCTCTAGGCTCTTATATTATTAATGTGTATTGATCAAGAGCTAATTGCTACACGATGATGCACCTTTTGTGGGAACCACCTCTAGGGCCTTGTAATATTGATATGTGCTTATCAAAGACTACGTGCTACATGGTGACTCGAGTCTTGTGGAAGCTACCTCTAGTGCCTTGTAATTAAGGGCTAAGTGCTATATGACGACGCGTGAGTCTTATGGGAGCCACCTTTAGGGTCTTGTACTATTAATACATGTTGATCAAGAACTAAGTACCACACGACAAGATAAGTTTCGTGGGAGCCACCTCTAGAGCCTTAAGTCTTTGCATTAACTTTGAAAGAACAAATTTAAAAATGATATAATTCAACCTCAAAGCAATTTGAATGTAGTAGATAACATCAATACGTGAATATTAAGCATGGAATTGATCATTGATGTGACTTGAAATTAGTCAATGGATTAGACCATTGGCGTTGATTTGATGAGTTGATCAATGGAATTGACCATTAATTTTTGTATTGTGGTGGTGGAGTAAATAAGTATCATATTTCTAATATGTATAAAATTTTATTAAAACGAAAAAACTCATATTTGATTTGATATGTATATTATATCTTGGGTTGAAATATGAGTTTCTAGTATTGCTTTATGCATATATATATGCATAATGGCTACTGATTTCTTCTAAAAAATGTACTATTCACTAGGATGTAGTTGGTCATTTTTTTTGTCTTTAATCTTTTCAAATTCCTCGATTAGCCATCACTAGTAAAGAGCATTGTCGGGGACTTTTGGAAGTTGGATTTAAGGTATAATTGAAGAGAGTTGTATATATGTCTGAGGTGACATTTGTTGGATTTAGTTGAGTTGTTACTATAAATATTCTTTTGATGGATTATAAAAACTCCAATGTAGTTGGTTGCATTTGAGCCTATGTCTTTCGGAAGTAAGGACAACCATGTAATTCTCCCATTCTTGATGTATTCGCGGTGTAAGATCTGTTGGTGTCAAAACTTAGGTTATATTTGAGTGTAAATTTTATAGGATGTTGTGAGGTCATATGTTAATTTTATAGTGCATTAATCTTTTATTAGATACTAGCGCAAATGTCTTATTTTCAGCTCCAAATGATTATCCATCTGGACCGCCGCCCCAAGCCTCATCTTCTCCTTCCCTTGGAAGGACGCCTCGTCTGTGGACAGCTTCTTGACACTCTACCCGTCGCCTAAGGTGAGGAAGTTCCACATCGATATCGATTTTCTCGACTATTGGGCGTCTGATCTCAGTCCATGGCTCCGTTTTGTTGTCGACCGTCGTGTCGAGGACCTCTCTGTCAATTTGACTAGGAGGTCATGCGATATGGCTGGCCATTTCGTTATACATCACTAAAAGTTGTGAAATACTTGAAAGGATGTCCAGGACTTGGTATCTTTCTTTCTCGTGACTGCAATATGAAGATGACAGCCTATTGTGATACATATTATGCTACTTGTCCAATGACAAGAATATTGGTTACTGGTTTCTGTATCAAACTAGGAAAATCACTCATTTCATGGAAGACAAAGAAGCAGTCAAATGTATCACTATCGTTGTCTGAATCAGAATATTGAGCCATGGCAAAGACTGTTTGTGAAATAGTCTGGATACATGAATTGCTCTCAAACCTTGGAGTACAAATTGATGGACCCACCGAACTGTTTTGTGACAATGATGCTGCACTCAAGCTAATGGCAAATCCAGTATTTCATGAAAGAACGAAGCACTGCTCCTTTATAGATGCTCTTGGTTGGTGAATTTTCATTTAAGACTCTGTAGCTTCCCATTTAGGAGAAGCGTCGCTTGGAGTAGTCTCAAGTACCTGTCCATAAGCATGCGTGAAATCTTGAAGGGCAGCCCTCTTCTTGGGTACCTTATGTTGGAGGAAAGCCGTAGTTTGAAGCGAAACGTCGAGCTTCGTTCGAGAAGTTCGAGGGGAAATTGTGGTCGATCGCTGCTTCTGGTATGCACTGGACGAGTGTTTCCCACTGGAGATTTCAAATCCTCTTTTCTTCTCGTTGCGTTCGAGAGGTTCGTTTGGTGTGATGAGGGAGCTGGTAATTGAAGCCTCATCCTTGACTGAAGCTGAGTTGAACTTTTTCTACGGGACGTGATGATTTTGGAAGGCGAATTGATTGTTCCGCTCAAAATTGGTTCGAGTCCTATAGACGTTACTGCAGCCTGGTCGAGGGACTGCTTCAGAAGCTGCAAAACACGACTGAGCTTTTGATCAATAATCAAAAGCTCATGGATAGTTCATGGTCCCTCTTCCTGGAGTCGAGGAAGTCCATATTAAATTTCATCTGGAATCTGGTTCACATCGTTTGCTACTCTGCCCGATGTCCAATGATGCAAATGTACATTCTGCCTCCAGCGTAACTACCAAGAGACCAAAGAAAAAGCAGCTGGTGTTGGGTCAGCCTATATCCTCCTTGCTAGAGCGTAATCATGGTTCCAAAAGTTCATAGTAAATTCTTAATTGAAATAGAATGAATATGTAAACTCTGCTCTTTTGGACACTCTAAAAGCTTTGGCATCACTCAATCTGTCATTTAAGTGAGAAACGAAATAGTTCTCGAACATAATAAACTTGCTGGTCTTTTGAAACTGTATTTGAATAGAAGAGTAAATTATCTTATTCTCATGTGTTACCCCTTGATTGTTGGATATTCTTAGGTTCTGTCACTTGTAGCAGAGGTTGAAGGTGTGCCATTTTCTTTGCCCAATTGCAAGTCTCTAAATGGCATTTTCCTAGGAGAAATACAATGAAAGTGTCATAACGAGAATAAGCATAGATACGGATGATAGTTCGCCACTTGACTAGAAAAATGATTTTTTAAGTTCAAGTTCGATATCCAATCATCCCAAATTGAAAAGGAAATGACTCAGTCGAGTTCGAGCTTGGCCTGTCTCCACAACATTTAAGTAGCTGTGAGTATTTGGTCTCAGTAAGATGCCGTTGAATAATTCGTTAGAATATTTCCTTAATTCAAAAGTTTATGAGGATTATCGCATTGCTTTTTCCAAATTACATTTTAATAATTAGCCCATCACATATGCACAAACAGTAATAATTGGATCGAGCTATTGTTACAAATTCCCTTTTTGTCGCAAATGGATGATCAGTTACTTGATGCCATTCATGAGCGCTTGGTGTCCTTGACTTAATAATATATATCAAGTTGCGTAGACCTTCAGGCGACTCAATGTTGTACGGCGAGATCATTCCACATGCTGCAAATTTGACCATGAAGATTCATACTGCATAGCACCACATTTAACATCTTTACTCCGGACATTTTCATTATAGATGTCGATCACCTTCAGGGAAGCATCTAAAGATTTCAAGATGGGAATTTCAACTCAAGTTTGCTCCACAATCATGCTCGAGTGTGTAACAATGGTTAATTCACTCAATCATGATCAACACGTTCCTAAACCTTTCGAAGCACATTAGTTTGTAATTACAAAACATAAATTTGAATGAAAAAGGCATATGTTGATTTGAAATATTGTAACCGTCATTATGGGAATTAGATTAAATGGTTAAGGTAACCTAGAAAATTGAGAAAAGGTTAATCCGATGGCCACCATTTCCATCCACTTCTTAGTGGATTGAGGTGGTGATGTTTAATTGAAAATTAAAGTATGATAGAAAAGTCGGGACGCCTTTTCGGATTTATAATTACAACGGGCCGCGCGGATCTCAGACCCCTTCAGCCTCCATGGGCCCCGAAAGTCAGGCCCGGCCCATTTAAAATAACTTTGTCTCGTCTTCCTTTGGTTTCTCTTTCTCTGCCTGCAATTTTTCTCCAGGAATTCTCGCTCTTCCAGTGGGGACCACCTCCTTCCTCTCCAGCAGAGCTGGTGCCTGCGGTTTTCGGGCTGCTTGCGGAGCTTGCTAGCAATGGAGACCGACGAGGCAGGGTCGCCGTCGCCGGCGTGTGCTTCCGTTTCAGCTTCAGTTCTACAAGCCAGATTGGAATTCGGAGAAGGATTTGCTGGCCATGGTCACGGAGGGACTCGAAGGTGGTGTTGCTTTGTCGCTTCAATGGGCAGAGGCTAGGGAAAATCTGTCCTGGGTATTGCTTCGATTCGAGGAAGTTCTCCTTTTTCTTTTATTCAGTGCATTCCTTTCTTCAACGATGGCTTGGTGTGTTCGCTCTTTGAGTCATTGGCCTTGTCTCGTTTTACTTCTTTCGCTTTTCCTAAATGTGTTAAGCTTCCTTTTTCCCGAGAGGAACCGTTGTAATTGCCAATCTAGCTCAAATTGTGTTGGATGGAGAATTGAACGAAGGCTTTTTTACACAGAAACGAAGAGTGAATGATGGTGACGCGAGTGAAAATCTAGAGAAATAAGGAGTTGTTTCCCTTTTCGGTACAGTGTCCATGAAAATATAGGACATGAGGGGATGTCATTATGCTGCTACATAGATTAGATATGTCGGATGCAGAAATGCTTGATGCCCACTTGGAGTTGGCAGGTTTAACCCCGTAGAATACCATCTAAATGTCATCAGGCATCTAAAAAGATCTTAGATTTCTGATGGTGACTCTCACAATGTAATTTTACTGCTGTCTCCTCTTCTTTTACTGACTGAGCGTGCCCTACGATGAGAGATTTACTGATTTAGTGGATATTGAAATATAGACTATAGGCAGAAAGTTTCTCGCATTTTGTTTTTGCTTGATGTTTTATTTATCTTCTTCTCATTACAGAAGGGCATTTTGTCCCGTCATTTTGATTAATCAATTTTGCTGGTGGGAGTCTTAACTTTTGAATTGGGTATATCTCAAGCTATGCTGCGTAGTTGTATGACTATCTGGTCGAGAGTGATGGGGGGAGGAATTGGAGAAAGCAAAGAGACTAGGAGGGTAAGGGGAGCTGCATCCAAGTATGGTAAGATCCTATATGACTTAATCTTTTGGTAATTCAAATTCATAATAGCTTTAGATTAGATGCCTAGCCTTGGTAGTTCTTGCTATCAATTCTTACTGGAAAACTTTAGAGAGGAGATTTTTTCTCCAGAAACATCTGAATGCTTTGCCGGTCATATTGTTTGTTTCTGGATATGGAGAACATTTTGAGTGCACTATAATTCTTGAGCCAATCCTTGAATGGTTTCTGTTTAGATCCTAAGTAGTAAATACTAGTGAACTTGTAATCCTTGCCTGAAAGCTTCTGTGCATCCACTCCACTTTGAGGTTCCATAGTTGAACAACAAGATTTGTTTTTTGATACAGAAATTGGATTGGAGCCTACCGACGAGATATAGATTTCCTCGCTTTAGATTACCTACTAACCTAAAGAAATCCGAGACCAATATCCCTCTCAGTTATTTTGCTATTACATACAGTTATGACATTTTGCCTTACTTCACAAATTTTGATCAACATTTTGTCAAAATTTTGATTAACATTTTGTTGGTTAATGTGTTGCTCTATCTTTCCTCTTTCTTCTGTTAATTTTATTGGGAACAAATTACTCTCTCTCTCTCTCTCTCTCTCAGGACGTGTTAAAACATTCAGATGCTAATAGAGATGGCAATCCATTTTTATTGGTCATGTCTGTCTATGTGAAGTTAAAAATGGATTGCTAGATATGTCAATCCGAGCAGGATAAGATTAAGACAAGATGTTATTAGAAAACTCTATTCGAACATGACCCTTTTGTTAGATAGCTCAACAAATTACAAGAGGTGAATAACCTGTTTAACTAATAACATTGAATTGAATGGGTCATTCCAATCCTAACATGATCAATGCGGCATACGTAAGGTCAGGTTGTTAATCAAGTTGGCACTATTGTTTAGTTGGATAGATTAAATGAGTCAAATTGTGTTTTGCAGTTTGAACTTTGAACCTGGAACAATATTCGATTATTAATTGTGTTAACTATTAAGTAGTTAGCCACAATCTTGATATGACATGATAACCACTTAGGGTCACCTTAGTTGTCACATGGAAATATGAGTCATGAATCAAAAAATTAAAACTATGGATTGTGGATCATGAATTTCATCTAGTGGAATCATAAAATCTGATATAATGTTTGAGATCGGTATTGTGTGATAGATGTAAATTAATTGTAAAGTATGGTGTTATTTTTATTGTTAGGTAATAACTAATGATAAAAATACTTCAAATTCGACTGATGTTATTATTTCCAGACATGAGATATTGCTACAAATTATTTTTCTTTTTGCCAAATAATTGCCCATTTGACTGTGAGGACACAAAGATCATGTACATAGTATTGTAGTTGGATCCACATTCATAGAATTTAGTCTAAGACAATCAAACTGTCCACTAGGCCTGATGCAGCCAACAAAATCATGCAAGATGACTACCAAGTTTTTGGTGAAGATTGACTCTGAAACTCAACCAAGAATCAGGATTCTTCTTGAAGTCTAATCACTAAAATTATCAACTAGGATTTGAGTATTATTAGGATTTTACGAAGTTTCCTTCTTTTGTTTTTTTAGTTTGAGTAGTAGGATCTTACATATATCCAATTATCTTTCTTGTTTAGAGGTTTCCTATTTCCACTAGGAGTAGTACTTTTAGAGAGTCTACATATACTGTTGTAATTTTTACTTTTCAATAGAGATGATAATTTATTGAACTTGGCAAGCGTTTGCTTTGCAGATTGTGTGATGCAATTCATCTTTAGCATGATGCTTGAGAAACCCTAAGTGTGATGCTTATGCAGTTTTGTACGTGATGCCTAAATATTTTTTCTTTATTGTGGGACTCATAGTCCTACATCAAAGCTATGAAATGTTTTTGACACTAAATTGTTTGATGCATGAGTTAAATTATGAATCAAGGAAATTGATTGACTCATATCTAATTGGTGAAATCAGCGGTGGATTACTTTAATAACATGTCATATGGAATAATATACTCCTTCAATAGATTTATATTCTTTAGGACTTGAATCTGATTGATATGCTCAATTGCATTCTTGTGTAGGACAAAAAATTTCATCCGGTTGCTAATGTTGTCAGCAATGATTGAAACTTTTTCAATTGTCACCGACAAATTACAGCATAGTATTTACTGGGTCCAGCTCGCTGTGAGAATCTATGGTCTAAGTGGATGGTGTCATATAGAAGCATTCATTTGTGACATGCCCATTTTTATCAAAATTAATATCTTCTTTCAATTATTACTAAAATATGTTCAGTTCAGTCAAATTAGGAGGGTAATTATTTAGGTGACTCTTCAATATATGATTTGTTATTGCCTCAATTATTCTTGTGCGTGGAAAAGTTTGTAGATTACTGGTTATGTTTTTATTAAGCTGTAGCTGCTTGGTCATGAGTAGAATGGATGAGAACTTGGCTGAGGCTGCTGCAATTCTATTTCTTTGAGATTTCTACCAGTTTATTAGTAATTGTCTACTTCATGGATTACATTTTGCTGAGAAGAGAGTTTCTCTATACATAATGAATGTCATATTTTACCAAAGTAGCTATCTTTATGGAACTATGGATTGTGCTGCTTTTGATATGATTGTGCTGCTTTTGATATGCTAGTGCTTGCAGCAGTTATGCACACTGTGGTATAATCATTCTAACAGGGTATAAATTAAGCAGAAAGTAAAACCGTTAAGAAGCTTGAAGTCCCATATGGCAGCTGTGGTTCGTCTCAACTGGGAGGAGTATGCCCAAGTTAATAGAGTACGCATCTTTCAACTTAAAAGTTGATACGTCGTGATCTTTCTTACCAATAGTGGATATCTTATGGCTCACACCTTTCATAACTCTTTGTTTGCAGTCAAGTAGTTGTTTTAGTCTGGTTTTCTCATGTACTTCTTTTTCAAACTTAGAATCTTATTTCACAGCCCAATAGTTTTAGTATGGTTTATGGAAGATTTTTTGAAAGCGTATGTTTAGTGTCATCTGTAACTTGTTGATTTGTTTGGCTCCTTAGCTTTAATCTCATATTTTTTACATCTTTTTTTTTTTCAACTGGAAAGTAATTAGTCATTTGTTTTATAGAACACTTCTGGTAACTCTTTGGCATTTGAAGATCGCGCTAGTTGATTCTTCCCTCCAGCTCCAAGAGTTCCTTGCATGCCTGGACTAGTACCTGGGGATGCTGATGCTGGTTTAACTGATGATGGTCGAGATTCATTTGTGGAGCTCTCGAATTCTTCAAAGCAATGTCTCAATATTCTTTGCAGTGGAGACAAAGATAGGTTTTGTGCTTCAGTATATTTGGTGTCATACAATCGGAAATGCTGTAAGCGTCTTGTCTGTTTAAATCAAATATCTAGCAGTGTGGTCTATCGGATTCAGTCAATGAGTCCTTTTCTTGTTCTTGCTTCTCATGCAGTAGTTTTCCTTCATAAATGAATTTGATGTCAGACTGGCAGTAAATCAGTTTTGCCTGGAAAGTAATGGGCTGGTTAAGTAGACAACCATACTAATGCTTGTTAAAGTTATGGATGTTTATGCCATTTCCCTGGCTAGATTTCACTTTTGTTGGTCACTTCAGAGATGACACCTCCAACTTCGATACTGAACAAATTATTTGAAGCTTTTTGTTGTTTCGCTTGAGGTTAGCCTGTCTTACATATTGTCTGCTTTACTCCAGACTATTGGGTTGCTGCTCTGTTATAGTAATCCAAACGAAAACAATAAATTTGCCGAAAACATTTGCCGGCCACCAAGTGAAGCTCCTCGACTTTTGCTTTCCTCTTTTTATATAAGCCTATCTTTCTAAAACCTCTCAAACATTTGGTTTATTTTCTCTTCTTCCTCGAGCCTTTGACCTCGTGAAGGAAGCTCAAATCCAATTAAAATGGAAGAATACTTAAAAAATAAGCAGTGGGACTTTTGGACTTTGGATTAGTAAAGAATCTTCTGGAGTATAATCAAAGCTGAAGTATTGGAAAACAAATTTCTTTTTTCATTCGTCTCCATTCAAGATGTCCGATATTTCCCAAGAGATTTCAATGTTGTGATTTCATGAATAAATTCAACAGATCAATTTAGATTTTTTGTCTGAATGCTTTATATATATTATAATATTAGATTTTATGATAAGCAATAGTTAACAATGCAACATTATAGTAGTAAAATGATGTTTTTTTAAAAAAAAAAGATTATTCATATCATAATAGGGATCAAGTCACTAGAACCCATAAAGAGGGCATCTAAACAAAGTAAGGCCCAACAAGGGCTTGAGGTGGGAAAGAGGGCTAATTAAGGTCTGTTTGGTAACGTTTATATTTATTTATTTATTTTTATTTTTTTCCCTGAAATAGAAATCTATTTGTCTACGTTAGTTAATTTTTCTATTCTCCATAATAAATCAGTGGCCAATAATAGATTTAGAATAAAAATAAGAAGTAAAAAAATCTATATATATATTTTTGGGAACAAAAAAAAGAAACAATATCATTTTAGACAAACAAGCTCAGCGTAGTCTAATACTTGTTTTTACATAATTGACACAAAGTTTGGGTGAGATCCACATCCAGACCGAGTCTCTTGACCTAATTCAAGTCCCCATTTTTCCAAATAAAAAAACAGAAATTTAGCTAAAATTAGATTTTAAGTATTAGTAGATTTTAGTGTTAATTCTAGTTTAGAATTAGTTTAGCATAAAAAAAGGTAAATATCTTTTAATGAAAATTATATTAAAAAATGAAATAGCTCTTAGGGCTTTACCATATATATTTTTGAATATCATGTTCTTTTAGAACAATGTTAGGTTGCAATAATTTGGTGACTCCGCTAAAAGAATACGTCTTCTTCACAAGTAGAGCATGGGTGTAATTGAGATAAAAAAATCTTCTTCATCACCATAATTTGCAATTCTATTTCAATAGAAAATTAGATGGCTCTGAACAAGTATTTTGCATAACTATTTATCTTGTGTTCACGATAGTCAAAAATAAGTCTATGTTCCGTGAATTTTCGATGTCATTCACTTCAATGATGAGCAGGTGTGCGTCCCAACCGAAGTGATCTGTGGGAGTTAGGCTTGTGTCAGATCAAGTCCTATCTGGCCGAAGCAGTACCATTTCCCCAGATAGCTCCTCTGAACAGCAAGAGATTCGACCGTGGCTAGGGTTTCCACTTGAGCCGCGGAGGAGGCCTCGACAGATTAGGTGAAACCTGCGATGAGGCTTCCGGTGAAAGTCCCGACGGATGCAGGCGGCCGCACCGTACGTCGAACTCTCCTTGAGTGAACCATCGACATTAAAATTTTCAAAACCCACTTCTCCGGCGCAATTCAGACCCGAGAAGCAGTAAGGTCGCTTTCCTTTTCCTTTCAAAGTTTTGTTTTGTTTTTTGGAAGATTCGTGCTGATTCACCTGTACTTTCTGCGTCATCCTGACCTCTGAAAATCGAGTTGTTTGGGGAATTCTCCACAGGGTCGACGCCCGGTTTCGAGGGAAGGTGAGTCAGTCGATTTCCCTATAAACTCCATCAACCACGTGTCTATTCGAGTTATCCTCTGCTTCGAAGTCTGTGGCTCAAGAATATGGTCTGACCATACCTGCTGGGGTCCAGGGACAGAGCACGAAAATGTGTTCGGTCGTTTCCACTTCGCCCCGGCAGGGGCCACAGACTGGGTCAGGTACCATTTTCCTCTTCCACAAATTGTCCTTTTAGATGGTATGGCATTTTGACATGTGCTCCACAAGAAATTTCTCTCTTTAGCACAAGTATTTAAATTCACAGTGCTTTGGGTATCTGGAAAGAGGATAAAGGTTGCTCTGTTTTCTGCTTGCTTTCTATCTCTTGCCTGAGTAGGTTATGCCCCATTTTTCAGAGTGTAGCTACCGGACTTTATTCCTATCTAAATAAGCTCATCTTGTATGTTCTGTGACTTTGTTGGATTTGTGTAATGAAGTCTATTGGTTTGATACAACAACATTCAACAGGCTCAAAGTAGGAAGGAAGGCTAAATTACTAAGTGGGATCAAGAGCTTAAAGATTCGCCAGGAATAACTTTTCTGGTGGAAATTAAATTAACAAAAGAAAAGTAAAGTTCAAGGGTGCGAGCAGTGGACTAAGCGTGCCCTTATCACTGTCCTGACGCTTTGTTTGTTTTTATCTATTCTGAGCACTTGTCTGTTAAATATTGGGTCGGACTAATCTCTATATCTTTCTCTCTCCGTCCCCCTACTTTTTATTTTGTCCTGTAAATCCATGTCATAGTCTCGTCCCAAGTCTCTCTATCTCTATCTTTAGTT
Organism: Angophora floribunda; assembly: GCA_014182895.1. Taxonomy (NCBI): domain Eukaryota; kingdom Viridiplantae; phylum Streptophyta; class Magnoliopsida; order Myrtales; family Myrtaceae; genus Angophora; species Angophora floribunda. The sequence goes on from CM024709.1 coordinate 19,302,849, forward strand.
CTCATCTTCCCATCAAATCCACCGTTTTATGCGTATTGAAATTTAACAGACCTTGGCTATCATCTTTTCATTCATTACTTCTTCCTGGACAGGTATCCCCTTGGATTCTCTTGTGCATTGAGATTTCCGCCCTGTGAAGGCACCGACTCTAAGCATGTGATTGCAGTTCCTGGTGAATGAATTGCTAATTCATCTGTAGCTTGACAAGCTTTGCTCATTGGTGTGGTTCTGGTTGCCGACTTGGCCCATCATATAAATCAAACCTCAAGAGAATGGGCAGCAAGAGGGCATTTCCTGTTTCCTGAGAGGCATTCTGGCTTTTTTCTGTCAGACTTGAAAGCGAAAATCAAGGGCAGAGTCAGAGCAAAGACGGAATGCATCATCTCATTTTTTAGCATTCTTTCGCCGAGCTTGCGTTACTGATCCTTCTTCCTGGGCTTGTGCTCTATTTTCTCAATAAGAAAAATGCTAGTGTGCGTGAATATGCAGAAGATGCAGATACTTGCAGATCTGATTCGTTGACTGCACTGACTGTAACTAATTCCGGTGGATCTAGTCCGTCTCCAACAGAAACTAATAACGGTGTATCCTGTTTGGCTCTGACAGAAACTATTTCCAGTGGATCTACTTTGTCTCCAACAGAAACTTATAACAGTGGATCTAGTTTGTGTCTGACAGAAACTAATAACAGTGCATCTAGTTCGTCTCCGATTGATACTAATTCCAGTGGATCAAGTTTGTCTCCAACAGAAACTAATAACAAGCGATCTAGTTCATCTCCGACAGAAAGTAATTCCGGTGGATCTAATTCGTCACCGACAGAAAGTAATTCCGGTGCATCCAGTTCATCCCTGACAGAAACTAATTATGGCTCATCTAGTTCGTCTCTGACAGAAACTATTTCGAGTGGATGTGGTTTGTCCCCGACAGAAAGTACTAACACTGCATCTAGTTCATTCCCAACAGAAACTAAAACTGGTGCATCTAGTTCATCTCCGACAGAAAATAATAACAGTGCATCTAGTTTGTCTTCGACAGAAACTAATTCTAGCGGATCTAGTCCATCTCCGACAGAAAGTAGTAATGGTGCATCTGGTTTGTCCCTGACAGATACTTATAATGGTGCATCTAATTTGTTGACCATGTCAACTGGAAATTGCTATGAGGTGTTCCTGAGTTTCAGAGGTCTAGATACTCGAAAAGGCTTCACTGATCACCTCTACAATGGGCTTCTCGATGCTGGAATTGATGCTTTTAGAGATGATGAGGAGCTTGGCCAAGGCGAGAACATCAGACCGGAGCTTTTGGCAGCCATCATGAACAGTAAAATTCTGATCCCTATTCTCTCTGTGAATTATGGTACAAGTAGTTGGTGCCTGGATGAACTAGTTCAAATAATGGAGTGCAAGAATAATAACGGCCAGATAGTGTTGCCTGTATTCTACAAAGTGAAACCATCTGATGTGGGACATCAAATTGGGAGTTTTGGAGATGCATTTCATGAGCGTGAGGGGCGTTTGCTTAAGAGGTCTTCTTTCGACCCATCAACTTTGGAGAAATGGAAAAAAGCACTCCTTGAAGTCAGCACCTTGAAAGGATACGAAGCCGATGGGTAAAATTTCTCACCAAAACATTCTCTACTTTCTTTTAAGGGAGAATGCCATGAAAAACCCCAAACTTTGCCCATTGTGACACATTTACCCTAAACTTTTTTTTGTAACACGAAAAACCCCAAACTTTACCCCATGTGACACATTTACCCTAAACTTTTTTTTTGTGACACCAAAAACCCCAAACTTTGCCATGCGTGACACATTTACCCCAAACTTTTATTCTGAAGGGCATTTTTGTCTTTTTTTTCTGTTTTTTCCCTTTTCTTTCTTTCTTTTTTTTTTTTTTTTTTTCCGCCGGAGGAGCGCCGGTGTCCAGATCCGGCGGGGGCCGCCCTTGCCGGCGTCGGGCGAGGGCCGCCGGGCCAGATCGGGCGAGGGCGCGGGCGAGGGCCGCCAGCCGGATCCGGCTCGGCGGCCCTCGCCCGATCCGGCTCGGGCGGCCCTCGCCGACGCCAGATCCGGCTCGGGCGGCCCTCGCCCGATCTGGCCTGGGCGGCCCTCGCCCGACGCCGGCGAGGGTCGCCCGTCGGGCAAGGTCGCCCTCGCCGGATCCGGCGAGGGCGGCCCTCGCCTGGATCTGGCGACCCTCGCTGTCGTCGGGCGACCCTCGCCGTCGTCGGGCGAGGGCCGCCCGAGCCGAATCGGCCCGGGCGGCCCTCGCCCAACGCCGGCGAGGGTCGCCCGGTGCAGGCCGCCGCCCGCTCGACGCCGATGAGGGCAGCCCAGGCGACCCTCGCTTGACTCCGGCGCCAGCGAGGCATCCTTGCCGGCTTCCTCCATTCAAAAAAAATAAAATAGAAAATAACTAAAATGACGAAAATGCCCTTTAACTCAAAAAACTTTGGGGTAAATTTGTCATAAGTAATATAGTTCAGGGTAAAATTGTCACAAGTGACATAGTTTAGGGTTTTTGGTGGCACAAAAAAAAGTTTAGGGTAAATGTGTCACACGAGGCAAAGTTTGGGGTAAATATGTCACACATGGCAAAGTTTGGGGTTTTTTGTGTCACAAAAAAAAGTTTAGGGTAAATGTGTCACACGGGGTAAAGTTCAGGGTTTTTCGTGTCATTATCCCTTCTTTTAATATGTATGTGTGTTTACTGGTTGTTCTGATTTTTGCCTACTTCATGTGCGTCTTTATATATATATATATATGAAAATAACTATAAGATCTTGATGGCAGTAAGATCCTGTGATGCATGAGTTCTATAAGTTATTCTTTTTTCAGTTTTTTGTTTTAATGATATTGACCAATCTAATTATATATTTTATTGTTATGATCCCATTTGCTTGGAAGTAAGATTTTTTCAATAAATTTTTACTCTTATATCCAAAGATTTTCTAACTTGTGCCCAATTTTGTTTTCATTTTTATAGTGTATGTTACATTAATCTTGGTGACGACCTTTCAAATTTCACATTTATTTGAGATTAATAGTTCAACTTATTGGTGATATTTATTTAAAGCTTATAAGCAATACCCTCGAGTTTTTTCTAGCCTAATAAATTATGTCGGAGTAATAGTGGAATGGGGCACACCATGTGAAGCAACCACCACCATTTCGCACTTAAGTCTTATCATATATGATAATATATGGAGGTATAACAAAAACAATTGTTAAAGTTTTTCAATCTATCCCCAAAGTTATTTATTATTGTGTTCTCAATAGATAAATAATATAAAATTATTGTTGCTGCATATTTGAACTCTTGTAACATTTGATAGGTATGAAGCAGAGTTGGTGAAATCAGTTGTCCGAAAAGCGTTGAGTGAATTGAAGAAAAAGTTTGAGTTGGTTATTTCTGAGAATTTGGTCGGAATTGATAGTCATGTGAAGAAGGTTATGGAATTTGTGACTAATAAATCTCATGCTACCCTATTTGTTGGGATATACGGAATGGGAGGCATTGGTAAGACTACTCTTGCTAAAACCATCTACAACAAGCTCTCCAATCAACTTGAGCATCGTAGCTTCATTGCTGATATAAGGGAATCATGGAAGCGTAATGGCGTATATTATTTACAAAATCAGTTAATCTATGATATACTAAAGCGAGAAAATGAAGTTCATAATGAGGATGAAGGGATTAAGTTCATCTCCTCCAAGTTTAAAGGTAAAAAGGTCCTCATTCTTCTTGATGATGTGGATGATGTTGTTCAGTTGAAGCGTTTGGCTGGTGATCATGATTGGTTTTCTTCAGGGAGTAGGATCATTATTACCACTAGAAACAAGAGGATTCTTGAAGAAGTTGGGGGTGGACTACCCCTATGAACATAAGGAAATGGATAGCAATCAATCTTTGATTCTGTTTAGCAAACATGCGTTTCGAAGGGACTCTCCCCCAAGGGTATTTAAGGACCTCAGTCATGAAGTTGTATCCATCACTGGAGGACTTCCCTTATCCCTTGAGGTTTTCGGTTCATTATTGTGTGGAAAAGAGTCAACACAATGGAGAGATACAATAAAGAAGTTAAAAAAAGTCCTTCATATGAAAGTGCAAGAAAAGCTAAGAATAAGTTATGAAGCATTAGACTATGAGCAACAACAAATATTTTTGGATATTGCTTGCTTTTTCATTAGCACTGACAAGAGAATTGCATCATACATGTGGGACGCCTGTGACTTATTTCCAGGGGAGGGAATTGAAGTATTGAGATTCATGTCATTAGTAAAAGTTGGAGATTATCATGAGCTTAGAATGCATGACCAGTTGAGAGATCTTGGTAGGGAAATAGTTCGCAAGGAAAACCCACGGGAGGCTTCGTACCGTAGCAGGTTATGGGACTCCAAGGAAGCTCTGAAAGTGCTAAAGGAAAATAAGGTAATAGTTTTGTTTCTTTTGCTCACTCAGACCATGTTCTACTGTTCGAGTAATGTTGGTCCTCTGCATAGCGCTTGCCCCAATGAACAGAGAACCTTCTACTGTTATTGCCCTCAAATGTTTCATTGATATGATTAGAAAGTAGGGAGGTGGCTCTCTCTTAGAAGTGTTGTAGTGTTATCTGAGGTTTTTCTTAAGGTGTATGTTATGAAATTATCTCCAAGAATGAGAAATCTTTTAGATACTTGATAGGGGTATTTATTGGAAAGATCTTGAATTTCTGTAATTGCTTCATTTATGTCTTTGACACATGCAGTATATAACTTGATTATGCTACTGTAAACCATAAGCACTCAGGATATATAAATCATGGAATTATAATCTCTAGATGTCGGAATTAATACAATAGAACTAACGATGCCCGCATTCCTATGAAATTTCAGTCACTATTCCATAATGGAGAATGGAAGGGATACTTATGTTATCAATATCATGTTAGGAATTCCATTTACCAATATTCATAGGAGAAAGACTGATTTAAAACTTACCGAATCAGATAGGAACAGAAATTCCTTATATAACATCTATGCGTGTGTATATATGCATATGACATTGAGCGTATTCTATGCAATGGCCATAAAAAAGAGAAGTGTTTTACTTTTTCTACGTCAAAGAGATAAATACTTTTAAGATTTTATTTTGTATAATTATGTGATTGTATTTGCATTTGTGAAATTAATCATAATTATGACTGTACTAATTTTAATCCATTGACTCAAGTTGTTGCTCAAAACACTAGCTATTAGCAATCTCAATGTGCAGCCTATGTATAATTTCAAGAGTCGATTCATATATTAACAAATTCAAAGCCAATGTCTATTTATTATGTCTTTCGTACTGTGTGATAAAATAAACTAGACTAACCAAAAGAAAAATAAATATGCTGTATATTTTATAGACAAATATAATGGTACAGCTAAATTTTATAACTAAAAAGGTACATCTTTATATAATTAATTCAGTATTTTTGCATGTTTATATGTCGCTCTTCTTCCATGGTACTAATATAAGTTGACATCAGTGTGGTTTTGATAAAAATGATGTAAGTTCTTCTTTTCATTCTATTCCAACATTTAATGAAAATGTCCGAAGTTATTTTCATATATATATATATATTATCTAAAAATACAAGCAACTGAAACAACCACAATCTGCACCACTTCTAATTGAAAAACAAGTCCCAAATAATTTTCTGTATTTTGAAAAAGTGCTGCTACCGCTTGTTGGTCACGAGGGACAGACGAGGCTAGGTTAGCCAACCATAACTTGCATGCTCTTCCTTTTCTTTTCTTTTTGGTAAAGTAAGTAATATTAACTTTTAACCAATAAGAATGTACAGGGGGAGACATGGCACCAATATACACTCTTCAAGACAATACGTCAGTAGAGTGGATGGGTACCATGTTCACAAAATACAGGACCAAACCAGCAGAAAAGTACATAACTCAATCCTAAAAGGACTAAATCACTTAACCGATCCTCGGTTGTCCGCTGCATGCTTTTCCTTTTACAATCAGCAGAACCTTCAGAAGTACCTTCCCTCGTAGGCTCGATCCAAATGCCAATTGAGATCGACCAGCGAAATGAAGAATTTCTCCCACATCCTTATTCTCGAGTGTTGCACATAAAAAGTGCACTTTAGGAAGATCATTTGTGCAAAACGTCCCATAACATGACAAAGCGACGTGAAAGGTCACACAATTTTATTCTTTGTTGAAGTGTTTATAAAATATTACAAGGGAAGTGCAAAGTGTGGACAAAGCACTAACAAGACTTACTAAATAAACAAACAAAATGCAAGACAGTTAAAGCATAATTGAAACACATTCATAACTCACTCCTTGGATATTAATGAGTATACCGCCAAAGAAAAAAAGTATCAACTTTTTGCACTCGGGATAAGGGTGACACAAGTTGAAAAAATCATAAAAAGAAGCCCAGCCTTTTAAATGTGGGATGAAAATAACAATTCCTTTCACACTCATCCTTTTATTCATGGGACAAAAATGACACTCGCTATCAATCCTGCATATTCTCACTTTAAATTGCCTAACGTCCTCCTAGATAGCTCATTGTGGTACATGCACAATGAAGCACGTTAATCATGACCGCAATTTCTTTTTTCTTTTTTACAAAAAGCCAGAAACTTTGTAACAAAGATTATAAATGAAGTTTGCTGACAAAATTATAAAATAAAAGACATATTTTTGGCTGTGGGTTGACATGGCTCACTGTGTTTGTCAGCATTGTAAGCAATGTAGGGTACCTGTGGCGATTTAATGATGATAAATAGATGAAATTTGTAACAGGTCTTGGCTTTCTTCTACGGTTAAATTGTTGGCTATTTTTATTTCGTTTGAAAGGTTATGTTATGTTTGTTGTAGATGCAGATTGTTAGGCTTTTTTTAAGACATTTGAAAGGTATTGCTACTTTTGTCGCAAGTACAAAAGGTTGGGCTTATTTTCAGGATTTGGCCACACTCTAACTATCGATTTTTGAAGGTGAAAAAAACTACACACCGCACAAAGAAATCTTGAAGATAGATAGGGTATCTTGATATTTTGAGAGGGAAGTTTCTGGGCTAAATGACTAGTCTGAGTAGATCACTACTTTCGAAGGTTCCTTTCTTTTTTATAGTTAACTCTTCTCTTGGATTCCTTTTAGGTGTTGAGATCTAATTCCTTCACAAAAAATTATGTCCTTCACCTATGAGTACGGTGAAATCTTGTACAACATTGTGAAGTAAAATAACAAAGCTTCTGGTTGGGAGAAACTGCCATGTGAAAATCCATGAACTTTCTGCATTACTTCTCGACTTATTATGCATAAGAGATTTTTTTTTGTGTGATTACTTTGTGCACATTTGGTTCTCAGGAATAACTATTCTATTTCCAGTCTATTCTGATGAAGCAATTATTCTTTAATTTTGTTCAAAGATAGGTTACAAATTAGTATTCTCTCACAACCTAGGGGGCCAAGGAAAAGCTATTCAATGCAGTATCAAGAATCGCTTCTCTTTTCACATTTCAAAAATGCTTTGCACTTTCAACAATTAATTTTTTAATATACGTCAAAGTTATTAGGGTCTATTTATTATATTTATTATTCTTATGTAACTCAGTTATTTATGATTATGATTATATCAAATTGTAATCTATAGTTAAACTAAAATTTATGTTAAAATAATAAGTTGCAGAGAATATTAATATAACTAATAAGTTATTTATGATTATGATTTTATCAAATTGTAATCTATAGTTAAACTAAAATTTATGTTAAAATAATAAGTTGCAGAGAATATTAATATAACTAATAAGTTATTTATGATTATGATTTTATCAAATTGTAATCTATAGGTAAATAAATATTAATGATAAAATAAGAAGTTGTAGAGAATATCAGTATAACTAATATTATTGTCTTAGTTATTTATAATTAGAATATAATTAATTAACAATATTGCAAGTTACTATTAGTAAAATAAAAAAGTACATAATATATTAATATAACTACTATCACAATATTCAGATTCTTGTAATTAGTTATTACTTCAATGGAAAATAAGAGTATATGTTATTTTTTTTATTCATCATGTAAGCAGCACAGTCGAGTAATGTACATGAAATTAATATGAAATTTACTGAGAAAAAATATATTTCTATTAAAATTCATCAAATCAACTTTTGATTTTGCACGTTGGAATTTGATTAAATTCCATGCATTGCACCCATGTCCCAATTAGTATGGTAATGAAGCTACCTTACTGAAAAGAAGAAGATTGCAAGCTGTAAAGTTTTTATTCTGTATGAGCCATTACATCAAATTTCTTTTTAAGATCCTAATGCTTAAGGCCAAATTTCAAAATGGAAGTTGACATCCTTCACTTTGTTAGCCCTTATAAATACTATTTATTGGGATAAAAAGAAAATCATATCTTCACATTGCTAGTCTCCTGAACACATTAATCCACGTCAAAAGCAATATGAACAAATGATATTAGCTTACTTTAGTTGGATATAGTGTTAATGAAAATTGGTTCTTGTTTATAGGGAACGGAAAGGATTGAGGCCATTGATCTGAGTAAAGGCAGCTCAGAAGGCTCCGGCAAAACAGCTAAGCGAGATAGCGACATTCACACAGAAAAACAGTTCAAGAATTTGACAAGTCTAAGATTCCTTCACATGAAGGGGGCTCATCTCAGTGGAGATTTTAAGGACTCAATTGAGGGGTTAAGATGGCTTCGATGGCAAAAATGTCCCATGAATTTTGAGGTAAACAATTTTCATGTGAAGGAATTAGTTGCACTCGAATTGTCAAATAGCGAGATAAATGAGAAATGGGAAGGATGGAGTTCCTTCATGGTAAGGACAAGTCTTTTTCTCTTTTATGCTTTCTTTTGAATCATAATCACTCTAGACTAACCCCTTGACAATCATTATTATTTCTTTTACTAGATGGCAGAGAAGCTAAAATTTCTTGACCTTACAAGTTGTAAATCCTTGGAAAATACACGCTTCCTCTCAGCTTTTAAGGAATTAGAGGTTCTGATCCTGAATTTTTGTTTGAGACTGAAGCAAATCGACCCTTCAATTGGAGACATGAAGACCCTCCTTCGCTTGGAGATGAGGGGCTGTGACCTCATGGAACTTCCAGTAGAAATAGGTAAATTAAAAGCACTGGAGCAACTCCATGTAGAAGATACTCCAAACCTTTCTGCATTACCAGACAGCATAGGATCTCTGCAGAATCTAGAAATTCTAAATTTTTCTAGCAGTGGCATAGAAGAATTACCCAACAGTATTGGAAGATTGAGAAAGCTCCGACATTTAGAAGCTTCATGCTGTCGTAAACTAGGAGGGGAAATGCCGGAAAGCATAGGATCTTTGGAGAATCTAGAAACTTTAGCTATTTCTAACACCGGTATAAAAAAATTACCCTACAGTATTGGGAGGCTGAGAAAGCTTCGAAACTTAGATGCTTCATGTTGCAGAAATCTGAATGGGGAAATGCCAGAAAGCATGTGTAATCTTTCTTCCCTACAACGCCTTATATTTAGTGGCTGCAAGGAGCTCCAATCACTGCCAGACCTTCCTTCTAGCTTAACATGCTTGGGCGTCACCTGTCAAAGTCGCAACTTGCCTTCACTTTTTAACCTAACCCATCTCAAGGAACTACGAGTTAGTGACTGCAAATTTCTCAAGTGCATCCAAGAGCTTCCATCAACACTATTAAAGAATTTAGAATGCTCCCAACTGACAGATGTTGAAGAATCAAAATTACCACAATCCCTATATGCTCCTTTCAACTTGGAAATCTTGGAAGTCCAGGACTGTAGATCTATTGAAATACTGGATGTTTCACAGCTAATCCATCTAAGGACGTTATCTGTCAGTCGTTGTGATAATATACTTGAAGTTCGAGGTCTTACTAAATTGAAATTTTTGGAAAGATTGACTGTTGCATGTTGCGATTCAATTGACCGTTTGGACCTTCCAAAGTTTGAGAGTCTGAAGACATTGGATGTCCATGGTTGTCATAGTTTGGTCGAAATTCAAGGTCTCAATAGGTTGGAGTTCTTGGAAAACCTGAAAATCTCTACATGCACTTCAATTGAAAGGCTGCTTCTTCCAAAATCCGGGAGTCTGAAGATATTAGATGCTGAATCGTGCGAGAAATTAGCAGAAATTCAAGGCCTCGATAGTTTGGAGTTTTTGGAAAAACTAAATATTTGTTTGTGCTTTTCAATTGAAAGGTTGCACCTTCCAAAATCTGAGGGTTTGAAGATATTAAATGCTGAATATTGTGAAATCTTAGTTGAAATTCAAGATCTCAATTGGCTGGAGTTCTTGGAAGTGCTGAATATCTCTAAGTGCACTTCAATTAGAAGGCTAGACCTTCCAAAATCCAGGAGTATGAAGAAATTAGATGTTAGAGACTGCAAAAGTTTAGCTGAAATTCAAGGCCTCGACAGGTTGGAGTTTTTAGAACAACTGAATATCTTTGGGTGTACTTCAATCGAAAGGTTGAACCTTCAAAAATGCGAGAGTCTAAAGAAATTACATGTTGTATGTTGTGAAAACTTAATCGAAATTCAAGGCCTTGATCGGTTGGAGTTCTTGAAAAGTCTGGATGTCTCTGAGTGTGCTTCAATTGAAAGGCTGAACCTTCCAAAATCCGAGAGTCTAAAGCTATTATACTTTTAAAAATGTGCAAACTTAGTTGAAATTCAAGGTCTTGATAGATTGGAGTTCTTGGAAAAGTTGGATATCTCTTGGTGCGCTTCAATTGAAAGGCTGAACCTTCCGAAGTCCGAGAGTTTGAAGACATTATATGCTGAAAATTGCACAAACTTAGTCGAAATTCAAGGTGTTGGATTGGAGTTCTTGGAAGAGTTGACCATCTCTCAGTGTGCTTCAATTGAAAGGCTGGATCTTCCGAAGTCTGCGGGTATGAAGATATTAAATGCTGAAAATTGCATAAACTTGGTCGAAATTCAATGTCTTGATAGATTGAAATTCTTAATAATGTTAAATGTCTCTGGTTGCACTTCGTTTGAAAGGTTGCCGAATTTATGTTGCTTTGATCACTTGAGAAGTTTGACGATCAACTGCTGTGACAAGCTTCAGGATATTCAGAGCCTGGAGAGATTCCCATCGTGCAAAAGTTTATGCATTAGAGATTGCAAGTCCTTAGCAAAATTACCAAACTTGTCAAGTTTTCATAGTTTACGAAAATTGTTCCTGTCAAACTGTCATGAACTTCAGGAGATCCTGGGTCTTGAAGAGTCAATATCTTTAGAATTTATTGCTATCTCGGGATGTTCCTCGATTGAGTTCTTACCGAATTTGTCATCCTGTACCCGCTTGATCAGTTTAATTGTGCAAAATTGTGAGAAATTGACTGAGCTTCGAGGGCTCGAGAAATTGGAACAACTAGTGGTATTGGACATTTCTGGATGTAAGTCACTCAAAACAATTCCAGAATTATCTAGAGCGCGGCTTTATCAAAATTACGAGAAAAGGCCATTTGCATATTGCGGAGTGATAGAATTTGGATTAGACTATTTGGATGATTCGGACAAGTCAATATACTGGAAATGATCCACACTTTCTAACAAAGGTACATAATGCAGGTAAGTTACCTTTACTCTTTTGAGATCTACCCTGTATTTCCTGCTTACAATTTCTTTTAAGATTTATGATCTTGTCATTATTATTTCTTGGTTGACTCTTGTCATACTTTTCTTGAATTCAAGGAATTTGGGGGAGATGTTCATAAAAGTTAATGTGTGCTTTGGCAAAATGATTCAACTTATCATCATAGTAAATGGAAATTGATGAAAAGGCTTTCTAAACGCATCATTTGTCATTACTGGAAGCATCTGTGGATAAATAAAGATTCTTAGCATTTGAATGATTCTGGAATACTGGAATTATTGAATAAAAATTGATGTATACTGCTATTTGATAGTGTGCCGAAGGTAATCATATAGGTCGAGAAATGCTAAATGAAGGACCTTATATGGTCTTTCTAATGTGAGGTTTTAGTTTGCTCTGTGCTCGCAGTTCATGACTGCATGTTTTTAAGGTACATTTATGAGTGAATTTACGGTTGACAAGGAGTATGTTGAGAGGGCATCCCTTAGTATGCATACACTACTAACTTGGGACAAAATTTGCTGGATTGATTTCATCTGACTCACTGGCAGGATTCGGTTATCATTCCATTGGTTGATGTAAATGCTGAAATATCCAAGAGAGCTTTCGCAAGGCACTTCTAAGAGGAAACAAAATCATCAAAGGATCAGGAGCTTGATGTTTCTTGAACTTCTCCAAACCCTGCCCATGCATCCTTGGATAAAGGTTGTTTGCATGTTGTCATCCCACATTGCCCTGATTTTTTCAACAGAAACTTTGAAGAACTGAAATTATGTGCCTTCACTCCAGTAATCAAGTCTGTCTGTCTTCCTGTTCCTCTTCTGCAATCTTCTCCGCATACTCTCGGACTATCAAAATCCTAGATTTACATGAAATGTTATATTTATATTGTGTGAACAAATTGTAATCTGAACCACTATGGAAACAAAATTCATGTATGATTATTATTAGAGACCTCAATGAACAAAATATAAACAGGTCGTGATAGGTCAGGTTGTTAATCAAGTTGGCACTATTGTTTACATAGATTAAATGAGTCAATTTGTGTTTCACGGTTTGAACTTTGAACCCGGAACAATATTCATTTATTAATTGTGCTAAATGTTAAGCTGGTAGCCACAATTTTGATATGACATTATAACCATTATCCTTAGTTGTCACAGGGAAATATGGGTCATGAATCAAAAACTTAAACCTATGGATTGTGCTTTGTGAATTTCATCCAATGGAATCATAAAATCTGATATAATGTTTGAGATTGTTGTTCCATGACAGATGTAAATTAATTGTAAAGTATGGTGTATTATTTTTTATTGTTAGGTAATAACTAATTAGGTAATTACTAATGATAAAGATACTTAAAATTCGACTAATGTAATGATTTCCTGACATGAGATATTGCTACAAATTATTATTATTTTTGTGAAATAAGTACCCATTTGACTGCAAGAGCAATAAGGTCGTGTACATAGTATTGTCATTGGATTCCCATTTGTAGAGTTTAGTATAAGACAATCAAACCATCCACTAAGCCTGATGCAGCCAACAGAATCATGCAAGATGCCTGCCAAGTTTTTGGTGAAGATTGACTCTGAAACTCAAACAAGGATGAGGATCTTACAGAGTTTCCCGTCTCAACTGGGAGGAGGATGCCCGAGTGAATAGAACATGCATCTTTCGACTTATTGATACTACTTCGCGATCTTTATTACCAATAGCGGATGTTTTATGGCTCACAACTTTCATAATGCTTCATTTGCAGTTAAGTAGTTATTTTAGTCTGGTTCTCTTAAATACTTATTTTTCAAACTTAGAATCTTATTTCACAGTCCAACAGCCTTAGCATGGATTCATGGAAGACTTTTTAAAAGTATATGTTTGGTGCCATCTGTAACTTGTTGATTTGCTTGGCTCCTTAGCTTTAATCTCATATTTTTTGTCTTTTTATTTTCCAACTGGAAAGATAACTATTCGTTTGTTTTATAGAACGCTTCTGGTAACTCTTTGGCATTTGAAGATCACCCTACAAGATTCTCCCTCCAGCTCCAAGAGTTCCTCACATGCCTGGACTAGTATCCAGAGGTGCTGGTTCAACTGATGATGGCCTAGATTCATTCGTAGAGCTTTCAAATTCTTCAAAACAATGTTTTAATAACCTTTGCAGTGGGGATAAAGATGGGTTTTTGTGCTTCGGTATATTTGGTGTCTTTCCAATTGGAAATATTGTAATCATCATGTCTGTTCAAATTAAATATTAGCCGTATGGTCCATCAGATTCAGTCAATGAGTCCTTTCCTTGTTCTTGCTTCTTGTACGGCAGTTTTTCTTGATAGATGGATTTGATGGCAGACTTGGCAGTAAATCAGTATTGCCTGGAAAGTAATGGGCTGGTAAAGTAAACAACAATCATAGGTAAAGTTATGCTTGTAAAAGTTCTAGATGTTTGTGCCATTTCCCAGGCTAGATTTCACTCCTTGGTCCCTTCAGAGATGACACTTTCAACTTTGATATGAAACAATTATCTGAAGCTTTCTGTTGTTTGGCCTGAGGTTAGCCTGCCTTACATACTTTCTGCTCTACTCCAGACTATTGGGTTTCTGGTCAGTTCTAGGAAGATTGAGAGAGCCTATTCAACCATTGGTTGGGGAAAGTGCTCTATGAGCATGTGCACATGTTTGTAGATAGTTCACTCTGTGGGTATACAACCAGTGGAAGATTTAGAGTTTTAAATACTCAGAACTTTCCTGCTCATTCGGGTTTGGTGCTGTTTCAACATGAGAAAAAAATATAAATAAACATGGTGAACTTCTCGACCATTTGATTAGTTGAGAAAATGCATGCAGGAGAATTGTTCTGATCAGTACAACTTAGGTTCTGTCTGTTGTCTATTTAGTTACATGGATCAAGTCCTTATAGCTATAATTCCTTGTGGGAACTCTCCCAAATGGACTCCTAGGGCCTGCTGCTCTATTACCATATCTATAAGTGTGTATTATAGTTTCCTAATGGAAGGTTTCTTTGGTCTATATACAAGTTGTAAACTGTCTATGATGTGATCAAATTACCTGCTTTCCCAAGAGCAGGTAATTTGCACTTTAAGTTGGAGCAATTTAGATGGAAAATCAAACATGATTGATAGCAAAATCACTTGTTATGAAAATTGATGTAGCTCATTCAGTTCAGTATTGAGCCTCTGGGTTGACTTTTTGTTTCCTCTCAGAAAAAAATGCCACTGGCAGGAATATTGAGTTTCTGTGGAACCACAATATACAACTGCTAATTTAAGGCCTTCCAATTTCCAATGTAATGTAGATATTTTGTAGTCTGGCATTGAGTCTAAGGTCATTTAAAGGCCTTACGAAAAGTCAAATCAGTACCTCTACTGCCCTTGTGCTGTTTGCCCATGAAAATTACATTTTTTGGTCAAGTTATCGCTTCTCTCTGTTTCCTAGTGCTGTGATTGACCTGACCTAAGAAAGAATGTTACTTTAGTATGGTTCTTGGTTGATCTCCTAGTTGACCTTTTAGAGATAGCACACTTCCACATCCACTAGTTATTTCAGGTTTGAAGCTTTTGTAATTTTCTGCTACCACTTTATTTGTACAGTTGCTCTTTCTTATATTGAGTTCGCTATTTTCAGTTTGATATGATGAGTCCCTTATTGCTTCTTTCTGTGTGATTGCTGCAATGCCAGGGAATATGCGCCAGATTGTACATATATGTAATATCCTATGACAACCAGGGACAAAAACACCATTTGCCATCTTCTGAATGCTTCCATCAGCAAGGTACTCTCACTACTATAGTTGCCTCTCAAGAGCCTGCGTTCCTATAACTATTTGGGTTAACGATAGTGACCCCACCCCCCCAGGGCGAGGAGGGCCGTGAGGGGCGCTTGCTCTGCTGTAATTAATCTTTTCTTTCCTATTTAGTCTTCATACATAATTCAATTTAATAAGATTGTGAATTCTCTTTTCTTGGGTTTGTCCCCATGCATTAGGAAAAAAAAAATATAGAGACAAACCTTAAGAGACACCTTTTTAAGGATTGGTGGTCATGATAACCCTAGAGTTATATAAAAGAACCTAAATTGAATGAAACAAAAATATACTGGTCCCACCTTGATGTTTTTCGCCCATATCAGCATTTAGTTTTCCATGCCGTAGTTATTTTAGATTTCATAATCTTATGTACTCCATGCATCAGTGTGACATTTTTAGGAAGATGTGTTGGGAAACAATTCTTATGTTTCAACCCCTCTTCAGATGGAAAATAGGTGATGGAGAGTCTGCATCACTCTGGTTTGATCCATGGCTTGACATTAGCCTTCTTAATTTGGTTTTCTCGGACAGCTATATTTACCAATCGGATTTGCCTAGACAAGCGAAGGTGAAAGACATATACTCTTCGGATGGGCTATTGATCCTCCAGGAGCTGCTTTCATGGGGAGTCACAGTCCCCCCTCTCAAGGCCAAGACAAATTTATTTGGATGGAGGATCCTTCAGAGAAATTTTCAATGGCTTCGGCTTGGGCTGCAATTAGGCATAAATCTAACTTGGTTCCTTGGTCTTCTTTTGTATGGAGTAAGGCCATTGTCCCTAGACACCAATTCTTACTTTGGCTTATTGCCAAGAACCGTCTCCCAACTCAGGTATTCCTTATGGCCTATGGCAGAATTCCTAGCTCAGTCTATGCTTTATGCAAGTCTACACCTGACTTGGCTGACCACTTATTTTTTGACTGCTATGTCTCTAATTCTCTGGCCAACTTTTAGGCTGCCAAATGTAACCTTCCATGGTACAACTCCTCATGTGTGGACAACTTGCTTTGGGCTATTACATATTTGTTTGGGAGAGGATTTTACTAGGAGATAGCTCGGTTCTCCTTTGGAACTCTTTGTTATGTCATTTGGAAGACCAAAAATGATATCCTATTCCGGGGTCGTAATCTTTATATTCCATCTATGAAGCAGCACCTATCTAAGGCGGTGAAGGACAAAGCTCTTGCCTTCAAATGGGTCGAAGATAACTCCAAGAATAGGAGGATGCAACGTAGTTAGAGAATTGACCTAAGTATATTCACTGTGGAATCGCACTTGGCCTAGCTTAGGACTGTTTGGGTCTTTAGTTGCTTATCCTAGCATGTCTTTGTTTTTTTGGTGAATGCGGTACCCCCCACTCTAGTGACCTGTTGTCCAGTTGAGTGCCTGTTGGTGCCATGATTCACCTTCCTGTACAGTACTTGGTTGAAAGTCTATAATACTTACCTTACAAAAAAAACAAAAGTCTTATGTTTCTTCGTTTCAAATTAGTGGAAGGGAGGCCTAATATTCTATTGGAATGCTTTTAAAGGGGATGAGTAATGGATATTAGGGCTTGTTATCTGTATAGCCTTATGGGTAGAAGGATGAGGGCTTTTATCAGTCAACAATATTTTTTATACTCTTTAGACTATTTTATTTAGAAACAAGACAGTGTATATAGTTACTGAGAAAGTTCTCAAACTTGACTGTGTAACTTCTCTATAGAACTAGAGCACTAGTTACAACAAAATTTAGAATACACTTGCATGACTCACATAAATGACAGTTCCACTACTCGTGTCGCATGGATCTTAGACCATGATGTGATGAAAAATACCTGTCCTAGAATACTGAACTGCCGTAAATAAAAGTTTATTTTTCTATTGGGCATGCTTATTGCCTTTATCAAGATATATTATGGTTTATGAATGAGTTCGTGGTGTTCAAAGATTCTTGCTCAAAATGCTTCAGTGACCAACAGAGAATTTCGTTCACTTTGAGACATTTAAACTATAAGTCATCAGATACATTGTCTTTCGAAGAACATGTTTTTGGAATTTGATGGAGAAACTATCAATAAGCTCAGTGGTAACTAGACATGTTTATATAAAGATTTCACACAGCCAGATACAGTAATGTCAAACAGCTTGGATAGTGTTTTGATAGACGTAAAATGCTGACTGCTTGCTGGATTTTCTGCTGTAACTTCAGTCCTGTCATTGGGTTATTCGAGATATACTGTTTGATGTTTCACTGGAGCAAGCTAACTGGCACTTAGTTGTTATCATTAGGTGGCTTTATTTAACGACTTTGTCCTTTGTTGGTTGCGTGCCCTGGAGAACTTTTTCGAGGCATTATTGTTGAGAGTGGGTCAAATGGTTGTAGATAGTATGCAAGGCTTCTATTGCTTAGTGCTTCAATATTCCAGAAGAGGTTGACTTGCGCTAGGAAGTACTGTTGTTCATTATTAGGCAAAACTTCTATTCTTGTCTTTGTAGTAGGGATTGAACTTGGTACTACGATTATATTAGGATTCTTTATGTGCACGGATATTTGTTTCTGTAGTAATAACTTTGGTAATAAAAAAAGTAAAACTCATATTAAGTCAGGATATTATGATGAGCCTTAGAAAGAAGTGGATAGTTAACATAGAGCAATTAGGCAATTTTCTTGGAAATAACTCTAGACTTTACTTGATAGAAGAACTTTCCCTCTGATATTTTTAAATGCCATAGTTGACTTTAGGGAGTCATCATAAGCTGAACATGATGCCTCATACTTCGAAGCATGAATAATTTCGTTCATGGTTATGGTTTCCACCCAACCTTTAAGTGTCATTCTATCTTTCGGTAGAAACCTCTAGAAATCGAACAAGTTCAGATGTTGAATGTGGTGGAACAAAAAACACTGTCTCATGATTGACACGTCATTTTTGTTCTCAACTATTTAAGGCCTGCTTAAATGTAGAAAACATTTTTAGTTTCCATTTTTATAGGAACTGTTTTCAATTTTTATTGACAAAATACTTGTTAAAGTTGATAATTGCAAGAATATGCTTGTGTTCTGTCACAATAAAAAAAGAAAAAATAAAAAGAGGCATAGTTATTCCAAATATCCATGTTTACATGTGGAATGAGAGAATTAGAAAATTGATCTTAAGATTGTAATTTTGATTTTGGGAATAGCTTTCCTTTCAATTCAAAGTGTTACCGAATGATTTTCTAGATGGTTCTAATTCTAAAATGGATATGAGAATAGACTCTTTATCAGCTGAATGCTTCCTTTAATTCTTAATTGCTTCCTGTCTGCATAAAAAATGAATATCATGTTGCTCAACAGGCTTCCAACATCCAAGATATCCTTCGTGTCATTGGGACTTCATTATCAGTCATGCATAAACAGTGGGCTGATGCCATTAATATGTTTCATGAGAAGTTTTGAGTTGTTACCAAACCTTGTTAATGACCACGGTAAGTGATACTGTTAATACAGAGTGGTGGATGGCCTTTGATTATTCTTCAATTAACAATTTCTGTTTGCTTATCTAGGTCCTCAGGAGGAATTTTTTAGTCTTTTAGGTGGTGCTAGGACCAGTCCTGCGGTCCATCAGTTTCTTGCTAATTCTCTGGGTAAAGTGGTACAGCTGGTGTTTCCAGCTCTATTGTCGCTATAGGACTTCGGCTTTTTGGTCTGGTTTTGTAGTCTTGGTTTGCTAGTTTGTTCAATGATAGGGTATGAAGCGTGTATCAAAAGCTGTTTGTGGTGCTGGAAAAGAACTTCAGCTAATTGTCCTCGATCATCTGTAGGCGCACGTTATTGTCTTTGCGTTGCCTTTTTCCGTTATAAATTATTGGGTTTGAAGCATCTCAAATAATAGTCTGGGAGGTGATTATATATATGAACATATCACATGCAATGACACGGACGACTAACATTAAGAGGGCGTTTGTGTCGTGGAAAACTCAATAATAAAGATAAAGGTTTATTAGAAAGTTTGATCCAAAAATTTAAATTTGTAGGTGAAGGTGACCACATGAATATAATGGCACTTAGGATCCATCGTCAATTGATGTAAATAACACCTCAATGCCCCCACTCACACGCAAGCCGCACGTGAAATTTTGATTGTGTACATTTGCATGGGTTTTGAACCATGCATATTCGTAATAGGGAGAATTGGCTCTAATACCACGTTAAAAAGCTCAATCCAAAAGTTTAAGCTTATAGATCAAGGAAAACACATGAATATAAAGTATCTAGAATATGATGTTAATCGATGTGAAATAATTTTTCAACAAGGCTTCATTTTTTAAGAATATGGTTGGTTTTTCTTTCTTTGGTGATGTATAATCAAAAATATTTTCTGATGTTTGGTCCTTATGGGAAAACAATTTTAATCTTATGACTTTATTTTAGGCAAAAAAAAAAAAAAAAAGAATTTTTTTAATTTAAAAAAAATTGAAATTTTAGATATTTTTTTATTTTTTAAATACAAAATTTATATGAATTTTTAGTTTTTTTTTTCTTTGTTGTTTTTTTTTTTTGACATCCTATGTCGGGATTGGCCAATGATGGCTACAAGCAAGCTCAAGGCTTGCCTAGTGACAGTCACAAGCGAGCCTCGAGCTTGTCGAGATTAGGCAAGTCGCAAGCTTGCCAACCTTGGTGGAGCCCAACCTCACTGACCTCGGGTGAGCTTGCAACGGCCATAGGTGAGCTCGAGGTCGTTGGCCTCTAATGAGTTGCGAGATTGTTGGCCTTAGTCAAAACTGACCTCGCTTGGATCTAATGAGTTGCGAGCTTGCCTAGATTTGATGAGCTTGAAGATGTAGCCCTGGCTAGTTTGGGCTTGTCTATATCGATTGAGCCTTGAGCTCACTAGCTTGCGTCATGGTTGATCTCTAGGCTGTCGGCCATTCTGAGACATGTGGTCGAGGAGGAAGAAGGAGAAAGGAAAAGAAAGAAGAAAGAAAAAATAAAAGAAAAAGAAAAAATAATTAATAAATTGATTTTAAAAAAATATTTTTATAAGAATAAAAGTTTCATCAACCAAGAACCCAAAGACTAGGAAAATATTTGAGAAAACATTTTTTGGTTCTTTGAAGGGGCAAATTATTTTCCTAAATTTAAGTTTTGGAAGGAAAACTTATTTTGTCGATTAGAAAAATTAGCTTCCATTGATTCAATTTTCTAAACGAACAAAATGTCGGAAAATGAAGAAAATATTTTTCCAGAATATGTTTATACCGAAACAAACGCACCTGAAGTGGCTGGAAAGGGTGAGCTAGAATCTGATTTAACAAGTTGGCAATCTGTACTATAATCATATGATAGTGTATGTTATCAATCATTGATTTGAATTGAACTGGATCTAAGTTTTAGCTTGCAGAGTACTGAGCATGAAGATGTGGATATGGAATGTTAATGCATTATACATTATTATTATTATTAGCAAGTGCAGAGAGATATTCTTAGTTTAAAAGGAGAATGTTGCATTCTTAATCTTTAGCATATATCGCTCATACTTGCAAGAGTCAATCTTTTGTGTCAATGAGTCACATTCAACTCAGCTATTTGAAGAAGAAAGTGAGTAGATAACCTACTGGCGGGCGCTCGAACAAATGTTGATTGAGCCTGTGTGGATCTCATCTGTGATGTTTAACCTTGGTTATAAGACCCTTTGTTGACAATGATTCGGTTATGTTATTAGAAGTTCATTATTTTGCATTATTTTCTTTTACAAACTATAATTCCGTATTCTTTTAGATCACGACTTTTGATTGCTAACCACCTTTTGTGTGGCATAGTAGAGCTAAAGATGTTAAGTCCTAGTAAATGAAATTGGTTTACTTAGTCACATGCCAGATAAATTTGTGTAAGGTGTTTGTACTCTACTTTCGTACTTGCATTTTACCACTTCAAACTAGCTTTGTACATAGTGATCCTAGATTGTGTTTGGTTGGACTTTTGGGAAAGTGTCTTGGAAAATGAAGAGTTTTTGGGAAAAAAGGGGTTTTCCAAATGGAAATAGTGTTTTGTAAAGTGTTTTCTTTGTTGCTTGGTAACAACTAGTCCTGTAAAGGACTTCAGTAAAAAAATCCAAATAAATAAATAAATTTAAAAATAAAAATACAATTCCGGCCTTCGCGTGCTATTTGCCAGCGACGTAATGATGATCTCCTAGGGGAAATGTAGCCAGGTCAGCCACCGGCTGCCCCAAGCCCTTGTGTGAGCTCCGGCAAGGGTCGCTGTTGGCAGATGTGTCTCATTGGCGGTTGCAATGGGCAGATGGGTCGATGGTGTCTTGCAAGCATGTACAGTAACTGATGGAAGCAAAACCAGAAATTAGATAATTTAATGAGGGCAAAGCTAGCAAAAAGTTACTAGCATTGAGAAACACTCAAAACTCAAAATTAAGTGGCGCTTGCATCGGGCTAATGGCGGACTTTGGAAATGCAATGCATCTTCTCAAAGTTGTCCAAAAAATTTTGTTGAGCACCTTACCATTGAGCCATTTCCAAGTTAAACCAAACACACCTTCAATATCCTCAGTATTATTTATTTGGCTAGTGCATTGGTAGCTCTTTGGACCCAAAGTTTCTCTCGAACATTTTAGATCGACTTCAGATTGTAGAGGCATCCATTAGTCACGGGGAATTTACTCATAAGAAGGAACTTGCACTATGATTTAACCAAGTGATTTTGTGCTCGATAAATGCATGGTATGTAGATGGTGGTTATGCTAGCACAAAATCATATGATGTTAATGTTGGTATTTTTTGTTGAGTCGAAAAAGAAAATCGTCAGAAAAGTGTCGGTGACTTTTCATTGATCCAAAGTTCGACCATAGGGCAGCCGGAGGGGGCAAACCCGTACACAAAAAGAGCCCAAAAATCTAAAGCCATATACAAAACAACTCTCAAACCAAAAAGGAGCTTAAATGCAACATAAATCATCAACTTTATCAACCAAGGCTTTTGGCAAGTTTCCACTATTCGAAAGGTGTACGAATTAAAGCCAAATTTTATTAAAAATAGAGATGAAGGATTTGTCCCAAGCAAAAGCTCTCCTTCCATTCTTTTCCGTAAATGAATGCCCTGCCAAGCCAAAAACTCTTGCTTGGTAGACCTTTCGGTAACTTGAGATACCAGATGTGAGCGTAGGATATTGTCGAAACCATTCTCGTCCAAGAACAGTGAAGGAGGATATGCTGCACGGACTCTGCCTCCCATTTGCAGAGGAAACTGTTGGAAGGAGATTTGTTTCAGTAATCCGATTACAATAACAGAAATCATGGGATAATTAATTTAGTCATAGAATATCTTTAGAATATTCAAAAGATATGATAAGAATTGTAATCTTATTGATTTTATTTGATTTTTTCTTTGCTATATATATGTAATCATGTACATGTACAAGAAAGACAGTGTAATACAATTACATCTCCATTCAATATTTCTCGTTTCCTATCAGAAACACCTCTTAACCGGTCCTCTTTGTTGTAGGTTATCTAAAGCGAGGAATCCTTCCCAAGCTGCCCGAGCAAAAGGAGAGACTCTACTCGGAATCCTCACTTCCCAGATCACTTTCCGAAGAAAATCCTTTCTACCATTAATAGCCTCCCTATGGAGCAGCTTGTAGCTAGAATTTATGGAAAGATTTGTTAGTAAAATTCTAAATGCAAATGAACGTGTGAAACAAGTAATATCATGATGAGAAAGAATATCATCCCATGGAGATTGACGATTAATAGACCTATTAAACATAAAAAATGCATTAATTCTAAAATTTATCTACCATATCAAATAGAATTGAATCAACAATCTTAAAAGAAAAATTTCGAAACTAAATGCAATTAATCAATCAAATAAATACGTTAGAGCATCTGATTTCACCATAACTACTAGATATGAATTTTAGATCATTACACATACAACAATGATATCAAACGGATGATAACCAAATTTCCTAATCCATTTATAGTCCTATCTCTAGATATATCAAACCTACTCAGTTTATCATAAAGATAAATATATTAAAATTTGTGAATATTTCTAGTTTATAATGAATCTTTTGGATTTCCTTATCACCGAAAGCCACACAAATAACATGGTATACATTTATTCGCATTTAATATATGGTTATATATTATAAAGATTAATTGCATATTATCACTTTTCAGTCTCAAACGTATACATTAGATCATTCAAATGACGGCGAGTCACTTAAAAGTATTAAGCGCAATAATATGTAACTCACATGAGTGAAATCACTGGCAAAAATAAAAATAAAAATATGAAATTCATATCATCATGATCAGACTACATCATAGCCTTGACAAAAGAAAATCGGAACATAATAGAAGAAGAAATGAAAATATACATTAAACCCAACATCTTGAATCAAAAAATAAAAATTCTGTCATTACTTTTTTCATTTCTTCAAAATATTTAAAAAATTCCTAGAACAATGAAAAAATGATCTAAAATAAAAACCTAGTTGTCTTCCCAAGCTCTCAATATTATCCTATATATAGGATACATCCAAGACTCCTAAGACAAGTTAATTGCTTATAGTTTGCATAAAATTAATGAATAAATTACAGAATTCTTGATTTGGTGTCTACCTTCTAATGCTTCTATGGTTGGCGTCTTCCTTTCCTTCTTTTTCCCATTTTTTCCTTATTTTCTCCATGTCTTAATATGCTATATAAATAAAGAAAATTTGAGAACTAAAAGGTAATCCAAATATTTTCTCACAAATATTAAATTATTTGTTGCCTAAAATAGCTAAAATAACTCTATTTTTATAGAAGTCAAATCCCTAAACTTAACATTTTGCCAGTCCTTGAGCAAAAGTAAGATATAACACATGCCAACAACCCCTCCATGATATCATTCCATAATTGCTCAAATTCACAATTCAAAGAAAAAGACAAATTTCATCCAAACAATGAAATTGATTCATAAGTTAATACTAATTCTAACTATGTGATCCAAATGTGTGTGAATTCTCAACTTTCCAAATTATATGCAATCCAATATATTCACATTGGTATGCAACCTCTCAGAAACTCTCTATAATTATGACCAAATCTCAAAAGTTTGCTCTTTATTTGTCTCTCCACTAATGTAAGCTAACCATCCAACAAAAAATCAATTAGACTTTCCTCAGTTTGTAATGTAAGGTTGGGCTAATGATGAGATAACGGTAACTTTAAATTCAAATCACCCATCAACACATTGATTTATAGGATGTAATCAAAGCCTATGCCACTCTCCCAAATTTTACTCCTCAAAGATAATCTTTTTACTATCACTTTCAAAATATACATTTAAGTGCCAAAATGGGTGATGCTGGCCTTCGCCTAGAAGGGCTAAGTGTTGTCATTGGCTGTGGTGGGGCTATGCGGCAACCTTGCCCTAGTCAACGGCGACCCTTAGCTCAATATGGGGGAGGGCCATGACCCCTCGCCCTAGATCTGGGTGAGGGCGTGCAAGCCCTCGCTTGCAATTGGCCAAGGTTGTTAGTCATTGGCTGAGGCTCGATAACCCTAGTTGACCCTTGCCTCATCGTCGTTAGCCCTTTCTAGCGATGGTAGATGGCGACAATAAGGGCCGTGGAGGCCCTCGTTGATTTGTTGCCTTTTTTTTAATTTACTTTTTAAATTAAATATAATTAATATTTGTATTAAAAATCAAATTTTAGGGCGAAACGACATCGTTTTGGGATGGATTGCTGAGTAAACATTTCAGCAAGCCACGTAAACTGGTTTTATTGTTAAAATAATGTGTTGTTGGATTTCTAACAAGTCTGACCGGAGTTGGCATTTAAGTGTCTAATTTTCAAAAAAGTGATATTTAAGGGTGCATTTGGTAACATTTATGTTTCTAGGAATAATTTCTTTCAGAAATAGTTATTTTCTATTTCTATTCCCTAGGGCAATTTATGAGTAAAAGAGGGCGTTTGATAACTGTATAAAATTTTTATTCTCGAAATAGAAAAAAAAATAGAAATGCATTTGGTATGACCCATAATTTTTTTGTAATGTAATTATTTTTAATTTTTTAATTAATTTTTGAGATTTTGCTTCTTCTTTTTTCCCCTCTCTTCTTCTTCTTATGGGGGCGATTGTCAATGGCTAGCGACAACAGGCAACGGCGAGTGGCAGTAGTGAGCGGCGGCAACCGGTTAGAAGAGGAATAAGAAGAAAAGAAAAAAAGAAAAGAAAGAAAATGAGTTATTCCAGAAATTGTTCTATGGAACAAAAAGCTAATTTTCTACTTCTTTTTTTTTTTGTTATAAATCCATTTCTCGGAGCAATTTTCTATTCCCAAGAATAGAAATGTTAACTGATATTACCAAATGGATTTCTATTATTTTTCTATTCTAGGGAACAAAAGAACAGAAAAATTGGAACATTACTAAATAGAGCCTAAGTGTACTTATATGTCCACCCGCACCAAATTTTTGCATTTGAGATGTACTTCTTTGGCATATAATATTTTAAAGCCTTTATTTGCAGATGTGGCTAATATATTCTGCTAAAAATAGGAACATCAAATTGTTATGCTGCTAAATAAGATGAATGATGCTCATGAAAACTTGGGAGATGCCTAGATGATGATCTTGCAGGTCAATGACCTTCCATTTGTGCAACCACTTGTGCAAATAATTGGTAGTTGTACCAATTGAAGGTAACTTGTGGATTCAGAGCTTGCATATTGATTCCTTACTTGTGATAAGTATAGGATGCTCCTGAGTTCTGTGTTCCAATACATGTCAATTAATTATTTAAGACCTTGATGGCAAAAATTAAAAAAACTAGAATATTGTGCTTTTCTTTCAAGTTTGATTTCACAGCAGAAACAATAGTGGTCAAGAATTGGCGGTATTGACCCTGTTGAACCAGTAGCCAGGTTTACTGTCAATTGGTATCCCAGCGAACCTGTCAAGTAGTCTGGACCAGTTCTGAGCCTCCAAAAACTTAAAAGGAAGAGTGTTGGAGCTGGGTTGGGGTTTAGAACTCCAACCTCTTGTAACTAATAGGCATGGCAACCATTTGCTCCGGTGTCATCTTGCTTCATTTTGTGGTCTATAATTTATTTATTGACTGTATGGGCTTAGTCTATCAGAAATTTGAACGATGCTATTGGGAATAGGAATCTTGTGTTTTGTGCTCAAGCGGCTCTGCCGAGTGATGGGCTTCCTTTGTTTTGAACTTGCATATTCAATAGTAGATAACGTCACATACAATCAGTTCAACTGGTTGAGCTAGCAGAGCACGGTTCTACCAGTTTGATTGGTTGAACCCCTAGTCCAATTTTATGAAGTTCATTCTTTTGTTCTTTTATAAACAATGCTATTGGGAACAGGAATCCTGTCTTTTGTGCTTAAGCGCCTCTGCCGAGTGATGGGCTTCTTTTGTTCTGAACATGCATATTCTATTAGATAGCGTCACATGCAATTAGTTTAACCGGTTAAGCAGGTAGAGCACGGTCCTACTGGTTTGATTGGTTGAACCACTAGTCCAACTTTATAGACGTTTGTTCTTTTGTTCTTTTGTAAACAATGCTATTGGGAACATGAATCCTGTCTTTTGTGCTCAAGCGGGATGGGCTTCTTTGGTTCTAACATGCATATTTTTTAAGATAACGGCACATGCAATCAGTTCAATTGGTCGAGCAGGTAGAGCACGGTTCTACTAGTTTGATTGGTGGAACCACTGGTCCAGTTTTATAAATGTTTGTTCTTTTGTTCTTCCTATTTATTATGTATCTGCTCTCCCCATCGGAATGAGGAGTAGCAGCTTAGTCTTTCCTCCTATGTGCATATACATGCCATTTCATACCTGCAATTTTAATGGATGTTTCACTTTCTGACTTACCATAACTTCAAAAGTTCCAACATATCTTGACAGTTGGAGTCTTGTACTTTTATGTTGTTAAGAAATGTGCATTTGATGACCCTAATGGGTTAGTAGTGCCACTTTTGCTTCTATTTTGTGAGAACACTTTTTCTTGGTTGTCTCATGCTCACTTCAAAAACCCTAACCTTACACATCTAGGACTTTATCTTAAACCTAGAGATGGAGAATGAGAAGTTGGCAGCATTCCCCGTACTGTAGTTCCTCCTTGTTAGTTAGTGGTAAGAATTTTCCGCACCGCAATGCAATCGAGCTAAGGATCAATTCATTGCCATGCCATCAATTGTATACTCAGAAAACTATTTTCCTCAAGCTTCTTACCATGTACATTTGTAGTTTGGATGTTTGCTAACTTATTGTTGCCCATAGTCTTTCCTTTCTATGTCATTGTTCAATAAACTTGCCAGTGTTGGCAACAAATTTATCTCATTGCTGAATGGTGGAATTGAATTAATCCTGTCCCTCCTACTAAATTTCCACATTTACAACCTACTCTTAAATATAAATATGACTTGCATAGGTACGCTGTGCCTCTTTGATGGACCATTTCATGTTTGTTCCAACGGTTAGAAATGTGCAAATTTATGCTCCAACGAAGAATATTTTTTCATTTGAAGAAGTAAAATACTAAAGTATAAGGTTTTCCTGTAAATTTTAGATAAATTGGGAGGTCAAAGTGTGAAAAAGATGAATCTTTAGTGGCCAGACAAATTCAGTATGGTAGGTTCATTGCAGTCTAAGTTACCAACTGAGAACTGTTACGTACATGTTCATGATGACAAAACCATCGGGTATTTAGTACAGAAAGATACTATAGAGCATTCATGGTTCACATGCATACCATTGCCTCTTAAGGTGCACAAGTAAGCTTCCGCCTGTGTTTTAGTGCAATGCAAGTATTGTACTCATTACTTTTACCCAACAGAGGTATCAAAACATCACATTAGTTATGGCTGTATCATAGGAACATCGGAGGGGAATCGAGTTGAATTTTTTTTCTTTTTTGGCAACAGCAAGTAGAGGCACGGCTTGTGTTTTGGCTGCAAGAAAGCGGGCCTTAATCTACATACTGTACTGAAGATAAAATCTATGATTTAGAATGAACGTCTGTTTGTGAATTTGCGGTGGTAATGCTCATGTTGCCCTTGTGAGTGGACCTCTAATACTCGAAGCTGCAGGAGGCATTGGTTTAAGAAGCAATGCACGTGGGCTTTCTGACTGAAGCTTTTCGACTCCACCCTTTTTTGGAGAGTTTTAATTTATGCCAGCCATGAGCCCTTTCTGCTAAGCGGGCATTCGTCAAAGAGAAAAAGTGGAGTGAAAGTTAACTATAAATCTATTGAGTTAGATAGAATCGACTAGACCCATGGCTTCTATCTGGGGGATAGCGGCCTTCATGACATTTCTGCAAGCTTTGACAGCTATTTGATAGTGCCCGGCTTTTGCTTCATGCCTATATGTTTATTATTTCCGTATATGAGAGGACCAAATGTCTGGTTTGGATTTTTTATGCTTTGGGTTGATTGGTTTATATGGTGTAATCGATCAACGAACTTTTCATTTGAATGTTGAAATTTCTCACCTAAAATTGACTCACTCCTTCACACGTCACTATGAAGTGATGCATCTAATCCAATGCACTCGTGTGAAAGGGCCAACCTCTGGGATTGGTATAATCAATATGACTGGTAGATATATAGTGTCAAGGTGGCATTAAAGAGCATATATAATCTTCCAATCTCAGATATTCGAAATTTGCAAATAAATGGTAGGTTTAAGATTATGTGATTATGTTTCGTATTCTTAACAAAGAGTATCATGTAGCTAGTAAACTTAATGATGTGTGAACATATAGGAACCTAAAATTGTTCGATTTTTTTCATTCGTTTTCTAGGATTTGTGTTCAATCATATGCATTGAGATAATAACTATATTGGTATATATGATTGATTGTATTTAACATGTGCATGAGTGATATTTCTTTTCTTGTGTTTGTTAATTTTATCTTTAGAATAACATCTTGTCAGTTTAGCTGAATCTACTGTAACATTAAATCCTGCTTTATTTATTTCTTTCCAAATTCTTCATGTCATCAATATATTCTTTACCGATGCATAACAAGCGCACAAACAGTGGCAACGAAAATTAATAATACGATGAAATGATAAATATTACCAACAAAATAAATGATTGGTATTCAATTTGCCACCGATGCAAATCGCGTATTAAACCAAACTACACACGAGCCGTCTCACACAAAAGTTCGTTTTGGAGAAACTACGGTTACAAATTTCAAGGACCGGGAAAACAAAAAGAGAAGGCCAGGAAAACGAGTACTACTAGAGTACGGAGAGAAGCTTTACTGATAGGAAATGGATAGAAGGCGACTTGCATCTGTCAAACGAAACAACTTTTGCTAACCCTCTATCATAGCCATTGTGTAGTCTTGTAAAATTTGCTTCTGCTACTATGTCAGAAATTATAGAACGAACCATGTCTGTAATTCAACATCCTTAAATGGAGGATAATGAGGGAACTTAGCATCATAATTTGATAGCGTGTGTTCTGGAAACTAGCTGTATTGCCTGTGGATAGCAGTAAATGGGCAAGACTCAGTACATAGCATTTGATCAACGTGGTTGCAATTCCAATGCAGAACAAGCGCAGAATCCCAGTACGCTCTTTGAATGATATACCTTGCATTCCTTACATGTGAAAAATCAGACTTTCTGAAGAAAGATGTTGAAAGAACCGGAGTAGAGAGACTATCTCATGAAAAATTTGTAAACAAAGCTGTTCTGTCCACAGATGATTAACATTATTAATGATGACAGGGTCCTACATAGACATTTGTTGATGTATCAAGACCGCACCATCTGTTTTTTTTTGTTTTGTTAAGTCAGTTTGTTGATGTCCTGTTTTCTAGGAGTTAGTTTATTGTTGTTTTACTTGGTCAATCCTATTTTGTAGGAGCAGTTAGCTGCACTTTTTTTGCTGTTCTGTTAGTTTGTTGCTGGTTTTGTGGACCAAGCAAGCTGTTAGTGGGCAACGTGGGTTTATGGTTAAGTTTTAGTATGTATTTAAGCATTTTTCAGTTTTCTGAGTAAAAACGCAGTTCTTGCTGTCAACTTTTGCTGTCAACTCCTTCTCTGTTCTTTAGAAAACAACACTGGTATCAGAGCCTTCTTGATCTTAAGGGGCTGTGAGTGACTTGTGAGATTGATTGAGAGGTGTGTCTGCATCCATAGAAGCTAAAAGCAAGATGGAGGCAAGATCGAGTGGTTTTTCAGCAATGGCTCCACCAGCGTTTGATGGAGAAAATTATCAAGCCTGGGCAGTGAGAATGCGAGCCTATCTAGAAGGTTGTGATTTTTGGGAAGCTATGGAACAAGATTATGAAGTTCCTCCCCTTCCTGAAAATCCAACCATCAATCAAATCAAGTTTCACAAGGAGAAGACAACGAGGAAAGCAAAGGCAAAGTCTTGTTTACATGCTGCTGTCTCACCTGCCATTTTCAGCAGAATTATGGCTTGTGAATCAGCCAAAGATATCTGGGACTTCCTCAAAGCCGAGTATCAAGGAGATGAGAGGATCGAAGCATGAAGGGGCTAAATTTGATCACGTAATTCGAGAGACTACATATGAAGGAGTCGAGACAATTAAAGAGTATTTCGATAAGTTGGTAAGCATTGCAAATCAGGCAAGAGCTTTAGGCACCGACCCTCTCGATAATAGGCTAGTGCAGAAGATTCTTGTCTCCTTGCCCGAAAGGTTTGAGGCAACCATTGCCTCTTTGGAGAATACCAAGGATTTGTCTCGATTAAGTTGGCAGAATTGTTAAGTGCTTTGCAAGCACAAGAGCAGAGGAGGTTAATGAGGCTGGAAGGAAGTACGGTAGGAGCTTTGCAGGCCAAGGAACAGCAGAATGTAGGAGGAAGAGTCAACAAGTAGAAAGGGAAGAAAGACAATGGCAGTGGTGGTTCAAAAGCTGCTGCAAGAGAGAGCAATGCGGGCTACTCCAAGAACAATTGGGGAAGATATTCCTCATGTCAGCACTGTGGAAAAAAGAATCATCCACACTTTAGGTGTTGGAAGAGGCCAGATGTAAAGTGCAGAAAGTGTCATAAGCTTGGACACATTGAGAAGTTCTGCAAAGAGAAAAGAAATCAATAGCAAGGTGAGGTACATGCTGCAATCCAGCAAGAGGTAGATCAACTATTTGTTGCCTTTTGTTTCTCCTCTAGTACTCCATGTGACAGTTGGCTTGTTGATAGTGGTTGCACAAACCACATGACAAGTGATGAAAAGCTATTTATAGACCTTGACAAGTCATTAAAATCAAGAGTGAGGATTGGGAATGGGGAGTACTTAGAAGTGAAAGGTAAAGGGACTGTAGCAATGGAAAGCTGTGCTGGAACAAAGCTGGTTTCTAATGTGATGTATGTGCCTGAGATTGATCAGAATTTGCTGAGCGTGGGGCGGTTGGTAGAAAAGGGATTTAAGGTGATATTTGAAGAGGAGAAGTGTTTGATTTTTGACTCTAGTGGTCAGGAGCTATTCAAGATAAAGATGCAACAAAAGAGTTTTTCTTTGAATCCTCTTGAGAAGGAGCAGATGGCATTCAAGTGTCAAGCCAATAATTCAGAAATATGGCACAAGAGGTTGGGACACTTTCATCACAAAGGCGTGTTGTTCATGCAGAGGAATGAAATGGCAACTGAGTTACCAAGCCTGGAGGAGCATATCACAAGGTGCAAAGCTTGTTTGCTGGGCATGCAGACAAGACTTCCCTTCAAGGAATCCACTCGGAGAGCCACAGAGAAGTTGCAACTAATTCATTCAGATCTTTGTGGTCCACAAGTGACTCATTCGCTAAATGGCAGCAGATATTTCATCATTTTCATCGATGATTATACTAGAATGTGCTGGATTTATTTCATGAAGCAAAAGTCAGAAGTTGCTGAGGTATTTCTGAAGTTTAAGAGATGGGTTGAAAACCAAAGTGGCTGTAAGATTCAGGTCATCAGATCTGATAACGGAACAGAATACACTTCACAGAGGTTTAACTCTTTCTGTGAAGAGGTTGGAATTGAGCATCAGCTTACTGCTCCTTACTCTCCACAGCAAAATGGAGTTAGTGAGAGGAAAAATAGAACCATTATGGAGATGACTAGGTGTTTGCTGCATGAGAAGAATCTACCAAAAGAGTTTTGGGCAGAAGCAGCAAACACATCAGTTTTTCTGCTGAATAGACTACCTACAAGGGTATTGGAGAAGAAGACACCCTTTGAAGCTTGGTTTGGTGTCAAACCAATTCTAAAAAATTTGAAGGTGTTTGGTTGTTTGTGTTTTTCTCACATTCCACAGGTCAAGAGAGACAAGCTGGGAGAGAAAGCTGAACTTGGGATTTTTGTTGGCTATAGTTTAGTGTCAAAAGCTTACAGGATCTATCAACCACAGACAGGGAAGGTGATCACTAGTAGGGATGTTCAATTCTTGGAAGATGAGAAATGGGACTAGACAAATGAGCCACAAGGCAAGCATAAAGAGGTCTCACTAGAACTTGATGAGTTGGTGGATGATGTTCCAATTAGAGGTACCCGACCTCTAACTGATATATATCATAAGTGCAGTGTGGCTGTTTTGGAACCTGCAAGTTATGAGGAAGCTAAAAGTGACCAAAGGTGGATGAATGCAATGAAGGAAGAGTTGGCTATGATAGAAAAGAACCAGACGTGGGAGCTAGTGGAGAGGCCTAAAGACAGGAAGGTGATTGGAGTAAAATGGGTTTTTAGGACCAAATTTAATCCTGATGGCTCAGTGAATAAGCATAAGGCCAGGTTGGTGGTGAAGGGATATGCACAGGTTTGGGGAGTTGATTTCTCAGAAACCTTTGCTCCTGTGGCAAGACTAGATACAATTAGAATGATTCTGGCTTTGGCAGCTCAACAAGGATGGAAGGTATATCAGTTAGATGTGAAATCTGCATTTTTGAATGGAGTGTTGCAGGAGGAGATTTATGTTGAGCAACCAGAAGGCTTTGTTACACTAGGCCAGGAGGAGAAAGTTTATTTGTTGAGAAAGGCTCTCTATGGCTTGAGGCAAGCTCCCAGAGCATGGTATAGTAAGATGGATGAACACTTGCTAGGCCTAGGTTTCAAGAAAAGCCTCAGTGAATCCACTCTATATGTCAAGAAGTTAGTATCGACTTAGTGGTGGTGTCTCTTTATGTGGATGATATGCTGGTGACGGGGAGTAATGGTGCTCAGATTACTGCATTTAAGCAAGAGATGATGAAGATGTTTGAAATGACCGATCTTGGTGAGATGTCATATTTTTTAGGAATGGAGGTTAAGCAAAATCAGAATGAAGTTTTCATTTGTCAGAAGAAGTACTTGAAGGAGATCCTAAGGAAATTCAACATGGAGGAGTGCAAGAGTATGAGTACTCCAATGGGTCAAAAGGAAAAGCTTCAAAAGAAGGATGGATCAAAACCTACAGATGAAAGAGTTTATAGAAGTTTGATTGGTTGTCTTATGTATCTCACTACAACTAGGCCAGACATCATGTTTCCTGTAAGTGTCTTGTCTAGATTTCTCAATTGTGCAAGTGAGTTGCATATGGTAGCTACAAAGAGGGTATTGAGGTACTTGAAAGGTACTCTTTCATATGGGATTAAGTTTTGCAGAGTGCAGGAGTTTAAGTTGCAAGGGTATTCTGACAGTGATTGGGCAGGATCGGTAGATGATATGAGGAGCACTTCAGGTTATTGCTTTACATTTGGGTCGGCATGTTTTTCCTAGTGTTCAAAGAAGCAGGAAATAGTGGCTCAATCAACTACAGAAGCTGAGTTCATTGCAGCCACTGCAGCTGTGAATCAAGCATTATGGTTGAAGAAGCTAATGGATGATCTAAATATGCAACAAGAAGAAAACATAGAAGTATTTGTGGATAATCAAGCTACTCTGGCCATTTCAGAGAATCCAGTATTTCATGGAAGAACAAATCATTTTAAGGTTAGGTATTACTTCTTAAGAGAAGTGCAAAAGGCTGGAGATGTGAAACTAATGTACTGCAGTTCAGAAAACCATATTGCAGATATATTTACGAAGTCATTTCATGTTGGTCGATTTGAACTTCTGAGGGCAAAGCTAGGAGTGTGCAATACTTGATCTAGGAGGAGAGTGTTGATGTATCAAGACAGCACCATCTGTTTTTTTTTGTTTTGTTAAGTCAGTTTGTTGATGTCCTGTTTTCTAGGAGTTAGTTTATTGTTGTTTTACTTGGTCAATCCTATTTTGTAGGAGCAGTTAGCTGCACTTTTTTTGCTGTTCTGATAGTTTGTTGCTGGTTTTGTGGACCAAGCAAGCTGTTAGTGGGCAACGTGGGTTTATGGTTAAGTTTTAGTATGTATTTAAGCATTTTTCAGTTTTCTGAGTAAAAATGCAGTTCTTGCTGTCAACTTTTGCTGTCAACTCCTTCTCTGTTCTTTAGAAAACAACAACATTACCTGATGGGTACTGAAAGAACACGTAATCCGAATGAAACAAGCCAACCAGTCCTCAAAAGTATCATCTGAAAAGGCTGATCGGAAATCTTGGTCATTGCCCTCAGGAAGAGGAAGTGTACTACTAAATTAGACGCTTGATATTGAGCCACTAGGTGGTTCAAAAGAGAGAACATTCTCATTTTCTGTATAGTCCATTTGGCTCAAAGAATGGACCATTTGGCATTGAAAATTGTTGTCACGGGACTGTATCGGCACTCCGTTAATACTATTTTGAACGTTGAAGCTGTCTGCATTTGTGGGCTGAAGTTCAAGGAGATGACAAATTTCTTCTATGTCCACATCTGAGAAATCCATGGCATTTCAAGAATTGGTATCTTTGACTGTCCCAGCAATGCCAAAGCAGTCACACTAGTATAACGTGGAGAAAGAACTAGAACATTAATGTGGTTGGTAAACATAGGGTATGGAACCCAAATCATTTGAAGGGAGAGATGGTTCTCTGTTTAAGAGCACGCACCTCCACCAGTGGAGCCCACATTTGCCAGCGGAGCTTCCAGCACAATTGGCACGGCATGAAGTCTTGGAACCAAATCAGTTACGCCAGTATATCCTGGAGAAAGAACTAGAACAACTATGCTAGGATTTGGAACTCGAATCATTTCAAGGGAGACAGTGTTGTGTTTCAGAGCACGTACCTTGAGCAATGGAGCCTGCATTTGCTGGAGGAGCTTCTGGACCAGAATCAATCTTTTAGCATTGAAAATTGATGTCATGGGACTGTATTGGCAATTCGGTAGTAGTAATACCATTTTGGACATTCAAGCTGCTGCCTGCATTTCGGGGCTGCTTTTCAAGGGAAAGTAAAATGTCTTCAACTGACCACTCCATGGCATTTGTAGAATTTGTATCTTCTGAATGTCTTGGCAATGCCAAAGCAGTGACACCAGTATAACCTGGAGAAAAACAAGACCATTTATGTGGTTAATAAACATAGGATCTGGAACCCAAATCATTTCAAGGGGGAGAGAGTATTGTGTTTTAGAGCACGTACCTTCGGCAATGGGGCCCACATTTGTCAGAGGAGCTTCCGGACCAACCGGAGTAGCACAGATTCTTGAAGGAAAAGCAGTCACACCAGTATATGCTGGAGGAAGAACAAGGACAATTATGTGCTTAGTAAACATAGGATCCGGAACCAAAAACCATTTCAAGGGAGAGATAGTTTTGCGATTTAGAGCACGTACCTTCAGCAGTGGACTGAAGGAGCTTCCAGACCAGCTGGAGCGGCTCAGATTCTTGGTGTAAAAGTAGCCCACCAGTATATGCTGGAGAAAGAACTGGAAAAATTATGTAGTGAATAAACATAGGATCAAAACCCAAATCATCTGAAGGGAGGGATAGTTTTGTGTTTTAGAGCATGTACCTTCAGCAGTTGAGCCTGCATTTGCCAGAGGAGCTTCCAGGCCCACTGGAACAGCACAGATTCCTGGAGGCAAAGCAGTTACAGCAGTATACGCTGGAGAAAGAACTAGAATAATTATGTGGATAGTAAACATAGGATCCGGAAGTCTAATAGTTTGAAGGGAGAGACAGTTTTGTGTTTTAGAGCACGTACCTTCAGCAATGGAGCCCACATTTGCTGGAGGAGCTTCTGGACCAACTGGAGCAACACAGACTCTTGGAGCCAACTCACGTTGAACAAGGGTGAGATTTTCAATTGGTCCTTCAAAAACTTGGGACGGAGAAGAAATTGAGCTTTTCTTCTGCATTGAATCAGAAAAGGTCTCATTATTGAACTTCCTAACACCATTCCAGTTATCAAAGGCCTCTTTCACGATTGTATCTCCAAGTTTCTGGAAGAAAAACACTTGGTATATTGCTCCAGCTGGACCAATGGAAGTATTTATCTCCATTATTGAAGGTACACACTCTGACTTCAAGCAACAATTTCTTTATGGCAAGTAATGCTGCATTCCAGCGGATGAACTTGTATTCAGAGCAAGTACGTAAGTGAAGTACATGGAAAGAACAAAAGAATTTGAAAGAACCTCAATTCAATTTATGCCTATCGGTGCCCTCTCTCACCACATAAAGGTCAGGTCCTCGAAAGATGTCAGGTGAGCGAGCACAATCAAGGCACGGCCTTGGGGTAAAGATGCAAAGTTGATTGAGAAAGGACCAGCGAAGAAATAAAACACGCATCAACTTGTATTGTGCAAGTAAATAAGATCTTGGTAGTTTTAAAATTGGAAAGTAATAGTTGCAACGGGAATGTATTAGTCGTTCAAACTCCAGTATGATGACGAGCGTGTCAGATTTTCTTGGATGACACCAAATCAACTGTTGAAAGTGCTCTCTAACTTATGTTTTTTTCTTTCCTTTTTTTTTTTATGGTGTAACTTTGAATGCAGAGTACAGAAGGCCACTTAGATTTATGAGGTCGCTGTCCTCAACTTTGCATTACAAAGAGCAAAAGCTCAAAACCCTTCTATTAATGCAAACTCTCTCTTATGGATCCAAACAAAGCATTTACATTTTCTTTTCATTCGCTCCACAGGCCCTTCATATCACTTTTACTGATAATAATAAGAAAACAAAAAAGAAAAACAAAGCATGTAGATGTCCAACCAACACCTGTTCCAAGTTTCCATATCTTTTATCAATCCTAACACCTATTAAGCCACACAGCTACGAGTAAAGGTCAAATTACTGATTCTATAGATGATATGGGACAAATTTTATGAATTCAGCATGATGACGTCTAGAGCATGGACTGCCTGGACAAAACTCGGTAGGAACTCCTTAGTTACTTACCTTCTCTTGGGGAGAAAGTCGATGAGTGGCCAAACATGCACTGTCTTTGATTTGGGCGATCAGTTGACAATTGGTGTTGAATGAAACCCATGCTTCCTCATGTCATCAGTATAGTACAGTTTTCAATTTGTTTTGCAAGTCTTTGCATGATATACTAGGATATTCCAGTTCTTCAGTGTTATGCTCTTTCCAAAAATCTATGAGAGTGAAGACACAAGACTTTCATTTTTGGTGGTCAATCAGACCCTAATTGAGAATCATTAATTAAGTGCTTACCTCTCTCAGTTTCTTGGAGTCCAAAAAGAGCTGCAATAGAGTCCTCCGCCTTATGTATTCCGGCTTCACTCAGTTTTTGGTGAGATTTCCATCTTTGGCAATCTTCTCCAACCTCCAGACCTCTTCATCAGATACAGGTGGATGATGCTTTATGTATGCTGTAAAATGAAGAGAACATATACAATAAGGTCTCAGTCACTATTAGATTAAAGAGCTGAAGCTAATTTCCGATGGGCGTGCAAACTCTCTCCTGAAAGTGACCAAAGTGTCAACATTTTTTAATAACAAAGATGCCCAACGTTTCTTATTTACCAGAATTTTCGTTCAAGAGGTAAAGGTCTGTATAAAATGAGGCTCTCAATTAAAAATTAACGACTGTGGATATCCAAAACCATGTTACGGTCAGTCAAAAAGGACAGGTTTATATGCTGTAAAAAGACTGAAGGACTTACATTCTCCTCTGCGTTCCTTGACATGGAAGGCATCTCTTTTTGCTTCTTGGATTCATGTACTCCCACAATAACCCAATGCCAACTTAAGCTCTATCCTGAAACTCTTACTCCTATTCCAGCTTGAATTGTCAGTAAATGCCAGTTTTCCCAGCTGCCCAACTCCTTCCTTTAGCGTCACTTGGAGATTTCCTATCAAAAGTGGCCTCTTTCCTTGAAGTTCTTTAAACATGTAGTTCTCAAACTCTTCAAGGGTCCAGTTATCTTCATCGTCTTTGTTGAAGTCACCTTCAAGCACAACGACGTCCAACTTAATGGAGGATCCTAGGCCAGATGTAACGACACCCCCTGTTTTCACATCGATCAAGGCAACTTCAATGCAAGCACCCCTCTCTCCTTCTAGTTTCCTTCCAATAAATAGAGGATGTGACAGTTTGGTTTGAAATTGAAGCTGTAACTTTCTCACATCATTCTTTGCCATAGATTTAGCAATAGCCCTGCATTCTCTCTGGAAAACAACCATTAGAAATAGGTAAAATTGGAAGAGTAATGACAGAGAGACAAACCACCAAATATCTCACTTAGACAAGTCGTACTGTCCAGGAAACAACAAGGATTGATAGATCCGTTGTCCAAGAGTTTAGTAAAGCAAATTCTTGAAAAATAAAATAAAACAAAATGCTCCACTGCTCTCAAGCTACAAAAATTATGATCTAAATTAGAGCATTGACATTTTGGTACACAACCGAGTCATTGTGGGCCAACATTCACTAAGCCGTGACTCTGACTGCTGTAGGTTGGTAGTGGTCAGTCGGACCATTCTTCCGCCAAAACATCAACAATGCATAACCAGTCGATACTACAAAGAAAGCCTTTCTTGACGGCATCACTGGGGGAAGGGCGTTCATACCTTGCAAGGTGGGGAGAGTGAGTGTCTGTAAGCTCCACTTCTACCCTCTGTTC
Source organism: Angophora floribunda (assembly GCA_014182895.1). Taxonomy (NCBI): domain Eukaryota; kingdom Viridiplantae; phylum Streptophyta; class Magnoliopsida; order Myrtales; family Myrtaceae; genus Angophora; species Angophora floribunda. Next base: position 19,342,244 of record CM024709.1, read on the forward strand.
AATAACTAACAGCAGCATTGTCAAAGTTATAGACATGAAAGAAAAAATGAAGCAGAAGCAATGCAAAACCAATTTATTCCATCAAAAGAAGTTGAACAACCTATTTTATTGTTCCTTCTTAAAAACGACTTATCAAACCCCTTATTGAGCTAAGTTCTTCAGGCACATTTGAAATCACAGTGTTTAGCAACAGCAGTTGTATATGTGGCTCTTACGAACAATCCTAAGCATTTTCATTTTCCCCTCCATACCAGGTCCACGCAAAAATTTTGCATGTGCTTCATGATTCAGCTTTGGGTGGTATATAGCCACAGTTTTCAAGGCAAATGGATGGAGGTGGCCTCCAGCAAGGTCTGATGATCTGCTTGGAACTCAAATGGCTTTATGTGGTTTGATTTCTCCAAACTCTGGTTCTTTAAATCAAGTAGTATTTACTGGATCATCTAGGGGCTCTTTCTCTTTAAAAGAGGCTTCGATAGACTTGGCCTAGGTTTGTATGGTTTAAGCCTAATGCGCGAAAATATGGCTTTACAACTTGGTTGGTGATGCATAATTAGTTGCGCACTTAGGGACAAGATAAAAACTTGGTGTGACATTGATAGCAGTTGTGTGCTATTTAGACAACATGAAGAATATTAAATGCACTTGTTCTCTTAGTGTATTCTCAAAGCAGATTTTGGGAACAAGTTTGATAGCTATTCTCATGTATGAGATCCGCAAGTGGCTCGAAGGGTGAATTTACTTGGGCCTTGCAGAACATCAAGGGCAACAATTTGAACGTATTAGTGAGGAAATTAGCTGGAATAGCCGTTGAGCAAGGACGATAGTTGGCCTTAGTGATCATATGATGCTGAGTTGAAGGGCTGTCATACAACAAATAAAAGTTACTCTATGGATAACAGGCTGATCTTCTCCAGAGAGGTTTGACACCTCGAAGTCGGTTGTATATGTGGGACATTACGCTGTAATGGACTTGTACGGGAATGTAGTCCCCCATGTTTTTCTTTCCTCGGGTTGAGCAATAAAATTAATATTCTCTTATAAAAGAAAAGGAAATTGTGCAAAGCTTGTGTTAAATGATAGTTATTCAAACAGTCGGCATAAATCAATTCGCTAGCAACGGATTTGTTGGCCTATAAGTTCATTCTATCACTTCATGACATGCAGATAAATAACTCATAATTGAAATGCCGATTGAGATTTGTTTGAAATGAAGTAGAAATTTGATAAACTCTGTTTATCTTATTAGTTCCTGAAAAGACATCTCTATTGATTGCATCATGAAAATTGACACCGTGAGCAAGTGCTGTCTAGCGGTCTTATTTGTACAAGTAGACAAACATCCATATGCAACATTTTATTACTAGTATGAATGAATGTCAGACCTAATTTCTGTATAAAAAGATGCATACGAGACTCTTAATCTAAGGTGCCACAGAAAATTTCCATAAAGCTGGAATACATATTTATCTAGTACTTATAGAAACAAAGTTAGTTAGCAGCTATCTCCAGATGCGCCGTCCTTTAATGTATGTGCAGGTATTACACTTTGCTGAACAGAATCATGGATTGATAGCATATGATACTCGATGATAATTTTAGTTGGCAAGACAATAGAAATGGAATTATCCTAATTCACAGTTTTGGATATGACAATACATACAGAGATAACTAAAATCAATCAGATTAGATAACGAATTATTCAAATTGAAATCGCACGGGATTCTTACATAAGTCAAATATCAACTTTATAGATTTGAATTTAGCCAACGGATACAGGAATAGCAGTGGTGGATCAGAGTGATGCTCGATGGGGCGGTGCGGGTTCACGGCCAAAGAGGATTCGTGGACTATTTGTACGCCGCGGGTGAGGGGACTTCACGGCACGGTGAAGATTGGCTTTCGACGAATTGATCATCAGTGGAATTTGCTGAAAGAAGGAAAAGTCGCTGGACCTTTCCTCTAGCCTTCACAGCCAAACGCTTCTCTTTTCTCTTCGTGAATATCTCCTCCCAATGCTTGATCAACAATGGGTCACTACTCCTGCAAGAACAGAACCCAAGCGCAACGAAAACAGTGTAGCGAAGTAGCGGCCGTCGGTACGGAGATCCAGGGTCGCTGCGCGTCAGGAACTGACGAAAACGGAGCACTTGCTTTATCGCGGGACTGCGCAAGAATGTCATAACGTATAAGCGGGTCTACAAGGTGAAAACTCTCATAAATTGTTCAATTGAGCTATACGGGGCTCAATTAGTGGCTCAAGAATTCTTTCAACAGTATGAACTGGATTATGATGAAAATTTCAGTCCACTAGCCAATATTACGACGGTATGTGTTCTACTAACTCTTGCTACCCATAAGTTGTGGAAGTTTTGGCAGATGGATGTGCAGAATGTTTTACTACACGAAGAGTTAAATGGTGAGATCTATATAAATCAATCAAGAGGACTTGAGAATAAAAATCAAAAGAAAAAAAAATCCTGATCACATGTGCAAGTTGATATGTGCGCATGTATGAATTGAAGCAAGCACCTCATGCATAATTTGGCAAGGTTGTCGAATTTCTAGCTCAAAGTGGCTATCCATAGCACCTACAAATTCAAATTTGTTCATGAAGGATTGAGAAGTAAATTAGCTATCGTGCCAATGTACCTGGATGATCTTATCATCACCAAAGACAATAAAAAGAAATTTAACAGCTAGGAGAGATTTTATTTGCGACTTCATATGAAGGAGCTTGGCAAGGTCAAGAATTTTTCAGATTCGAAGTAGATAGGAAGAAGAATGACATATATGAAGTCTCTAAGAACTTATTCTTTCTTTGAGCCACACTAGAAAGACTTTCTCTCATGAAAATGAAACCTAGTACGGAGATTTACATTTACTACACGTTACGATTGATTTAATTTGGTTTAAGTCAAGGATGGGAAAGGCTCATGAAAGCTTTGCAAGCATGCTTGAGGGTTTTAAAGGATGAAAGAAACAAAATGAAATAATAATGATAAAACAAAGGGATAACTCCATTAAACCTCCTCAAGTTTGCATCTATATATTGAAGTATTATCACAAATAGCTTCACAATCTAGATGCTCTTTATATTCATGGGTTGGACATTCGAACGCTACATATCATATACCATTCCCACTTTTGAAACTCTTGTCACACCCCAAATCCTATAGAGATGAGGAAATGATGCGACCGTCTTTTCTCCAGAGGACGCAATCTCAAAGTATATCTGAATATCTAACTCCCAAAAGTTCCTACGATAACGCTTTCGCTCTAACTAAAGGGACTTTGCAAAATATGATAAGATTAAAGAAATGATCTACCATGATCTATTGAATAATACATCTCTTCTAAATGAATCAAATGATCACTATGGACATTTAAAAGACAAACAGAACTCACTTTCGCCAAATTGGAATTTAACAAACCTTTAAGGACAAAATACAATATTTACTACTTTAGGATAATATGTTCAAGCAGAAATACCCATTTCAATTGATAATCTCAAAACAAATACCAGTGGTCCAGCCTATTGATTATTCTCATAAAAACACGCTTCAATGGTGTATTCCCTTGACCAAACTCGTGCTTAAATGTCAAGCTATGGTCACACATAATGCTCATGACAAGAGACCAAAATTCTTCCCTTAATTAATTCTTCACCTATTATTAGTTGGTGGCTCAACCCACAAAAATATCATCTACTATTATGCACATACCCATATTACCCCTAAATGGGTTCACAATGACACTGAGCATAATCCATCAATCTTAATCTCCAAAAATCCACAATCAAAATCAAAAACCATCTAACGACTTAGGTTTAATAACCGAATCACAACTTTTCATCATCACAATTCATATATTAATGGTCAAATATTTTAATTAATCTTTATCAAATCACATATATATATATATATATATATATGTATCACAATATGTTTCCCAAACTATTTCAAACTCCATTTGGTAAACTAGTTTACAAATTAGTATATAACTTTTGTTGACACATGGACCAATTTGGCACTAACAAAAGTATTCATATTATTTGCATGTACTAAGTTTTATTTTCTATTTTATTTTCCTTTTTTGGATAAATATTAATTATTTAAAAAAAAGGGCCCATGCAAACTGGGCCTTTGCGCCCAACCCCTTTCCCTTCTCTTTTCCTTCCCACGCACGGGCCCGGGCCCATTCCACCTCTTTTCTCTCCCTTGACCAGGCCCATCCCCCTTTCTTCTTCCTCCTTTTTCTCCCTACCGCTTGTGCGCGAACTGCGAAGGACGCCCTACCAAAGCAAAGCAAAGTAGCCGGCAACGGGTGGGACGGCAGAGTAGGACTTCAATGTGACCAGATTGAGAAGTAGAATAGGCACAGAGTAGAGCAGAGAGAGTAGGTGGCGCATCAGAGTAGCAGGTGGGTGGTCAGAGGGACACTGGTTTGGCCGAGAGGGAGCCCAATCGACGCACCAAGGACTGGTGGTCAGAGCACCTCCATCGACCAAGCTCCTCGCCTATAAATAGATGGTTGCAAGCTTGGTTGAAGGGGGTAGAAGAAGAGAGGAAATAGAGAGAAGACAAAGAGAAATCCAGTGAGAGAGGGTTCAAGGAGAGAGAAAGAGATCTGAAAGCTAGGGGTACGCAAGAGAGACCGTGAGTTGGGAGAAAATATTAGGTGGGCTGAGGGCGCCAAGTCAGCGTGCGCCCCGACCAATCAGGAAGTGACGCGTGGCTCCACGTCTGCTCGGGTGGCCCACTGGCTTTTCCACACGAAATATATTATTTTCCCTTTTCTATTTAAAAATTTAAGGCCATTAATAGACCTGTCGCTGCTGCTTTCTCACTCCTCTACTTCGAAGTAGGCATGCATGCATTAATGGCACTTTCTCTCTCCTCACCCACGCTACTGCAAACAATACCCACACTGCAACATCACTTCCCTCCTTTCTTCCCCTCTGAATTCAAAATTTTCGATAAGAATTCACTCCCTATGTTGCGTTGCCTCTCTGGCCTACTCCAGTACTGGGTCATCTTCACTCTCTGCCCCAAAGCTCATTGCTTCTTAGGCTTGCGTTCTTGTGTTGCTTCTCCACCCTGCTCCGACGGTAGATTGTGATTTCCCTACGCAAGACAGCGAGGAATGTTCTAACTATAAGTCACAAACTCCAAGCAATTCGCAGTCCCAGCTCTCTTCGATTTGGCTTTGAATCTATTACGTCGATTTATTTCACGACTTATAACATTGAGTTGATTCTTTCCTTGATTTTTGTCATTTTCTCTGTTTTCCCTAGTGTTCGCGTAGTTCCCCTAATTTCGACTCTTGATCTCCCTCCTCATGTGGAGGTGGGTTGGGGGTAAATTTCCATCTTTAGCAGAAGCTAAAGATGATGAGTCTGCGAAAGGGCTCCAAGGTGTGGGCAAAGGATCGGGATTCCACTTAGGTCGCTGCGGAGGTCACCGATTTCGCCAGGAAGCAAGTCCTGGTCTTCTCATTAGCGTGCGCATATACGTATTTGCTTGTTGGGATATGAGGGTGATGAGTTCCTTTCTGTGCGTAGCTTTTGGTTTTGCTGGAGAAGCTGCATCCTTGGGACGTGAATGGTGAGGAGCACAATGGAGTCAACAATATGACTAAGTTGACGCACCTGAATGAGCCCGAAGTGCTTTACATCCTTGAGAGAAGATACGTGCTAAATCTATCTATCTATCTATCTATCTATCTATATATATATATATATATATATATATATATATCTGTTTAGCGTGGAGTTAACCGCACTCTGTGGGGTTAGTGTGTGATTGATGATGAGTAGGTTGATTAGTTCATTTGGAGTAGTGGAGTTGTGTTGCAATTACTAATATATTCGATTGGTGAACCTAACAGCTTGTTTCATGAACTTAGCAATGAGCTATCACTTATAGTGTGGTTATGCTAATTTCTGTAGGTGAATGATTTCACCAACATAATGTGTATAAATGGCATGTCACTCTTTGTCTGGGAATTGTTGTCGATGGGGTCTATTGTGGTTGTGATGAGGAGGTTTGATCACAACAAGGTGGTCAAGGCCATTGATAGGTATGGAGTCACCTATTTCCCTGTAGTTCTACCCATATTGACCACTCCGACCAGGATTGTGAAGTTTGCTAGTGGAAGTGGCTTAAGGAGCTTGAAGCGGGTCTCTTGTGGGACTACTGCTATTAGCAGAAAGAGCATTGAGGACTTTGTTTAGACTTGTTCCCAATTCTGTCTTATATCTCAATAAAAGCAAAGGAAGAGGAGAAAATTAACATGGGCTATATCTTTGTAGTTGGTCCTTTTCATCTTTATTTAGTGAATAATTAACTCATAAAATTCCTCTAATGGTAAAATTGCACGTCCAATCATAAATAAAAAATGGTGCAAATTTTTGTTTATTTTCTTAGGGCATAGTGAGTCACTCTGAACAACTATTCTTAAATAAATTAGACTAACATTTTTTGGGTAGGTTATATAGTGCATTAGGATTTATTTTGTTTAATGTTAGTTCAGTGGTGTAAAAATATATTTTGATTATTTTGATGTAGGTTCTAGTTGTTGGTGGATGTGATGATGTGGTACTGAGAAAAGTTTCTCAAGATAGTTCTATGGAGCTTATTAATATTTGTGAGATAGATCAATTGGCAATGATGTAAGTAACTTTTTTGCTATACTTTGTCTTTCGACTTTTTGTTGGTTCTTTCTAGGTTAGTGGCATGATATTTCTAGTATCTAATCTTCAAATGTCTAAGAAATTTTTTTCCAGAGTTAGTAGTTGGATTTGAGGATCCCCGGGTTCACCTCCATGTTGGTGATGATATTCAAATATCCATATCTCTTGTTTGCTATCTTGGTTTTGAAACTATCCTTTGTATAGTTTGCTAGTGTATCTTATTATTTAACTCTTTTGATGTGTTCTAGCCATGGAATTTCTTCATAGAGCAATTATGGCAAGTATGATGCAATTAACATTGATTCATCAGACCTTGTGGGTATGTGAATTCTGATTTGTGTTAATGATTTCATTTTGTTTGTTGAATATGGTTACATATATTATGTATTCTGATTCATCTTGAGTTCAAAGTAAAGTTTGTGAGAAGGAATTCTAGATAATACAACAATGTGCAATAAATTATGTTTTGTACGCTTGTTTTAAACAATATTTCTATTGCCTTAATGTTTACATAGAATTTTTTGATGTTTTCTGATGAGATTTGAATTTGTTGATAACTATGCATTAAGATTTTCGGTTCCTGGGTTTCTTAATGCCAGTATCTAAGCAAAATATCAAGAAGAAATGTTCTCATCAAATTGTACAGATGTGTGTAGGTCCTGTGCAGGAGCTGTTGGAGAAGCCATTTTTTGATACCATGGTTAGGGCATAATGACTAGGTGGTGTTCTCTATAGCATGGTAGAAAGCATGTGGCTCCACATGCATCTTATAGAAGCCATGATCTCTATCTGCCCTGAAACATTTAAAGGATCAGTCCACTATGCACGGGCAAGTGTTCCTACATATCCAAGGTAATTATTAAAGTACTCCTGCTGAAGAATCATTATCACATGATTTGTTCAAATTATCACTGTAATGTATGTGTAAAGTGGTTTATTTAGCTTCTTGTATGTATTAATGTGATAAAACATGAGTAGGTGTGTAAATGCCAATATGAATACTATGGAAATATTTCTCACATTTGGGCTAATTACTAGTAATGTAATGGAGTGATTAGATTTCTCTTATGCTCGACGAAGGGCCCACATGTTGATTTTGTTCATCTGATCAACATTACTAAGAAGTTAGAATGAGCCACAAAGCATAGAATATAACTTTGATTTTACAATTTAGAGGTAAGCACTCTTGGTCTTGCTGAAGTTCAATTAGATTGCATTGGTGACTTCAGTCTTGTTTTATTCACAGTAAGTTTGGCTGAATTACAAGAAATGCCAGATGCGCTCAACTGCTTTTGCACTACCAACATTTCTGAAGCAAGAGGTGGGCTCACTACAAGGGACTAAGAATCTAGTTCGATGAAGTTTTGCTCTCGTGCATCGAAGCAGCAGCTCTATTATTTAGCAATATAGGATTGTTCCTTATGGGAAAATATGATTATTGCTGAATATTTAAATAATGTGAATCATGGAGACCTAACTTCAAGGCTCCAGTTGAATAAAGACTTTTAATGTACTATCTTTTGACTATTTCTATGCAAATGATATTAAGTATTGTTCATGCACTTAAGATCACACTAGAGAGTATTGTTGTCTGATCATCCATAAGAGTACACTTCCCTCCGGAGAAGAAACTATACACTTGAGAGCTTCTCAGCTGTTAAAATTTTAAGCTATTTGTGTGGATTAGATGAACAAGTTAGGTTTTATGTGTGGTTTTCTAATCTTTTGGAGAAAATGTTTGGTTTTTGTCACGGGGACACATGGTTTGATTTCATCACTTGCAGTTCACATTGACAACAAACTCGAGCCAAAACTCCATCAATGGTTTATGTAGGCCTTTTTGTGGAAGGGATCGCACAGGCTATGCTTTGTTCTTGCTATATTTTAGCTGATCGCAATGACTTATAGCTTTATTTGATGCTATGAGTTGCTAGACATTTCCTTTTTTTTAAGATTTTATTTCCACAAGATTTTGATGGTGCAACTTCTATCGAGATTGAAATATCATGATGTGTTTTTAATCACGCAGCATGATTTCGAACTTAACCAGTCCCCTGGCTTCAGAAAACTTACAAAGATCACAGTATCATAGCAAGCGCACACGCAAGATAGTAGCCAAGAGATTGACCCTTCGAACTTGGGTGAAGTGGAAAAGAACTATGCTTAAGAGGAGTCATAGAGACCTCTAAGATAGAACAAAAACAAGAAACATTTCTATTGTAAGTTTATTATGTGTACTCGCATAGATTAAGTCTTGCTATCAATGAAATGCTTAAAGATTCTGACCCTAATTTGGCTGACAAGTCTACTGAATCTGATGTGGATTACATATGTTTTGCTCTATGAAATGTTGGATAGAAGCTTGTGAGGTGGAAGACCAATCAATGTGAGATTGGTGCTATGGGTTTATCCCCACCACCATAGAAGACAAAAGAATTGTCAAGATTGCATTTTTTAAAATTTCATCTACTATGCTGCTATCTTCCACCTCCAACGAATTATGGGGTGACCGTGCATTATATATGCCTATCGAATCATTCAATTCATTTATCCTAAAATGTTAAAAAGAATTGATGATCCCTGTACAAAGGTATAAATAATACATTGAGAAAGACATAATTCACTTAACAAGGTGCTTGCATAAATATTATCTCAAATAATTTCACCTTGAAAAAAATTAGATAATTTATACCCGACTCAAAATGTTTCCATGCGATCTATTATGATACTTCAACATCTATCGATAAGAAACCATCATCAATAAGCATTAGAATAGTTCACTAAAAATGAAGCAATATTGGGATCTAAAATGATTTTCATAATAGGTACTTAATTAGTGAATGGGAAAATCCATTCATAATCCTCGGTGGCACGACGTATGGTGTTTGCATCTATTATCATTAGTAGAATGTAACAAAATGCTTCCATGGGATCTATGTTGCTACTCTTACATCTATAAACAATAAACCAATAACAATAACCATTGAAATTTGCAACAAATTTCAACTAAACATTACTATAGTAACCAAAACTTCTAAATACCTGATTATTGAATGAGGGAAACCCATTCATTCTCAGGTGGCATGATATATAGTGCTTGCATCTATATAAGAAAATGACATCGTTACTATAATGTAATAAAATGCTTCCATGGGATCTAATTTACTACTCCAACATTTATAAACAATAAACCACTAACAATAGACATTATAATTTACAACAAATTTAAGCCAAACATTATTATAGTAACCCAAACTTACTACATGCCTAACTAGTAAATGATTAAAAATTATTCATAATCTTAGGCGGCATAATGTATAGTGCTTGTATCTATATAAAAAAAAATTGAACAAATTAGTTATACAAATGTTGAACTCAAGGGATAAACTTGATTATAAAAATTTAGATTTACTATAGGACCAACAATGTTGCTAGGACAAAAGGCATTTCGAGTTTGATTTGAATTTCTTGAATAATCTAGTATATGAGTCAAATCATGCATTATTTGGACAACCAAGTCTACATTACAAAATAGGAAATATATTAATTGGCATAATGTAGTATAAGTATTAAAAATAAACTCAATATATTAACTACAGCACTATCACTTAGCTAACCTCGACTTTCTATTAATATCGGAGGTGTTCATTTCTTGGGTTTTTTCTTCTTTTCACTTGAGCTTTTAAGCCTTCCGTAACTTGTTCCCTTTCCTTTCCTTCGAAGGTGATCTAATATCGAAATGTCATACAAAGAAACCTCATTAATATCAACATCATTAACATCATGTGTCATAACCACAATTGAGTTGTATGATTAAATTTATGCCATTGTTGCATCCAAGTTTTTCTTCGCTATCCTCGTAGTATTTCCATCTTTGGCTCCCAAACTCATCACTTCAAAAGCACTTTGCATTAAATTGGAAAATCGATTAAATGTGAATGGACCGGGTGATATTTCATGAGATTCATCATTTACACGTCCTTGCTTCGCATCCTTACTCCATCTTTTCAATATATAGGAAGATGGAATGGCTGAAACCGATATGTTCTCATTCAACACATGCAAAACATGTCAACACAACCACCATTTTGATTCAAATAATTTACATTCACAAGAAATTAATCAGTCAATAGCATTAAATCTAACATGTTCACTTTCAATCTCATTACACTTAAGAGTATATTCATAAATCAACCTATTGAAAGAAGTACTTGAAATTTTTTCGGGACACATTGAAAAAATTCTTCATCAAACATTTTAAAAATGGTATGAGTATACACCAAAACAACATGTGTCAATATCCTTTTATCCGAAATCCTTAATTTGGGCCTCCCACGAGAATTATAATCATCTTGATTTTCAGTTTCTCTCATATATATTTCAACTGTTCTTCGTAGTGGTGAACGAATTTTATAAGGTTCGATGTTGTAGTAGACATTTATTGGAAGACATTGTTAGTGCTCTTACTCTTTTGATTTGATTGTATATCACAAAAAAAAAATCATAACCAAAAGCCGAACTTCATTTATATTTTAAATCGTATATCCTTTGAAGCCAACAATTATTTTCGATAACCCACTCCTCTTCCATTATCCTCCAAGTAATTTCAAATTCATCTTCTGATTTGCATTTATACATAAGTTTTGACAAATATTTATCTCTAAATCTTGGTTATGGTAAAGATGTGGAATATTTCGAATGGCATTTTGCTCAATGTACTAAGTGCATAAACAATGTTAAGTATTTGGAAACACTATTCAAATGGCTTTTGCTATGGTTTGGTCTTGATTGGTAAAAATGATTTTTGGAACTTCATTTCCCATAAACTTCAAAAACACCTCAAATAATCAAAGAAATGACTGCCATGTCAAAAACTTATATGCCATAGTCCCCCCAATACCAACTTTCGTCATGTCAACTAAAACACCATTATAAGTATCATAAATCATTCTTCCACATCTTATCAAGTGCCTTTGATGTTTCGGTATAAATTCATGATTATGCCCAAGAAAATATTCTATGACTTCATAAGCATCATTCTCAACTTTAAACCTAATAAATGCAAGACAACTACATCTAACTTCAAGTCTTTCATATTTTATTTATTGATCCAATGAGTTGATAGAATAGCCCTCACAATTACACACAAAAGTGCATAATCTTAGACTTCCTCACTCCAAATCCTTTACTTATAGCATAGGCCACATATTTATGATATGTTTCAAGTTCACTTGCAAAAAACCATTTCTATCTTAAACTCAAAATATTTTTCCAAATCACGAATTACACGTGCTAGATGGCCAAATTCATACTGCAAGCAAATAACAAAAAGTATTTAATATAGTACTTTTAAAAGCAAAATAAAATTTCATTTATTTTTTGAGAAAGCAAATATCTTTAGTATAGAATGAGTTTAGGAATGTCTCTAATTCAGCCATAAGATAACCTCGCAAGTGTGAATTTATACGTACGGAGGCTTTACTTGATCAGAAAGAATCTAATGGGCAAAAGTAAAATCACTCAAAATAAAAAATTAGGATTAGTTTAATGACTATAGGCATAAAACATCAAAGCATGACATCACTTAACCATTATAACATAATACATGAAAACAAATTTCCAAAAATAGATTGGCTAAACCACCATCAAATTCACCCATAGATTGACAAATAGTTAAAAAATAAATAAGATTCATATGCTACAACTTCATTTGCTACTAAAAACAAATGGACCATGTTTGGGAAGGTTCACGAAATAATCAAACTTTAGGTTACAACTTGCTGGCATGATTACAAGGTTACGTTGGTAAAATTACTTTTTGGTTTCGAACAAGTTTCCAGTAGAAATGCCTTGGTAGGTTGCATCACTGTCCAATATTAGGATATGCATACTTTTGAATGGAAATTCATATGTTATCAAATACACATTCTCAATCACTTGAAAAAACTCGTAGAAGGATCATGCCCATGATGTACCGGTGGGTGGGTGAGTGGGTGTGTGTGAGAGAGGGAGGGAGGGATGCTTGGTCATATACAAATTGCAAATTATTGATTGATTTAATGGAAGTTTCAAAAGATGAAACAAAAGACTAATTGAATCCCTTTTCATTTTGCTCCTAGATGGGAATGCTCAAGTTGTTTGATGTACATTCTCTATATCATTTCTATTGGTTTTACACATGCCATTTGTGTCCTTGTTACAACCTAACATTTGGATTAGGAATCCTTCAACCAACTAACTGACAAGTTTATCTCGTTGAAAGTGAACTATTTTTTTTTTGTTGTATAGAAATGCAATGTGACCAAGAAGAGAGCGAGTGAGTGACAAAGTGGAGAACAAGTCAGCGCTAGAGAAGAGATGGAGTGAATGCACCAATAGAGAGCAAGCGAATGACGGACAAGAGAGCAAACAAGCGTTAGAATAGAGACTGAGCGAGCATCGGGGCATACAGCAATCGACACAAACTTTTGAATTTTTTAGCTTCGTTGGAGCAGGGGTGGCGTCAATGTGCTTCTTCAGCATCCGTGGGGGAGTGGCCGCTTGGCAAACACCAGGCAACAACAAGATCGGACAAAGCAAGCGAGCAACGGATGAGAGAGCGAACGAGCATCAAAATAGAGACCGAGCAAGCGTCGAGGTTGAGGATGATTTTGTTGGAGCAAAGGCGGCCTCAATGTGCTTCTTTGGCATCCACGGGGGATTGGGTACTTGACGAACACTTGGCAGCAAAGTATTCAGAATTGCAAAATTTCATATTCAAAACCGACTAAGAAGAAAATTTTGGAGAGGAAAGAGTTCACTTCTCTTTCCTTGATCTAAGAAGGAAAGAAAAAAATACTGTAATAAATGCATCCTCAGAGAGATTGGAGAGAAAGGGCAAGGATAGTTTCAGACTAGGGAGAGAAAGAGGTGCAGAGGTAGCATGCTTGATATGATACCGTGTTCTTTTTCACTTCACCCAAGTTCCAAGGTTCAACTCTTGGCTACTATCCTTCGTGTGTGCTTGCTATGATACTGTAATCTTTGTAAGTTTTCTGAAGCTAGGGGACTGGCTAAGTTCAAAATCGTGCTGTGTGATTAAAAACACATCCTGAAGTTACAATCTCAATAGAAGTTACACCATCAAAATCTTGTGGAATTGAAACCTTAAGAAAAAGGAAACGTCCAACAACTCATAGCATCAAATAAAGCTATAAGTCATTGCGATCAGCTAAAATATAACAAGAATAAGGCATAATCTGTGCGATCCCTTCCACAAAAAGGCCTGCATAAACCATCAATGGAGTTTTGGTTCGAGTTTGCTATCAATGGAAACTACAAGTGATGAAATCAAACCATGTGTCCCCGTGACAAAAACCAAACCTTTTCTCCAAAAGATTAGAAAAACCACACATAAAACCTGACTTGTTTATCTAATCCACACAAATAGCTCAAAATTTTAATAGCCGAGAAGCTCCCAAGTGTAGTTTTTTCTCTAGAAGGGAAGTGTACTCCTATGGATGATCACACAACAGTACTTGCCAGTGTGATCATAAGTGTATGAATAATACTTGATATAATTTGCATAGAAATAGTCAAAAGACAATACATTAAAAGTCTTCATTCAACTAGAGCCTTGAAGGTAGGTCTCCATGATTCATACTATTTAAATATTCAGAAATAATCATATTTTCCCATAAGGAACAATCCTATACTGCTAAATAATAGAGTTGCTACTTCAACCCACAAGAGCACAACTTCATCGAACTGGATTCTCAGTCCCTTGTAGTGAGCTCACCTCTTGCTTCAGAAATGTCGGCAATGCAAAAGCAGCTGAGTGCATCTAGTATTTCTCGTAATTCAACCGAACTTACTGTGAATATAACAAGACTGAAGTCACCCATGCAATCTAATTGAACTTCAGCAAGACCAAGAGTGCTACCTCCAAATTGTAAAATCGAAGTTTTATTCTATGCTTTGTGGCTCCTTTTAACTTCTTAATAGTGTTGACAGGATGAACAAAATCAACATGTGGGCCCTCCGTTTAGCATAAGAGAAATCTAATCACTCCAGTGCATTACTAGTAATTAGCCCAAATGTGAAAAATATTTCCATAATATTCATATCTGCATTTACATACCTACTCATGTTTTATCACATCAATACCTATAACAAGCTAAAGAAACCACTTTACACATACATTACTATGATAATTTGAATAAATCATGTGATAATGATTCTTCAGCAAGAGTACTTCAACAATTACCTTGGATATGTAAGAACACTTGCCCATGTATAGTGGACCGATCCTTTAAATGTTTCATGGCAGATAGAGATCATGGCTTCTATAAGATGCTTGTGGAGCCACATGCTTTCTACCATGCTATAGAGAACACCACCTAGCCATTATGCCCTAGCCATGGTCTCAAAAAATGGCTTCTCAGACAGCTCCTGAGCTGGACTTGCACACAGCTATACAATCTGATGAGAACATTTCTTCTTGATATTTTGCTTAAATATTGGCATTAGGAAACCTAGAAACTGAAAATCTTAATGCATGGTTATCAACAAATTCAAATCTCATCAGAAAACGTCAAAAAATTCTAAGTAAACATCAAGGCAATAGAAATATTGTTTAAAAGTACAAAACATAATATACTGCACATCGTTGCATTATTTAGAATTCCTTCTCACAAACTTTACTTTGAACTCAAGATGAATCAGAATACATAATATGTGCAACCATATTCAACAAAACAAAATGGAATCATTAACACAAATCAGTATTCACATACCCATAGGGTCTAATGAACCAATGATAATTGCGTCATACTTGCCCTAATTGCTCTCTGAAGAAATTCCATGGCTAGAACACATACCAAAAGTGTTAAATAATAAGATACACTAACAAACTATACTAAGGATAGTTTCAAAACCAAGACAGCAAACAAGAGATACAGTTATTTGAATATCATCACTAACATGGAGGTGAACCCAGGGATCCTCAAATCCAACTACTAACTCTAGAAAAAATTTCTTAGACACTTGAAGATTAGATGCTAGAAAGATCAAGCCACTAACCTAGAAAGAACCAACAAAAAAGTCGAAAGACAAGGTATAGCAAAAATGTTACTTACATAATTGCCAATTGATCTATATCACAAATATTAATAAGCTCCATAGAACTATCTTGAGAAACTTCTCTCAATACCACATCATCACAGCCACCAACAAGTAGAACCTACATCAAAATAATCAAAATAAATTTGTACACTACTGAACTAACATTAAACAAAATAAAACCTAATACACTATATAACCTACCCAAAAAATGTCAGTCTAATTTATTTAAGAATAGCTGTTTAGAGTGACTCACTATGCCCTTAGAAAATAAACAAAAAGTTGCAACATTTTTTATTTATGATTGGACGTGCAATTTTACCATTAGAAGAATTTTATGAGTTAATTATTCAACAAATAAAGATGAAAAGGACCAGCTACAAAGATATAGCCATGTAAATTTTCTCTTCTTCCTTTGCCTTTATTGAGATATAAGACAAAATCGGGAACAAGTCTAAACAAAGTCCTCAATGCTCTTCTTGCTGGCAGCAGCAGTCCAACAAGAGACCTACTTCAAGCTTCTCAAGCCACTTCCACTAGCAAACTTCACAGTCCTGGTCAAATCGGTCAATATGGGCAGAACCATAGGGAAATAGGTGACTCCATACCTATCGATGGCCTTGACCACCTTGTTGGGATCAAACCTCCTCATCACAACCACAATAGACCCAATCGACAACCGTTCCCAAACAAAGAGTGACATGCCATTTATACACATTCTGTAGGTGAAATTATACACCCACATAAATTAGCATAACCACACTACAAGTGATAGCTCATTGCTAAGTTCATGAAACAAGCTGTTAGGTTCACCAATCGAATATATTAATAAGTGCAACACAACTCCACTACTCCAAATGAACTAATCAACCTACTCATCGTCGATCACACATTGACCACACAGAGTGTGATTAACTCCATGCTAAATAGTATCCAGCACACGTCCACATTAATTGACTCACTATATATATATAAAGCACTTCGGGCTCATATCTTCTCCTGAGAATGTAAAGCACTTCGGGCTCATTCAGGTACGTCAGCTTAGTCATATCGTCGACTCCATTGTGCTCCTCGCCATCCATGTCCCAAGTATGTAGCTTCTCTGACAAAACCAAAACCTATGCACAGAAAGGAACTCAGCACCCTCATTTCCCAACAAGAAAATATGCATGCGTGAATGCTAATGAGAAGAGGCCAAAAAAAAAAAAATTTACCAGCGGCGATGATGACCAGGACCTACTTCCTGGCGAAATTAGCAACCCAAGCGGAATCCCGGTCCTCCGCCCACACCTTGGAGCCTTTCTGCAGACTCATCATCTTCGGCTCCTGCTAAAGATCGAAATTTACCCCCAACCCACCTCCACACGAGGAGGGAGATCTAGAGTCGAAACTAGGGGAACTATGTGAACACTAGGGAAAACAGAGAGAATGACAAAAATCAGGGAAAGAATCAACTCAATGTTACAAGCCGCGAAAGAAATCGACGTAACAGATTCGAAGCCGAATTAGAGAGAGCTGGGACTGCGAATCACTTGGAGTTCGCGACTTACAGTCAGAACATTCCTCGCCGTCTTGCATAGGGAAACAAAAATCTACCGCCGGAGCAGGGCGGAGAAGCAACACGAGAACGCAAGCCCAAGAAGCAACGAGCTTTGGGGCAGAGAGCGAGATGACCCAGTACTAGAGTAGGCTGGAGAGGCAACGCAATGTAGGGAGCAAATTCTTACCCAAAATTTTGAATTCAAAATGGAAGAAAGGAGGGAAGTGAAGCTGCAGCGTGGGTATTGTTTGCAATAGCGTGGGTCAGGAGAGAGAAAGCGCCATTAATGCGTGCAGGCCTACTTCGAAGTAGAAGAGTGACAAAGCAGCAGCGACAAGTCTATTACTGGCCTTAAATTTTTAAATAGAAAAGAGAAAATAATATATTTTGTGCAGAAAAGCTAGTGGGCCACCCGAGTAGACGTGGAGCCACGCATCACTTCTTGATTGGTCGGGGCGCACGCAGACTTGGTGCGCCCGGCCCACCTAATATTTGCTCATGAGTTGGTGTGAGAACACAGTCAAGAGCAGTGGTCGGCCACCTCTCTCGAAATACGACCTGTGATCCGTCGCCACTTCTTGTTCACATCAAATCCACCGTGGGTCCCATTTGTTCATGTTCTCGACTTTTCCGATTTGGGGCTGATTTCCCGAGGATCCCAGCTAGGTGTCGAGCGAAGCAGACGGACATAGCCCGAGCTAACGAGGTCGTCTGTTGTCCGATGCCGTTGAGCTAGGTAGGGAACACCACCGACGGCCCCCATTTGTTTGCTCCTCGTGCTCTGTTTTGGGCTCGCTGGACTGGGCTGCCGTTGTCCAGTTCGCGCGAATCCCGGCGTCGTTCGTGCACATGCTACGGTCTCGGAGTCCTGTGTGTTGAGTTAGTGTATGTCACATGTTGGACGAATCTTTTGAGTAAAGATCTAGTTTTCGTGCATTGGCCGGCGTTGGTGCACCTGAGCATAGCTTTGTTAGGCCGAGACTTGCTGCGCTTTTGCTCATGCCTACATTGCAGTCGGGTCTCGTTTGTTCGTCGTCCGTTGACCTCAACACGGGTTCGAGTCTCGGACAGACCTATAATACTTTCCGCTGAATGCACCCCGCATGTTGGATGAAATGCCTGATTGAAGTATGTGCGGTCTTTCTTAAATTTTTGTCCATCGTGAGTTCTCATTGCCTGTTAGATGAGTTTTGGCCGCTACCATTCGCTTTGCGTGTTCTTGTTAAGTTGTTTTTTTGTGTGTGCAGCGTGCTCTGCAAATGACAGGGCTATAGGTGGGAAGAGAGGAAGGGTGGCCCCGGCGGTTGGCATGGCTCTGGCAGCATCGGTCAAGCAACTGGCGAAGGTCCGATGAATGCGTGCGTTCGGCCGATCGTGACGAGGGGTGCTCCGGCCTGGACTCTGTAGTTCCGGGATGGTCTTCGGCAGAGGCCATGATGCCTGGAGAAGATAACCGCGTGGGGGGCCTAAAAGAGAGAAAACAAAAGGTGGGCAATGGGCTTTATTTTCATTAAAATGACAAAAGAGATATGGGCTTGTTTTGGTTAGAGTTGGGCCTGGAAGATTAAATTCGAAGTGGGCTCTTGATAGAGCCCAGTCCTACCAAGCTGAAGACAAGGGTCCAGATTGGTGGGCCCTGTTCATTCTGGGTCGGGCCAAGCCTGATCAGACTTTGATAGCCCGACCCATATCCTTTTGATAAAATATATTCTTATTTTAATAGTAAAAAAATTATAAGTTTTAAGTAAGAAAATAAGAAAAATCCCAAAATATGTTACAGTTTCAAAAAAATCAGAAAAATCTTTAAAAATGGCCTTTGAGTGGTTTTTTTCTTAAAATCCTTGAAAATCCAAAAAAAAAAAAGGCATTATTTGGGTATAAATAAGATTAGGTATTGGAAAGGCATTATTTAGGTTTCTAATCAATTCATCCCAAATTGATTGATTAATAGCGAACACTTATTTGAAAATTTATTTGCAAGTTAAAAAATTCGAACCATAAATCATGAATTGGTGAAAATTAATTTGCATGTTAAAAAATTCAAATTATTAGTCTCTGCACCCAAGCGGAAGGGCCTTGGGAGGTCACAACAACCTTTCATAAACTATATTTAAAATCAAAGACTTCTTGTGAGTCTTTCTCAAAGGTCTCACAAAACTCATTTGCATGCAATTAATTTAAGACTATAATCAAAAGGTAACATTTTCACATCTAATTTGCAAACGGTAGTACGGCCCTATTTGGTTCAGCTTTGGCAAGGGACTTTTAGTCCCCAAAGCCCTTTCGCCAGATGCAAACTCATTTGGTTCATTTGTTTAAGGACTTTGACTAAATACAATTGCATTTCCAAATGACTCTAAAGGCCTTTAGCTCAAAAAAGGTCCAGAGCCACTTTGGGAAGTTATATTTTCCAAATGCAAATGGCATTGTTCATGAAATTATTGTTCATCTTCTCTGATGAGCCGACAAGGCTGACGACCGCTACTAAGGGGTCACCTGACCCCACTGACCGCTGCTTGGGGTTGTGCAACCCAGGCGGTGGTCGCCTACGTGACCCAAGCGGTGGTCGCCTACACGACCCAAGCAGTGCTCGCTTGGGTTGCGTGCCCAATGTTCACCTGGGTTGCATGCCCATGCGACGAAGGCGACCAATGATGGAGGTCTATCCAATTTATGCAAGAATCATTCTTAACTCATAACATAATTAATCCTTTTTTTTTAATATAAGTTTACAAAATCGGTGAATAGATTAAAAAAAAAAAAGTAAAAAGTTTAAAAGTTTTACAAAATTGCTATTTCAAACATGGTTGCTTCACACTACAATGAAAAATTTCATTTTACCAAAAAATCGAAAAACAATCTACGGTGGCATTTACTTACATGCTATTTAAAGCAAGAATCATTCTAAAATCATAACATAATTTCTTTTTTTATTAATTGTTTACAAAATCAAAAAAAAATGATATGGAAAAAATCAAAAAAAGTCTAGTTATACACAACTTTAATGAACAACTTGATTAAATGAGTAACCTTATCCTAAGCACAATTCATCATTTTCTTCATGCATATTATCCATTACACATAACTTACATATGAATTTCAGAATTTTGTTCCAATCAAATTATAATTCGAAAGCAAATTTCTTCACACCCCAAGCTCCACAATGAATTTATTAATCATTTCCATATAAATCTAAAACTTAATGGCTCCTCAATCAATCATCGCAATTCAGAATCCACATAAGTTCGAACTCGTGCAATAAATCAAAAGTACTCCAATTAGACGAATGATTAGCTTGAATACTCACCAGGCCTTGAGCTCCACAATGCCTTTTTCAATCATTTTTCATATAAATCTAAAACTCAACAGCTTCTCAATGAATCATCGTAGTTCAAAATCCACATAAGTTCGAACTCGTGTCCTAAATTAGAAAATTACTCCAATTAGATGAATGATCAGCTTGAATACTGCCAGGCCTTGCGACTTATAATTGATTTGGCTAACAGTAGAGTCCGGATTGGCTATGCGCTAAAGTTTTTCCTCTTTTTCTACTTTTCCGCTTCTTCTTCTTCATGGGATGAGCTCCCTCTAATTTTTCCTTGTTTTGTTCGCTCGAGACCTCTCACTCAATCCGCTGAAGAAAATTAAAATGGGTTGGGCCTTGGGAGACATGGACTTGGGCTTGTTGAGCCCATCTATTACACTTACAATTTCACATCTTGAGTTTTGCCACTTCTGTATAAATTTGGCTCCGCCAGCACTGAATCGAGGCTGCCAAGAGTAGCTGCGAGCTCTACCACGGAGCTGACCGGGCTCACTCAAGCCTGACGATCGATGTCAAGCTCGTAAATCGCTTGATCTCTCACAGCCGCCAGCTCCGTGAGAGAAAGGAGAGAGGGGGGTGTCGGGGCAAGGGGCAAGGGGCTCTATGACAAGAGGCATCGGAGGCAATATGGCTTGGGGTAGAGAGAGAGAGAGAGAGAGAGAGAGAGAGAGAGAGAGAGAGAGAGATGTAAGATGAGCGTGATGAGTAGGAGGGTTAACGAAGAGAGGAGGGGAGAAAGTTAGGATTTCAGAGGTAAATGGCTCTTTCGACTTTGGAGGAAAAGCAAATCGAAAATTTTTGTAAAAAATGATGATGTTTTTATAAATGAGTGCTAACCTTAAGATAGTTTTTGTAATTTTCTTGAAATAAAACTTCCCTGCATATCATGGCCAATTAACGATGTGTTTGGTAACTTTTTTATTCCTATGAATAATTTTTTTTGAGAAATAGTTCTTTTCTATTTTTACTCTCTGGAACAATTTCTAAGTAAATAAAGCGTTTGGTAACTACAAAAAAAAATTTATTCTCGAAATAGAAAAAGAATAGAAATGCATTTGGTACCGACAAAAAAATTTTGTTTCTTTTTTCCCCGATGGCAGTGGCTTGGTCGCCGACGCCAATCGTCAACCACCGCCGCTGGCCACCAGTCACAAGTCGTTGTCATCGGTTGCGCCGAGTCATCGGTCACCACTCGTCATGCTGGGTCGCCGGTCGCCAATCGCGCTAGGTTGCCAATTGCCACCGATCATGCTAGGTTGCTAGTCGCCGGGTGAAGGGCAACGACAAGAGGTTGGTGACCAACAATTGGTTGGTAGCGAGCGGGCGAGGGCGGTTGGTGACTGGTGGCCGGCAACTGGTGGTTGACGGCCGGCAGTAGGTGGCGGTAGGCAGTGGGAGCATGGCAGTATGCTATGGCGGCGAGAAATAATTTTTTAAAAATTGTTTCTAGGAACAAGAAGTTATTGTTTTTTACTTCTCATTTCTACTTCAAATCTACTTCCAAGAACAACTTTTTATTCCAGGAAATAGAAAAATCAGTTGGCACTACCAAACAGATTTTTGTTTTTTTTTTATTCTAGAAAACAAATTTAGAAGTAGAAACGTTGCCATGCACCCCCTAGATCTCTACACACAAAACACTGTTGGACCCAAAGGGGGCGGCTCTCCCAACGTCGTTCACAAGGCTTGAACTCGAAACCTTGTTTAAGGGAACCTAGGCTACTTACCACCTGCGCCAACGAACGTTTATATAGACTTACTCTTCTACTATTACGACGAATAACAAATAATTAAGGCAATATAATTTGGAGGAAAGATGCCCTCAATATTCAAAAGGTTGATGTCTACTCACCAAAGATCTCAAACATTTATTAGATCACAACTCGTTACAAGAGCTGTAAGACGCCAAAAGTCACATCGAATCAACAAGAGTTCCCACCGGCCTCGCCGAACAAGAAGGTATATCCCATGTGCCCTCCGGCAACGCTATCATTTACCGTCTTCACATGATAACAGTTCGGATAATCCGTCTCTGGGAATGCCTGATCATCTCTAGGAGGAGTCACCATCCTATTGTACGAGTTGTCTACGTAGTGAATTTGCCTGATGTAGGACGCATGCTGGAACGATTCATCCAGGAAGAATCCGCTTCCCATCGGCGGGGAGGGTTCATCAGTGGCTGCTTTTACGTGTCCTCCAAGATTTATCTGCAAGGCACCGCCATCGAAGTGTCGAAATGTCTCTCCCTGCCAGTAACCGGCAGCATAGCCTTCATCCCCATAGATCAACCACCAATTCTTTGTGCTCCAATCCTGCCATGAGAATGAGAATCAGTAATGAAGAAAAATATAGGAGGAGAAGAGGAAACACGAGAAACGGAATGCTGAGATCGACAGTAGACAGAATAGAACAGAAGAACGACACCAAGGGAAGTAAACAACAACACCAAAAATGTCCTTCCTTTACGAACCCTGAATATCGCCTCCCATACATACATCATAAATCCCAACCGACCACCTCCTACAATAACATCCCCCCTCAATGCTGGCATCCGTCACAATGACTTCGATATGCTCCTCAGCAAGTACCTGAACATGTCGAAGTCACAGTTCCTTACTCATGCCGAGTCGTCTCTCTCTGCCCTTGCTTATTGCTGTCAAACCTCATCCTACCTCAACGATGGATTCCCCAAAATAGCCGAGGCCAAGAATAGACTCTCCCCTCTCGCCATGTTTGGCATTATACAGAATCACTCAGTCACAACGCACCGCTACCCTGGCAGGCCTACTGTTGTGCGTGAAGGGATGAAAGGTTCAAAATCAAGTTCCTGCGGATCCATACTATATACAATGACAAAAGGCAAAAACCCATCACACCCCTCTTTCTTTCTTTTTGGGAGGGCCATAAGAACCCTTTGAATTCGAAAATGAAAAATCGTACTAAATTGAAAGAACCCTTCTGGGTTTTTATTGTTGTCAGACCTCAGGATTTCTTAAGCGAAAAAAACCATGTCTTTCTGCAGACATTTAAGAAATCTGGTCCTCCATTTCGTTGAATGCTACCGTGCAAGCTCCACAAGAAAATGCGCAATCTAATCTGCAACTAAAGGCAATTTTAATTTACAAGATAGATGTAGAATACTTTCGCTTTTCTTGCCATGCGTTATCATCAGAAAAAGACAGTTCGTCTTTCAATCAACATTAACTTCTGTACTTTCGAAACATCCGGAAGAGTAGGTCGACTTGATCAGACTTATGCTTGCGTGCGTACTTTCTTGTGATGGGAAATGTGTTTTACATGACGAATTTAGATATGATTCTCCCATTGGATTCCGCCATAGACAGAGATCTTAGGCAAAACTACTCCAAGCGCTAATCTGTTACCAACATGCACAAAACCTGGACAATGCATGTCCATACATCCCGTTTTCCGAAAGCCATCCGTTTGTCAATCAACAAATATAATGACTGAGGATATCTTATTATATATTGACCCACAAATTATATAGATTATTAATAGCGTCAATTGGAAAAATGTGTCACTTTCTTAGAGATTAATGATCAATTTGTTTTACGAAAAATGAATGATTTTAAAAAAAATTATTGAAATTGATTACTTGCATCATTTGAAATAATTAGTCAGTCGAAAAATATTTTTCATCATCGATAACAATTTATATATAAATATTTTCATGAGTAACAGAAACATTTTTTCTTTTTAAACGAAATCATTTTTAAATTATTTGAACTATTTTTAGAATTTTTTTTTAAATTATTCATTTTTAGTGAAACAATAGAATCTGGTTAATTGAGGAGAGAAAAATGGACTGCTGTATTTCTACTAGAAAGGAACTTACAGTCAAATGAGTAAACAAATGAGTACGACTATCTCCATATAAACCTGGATTCACCTGCCATTTCAATGCCATAATGTCCATTCATTTACAACAAGTAATATATAGTATATAATCATTTTTTCTAATAAGATGAATAACAGAAGATCACACCCAACCATGGGCAGTTGCGTTGGTATTTGTTCTCTCCCTCATCGTCGAGGTCAAGGGTTCAAATCCCGCACTGCTAACATGACTTAAGAGGGGGGTCATGGGTGTTGGTCCGGGGTGCACCGAGCACTCTACGGGCCGTGGGTTGACGATTAGATGATGAAAAAAAAAATTCTTAGGATGATAATTCCGTGGGTCGAAAGTCGAGCTCGGCGGATCCTAAGTATAAAAAAAAAATCACATGTGTAAAATGGGAAGATTACTAAATATAATGCAATTACAGGATAGTGTTTTCTTAGGATGTTCAGCGGGGATAGCACAACCACCGTGTTATAAATTCCAATGATAGAAAAAAAAAATTTTTATAAAAAAAGGAATGGTCGTTCGTTTTCTCACTTTATCGAGCCATTATAGAAAGAAAGATAAAGTTATTTTTATATCAAATTGAGTGCCCATGCATGATTTTATTATACAAAAACAAACTTTAATTAAATAGAAAACCTACCATCCACCCAACTGAAATTGAGCTAAATGAATCTTTAGGACCATCGAAGAGCCGGACCTCAGCTGTGCTGAATTGCTTTTCTCCACGCTTTGGATTATAGACATCGATGAAGGCTTTTGCTCCATGCAGAGAATCATTTGGAGGATGTACCATGGTGAGATATCCAACTAGAAATTAAGAAAATCAAAGCATGTAATATCATTTAAAGCGCGCATATTGTGTAGTTATAAGATAATCACTAATTAATCTCTGGTGGGGACCGTGGGGTATATATCAATCCATTTTAGCAATACTCAATTTTTTGAAAAGCTTATTATACTAGTTTTGGACATAAATGACGTCCATATACTTTCTAGAATACAATTAAGCTGTAGCTAGACCTCCAATCCGCTCATGTTTGAATTTTTTTTTTAGTTTCTAGTTTAATTTAAGTTGTAGAGAATAGAGATCACAAATATTTCAACAATTTCAACTCTCTCTTTAATCTATTTAATAGAAATACTCCATTAAGTTACTTAGAAAAAACCGAATTATCATTAGAAAGAAGATAATCCTTTGAAGAGATTGACTGACATTTACAAATGATACCAGATTTTGGAAACTATTAATAATAAAGAGGGATCAAATATAAGATAAAACATTCGATAATCTTCATATAATTCGAGTAATGTATTTTGTGTAGATGTTGAACTATTATAAAAAAAAGGTGGAAAAAGAAGTGTAAGTTACAATAAGGTTTTGGCTCGTAATAGCATATTTATAACAAATGGGAAATTTACTAAAATTGAGTTAAAAATCTGAAAATTAATTTACGGAGAAATGAGTAAAATGAGAAGTAACCAAAGGAACTAAAAAAGTCATGCTACTGAATAGTCATGAAAAGGAAATTATCATCACCTTATCTTTTCCTAGGAGCAAAGAGTCATGTTCATAAAATCAGTTAACTTCACGAAATTTAAGTAATCTTGAAGTAGTTTTTTTTTTTTGGTAAATTATATATTTTTTTGGTAAATGTAATCTTGAAGTAGTTGAATTCTTGTAAGTACAATTATCATCCATTGATATGAGTTTCTCGTGGACTTTAATTTTCTGAGGATCATGTGATCAACATAGCACGTCCATATTTGAAACCCACAAGAAAGGGATTTTGCCTAAGTACAAGACTGACTATAGTTATATCTCAATCTATAAACTTCAACAAATTTATAGATTAAGTAATGCAATCGACTCTCAAAATAATTAAAATGCTTACATGATTGCTTGGAGACCCATTTGGTACAAGATTATGATTTTGTAGATATGTCTTCTTGAGAGATTTTCCTCTCATCAAGTCTTCTCTTATCATTCTCCAAATGGGAACAGTTTCCTTAGGACAACCATCCAAAACATGTAAGGGTCTGTTTAGTAACACTCAAGGAATGACTGATTCTATTCTTTTGTTTATAAAAATAGATTTGAAATAGAAATTCATTTGGTAAATTTTTTGTTCCCGAATTTATCTCTCATCAAATCTTCTCTTATCATTCTCCAAATGGGAACAGTTTCCTTGGGACAACCATCCAAAACATGTGGGTATGTTTGGTAACATTCATAGAAATAACTGATTCTATTATTTTGTTCATGGGAACAGATTTGAAATAAAAATTCATTTGGTAAATTTTTGTTCTAAGAATAGATTTGTAACAGAATCAAGAATAAAAAAGAAGCTGCTTCTTGCTCCCGAGAACAATTTCAAGAATCAATTTTCACTCTCTTCTCATTTTTCCTCTCTTCTTTTTTCCCTTTCCCTTTCTTCATCTTCTTCCTCCTCCCAGCCCACTGCCAGCCATCGCCACCCCTGGCCACCGCTGCTGCCGCCACTACCAATGAGGTATAGCAAGCTCGCCTGGCCATTGGCGAAACTCGGCCTTGAAGATATGGGCGAGGCCAAGCCTCGCCAACCGGCATGAGGCTAGGCCTCATTGAGCTAGGCGAGCCTCGCCAGCTTGCATGAGGCTAGGCCTTGCCAAGCTAGGCGAGCCTTGCCTAGCCACTGGCGAGGCTCGACCTCACCCAGATTTGCAAGGCCAAGCTTCGCCGATGGCCAAGCAAGCTCGCTGGACCTCACTCAGCCACTCACCAGCCACCGTCAATGGCGGTAATTGCCCACATAAGGAGGAATAAGAATAGAAAAGGGGAAAAAATAAAAATAAAAAGTGTAAAAGAGAAATATAAGAAAATTATAATAAAAGTATTAAAAAATTAAAAGAATAAAAAAAATTGAAGAATCCTGCCAAATGCGTTTCTATCATGGGAATAAAAATTTTGAACAATTTACCAAACGCTTTCAAATACTCAAAAATTGTTTTTGGAAACATAATAAAAAAGAATTATTTGTGATCAGAAATTGTTCCTGAGGGCATAATGGCTACCAAATAGGCCCATAGTGTCTCTCGGTGCACAACTTGCGACATTGCTTCCCTCTTGGCTCCATCCAACAAAAAGCTAGGGTTTGTGTACACAAACATTTATAATTGCCATCAACAAATACATTATGTAACAAATGTCAACACGAACAAAATGCACAGTACTTCCTATATTATATGATTCAGAATTTCATTTGCTTATAATGCAAATAAATTGACACTGCAATTTTCCAATAGCTAAAGTGGATATTAGTACCATTTGGGTTATCCAATATTAATGGGCTAGTGATCGGTTTTTAAGTATCAGGGAAAGTTTCGCCCCTTGAATTAGCTTTTGAAAAGAGAGAAGCCCGAGACCACTAATACTAATATCAGAGTCTAGGAGCCTAGGTTATAAATAAATCTAGACCTAAAAGTCACTCAGAGAAGGTTGTTGCAACTCTAACCTAAGCTCAATGTGTGAGATGGAGATTATTTGGATTGTCCTCCATCCTTGGAAGGGACTAGTGAGTACTTTATAAGTGAGAGCAAAAATCTCATCCCTTAATCTAACTTTTGATCTGAAACAAACCCAAGACCACCCAACGAGTGCTTAGTTGCAAGCATATACTTTTGTAATTATAAAAGTTTAGAGTACTCACTCCCCAAGAACAAGAGTTTTCAATTTGTACGAGTATCAATTGGGGTATTTCTAGGTTTTCTAGAAAAGTACAAGTGCATTACACTAATCATTGAATAAGATCCAATACTTGCAAAGTTCAAGGTGCAACAAAAGTTTACTCAATTATAAGTGATCATGTAATCAACAATTGAACCATCATTAACTAACTGCTAGAGATTATTCAAATGTACAAATGCATGGAGACAAGCGATTAGCATCGAAGTTCTTATGTTTCTCAGATATTTCCAATGAATTATCCAAAAGAAATTGTCAGTACCTGAAGCTAGTGGTTCCTTAGTAAAGGATGCTCGAAAGCTGGCTGATTGTATATATCAACACAATCGATGACATATCCATCATTTGTCTGTGCAAAGAAAGAATGAGCAGGGTTTATTTTTGTTTTAGTAGAGTGGTTGAATCATGGAAATTAGAAGGAAGAAATGTCAAACCTTAATAGTCTTGACAGAAAATTTATTGACAACCTTGATTAGCATTTCCAGCTCCAAGTCTTCTTCGTGGGTATAAAGATGTTGACGGTGGAATCCATTGGCTTTGAAGAAGAAAATAGAACACAAGGTTGCAAGCAAGGCAGATTGTCTCCACTCTATCATCCTTCAATGGAGTAGCCCTTTCAATTTTCTATGGCAGATCAATTCATGGGAAAGATTCTTTATATGCATAGGTTTGCATTAAAGAACTTCTTTCGTCTTCTTGTGGGAATTAAAGTTCAGTTGAGCAACATTGTCCACTTTGCATCATTCCATTTTGAACCGGCAATACTTACGAGCGTTGACGAGACTGTTTTCGGCAAAGAGACCTTATGGTACCTTGAAGTTCTCAAGTTGACAGTTTGTCGGATCAGGCAAGTCAATCTAAAATCACCATGAATCTCTTTCCACCTAATAGATAAAAAACCCTAGGTATCAGAGGAAAGTTGTGTAATCATTTAACTCATTTGAATGCGGCTAGTCAAATTTGTATGAAACCCAGAGCAATTGTTTTGATGGTTTAACTATATGTGCTAACATTTACACCTACGACGCCCTTTCAATATCAAGATGCATTGATTAAGTCTTACATAAAACTATGTGCATAATTTTATTGTCTAAGCATAAATTATGTGCATTATGGTTGTTGTTTATAATGAACTATTGTCGAATCACTCCCAATGAAGTTGTTACGGATGAAGCGGATAACCATTCATTCAATGATGAGACACCATCGATGTGTGCATGTGCAATACTTACTGTTCCGAAAAAGTAAATTCATACAACTTAGCAGTAGATGTATGCAAGTGGATAAGAGTTTATACGATCAATGTTATATTTGTATGTCCTAAATATGCAACCAAAATGGGATGGGTCAAGTTGATTGTTTGATAAATCTGCTACTCTTTTCTTAACAAATGAAACTTCTAAAATATTAATTAGTACTTTGATCTACTAAACTGAATTTAGAGGAGATTTAACCAATGTGAAATTCTTGAAGAATGAGTAAAAAGAAAATTTCAAACTTAAGTCTCCAAGAAAGTATTTGAGAAAATATATATGTTCGTGCACTAAGCAACTTCAAAGAGTTTAAGTGCAAAGTACACAAAACGCAATGATTTTCTTGGCACTTTTACTGCTGTGAAAATGCTTAGTCGGTTAAGTTCGATTTATCAAAGTTGGGTGTAGCTCATTTAGTTACGTCAGCTCTTACTCACCTTCGAAATTTGTTCGGACAAACTTTTTTCGTTTTTATTCATCAACCACTTTTGTCAATTATCTTTTAAGACAGATTGATTTGACTTAAATTTCTCCGTTGTCTGTGGTAGGGTCGACATTATTCTCGATGAGAAACTGCTCTGAAAATTCATGGGTTCTCGGTATCATCAAGATCAAACAGACGTAGTTAATAAATAAATAATATATATATATATATATATATATTAAATTTGAAAATTGGCATCGTTAATAAACTTACGATTAGCACTACCTAATTCGGCCTTCTAATCTTACTTCTTTTTCTTCTTTTTTTAATGAAGGGATGCCTCAAGTGAGGTCCGATCAAACTTTAACCTTGTTAATAAAACATTGGCCCGGCTAATCTCAACGCAAGCCTTCATCAAAAAGATTTAAATGCAACCTAAAAAAAAAAAAATCAGTCACACAATAGAGACCATGTGAATAGACTCAACAAATGGATAGATTGAGATGGATTTGGACCAAATCGAAATGCTTCAACCCAAATTGACTAATTTAATCTGTTTGGCTTATTTACATGCAATACAACTGTAGACCTTGTGTCCAACCCATATCCAACTCGACCTAGGATCCATTTTTAGCAATTTTTTTCTCTTTCAATTATTCTCTTTGAAGAATGGGCAACTCCATACTCGCTGAGTTATGGATAGGGGTGTGAAGGTGGTAATGAAAGTTTGAACTACAGGGACATTTTGCATTTGTGCTAGTTTAGTCCTAAACCTTTTATTGATGTCAATTTAGTCATTAAATTTTTGATTTGGTACTAATTTAGTCCTAAAAATTTGGAAAATTCTCAAAAAAGGGTCCCAAGTACCTTCATTTTTTCAAATAAGGACCCGAAGTGAATATTATTTCAAATAAGAGCCTAAAGTGGCTATGATTGTTTCAACTAAGAGCCTAACCTCACCGGTGGCCGACCGACTAAATTTTTCGACTGATCAAGGGCATTTTCACCATTTATAATTTTTTCATTTTTTTCCT
Source organism: Angophora floribunda (assembly GCA_014182895.1). Classification (NCBI taxonomy): domain Eukaryota; kingdom Viridiplantae; phylum Streptophyta; class Magnoliopsida; order Myrtales; family Myrtaceae; genus Angophora; species Angophora floribunda. Next base: position 19,373,202 of record CM024709.1, read on the forward strand.
TTTTTCTTCTGGTTCATCTTCTTCATCATTGCCAATAGGGTTGGCCACCGACGAAGCCCACAGAGATTTGGGTGAGAGTTGCCTTTGCCCGATCCGACGAGGGCCACCCTTGCTAGCCATAGGCGAAAGACGGCCTTGCCTGGGCAACTTGACCCTTGCCCTAAAAGAGGCTGCCCCTTATGGCCATCTGTAAGGTTAGCCTTGCCTAGGGCTAACGAGGGCTCGATGACCCTCACCAAATCTAGCAAGGTCGGTTTCACCGACCTTTCATATGGCCATGAGGAGTAGCCTCCCCCAAGGCGAGGGTCGCCTTGCCCAAGTGAGGCCGTCCCTTGCCTTTGGCCAACAAAGGTGGCCCTTGTCAGATCGTGAGAGGGCGACCCTCACCCAACCCCCTATGGGCTTCGCTGGTGGTTGACTAGCCACCGGTGATGAAGAAGAAAATGAACAAAAAAAAATGGTAAATGACAAAAATGCCCTTAACCGGTAAAAAGGTCATGCCCTTATTTGAAATAAATATAGCCATTTCGACTCTTATTTGAAATAAGATCTACTTTAGGCCCTTATTTGATAAAGTGATGGCACTTAATGTTCTTATTTGAAACAAGGTTTATTTCAAACCCTTGTTTGAGAAAATGAGTGCACTTAGGACCATTTTTTGAAATTTTCCTTAAAACTTTTAACTTAGTACTAATTTAGTCCTTCCGATTAATTTTGGCTAAATTTTGCTAACATGGACGAGAATCACCGACGTGGACAACTTTTAATATTTTCAAATTTATTTATTTATTTATTTATCCTTTTTTTGTTCTTTTTCTTTTCTTTTTTTTTCCCACATGTTCTCCTCTTCCTCCAACCGGTCGCAGGCTAGGTGACTGGCCAAAGAGGAGGGCCAGCGAGACTCAAGCCCTCACCAATGGTCACAAGGTGGGTGAGGCTTGCCCTTGCCAAATCCGACGAGGGTCGAGCCTTGCCCAGCCACTAGCAAGGCTTGAGCTATCGTAGGCGCGACCTTGTAGCCTCTAGCGATGGCTTGAGCCCTCACCCACATGACACAAGGTCACCCCAAGTGCACCAGCCCTCGCCCCTAGTCGGTTGCCCAACCGGCGACTGGCTAAAGGAAGGAAGAGAACATGGAAAAAAAAAATAAAAAATAAAAAAGGAAAGAAAATAAAATAAAGCAAAAATAATTTGAAAATTATTAAAATATTATTAAAAGTTATCTACATCAATACCGATCGTGCCATGTCAATCAATCGACATTCATGTCAGCAAAATCCGGTCCAAATTAGTTGGTAAGGACTGAATTGGTACAAGGTTAAAAGTTTTAGGATTAAATTGGCACCAATTAAAAAAATTTATGACTAAATTAGCACTAATAAAATATTTATGACTAAATTGGCACTAAAAAAAGGTTTATGATTAAATTACCATTAATACAAAAAGTTTAGGACTTTTTTGACACTTTTCCTCTAAACCACACTATCATTAAATCGTGAAACGGGTTCCAACTCTTGACCAATTGCATTCTAACTTAATACATTATTTCAATAGTTCTTTTGGCAGGTATATATCTGGTCACTGTTGTACGATTTTTATTTTATAAGCGAGGTAAAGCTCTGAATTTCATTGATGTGTTTCCCCACGTCAGCCTTGAACATAAATACAAAGATGACTAATTAACAATCCTGGACTCAAAATCTCAACTTCATGTTCTAAATTCAAATTGGTTCAATCTACCTTGTAGTCACAAATAAAATTAATTCCAAGCAAAAATTTCCCCAATATCCGTCCTATGGCAAGCGCTTAGTAGTCATTGGCAAGGTGTTCTCTCTTCACAACCTTCCACTCTGGCCACACGAGGACCACAACCCATTCAATTAGAAAAAATCACGCAAAAAGTCTTAAATTTATCATATTTTGCCAATTAAGTCATATCAATTAAGTCTCAAATATTTTCATGTTTTGCTAATTAAGTTCATTTGGCCAATTTTGACGGGAAATTACTAACGTGGTGGAATGACCAACATTGATGTGAATAATTTTAAATGATATTTAAAAAAAATTTCAATATTTTTTTTCTTTTCGTTCTCTAATTCTTCTTTACTTTTTTCTTCCTTTGACCCTCGTTAGCTGCTAGGCGAGGGCTAGGATGCCCTCACTAGCCATGGGCAAAGGTCATGGCCTTAGCCCAACCTCATCCTAATCTGGGAGCCTCACCTATGTATGCAACCCTCACCCGCAATTGATGAGGGTGTCACAGCCCTTGCTAGTGGTTGATGAGGGCAAATGAAGACTTTGTTGCCCTCATCGGCCATAGAAAAAAGAAAGAAAAAGAAAAAAATAAATAATTTATTAAAAAATTATTTAAAAAATTATCCATGTCACATAAGAACTTGTTGAACAATTTTCCCTAACTAATTACCAAAACGAATGTCCAATGGACAAACATATATTTTTTTTGGTAAAGATGGACAAACATATATTCATAAGTGGCCAAAACAAAATAATAGCTTATGATCGTTAATTTTAATTTTGCCAATTTAGGTCTAAAATTTTGCATGAAATTTCAATATAATTCTTCCGGTTAATTTTTGTTGGAAATCACTATGTGGCGGTCTAGTCAGCACTAGCCATCCTATGTAACACATGCCCCATCAACAATTTCCAACGAAAATCTGCCATAAGGGCTACTACATTCAATTTTTTTATAAAAAATTGACAAAATGAAAAAGTTTAGAGCTAAATTGGCATCCGCTCAATAGGTTTATGACTAATTGAACAATTTCCTCCAAAGAATCCACTAATTAATTAGAGAAGTACAGAGTTACAATCGCTCAAATAAGTGTTTCCTAGTCCTAGATAATACTCAAACTCATGTAGTGTCCATAAAATAAGAACACTCATGCCTTCCGTAAGACAAGCGATACTAGTTGGCTGTATCGTCCAGATCACCGAGTAAAATCCACGAAGAGAAGGCTCCGAATATTCAGGCGATTTGTGGACTTCTTTTGTCAGCTACAAAACAACTATAAAAAAAAAAAACTATGTGCATGTCATGAAACCACGTTGAAACCGAATTCACCAAGATATCCTGTACGTGAATAAGAGCCCAATTTGGACTTGGAAACGACTTTCAAGAATCCCCTTTTTTTCTATTCAGGCTTTCGCATGCTTTAATTCGGCTCGGGTCACGTATTTCAGGCGAAAAAATTGAGACATATATCAACAATATACTCACTTATATTAAATGGAAGAGCTGTACTACCACAAATTATTGAACATGTAGAGAAATTTTGCCAATTTGCCAATGTAACAGATCTAAGTATGTTGAATGCTTATTACATAGATGATGTTGTTCCGACCCATAACACGGGCTAATCCCTAATACTATTTAGAGGCCGAGCTTATCATCTTCTTGGCGACAACACAGGAAAGCTTTGCTCGTTCCAGAAAAAGTTCATCGGATCGGACGCGGTCTTCACTTTCACCAGTCTCCTAAAATTGCTCTTGAAATATTTCAAACCCCAGACGCTTGCTTGAGCATAAGTAGTATTGATGATATAGTTCCTCCCCAAGTCAAGATCCCTATAGTTCATATAAGCTGCTCTTGGAAAACTTGAAACATAAGGTGCCATATAGTCATACAACCCTCTCATCCAATTAATGTGCTGATTGCTTTCCTCTTCGCTGTCCCAAGTAACCATGTACTGAATTTGGTACATGTTCCCTCTCCGGTGCGGGAAAGGAGTCTCCGAGTCAGGGATCTGGCTCATTACCCCGCCGTAAGGTGTTAAAATCAGGTAAGATGCCTCGTCTTCGATGAGCTTATTCCATAGGCCTTCCAGAGCGGTTTCTGAAATAGGCTTCGTCACGTAGTCGGATTTTGCCTTGAAGAAGGATTTGGACGACTGAGTCCGGTTGAGCAAGACTCCAGGAGATCCGTCTTGAGAGAATCCTGCGAAATAAAGGACGGATTGTATCCAACTCATCTCCGTGCAGCTTTCACGCGTCAAACCCAACTCGGGAAAGGTTCCTCGAATCAAAGGCAGGAGTTTTTCAATCTTGCCGAGGTACAAGCCCCCGAATGAGATGCTGATTGTTTTGTTCGCCGAACTTGAAGATGGAGTGACTACTCCTATCACAGCATGGAGAAAGAGGTCTTCATGAAGCTTGGGGGCAACATTCTGCCATTTGTACAGAAGCATAGTAGCATTTTCTTCAATGGTCTTGTCTACTTCAAAGACAGTGACGGTTGGAGGGACAGGAAGCAGCATAATTTTCCAGGAAAATATCACACCAAAGCTTGCTCCTCCACCTCCTCTGATAGCCCAAAAAAGATCTTCACCCATTGCTTTCCGATCCAAAATCTTTCCATTAACATCAACGATTTTGGCATCGATCACATTGTCCGCTGCTAGACCATACTTTCGAAATATCGTGCCAAACCCGCCCCCACTAAAATGTCCTCCAACTCCAACAGTAGGACAACTACCAGCTGGGAATCCCAGAAACTTGCTCTTTTGAGAAATTGCATAGTACAATTCTCCTAATGTTGCTCCAGACTCCACCCATGCACTCTCTTTCTCGACATCCACCTCGACCGACCTCATGTTCCTGAGATCGATTATGATGAAGGGGATTTGGGATACGTAGGAGAGGCCCTCATAGTCATGGCCCCCACTTCGCACCCGCACACTCACGCCATGCTTCTGGGAGCATACTATGGCTGCTTGTATCTGAAATGGATGGACTGGGGTGACAATGAGTTGTGGGCTTGGTGAGGAAGTGTTCAAGAATCTGAGGTTTTGAATGGAAGACTGCAAGAGAGAGATATAAGTTGGATCGTTTCTTGTTGTGATGGTTAAGGAAGTGGAGTTGGATTGAAGTGAATGAAGGGAAAAGCACTGGAGAAAGGAGACTTGATCAAAGCTTGAAGTTCCATAGCAAAATGCAAGGAGAATTATGAAAATTAATGGAGGATGAGCCGCCATTGAATGCCCACTGTTCTCCTTACATTTGCTCATGTAAAATAAAGAGAGGTTGGCTTAATATACAAAGACAACCCATTTATAGTTGGGAGAAAACCGCCTTGACAAGTGATGCGAGAGCATCAAAGTCCACGAGGAGACGGCAATTTAAATGAAGGAAAGACTCATCCAGCTGAGTAAAGGTTTTCCTATTTTGATGTTTCCTAATTCAAAGTTCCCTAGCTACGTAAATAAAAAGTGCTTCTCAATTGTAAGAATCAGATTTGTGAGTTGATAATATGTGAAAATTTCTCTTAAGTGAGCAATTCTTTCAGTTCTTTATCCAATTCAGAGTGGTGGTGAACCTTAAAATCTTTCGGTTCTTTATCTAATTCGTTGGCAGTGATCCTTAAAGTTCTTTATCTTTGACTGATGGTTGACTTCTTTATGTGGTGAATTCTTCTATCCCAAAGTTCCTTTTTCGCAAAAATATCAAACGCTTTCATCCATCGAACAGGTTCGTCAATCTCACTGTGCATCAAGAATGATAAACCAAATTTTTTGAAATACCCAACTAATATGAGGGATTAAGCAAGAGCCAGCCAAAACTCAGAATATGGTTGAGCCAGTCATGGCTAGTTGTACTTGGTGGTATGAAGAATCGAATCCTTCTTATGTGGCTCATTCACGGACGCATGCCCTTGTTCTTTAACAGATGAGCCTACCTCATGTAGTTTTCACCGAAGTCATGAACCAACTCTAACCCATATCCAATGATGACAAATCCTGTGTTTGGAGATTCTTATTTTTCGAAATTTTAATATGAAAGGAGAATATTGTGGCCTTATTCTCTTGGAGGTGAGCATATTATTCATGGGGAGAGCTTGTAACCTCTTGTAGGTCGTGAAAAGAAGAAGAAAATGTTCAAGTCTGTTTCCTGTTAGTTTGTCGTAGTTTGCACAAGGAATCCACCATCTTACAGCTTGAAGAAAAGCTGAAAAAAATGAAATGGGGTTCCTAGAGATCGCTAGTCTTTGGTCATTAGAGCATTAGTTTTGACATCTCACTCATGTTTCATAAGCCAAATCACAAACAACATGCAGCTTTTTAAGCATGGATTTGGATTGTAACATTTGTGTTTTAATGGTAAAAACGCCTTCAATGTAAAGAAAAGAAAAATACTGCAATGGAAAACCTACCTATTAGAACTAGTTGAACAAATGTCATGTACAAAAACAAGATCTGTTCTTCATGTGGAAAATTGTCCTCTAAGTCCTAACCTTATTGTATGGATGCCAATTGTATCCTAAACTTTTTAATTTTATCATTTAGTCCTAAAACTTTGCATAAATTCCAATTAAATCCCTCCGGTCAATTTTTGCCAAAGATGTTAACATAGCATTATGCCGCGTAGGACTACCGGCAATGACTAAAGTGCCAACTTAATGATTTCCAACGAAAACGGACTGAAATGATTATATTTGAATTCTATGCAAGGATTTAAGATTTAATTAGCAAAATTTTAAAAAATTATAAATGAATTGGTTTCTGTACGATGAATTTAGGATTGACTGAAGAACTAGTTGAAGGAATGTGATGTCCAGAAACAGGATCCGGTCTTCATGGATCCGACAAGTGGGGTTGACCCTATTTTAATCAAAGGTCGGATGTAACGTGGTGGAAATTCAAGGTTTTAGATGTATTCAAACCGTTTATTTCTACTTCAAAAATCTTCGTGGACTCTTATTTTTCTTGGTCAATTTAGATATGTGTGGTTGAAATCCGAAACCTTTGCTTCAAACCCTTCTTGATCAGTCGTTTGCCTGATACGTGGGGACACCACTTCCGGTTTTCGTATCCTTCGAGATCACGACGACTATCAAATTGGCCCACCTCAGGCTGTACTGATTTTCCAGTCTTTCGACTTTTCGAGGCGATGAACTTGACTAATGGAAATTTTTTCGTCGTCCATTGTCTTTGTGGAAAGTAATATCCATGTTGTTGGCCATCGGATTTAGCCATGCCAATTGGCCAAAAAAATATTCTGGTACGAAATACTTTTTATGGTGGACTTTGCTCACAATTTTGAACCAATCACCTTTTTGAAAAGCACACGAAAATTATTCAGTCAAATTTAAATTTATTGTATGGATGTTAATTCAAATCTCAACTTTTTAATTTTGACAATTTAATTCTAAAATTTTATACGAAATTTCAATTTAGTCATCAGATTAATTTTTATTGAAAATTGCTGACATGGCGATGTGCCATATAGGATGATGGCCATGACGAGACTGCCATATCAACGATTTCGGTAAAAATTGATTGTAATGATTACATTGAAATTTTACGCAAAAATTTAGGATTAAATTGACAAAGTTTAAAAAGTTTATGACCGAATTAACATCCTTATAATAGATTTATGACTTATTGGGTATTTGTTTTTATAACTAAAAAAAAATTATTTGAAAGCAAGAAACTAGTGTTTTTTATTGAATGGCTACATATAAAATTGATTAGAGTAAAAATAAAATCCAGCATAATCCATTACCTTGAAAGCAAAAAGTTTTTTCTTTTCATACTTAGAGATTATGCTTATCTCTAATGTTAGGTTGTTGGACTGAAAGTTACGCTCCAAAATGCTGCGGATCTCTATCGCTTAAGAACATGTATTTTACTTTTTTTCTCACATAGTATCTTCAAAATTGGGGAGAAAGATACCACAAATACCATAACTTTTTACGGGACCAACTTGAGTGCCATAACATTTTTTTAAATCACTTAAGGTCATGATTTTTATACTATGTTCACTTAAATGCCATTATTTTTTTTGATCTCTTGAATGCCACATAACTTTTCAATTGATCACTTAAATGTTGTGACCTTTTGAAAAGTAGATCACAAGTGTCATGTCACGTTGAATTTTTGACACTTGAGTGAATGCTTTTTAAAAGTTATAGCACTCAAATGAATATTTTTTAGAAATCATGACATTCAAGTGATAGAAAAAAAATTGTGGCACTCAAGTGACTATTGTACAAAAATTATAGCACTTGTGATGTCATTATCCTCTCGTAATAGTGATCCCACTCATATCATAGCGCCTTGGAAAATTTTGTTTTTCATTGAATATTAGAATTAAGTTATTTTTTATAAACATTAACATTAATATTCTGGATTTGTAAAAAAGAGAGTAAAATGCTTTTCTCTTCCAATGTTATCAAGAAATAAATGTGGTGATACAATAAATCTGATTTATAAACTTGGCTCCTTCTCAATTACAACTCCAAAATCTGTCAAATTATCATTTAGTTTCAACTTTCTAATACTTAAATCTAAATCTAAACGACATCCGATACGCCCACATGGCTCCTCTCCGTTAAAGATGCAAATTGATTATGACTCTAAAACCTATTAAATTTAACTCTTTATTATTGGAATCTAAATCGAAATATAAATTCATAAAGTAGTACTAGCATCACGAGGATGTGACAGTCAAAGCATGGCCACAAAATTTTCCTTTTTCCAACACATGCGCGTGGAAATTTCCAAGCAAAACACTATCTCTCTCATGGAAAATGTGTAGCTAAGGGTTGACCATCCGTTTTCCAACCTAATAATGCAGTCAGCCAAGCATTTTCCTAAATTAAAAGAGTTCTACTAGCATCTCCGTCTAACAGTCTCGGTCAAAAAGATAGCCACAAAATTTTACTATCTCCAACGCAAGCGCGTGGAATTTCCAAGCAAAACTCTCTCTCTCTCTCTCAAGAATACTGATGTGGTTGAGGATTGACTGTCCTTTTCCAAATTAATGGTACGGTTAGCCAAGAGTCACGGGCCGATCGATCTAGCGTTCCCTTCAAACCCGTGCGGCCTTAGAATTTCTCCCAAGCAGCTTTTCCCCACAAACTCACAAGATTTTTAGAGAAAGAAACTCTCTGGATTCTATTATTCTTGTAGAATGAGATGATTACAATAAGGGGAGGAGGCCCCTATTTATACAAGTACAGACAAACCGTATCCATAGATCTCTCATCGATCTGACGGTGGAGATCGTATGTCCCCAACTACCTTAATTACATATGTATACAATTACCGTATTGTCCGCCCATAGGAATATTCTAGAAAACTCAAAAAAACCCTAGAACTTAGGACTAACGGTTAAGGGTTACTCGTACCAAGGATCAGTCACGGCCTCGATCAAAACCCTCTTGGATCGTTCGTGTTTTGAGCCATGACATTCTCCCCCACCTAATCGGGCAACGTCCTCGTCGCATCTTCAGCATGGAATGCTTCAATTTGCTTCTTGAATTGCCAAAGAGCGTCCGCGGCTTCCCAACTTGCTTCACTCTCCAGAAGATCCTTCCATCAAACCATATACTCCCGCTTCAGCACACAATACCGCTTCCGTATGACTTGGTCCGCCATGATGTAATCCACTTTCCGATCATACGAAGTCTTCGCTCCCAATGGTGCCCGTTGCAACTCTCCTTGGTTCGGATCTTCCTCATCTACATGGAAAGGTTTGAGCATACTGACATGGAAAACTGGGTGTACCTTTAGTTTAGGCGGTAACTCTAGCTTGTATGCGACCTTCCCAACCCGTTGAAGCACACGGAAGGGCCCTTCGTAGCGTCGGATCAACCCCTTGTGCACGTCCTTGTATCAAAAAACCACGTGTAATTTGGCTAACACTCGGTCCTCGACTTAGAACTCCACGTGTCGACGCTTTTCGTCCACCCACTTCTTCATGCGCTTCGATGCCTTGTGTAGGCATGCCCTTGCCAAGTCCGCTTACTCTTGCCAATCCTTTGCGAACTTGAAGGCCGGAGGGCTACTCCCCTTGTAGCCCGATGCAACTGTACTTGGGGTTTGCGGTTGTTGTCCCGTCACGATCTCGAACGGACTATGGCCGGTAGACTCACTCCGTTGCAAGTTGTAGGAGAACTGGGCTATGTCAATCAACTTTACCCAATTCACTTGCGTTGTGCTCATGTAGTGCCGAAGATAAATCTCCAGGAGTGCATTGATATGCTCTATCTGACCATTGGTTTGGGGATGCAAACTCGTGGAAAAGTTTAGCTCTGACCTTAGCAGCTTGAAGAGCTCCGTCCAAAACCATCCCGTGAATCGAGGATCTCGATCACTCACAATCATTTGTGGCACTCTCCAGTACTTGACCACGTTCTTCAAGAAAAGCTTGGCTACCTTCTCAGCCGGACAATCTTTTGTCGCCGGCACGAATGTTGCATACTTGGAGAACTGGTCAATCACCACCATAAGCATTAGACACCCTTCAGACTTTGGCAAATTGACGATAAAGTCCATGGAAACACTTTCCCATGGACGAGTGGGGATCGGGAGAGGCTCTAGAAGCCCCGGCGACGACCGTTGCTCGAGCTTGTCTTGTTGGCATACATGACAAATCTTCACATATGCCTCGATGTCGTCCCACGTATGAGGCTAGTAGTACTGTTCTTCGACAAGTGCCAACGTGCGGTGGATCCTCGGATGACCCGCCCACTTAGAATCGTGACACTCCCGCAGTACATCCTTCCTTAGCTTTCCATGGAGTGGCACGTACAGTCGACGTCCCTTGGTGTAAAGAAGATCGTCTTCGCATCAGAATTGACAAGTCTTGCCCTCTCGCACGTACCTCAGGAGTCTTCGAGCCCTTTGATCATGTTTGAGTCCCTCCTTGATATAGTCGATCCATGGACAACTCGGCCGACTGACGAGGTTTGCTAGCTCCACCTTACAACTTAGTACATCCGCCACGGAGTTAGACTTCCCCAACTTGTACTTCAGCACGTAGTCGAATTCCGCCAAGAAATCCTACCATTGAGCTTGCTTCGGACTTAGCTTCTTTTGCGTCTGGAAGTAGCTCGTGGCCACATTGTTCATCCTTACGATGAACTTTGCCCCCAGGAGATAGTGCCTCCACGTCCGAAGGCAATGGACCACCGCGGTCATCTCCTTTTCTTGAACAGTATACCGACGCTCAGTATCGTTCAGCTTTCGAGACTCGAACGCTACCAAATGGCCATCCTGCATGAGAACACCATCAATAGCATAATCTGAAGCATTAGTTTCTACCTCGTAAGGCTTGGTGTGATTGGGCAACACCAGCATCGGCTCCTCGGTCATGGCTTGCTTCAACTAATCAAACGCTTCTTGGCATCGAGTTGTCCACTCCCACGGCTTCTCCTTCTTTAGCATGTCCGTGAGTGGCACCGTGAGGCTCGAATAGCTTCGAATGAAGCGCCGATAGTAGTTGGTGAGGCCAAGGAACAATCTCAACTCCATTACCTTGGTCAGCGACTCCCATTTGACTACCGCTCGAATCTTGGTCCCATCCATTCGAACTCAATCGCCCCCAACAATATGCCCCAAGAAAGGAACTTCCTTTTGGGCAAATGCAAATTTCTTGTGCTTGACGTACAGCTCGTTCTCGTGCAAGACTTGGAAAACCTGCCTCAAGTGCTCGATGTGTTCCTCGAGCGCCCAGCTATATATAACAATATCATCTAGATAAACCACTACAAACCTATCGAGGAATGGATGGAGTACCTTGTTCATCATTGTGTAGAAAGTAGCCGGAGTGTTGGCGAGACCGAACAGCATGACGAGGAATTTGTACGATCCGTATCGCGTCATACATGCGGTTTTCGACTCATCCCCTTCAACGATTCGAACTTGATAGTAACCTGATCGGAGATCAAGCTTGGTGAACCACCGTGCTTCTCCAAGTTGATCCCGCAATGAGTGAGATCGGGTACTCGTTCTTCACGGTGAGCTTATTCAGTGCCCGGTAGTCAATGCACATCCGGAGTGACCCATCATACTTCTTTTGGAATAGGATTGGCACACCAAACGGAGACTTAGATGGCTGAATATACCCCGCATCGAGTAGCTCCTTGAGTTGCTTCCTCAGCTTTTCCAATTTAGGGGGTGCCATGCAATATGGTGCCATGGTGGGTGATCGAGCCTCAGGCACTAGCTTGATCCGATGATCCACCTCCCTTCGAGGTGTGAGCTTCTTTGGCAACTCGGATGGCATCACGTCTTGGAAGGTGTTAAGGATATGGGTTACCTTAGTGGGAACATCCTCCACTTTGCCCGTCTCTTCCTCCACCTTCAACGTTGCCAGGAGGGTTGCCTCGCCCTTCCGAACTCCTTTCGAGAGTTGCATGGCTGACAACATTTTCTGATCGCGACCCGATGCGCAATGGATCGAAATCATGCATTGACACCACTTGTCCAGAATACAAATGCAATCCGCAAACGGTAGCACACCAGCATTTATCCTATCGAAGAATCCTAGACCTAGCACAAAGTTATGATCGTCTAGGGAGATTACCTCAATGGTTTCTTTACTCGACCATGGATCGAGATGAAGCTCCATGTCCCTAGCCACACCGCTAGTCGGGATCTCCTTGGAGTTCACCGTCTTGAGCCAACCAACTCCTTTCTCAACCCGAATATTGAGTTTCTTCACGGCCTCTTGGGATATGAAGATGTCAAGTACCCCCGTATCCACGAGTGCACTCATTGTGATATCGCCGATCTTCACATCCACGAACATCATTCCCTTAGACTCCTTGGTTTTCTTTGTCTTAAGGGAATTGAGGATTCGCAATGAACCCAGTCGCGATTCCTCTATAGGCTCATCTTCCTTACAAAGGGCCACCAATTTGACCTTGTTCAGGTAATCCCGTGCCATGTGTGGACCGTCATAGAAAAAGCATTTATACGTGCGTACCTTCCTTTGTCCTCCGCTGCTTGACTCCGCATGAGCCTTAGGAGGGCCTACCGGTGGTTTGCCTCCATTCGAGTGATTGTATCTTCCTCGATCTCCCCCACTGTTGACCTTGTCCCTCGGACGAAAGTTCGGCTTGGATGTAGAAGGTGCCTTGTATTCCACAAGCGATTCGGCCACGGTTATGGCCGTCGTGAGATCTCCCACATTGCACCACTTAAGTTCCTGCTTGGTCCACGGCTTAAGACCACTCATGAACTGGTGGTACGCCTCATTATCACTCATCGAGGGTATTTGGAGTAGCAACTCCGAAAATCGCTTGATGTAGTCGCGAACCACACCTCTTTGCTTGAGCCATTTTAACTCATTATGAGTATCCTCCTCCACGTACAAAGGGTAGTACATTCGTCAAAACTCCTCGACGAATCCATCCAACGTCATGATAAGATTGCCACTCCTATTATCTGACCGACGGCGCCACCACAACAATGCATTATCAACTAAGTACATGGATGTAGTGTTTACCCGTGTGAGGTCGTCGTTGATTTCCATGGCTTGGAAGTATCGTTCTATGTACCACAGGAAGTTGTCCACGTCCTTGGCTACCCACGAGCCCTTGAACTTGTCTGGCTTAGGTGCATCCGTTCGTGGACCAGCATGCACCGTGACCACCCCATTCACATGTGCTGCTTCTGATTCAATGAGCTTCCCCTTGAGTTCCTCAACCTCCGCACACATGGCCGCCATCATGGCCTCCAAGGTTTCTCCTCGTTGTTCCAATTCCTGCTTCAGGGTCCCCAGCAACTCGCCTCGGAGCTCTCCCATGCCGATCTTGAGCTCTTGCACCTCGGCCTCGAGCTCCTCCTTTCCGACTTCCACTCCTTCGACGGTCTAGGTCAGGTCATCAACCGATCCTTAGATCTCGGAGGCGAATAGTTCCACCCTCGTCACCCGACAATCTAGATCCCCTAGGGCATCCCTTGAACCGGAACCAACACGGTTCTTTCTTCCCTTGTTGCCTTTTGTGACAGCCCTTCCACGATCCTCGTGATCACCTCTAGTGTGAGCAACACCTTAGGACGAGAATTAGCCATTGCGCCTAAGAATGAACTCGCTCTGATACCACTTGTCACGGGCCGATCGATCTAGCATTCCCTTCGAACCCATGCGGCCTTAGGATTTCTTCCCAAGCAGCCTTTCCCCTCAAACTCACAATATTTTAGAGAGAGAAACTCTAGAGAGAGAAGCTCTGGATTCTATTATTCTTGTAGAATGAGATGATTACAATGAGGAGATGAGGCCCCTATTTATACAAGTACAGGCAAACCATATCCGTAGATCTCTCCTCGATCTAACGGTGGAGATCATATCTCCCAAACTGCCTTAATTACATATATGTACAATTATTGTATTGTCCACCTCTATGAATATTCTAGAAGATTTAAGAAAACCCTAGAACTTGGGGCCAACGGTTAAGAGTTACTCGTACCAAGGATCAGTCACGGCATCGATCAAAACCCTCTTGGACCATTCGTGTTTCGAGCCGTGACACAAGCATTTTCCCTAAACAAACTTGCAATATAATCTGTTTTCCACATAAAATGACCCAAAAAAAAATCTGTTTTCCATATTATTCAATTTCACATTTTGTTCAGTGTCTTAACATAAAAATATTCACATTCTACAACGTTTTACCCTTGATAAATGCTGAAATGTCTATACCTCCTAAAATGAAAAATGAAACTCATATCATTAACTTGGTTACGATAAAGCGTAGTGACGATCACCGATAAATTGACATTTAATTAAGTTTTGCAATCATGACGCAACTTTGTAAATCCTTCGTATATTCTAATAATTTTTAGTATGTTGCACTGACTAATGACAAAAACTTCTTTAACGCCGCAACATTTCATATACTAAAACATATGCATTGTATGACACTCTATATGTACTTAATTACGATTGAACATTATAAGTCTTTATAGAACATCATAAATTAGAGGAAAACATATATTATGAAGGTTATATTGGGTCACGTCCTAACATTATAAATTAGCAAAATTTGTTTCTTGAGCTACATTCATCAAAATTAAGTGGAGAATGTGCTAAAAATTCTCTTTTCATTAGTTGGTTTACAGGTGACCAAATAAAATCACCAAATGTTAAACTGAATAAGAGGCTCTACACGAAAAGGAGAAAAGGATCTAGTAAAAGATAATTAGAAGAAAAACGAATAAAAGCCATGACAAAGGAAGTTGAAAAATAGGAATGTACTCTTGAACCGGCTAAATCTTTTTCCTCGAGTTGCCTACACAAAACTTGAGGTGGAGAAGAATGGCATTGTTGTTTTTAACATCTATACAAGATTGTTGTCATATTTACCCAACATTTCAATCCCACATTCAATTCCAGTCTAGAGTTTTGATCACGAATTAAATTTAATTTTTCAAAGTGTCATTTTTCATTTCATGATATTACTTTCGATCAGTGCTTTCCGATTTCGTGAATGCCGGCCTTCTTTTGTTTCACTTGAGAAAAGGGTAGTCTTTTGTTACATAACAAAGGCCACACTCTTGTCAGATTAAATAAGTAATTCGATTTTTGTGAAAATTCATTAGTCATTGTATCAGTATATTTGGAATAGATAATCTATTCAAATCGATACACACACATATATATATATATATATATATATATAAAGGAAATTGTCTAATTAGTCGTAAATCTATGTAGTCCTAAACTTTTCAAATTGTCCAATCAACTCTAAATTATCATAAGAATGTCTATCCAGTTCTAAACTTTTCAATTTTATCAATTGAATCCTAAATATTTACACAATTTCTAATGAGTTCCTTTTGATAAAATTTCACCAAAAATCACTAAAATGGTGACACTCCAATCATCGCCTACCGTCCTATACAGCACACTACCATCTCGATGATTTCCAACGAAATTTTATCGTAAGGACTATATTAAAGTTTCGTATAAAGTTTAAAATTAGATTAGCAAAATTGATAAGCTCAACATTGAATTGGTATACAATAATTTAGAACTATTATAGAACTAATGAACTTTATTTATTTACTCTTATCAATTCCAACTTCAAGTGCCTTCATCTAGTTTCTCTCTCTCTCTCTCTCTCTCTCTCTCTCTCTCTCTCTCTCTCTCTCTCTCTCTCTCTCTCTCTCTCTCTCTCTCTCTCTCTCTCTCTCTATATATATATATATATATATATATATATATATATTCTATAGAATTCATATTTGTGACCTTACCTGCAATGTGACGTATAAAGGACCCAAGTTGACCAATTATCATGTCTGCATTTTTTGGTTGCAGGCTATATGAGGGCTCATCACGAGAGATTTGGAGAGCATTGGAATTTACAGGTCATTGAGCTCGAACTCAAGCTCGCCATTCACAAGGTGAAGGTCTGAATCATACGTGTGCCCATGGACGACATTGAGTACGTTATCGCCAGAATGAAGGTAAGCATGATTACCTAATTCAACTTAGGGAGCTAGCCTAGCAATTAATAATGAAGATTTAATTTAACTTGGTGATTTATTTTGTGTTTTTGTTAGATTCGAATTTTTAATTTTGGACAAAATAGTAGAAGTTAAGTGACCTCCCAAACTATACCCATTAAGACACATTTATCCTGAACATTTGTTTGTGAAATCAAATATCTCAAATTATACTCAATGTGACATATTTACCTTAAATTTTTCTCATGACATAAAAAAATCCCGAACTGTACCCATGTGACATATTTATCCTCCATCAAATAATTTTTTAGCCAATACAAGGTTGGTTTTAATTTACTTAAGTCACGTAAGTGTTATGTCAACACTGTTTGTTTTTCAAAGTCTATATAGACAAATTTTTAACGGTTTTCATGGACAAGACCTTGACAAAGGGTAAATGTATTATACAAGTATAAGTTTAGGATTTTTGGTGTCATAGAAAAAAATTATAATAAATATGTCACAGTAGATATGATTTGAGATTTTTTGTGACTTTTACTCTTAAAAAAGTATGATACACATGCTAATTCAATTTGGCATGCCCGTGGTACTTCTTAAAAGTAGCATGTAGCTTTACAATAGTCATGTGACCCATCAGTTTGTTCAGAAGTAAATGTTAAAGCATATTATTCACTTGCAATCAGCGTAGCAGATTCTACGATGCCTAATTTTCGAAAGCTCCTCCTTATTATTTATGTTAGCAGTCCGCTGATTTTCATTGACTAATTATGCTAAATAATATCTCGCTTGAGAAAAAAAATTGTAACATGAACAAATCATTCAGTAAAATAGAGGGTTTATATTATGTCAAATTGCTTCTAATGAAAAAACATTAACATAAACTATAAACAAGTGGGAAAATTATCCAATCAAAAATGTATGGATGCTAAATCTATGCTAAACTTTTCAATTTTATCGATTTAATCTTTAATATTTACATAAAATTTCAATGTGGTCCTTTGGGCCAATTTTTACCGAAAATTAGTGATGTGGCGATCTAGTCTTTGTAGGCATTCTTATGTGATACATTGTCATGTGAGCAATTTTTAACAAAAATTTTCCATAAAGACTATACACAAAGATTTATGACTAAATTAACACAATTTGAAAGTTTAAAACTGAATTGGCATCTACACAATAGGTGTAGGACTAATTTGACAATTTCCCCATAAAAAAGTTAATGAATTCTATTATTTATAAAAGAAAACAAAAAAACACTTCTTTTTGTCGATTCTACTCTACTATTACTCTAACTTTTATTCTTGAACTTTTGTCATGCCTCTTTACAGAGTGTGAGAATCAAAATTCACATTTGAAACTAAATATTTCTCACCCCAACCTCTTGAGAAAGTGAAGATTCGAACTCCTTACCCCTCTCTTCCAACGTGGGAAAGGTCACCACATGGTTCCAAACGGCACCTTAGCCTTCACAAATTTTTCCTTAAATTCTTCAATAAATGAAAATAAAAACAAATGAATCTAGACGCCACCTTAGGCTCCATTTGTTTTAGAAACAAATGATTTATAATATATTTTCTTAAAAATGATCACATATATTACTTAAAATATTCATTATCTAAATATTTTCGAGGACAATGAAAATATTTTTCGTCCATTTATGTTTTTAAGCAACACAAACGACTATTTTCTAAATTATTTATTTTCCACGAAACAACGAAACCTTTGTTTTTGCATATTTTTGTTCACATCATTCACGTTAGCTTTTGATTTCCGCTCAAAAGTCGTGGCTAGACTCGTCTGCGTCTTGTCGAACACCGTTAAAAGTCCAACTCGGCAACCACATATCCCGGAGTTCTTATATCTGCGCTTGTTCGGGAAGAGAGGTACATTTGACTAATGAATCGCATCTTTAATGGCTATCATAGAAGATGGGTCAAAAATATAAGAGGCTGAACTTGCAAAATAACTCAAATACAGACCGTGCACGTCATTCCGGACGCCACTTTCGTAAACAGTTCATACCCAGAGCATTCGAAGCTAACCTACAATTGACTTTATGACACAGTCCGAAGTATAGATCCCACGCACGAAATTTTTCCAGGCTTCATATCACACAGCCCAATGGACAAGACCACAAGCAGCCGATGCCCCGCTTATAAGCACCGATGACTTTTATCAACAACTAAATATTGAAGTGTTGTTCCATAATGCTTCACGACATTATTCATGCAAGGTATCTCTCAACATATAACTTAAGCTTTAGGGTTAATACCATAAAAAACTTCAAATTAGTAAATTTATTCAAAATTAATTTTTTAACTCCAAAAATCTTAAATTGGTATATATGTAACAAATTTAATGTATGTTACTTCCCTTTAAATTCAATTAATACTACAAAAAACTACTGTCGCAACCTCCCTTTTCGCATCCCGGAGGTTAATGGCCTGGTTATTACTTTAGGGCTTAGCCCACCAATTCATGACTTATATTTCAAGTTTTAACTTGCAAGTCAATTTCATTTAAAAATGATCAGGTTGGGATGGGTCAATTACAAATCCAACTAAAATATTGAGAGAAATATTTTACTTCCAACACCTAATCTTATTTAAACCCCTGTTTTTTTTTTTTTTTTTTGAATGTTTTGATGATTTTTCATACATTTGTGGAGAAAAATATTTTTTTGGCTTTTTCGATTTTTTGGGAATAATTTTTTTATTTTTCTTTTATTTTTTATGATAATATTATATTATATTAAAAAATAGACAGACTTGGGTCGGACCCTTGGATTCGGCCCGAGTCTGGACCAGCTCAGGCTCCCAAGCGCTGGGCCCCTCGGCTGGGCTGAATCAGGCTCATGAGCCTGGTTCACTTAGCCCAAGGGAATTACCCAAAAGACCCGATTGGGTCTTTGCATCCGACCTGACTCCTGGTTATTGACTCAACTCGTGCCTTTCCTCGCTCCCTGCAATCTCGCTGTGCTGACGGAGTTGACGATGGCAAGCCGCGTCGATCGTCGTGGCCTCGCACAACAGGCTAGCAGCTTACTAGGGAGTTCGGGCGGCACTCAGCAATAGCTAGCATCATCGTCATCGGCGGCTCGGGCAGTGGGTGCTTGGGCCATTGTGGACAAAACGGCGATAGCGGGCGTGGCGTGAGGCTCAGCCGAGGTCAGTAGGTGACTGGGTCGTCATGGACGGAACGACGATGGTTGCCGGCGACGACGAGAGCAACGCGAGCCACCAGCAGGCTTCGTCGTCGGCGGCTGAACGGCGGTAGTGTCGGGCCAGGCAACCGGCATTGCCCGCGACGACCAACGACCGGACTTAGTCCCGCGTCTCTCTCTCAAATCTCTCAACCTCACGGCTCTCTCTCTCTCTCTCTCTCTCTCTCTCTCAAATTTGGATTTTTTAGAACCTCTACTCTCACTCTCACAGATCTCTCCCACTCTACTCTCTTTTTCACCTCCCATCCCCCCTCTATTTAAAGGCCGAGGAGGCCGGTCGACAGAGGAGCTTCGATCTCCAGTCCTTGGTGCGCCGACCAGCTTTCCCTTGGCCGAACCAGTGTCTCGTCAGCCATTCGCTCCGCAGCAGGCCTAGCCTTGCTCTGCTCCTTAGCTCGGCGGCATGAAAGGCACCTCCCATTCGTCCGAGCCTCCCGCCGGTCTTTGCGCTGGCCGCCCCTCTGCTCCACATGCGCCGTCGTCCTCCACGCGTCATCATTCTTGCACGTGAGCTACAGAGGCGGAGGGAGGAGGAAGAAGAAGATGAAGGACGAGGCCGGGCCACGAGGGAAAAAGAAAGGGTTGGGCCCTGGGCCCGAGTGGAAAGGAAGACTGGATGGGCTTAGGCTCACGTGGTGGAGAGAAGAAGAAGAACAGGGGCTAGGTTCACACCCAGCCCTAAGCCATTTCTTTTTTTTTCTTTGTTAATCCGAAAATAGGGAAAAATAAGGAAAAATAAAAAGGAAAATAAACTTGGTAGATGCACATAATATCAATACCTAAGTGATGCGAAAATATTTTTTGTTAGGGCCAAATTGATCCCTGATTTTTTATGCAATTTAAATTTAAATATTTAGTTAAACTTTACGTGTCAACAACTGCCCATTTTTTTAAGCTGAACACGCAAAGATTACCTTCATAGACGAACTGATACATAAATTTTGTCTTTGCATATGCAGTAAATAATATATCGATTGGGACTAGGTGTCCCATGCAAAAAGTACAATATGACATGATATATATACTAAGACAGATAAGAAGATACCTATGCTACTTACTGAGAATGAGTGGTTAGGGTGTGAAACCCAAGTTTTTGAAAAGTATCAAGGTATCACCTTATCTTTCTCAGGAACACCAATTTATTTACTTGACCGTAGGCTACAGTAGTAAGCCATGTTAGTAAAGAGAGACTCCGAGCTGTTGAAACACGCCGTTTTGATGTAAGGGGATTCCAGGCTACTAAAGCACGCCATGTCGATGAAGAGGGACCCCGGGCTACTGAAGCACGCCGTGTTGATGTAAGGGGATTTTGGGCTACTGAAACACGTCGTGTCAATAAAAGGGGAATATATAAACACAATCAATGACATATCCATCATTTGTCTATGCAAAGAAAGAATGAGCAAGGTTTATTTTTGTTTAAGTAGTAGAATGGTTGAATCATGGATATTAGAAGGAAGAAACGCGAGCCTTCTTCATCAAAAAGATTTAAATGCCCCCGATAAATTAAAAAAAAAACCAGTCACACATAGAGACCATGTGAATAGACTCATCAAATGGATAGATTGGGATGGATTTGGACCAAATCAAAATGCTCCAACCCAAATTAACTCATTTAATTCATTTTGACTTATTTACATGCAATACAACTGTAGTGACACATACTTGACTCACCTTGTGTCCAACCCATATCCAACTCGACTTGAGATCCATTTTTAGCAATTTTTTCTCTTTCAATTATTCTCTTTGAAGAATGGGCAACTCCATACACCAGCTCACCGAATTATGGATTGGGGTGTGAAGGTGGTAATGAAAGTTTGGACCATAGGAAAAAGTGTCAAAAAATTCATAAACCTTTTGCATTTGTGCCAATTTAGTCATAAACATTTTGATTTAGTGCCAATTTAGTCATAAACCTTTTACTAATGTCAATTTAGTCATAACTTTTTGATCTAGTATTAATTTAGTCCTAAAAATTTGGAAAATTTTCAAAAAGAGTCCCAAGTACCCTCATTTTTTCAAATAAGGTCCCAAAGTGAATATTGTTTCAAATAAGGGCCTAAAATAGCCATGGTTATTTCAACTAAGAGCTTGACTTTGCTGGAAGCTGACTGGCTAAATTTTCCGACTGATTAAGGGCATTTTTGCCTTTTATAATTTTTTTCATTTTTTTCATTTTTTCTTCTGCTTCATCTTCTTCATCATTGCTGATAGGGTTGGCCACCGGCGAAGTCCACAGAGGTTTGGGCGAGGGTCGCCTTGCCTGATTCGATGAGGGTCACCCTCATCGGCCACGAGTGAGGACAGCCTCGCTTGGGCAACTCGACCCTTGCCTTGAAGGAGGCCGCCCCTTAAAGCCATCAACAAGGTCGGCCTCACCTAGGGTTGACAAGGGCTCGACGACCCTCGCCAAATGTAGCGAGGTTGGTCTCGCCAACCTTTCATATGGCCACAAGGGGCAATCTCCCCCAAGGCAAAGGTTACCTTACCCAAGTGAGGCCGTCCCTTGCGTGTGGCGAGCAAAGGTGGCCCTCATCGGATCGTGAGAAGGTGACCCTCGCCCAATCTCTGTGGGCTTCGCTAGTGGCTGACTAGCTACCGGCGATGAAGAAGAAAATGAACCCAAAAAAAAAAGGAAATAAAAAATGGTAAATGACAAAAATGCCCTTAACCGGTAGAAAAGTCAAACTCTTATTTGAAATAAGATCAACTTCATACTCTTATTTGAAAATGTGATGGCACTTTAGGTTCTTATTTGAAACAAGGTCTACTTCGAACTCTTATTTGAAAAAATGAAAGCACTTGGGACTCTTCTTTTGAATTTTCCCTAAAACTTTTAACTTAGTACCAATTTAGTCCTTTTGACTAATTTTGGCTAGATTTTGCTAACGTGGACATTGGTCGGTTGATGTAGATAAATTTTAATAATATTGTAATATTTTTATTGATTTATTTATTAATTTATTTCCTTTTTTCTTTTCTTTTTCTTTTTCTTTTCTTTTCTTTTCCCCCTTGTTCTCCTCTTCCTCCAGTCGGTCGCAGGCTAAGCGATTGGCCAGAGAGGAGGGCCGGTGAGGCTTGAGCCCTCACTAGTGGTCGCAAGGGCGTTGAGGCTCACCCAGTCACTAGTGAGACTTGAGTTGTTGCAAGCACGACCTTGTAGCCTCTAGCGATGGCTCAAGCCCTTGCTTGCTTGGCATAAGGTTGCCCCAAGTGTGCCGGCCCTCACCTCTAGTCGATCGCCCAGCCGCGCGACCGGCTTAAGAAAGGAGGAGAACAAGGAAAAAAAAAAAAAAAAGGAAAGAAAATAAAATAAAAATTTGAAAAATATTAAAATATTATTAAAAGTTATCTACATTAGTGCCAGTCGTGCCATGTCAGTCGATTAGCGTTCATATCAGCAAAATCCGATCAAAATTAGTCATTAAGGACTGAATTGGTACAAGGTTAAAAGTTTTATAACTAAATTAACACCAATAAAAAAGGTTTAGAACTAAATTGGCAATAATGCAAAAGGTTTAGAACTTCTTGGACACTTTTCCTCTAGACCACGCTATCCATAAACCGTGAAACAGGTTCCAACTCTTGATCAATTGCATTCTAATTCAATATATTATTTCGATAGTTTTTTTTGGCAGGTATATATCTGGTCACTATTGTACGATTTTTATTTTATAAGCGAGTTAAAGCTCTGAATTTCATTGATGTGTTTCCCCACGTCAGCCTTGAACATAAATACAAAGATAACTAATTAACAATCCTGGACTCAAAATCTCAACTTCATGTTCTAAATTCAAATTGGTTCAATCTACCTTGTAATCACAAATAAAATTAATTCCAAGCAAAATTTTCCCCAACATCCGTCCTCTGGCAAGCGCTTAGACTAAATCATTGGCAAGGTGTTCTCTCTTCACAACCTTCCACTCTTCCCACATGAGGACCACAACCCATTCGATTAGAAAAAATCACACAAAAAGTCTTATATCTATCACATTTTGCCAATTAAGTCATATCAGTTAAGTCTTAAATATTTTCATTTTTTGCAAATTAAATTCATCTAGCCAATTTTGATGGAAAATTACTAACGTGGTGAAATGACCAGCATTGATGTGAATAATTTTTAATAATATTTTAATATTTTTTCAATATTTTTTTCTTTTCCTTCTCTAATTCTTCTTTGCTTTTTTTTTTCTTTCTTTGGCCCTCGTTAGCCACTAGGCAAGGGCTAGGACACCCCCACCAGCCATAGGCAAAGGTCATGGCCTTAACCCAACCTCACCTTGATTTGGGAGCCTCACCTGTGTATGCAACCCTCACTTGCAATTGATGAGGGCATCATAACCCTTGCTAGTGGTAGATGAAAACTTTGTTGCCCTCATCAGCCTTAGAAAAAAGAAAAAAATAAGAAAAAATAAATAAATTATTTAAAAAATTATCCACGTCACATAAGATAACTGGCATCAATATCAACGTTTCCTAGCCAAAATTGCTCAAATGGATTTAACTAGCAAAATGTGAAAATGTTTAAAATTATCCACATCATATAAGGTAACTGGCATCCATATCAATGTTTCCGAGCCAAAATTGCTCAAATGGATTTAATTAGCAAAATGTGAAAATGTTTAAAAATTATCCATGTCATATAAGGTAATTGGCATCCATATCAATGTTCCCAGCCAAAATTGCTCAAATGGATTCAATTAGCAAAATGTGAAAATGTTTAAAACTTAATTGACACAATCACTAAATTTAGAACTAAACTAGCAAAGTGCGATAGGTTTAAATTTTTTGAACAATATTCCCTAACTAATTACCAAAACAAAAGTCCAATGGAAAAACATACATTCCTAAGTGGCCAAAACAAAATAATAACTTATGATCGGTAATTTTAATTTTGCCAATTTAGGTCTAAGCTTTTGCACGAAATTTCAATGTAATTCTTCCGGTTAATTTTCGTTGGAAATCACCGCGTGGTAGTCCTAGTCAGCACTAGCCATCCTATGTGTTGCCCCATCAACGATTTCCAACGAAAATCTACCGTAAGGGCTACATTCAATTTTTTTTATAAAAATTGACAAAATTTAAAAGGTTAGAGCTAAATTGACATCCATTCAATAGGTTTATGACTAATTGAACAATTTCCTCCAAAGAATCCACTAATTAATTAGAGAAGTACAGAGTTACAATCACTCAAATAAGTGTTTCGTAGTCCTAAATAATACTCAATCTCATATAGTGTTTAGCCTCAGGTAATTGGTTCATTAAATAAGAACACTCATGCCTTCAGTAAGACAAGCGATACTAGTTGGATGTATCGTCCAGATCACCGAGTAAAATCCACAAAGAAAAGGCTTCGAATATTCAAGCGATTTGTGGACTTCTTTTGTCAGCCACAAAACAACTAAAAACAAAAACCACCCTTTGAACTATGTGCATGTCATGAACCCACGTTGAAACCGAATTCACCAAGATATCCTGTACGTGAATAAGGGCCCATTTTGGACTTGGAAACGACTTTCAAGAATCCCCTTTTTTCTATTCAGGCTTTCGCATGCTTTAATTCGGCTCGGGTTACGTATTTCAGGCGAAAAAATTGAGACATATATCAACAATATACACTTATATTAAATGGAAGAGCTGTCAAGATTATATCTCAAAATGTATGTGTACTACCACAAATCATTGAACATGTAGAGAAATTTTGCCAATATGCCAATGTAACAGATCTAGGTATGTCGAACGCTTATTACATAGATGATGTTGTTCTGACCCATAACAAGGGCTAATCCCTAATACTATTTAGAGGCCGAGCTTATCATCTTCTTGGCGACAACACAGGAAAGCTTTGCTCGTTCCAGAAAAAGTTTGTCGGATCGGACGCGGTCTTCACTTTCACCAATCTCCTAAAATTGCTCTTGAAATATTTCAAACCCCAGACGCTTGCTTGAGCATAAGTAGTATTGATGATATAGTTCCTCCCCAAGTCAAGATCCCTATAGTTCATATAAGCTGCTCTTGGAAAACTTGAAACATAAGGTGCCATATAGTCATACAACCCTCTCATCCAATTAATGTGCTGACTGCTTTCCTCTTCGCTGTCCCAAGTAACCATGTACTGAATTTGGTACATGTTCCCTCTCCGGTGCGGGAAAGGAGTCTCCGAGTCAGGGATCTGGCTCATTACCCCACCGTAAGGTGTTAAAATCAGGTAAGATGACTCGTCTTCGATGAGCTTATTCCATAGGCCTTCCAGAGCGGTTTCTGAAATGGGCTTCGTCACGTAGTCGGATTTTGCCTTGAAGAAGGATTTGGACGACTGAGTCCGGTTGAGCAAGACTCCGGGAGATCCGTCTTGAGAGAATCCTGCGAAATAAAGGACGGATTGTATCCAACTCATCTCCGTGCAGCTTTCGCGCGTCAAACCCAACTCGGGAAAGGTTTCTCGAATCAAAGGCAGGAGTTTTTCAATCTTGCCGAGGTACAAGCCCCCGAATGAGATGCTGATTGTTTTGTTCGCCGAACTTGAAGATGGAGTGACCACTCCTATGACAGCATGGAGAAAGAGGTCTTCATGAAGCTTGTGGGCAACATTCTGCCATTTGTACAGAAGCATAGTAGCATTTTCTTCAATGGTCTTGTCTACTTCAAAGACAGTGACAGTTGGAGGGACAGGAAGCAGCATAATTTTCCAGGCAAATATCACACCAAAGCTTGCTCCTCCACCACCTCTGATAGCCCAAAAAAGATCTTCACCCATTGCTTTCCGATCCAAAATCTTTCCATTAACATCAACGATTTTGGCATCGATCACATTGTCCGCTGCTAGACCATACTTTCGAAATATCGTGCCAAACCCGCCCCCACTAAAATGTCCTCCAACTCCAACAGTAGGACAACTACCAGCTGGGAATCCCAGAAACTTGCTCTTTTGAGAAATTGCATAGTACAATTCTCCTAATGTTGCTCCAGACTCCACCCATGCACTCTCTTTCTCGACATCCACCTCGACCGACCTCATGTTCCTGAGATCGATTATGATGAAGGGGATTTGGGATACGTAGGAGAGGCCCTCATAGTCATGGCCCCCACTTCGCACCCGCACACTCACGCCATGCTTCTGGGAGCATACTATGGCTGCTTGTATCTGAAATGGATGGACTGGGGTGACAATGAGTTGTGGGCTTGGTGAGGAAGTGTTCAAGAATCTGAGGTTTTGAATGGAAGACTGCAAGAGAGAGATATAAGTTGGATCGTTTCTTGTTGTGATGGTTAAGGAAGTGGAGTTGGATTGAAGTGAATGAAGGGAAAAGCACTGGAGAAAGGAGACTTGATCAAAGCTTGAAGCTCCATAGCAAAATGAAAGGAGAATTATGAAAATTAATGGAAGATGAGCCGCCATTGAATGCCCACTGTTCTCCTTACATTTGCTCATGTAAAATAAGGAGAGGTTGGCTTAATATACAAAGACAACCCATTTATAGTTGGGAGAAAACCGCCTTGAGAGTGATGCGGGAGCATCATGGTCCACGAGGAGACGGCAATTTAAATGAAGTTTAAGGATAAAGACTCATCAGCTGAGTAAAGGTTTTCCTAGTTTAATGTTTCCTAATTCAATGTTCCCTAGCTACATCAATAAGAAGTGCTTCTCAATTGTAAGATTTGAATTTGTGAGTTGATAATATGTGAGAATTTCTCTCAAGTGAGCAATTCTTCAATTCTTTATCCAATTCAGAGTGTGTGTTGGGGGTGGGACCTTAAAATCTTTCAGTTCTTTATCTAATTCATTAGTGATGAACCTTAAAGTTCGTTATCCTTAACTAATGGATTACTCCTTTATGCCTTGATGGTGAACTCTTCTATCACAAAGTTCTTATTTCCACAAACACATCAAACACTTTTGTCCCATCAAACAAGTTCATCTCACCATGCATCAAGAAGGATAAACCAAATTGTTTGATATACCCAACTAATATGAGGGATGAAGTAAGAGCCCGCCGAAACTCGAATATGGTTGAGCCGAATTCATGGCTAGTTCTACTTCGTGGTATGAAAGATCGAATCCTTCTCACGTGCCTCATTCACGGACGCATGCTCTTGTTCTTTAACAGATAAGCCTGCCCCCATCTGGTTTTCTTCGAAGTTATAAATCAACTCCAACCCATATTTAATGATGACAAATCCTAAGTTTGAGATTCCTCTTTCTTCGAGATTACGAGGTTTGAATATGAAAGGAGAATATTGTAATAGCATTTGTTAGGTGGGTATTTTGGCCTTATTCTCTTGGAGGTAAGCACATTATTGGGTGGATCTCAATGGCTCCCATTGGAAGAGCTTGTAACCTCTTGTAGGTCGTGAAAACAAAAGAAAATGTTCAAGTCTGTTTTGTGATAGTTTGTCGTAGTTTGCACAAGGAATCCATCTTACCACTTGAAGAAAAGCTGAAGAAAATGAAATGGGTTTCCTAGAGATCTTTAGTCTTTGGTCATTAGAGGATTAGTTTTGACATCTTACTCATGTTTTATGAGCCGAACCCCAATGAACATGCATCTTTTTAAGCATGGATTTGCATTGTAACATTTATGTTTTAATGGTAAAAACGCCTTCAATGTAAAAGCCACAAAAAAAAAAAATAAGTAACTTTAAAATGGAAAGCCTACCTTCTAGAACTAGTTGAACTAGTGTAATGTACAAAAACAGGATCCGTTCATCACGGGGAAAATTGTCCACTAATTCATAATCTTATTATATATGTCAATTTAATTCTAAACTTTTAATTTTGTTAATTTAGTCTTAATCATTTACATAAATTTCAATATAATTCTTTCAAACGTAGTGCTATGTCACGTCAGATAGCTAGTAATGACCGAACTGTCACGTTAATGACTTCTGACGAAAACTAACCGAAATAATTATATTGGAATTTGGCGCAATGATTTAAGACTTAATTGATAAAATTAAAAATATTTACAATTAAATTAGTATCTGTATAAAAATTTAGCACTGATTGAAGAATTACTTGAACAAAAGTAATGCATCGCAACAGGATCCGGTCTTCATGGATCCAACAAGTGGGGTTGACCCTATTTTAATCAAAGGCCGGATGTCACGTGGTGAATTATTTAAGGGCTTTGATATATTCGGTTGTGCACTCTTATCTTTCCTGGTCAATCTTGATTTGTGTGGTTGGAATTCGAAACCTCTGCTTCAAACCTGTCTTGATCAATCGTTTGCCTGATACATAAGGACACCACTTCCGGTTTTCGTGTCCTTCGAGATTACGACAACTGAAAAATTGGTCCACCTCAAGCTGTACTGATCTTCGAGTCTTTCGACTTTTCCGAGGCGACGAACTTGACTAACGGAGATTTTTTGCGTCCTCTGTATTCTTCGTGGCCACCGGATTTAGAGATGCGAATTGGGTCAAGAATCTTCTGGTACGAAATACTTTTCATGGTGGACTTCGCCCACGATTTGGAGACAACCGTCTTCCCGAAATGCACTCAGACATGAAGGGATTGTGGGAAATCGGATTGGAGAAAAACTCACTCATTTGTCATAATCAAGCATAAAAGGATAATAAAAAGCTTTTAAGGAAAGCAAATCTCAAAAGAATTGCAAAACAAAACAAAACAAAAAGAAAAGAGTATGACTTGTAGCTATAAGCACACTCTCATCCTCAAAGACCAAATCCATGCCAACATCAAAAAACAATTGACAACCGATCACAGGAACCATCATTGATGGGTAGCGTGTCGAGATCTTTCCTTTTGAAAACAATGACTTGTAGGGCATGTCTAGGTTCGGTGTTCTAGATTTAAATCAAGAGAAAAAGATCCCAAATTTAGATTTGGGAGAGGATAGCTTCCACGAATTGTCAAACAAATCATAGAACCGTGTCTCGAGCATCCTATTGGCTAGACTAATGACACATTCTCACAAAATTTTCAGTTGCAAGTAGATTTATTTAACACACCGAGAAAATAAAAGTAACAATAACGAGCAAAATAAGACGGCGAAATGAGATGGAAAAAAGACCCATAAATTATATGAGGGAGAAAAAAAAGGAAATCAAACGTAGAAAAGAAAATTAAAGCAAAGTAGGCTCTCAGCTTCAGAGCCTGCAAAGTAAAGCTTCTTTGAGGGAGGGTTTTTTTGGGTGAAAGAGGATTGCCAACAAAGAAATATAGAAATATAGATCACGGTGAAAGTAAGTCTATTAATGGCGGTAGTTTAGGAGAAAGTACGTGAAAAGACCATTTGAATGGCCATATATAAAATTGAATAGTTTAAAAACAAAGACCGGCATAATACATTATCTTGAAAGTAAAAAGCTTTTGCTTTTCATAATCAGAAATCCTGATTATCTATAATGTTAGGTGGGGAAATTTTTCAAAAAAATTATAAATTTATTATACAACGACTAATTCAATCCTAAACTTTTTGATTTAATCAATTTAGTTCTATATCTTTAATAATTTTTCAATGTAGTCCTTTAAGTTAATTTTTGTCGAAAATCATTGACATTGACGTCGATCATCTTACATCACATAATTAGCTAACATAGATAATTTTTGTACTTTTGTAATATTTTATGAATTTTTATATATTTTTATTTGTTTTCTTTTCCTTTTTATTTCTTTTATCGGCCAACAAGAGCCAACAATCCTCAATCAAATCTGGTGGGAGTCGTGACCCTCACCCCAGCATTGGCCTATAAGCCCCTCATCTAGGTCTATATGCCTTTGACAGCCTGTGGTGCAAAAAAATCAAAAGAAAAAAAAATTTAAAAAAATTTCAAAAAATTATTCACACTAGCCATACTAGGTAGAACGGTTGGCGTTACAATAACAATTTCCAATCAAATTGTCAAAGGTAAATTGGCCAAGTAGAGTCTTTCCAATTTCCCATTACGAATCCCAGCCATCGTTGATATGCCAAAATAACCAGAGGCAATCTAGAAGATTGCAGAAATTAGGCTAGGAAGGAGAGCTATGATATCATGATAGAAATCAAAAAATATTAGAGGAATTGTAATTGTATTGCTTTAATATTGTACATGTACATAAGCCTATTTATAAAATAAGAAAAATGAAACAGAAAAAATATACAAGATAAAGTTTTCCTATCCTACTATCTAAATATTTAATCTTACGATTGAATCAATAAGTCCGTAATCAGAATCAGAATCAGAATGAGAATCAGAATCAGAATCAGAATCAGAATCAAATCGTATCTCCAACAAACTATATAAAAAATGTATAAGGTGGGCAATAAAACAACTATTTGGACGTGACAAGCGTTTTCTAACGAACGTGATGCCAAATGAACATTTATTATTTAGCGTTTACCGAACTTTTCTTCTAATAAAAAAAATTTTCATAAACTATAAACAAGTGAGAAAATTATCCAATTTTCAATTTTGGATACTGAATTTTGTATGAATGCCAAATTTTTGTCAATTTAATCTTTAACCTTTTATGCAAAATTCCAATACGACATTTCTGGCCAATTTCCACTAGAAATTAGTAATGAGGTGATCTAGTCTTTGTTGGCAATCTTAATGTGACACATTGTCACGTCAACATTTTCCAACGAATATTATCCAAAAAGACTATGATAGAATTTTACACAAAATCTAAAATTGAATTGATAAAATTAGAAAGTTTTAGATTGAATTGACATTCATATAATAGGTTTATGATTAATTTGAAAATTTCTCCATAAACAAGTTAATGAATTTTGTTAGTTATAAAAGAAAACAAAAATTAACTAATCCAAACGGGCACCTTAGCCTTTACAAACTTTTCCTGAATTTCTTCAATAACTGAAAATAAAAACTAACAAATTCAAACTACACCTAAAGCTCCGTTTATTTTACAGAAAACAAATGATTGGAAAAGTATTTTCCTGAAAAATGATTACTTGCATTGCTTGAAATGATTAGTCAAAAAGATATGTTCTCATTATCGACAATATTTTATATTTAAATATTTTCAATGACAATGAAAATATTTTCCGTCCATTCATTTTTTGACACAAGTAATTATTTTATAAAAATATTATTTAAATCATTCGTTTGTAAAACAACAACTAAACCCTTAGTCTTTGCATATTTTTGTTCTAATCCTTTACGTTAGCTTTTTATTTACGTCGCTCAAAAGTCGTGGCTAGACTTGTCTGCGTGTTGTCATACAACGTTAAAAGTCCAACTTAGCAACCTTATATCCTGGAGTTCTTATCTCTTCGCTTGTTCCGGAAGAGAAGTACGTTTGACAAATGAATCGTATCTTTAATGGATATCAAAGAAGGAGCCGGGTCAAAATATAAGAGGATGAAATTGCAAAAACTCAAACACAGATCGTACACGTCAATCCGGAACACCAGCACTTGAAGCTAATGTACGATCGACTTTAATACCACACTCCCGCACATAGATCCCACGCACGAAATTTTTCCTGGCTTCATACCGCACAGCCCAATGGACAAGACCACAAGCAACCCATGACTCGCTTACTTACGGCAAAAGTGTAGTTCAAGTACCAAAACTTGATACGATGGGACACTTAAGTGCCAAAAGATATTAAAGATATATTTAAGTATCACTTTTTTTTAAAAATTGAATCATTTAGATACCAACTTCGACGAAGGCTGCCAAAAATCCAACATGGCTTATTTTAATAATATAAATTGCTTACGTAGTTCGCCGGAAGATGATTCAGCAAAAACTCAACTAAAACGACGTCGTTTTTGTGCTAATGTGGTATTGAAAAAATGTAATAATTAAATAATATTAAATAACTTTAAAAAAAATTATTTAAAAAAGGTGGGGAGGGGAGGGTTCGGGCAAGGGCTGTGCTATTCTCGCCGCCACCACCATCGCCACCCCACCATTGCCGGGAAGGGCCGGCAACTGTGGGGTGAGGGTTGGCCGAGGTTATCGAGCCTTGGATAGTGGCCAACAACCGCGGCCGACCTGCAGCGAGGGTTGCAGCCCTTGGCCCGGCTAGGCGAGGGCCGGCAACCCTCACCCCAGATTTGGGCCAAGGTCTATGGGCTCTCACCGCAAGTTGACCAAGGTCGCCGACCACTGGCCAAGGGTTGGTTGGGGCCCACCGTCGCCGACCCTTCCCGACAATGGTGGGGTGGCAACGGCGGCGACGGCGAGAGCTACACAACCCTCACCCGAACCCTCCCTTTCCCCCACTTTTTTTTATTTTAATAAAATCAATTTTTAAATTTTTTTTTCTAGTATAACTTGGACAAATTTTTTTTTCTTAAAATTGCCATGTGTATATTTTATTTTGAAGAAAAATGCTTTGTCAGCAAATAAAATCACCGGAAAATAACACGTGGCAGTTTAGTTGGATTTTTTCGCCATTGACACTTAATATCATTTTTACTTTGATTTTGGCACTTAAGTATCCCCGTGCCAAGTTTTGGTACTTTAGGAGTTCATACCTCAGCACTAATGACTTTTATTGATGACCAAAGTTTATTTTATTAAAATATTATCATTTATTGCTTGATAATATTATTTATGTGGAGTATCTCTCCACATATAATTTAAGCTTTAGGGTTAATATCACGAAGAACTCCAGACTTATAGATCTATGACAAATTTACCAATAGTTATTTTTTTACCATCAAAAATTCTAAACTAGTACATATATAATAAATTTACTCTCTATTACTTCTTGTTAAATTGAATTAATACAATAAAAAATCACAAACTAATAATGGAGGGTAAAACCCCAAATGAACACATCCATTAATTGTTAAGTGTCATTCAACACAACAATTTAACAATAAAATTTAATAAAAAAAATAAATGATAAATTTGCCATAGATGCATCAATTTGGGATATTTTATGGTCAAAAAATTAATTTGTGGTAAATTTGTCACTAACGTATCAGTTTAGAGTTTTTCATGATATTAACCCTAAGTTTAAATATGTCCACATTTTCTTTAGGCAAAAATACCAAATTAAGCATGAAGAAAAGTGATAGAAAAATAAAATATTAAATAATGATAGATGGAGAGATATTACCTGGATATAAAGAGTATGTATGACATGTTATTAAGTGATGTAAAACAATATTTCAATAAATAGTTTCCAAAATTTTGCTATTGATAAGCTTTTTTTGCTACTTGGAATTTCACAGTACTTGTCTCATGCTTTGAGGTTTCAAATGTTGATCCACCATTGTAATCCTTTTTTATGTTTTTATGATCATGAGGTGAACCTGCGCCTTCATCGCGTGCGCCGGTTGTGCAGTAGCAAACTATATCTCTCATTTGAATGAAGCCTTTTATCAGAAAAGTACCTCGTTAGCGCAAGTCGCCTTGCTTCATTCGTCGAAGGACTTCGCTCCTGGCAAGGAAGTTGTTCCAGGATTCTTTTGGGTTTTAGTGGTTTTGGGCCTATGGAGCAAAGCCTACAAAATTCTGATATGTTCTCGAAGGAAAAATGGTACTTTCCTGATTCCATTCAAACCAAGAAACTAGATCATGCCTCTAGGAATTTCATCATCGACATGCCTTCACGAGATACTTCCGTAAACATCCCGATGGGGATATCTTCCAAGCCTCATCGAGACGTTCCATATCCAGCACTGTACAGGGATGTTTCTCGAAACATCCTGAGCACGTTGGCGATATACGCCGTCCCAAGCTTTCCACAGGGACTCTGCCTTAGGAAAAATGCCTAGTTTTTAGGCTTCTACACCAGCCAAAGTTCACTCCCACTTCCATGTTAACCTATTTTTATACACTTTTTATCATGCCACATAACTATAGAGATATATGACCCCCACGGAAGGGACCAATCCCTGTTGTCGCAATGAATTGGAGATACATTCTAACACCGATATATAAAGAAATATAATTATAGCCCCAACAACGCGAGTGAATAACAACTGATGGTATGATTAAGCTAAGAAGGATCCTGAAATGTATTCAAATGTAAATAATACCAACAGTTAAATTTTAATAGTTATCTAGTATAACATTTGGTCCACAGCATTAATATAAGCAACAGTGTTAAGGCTACACAATCTTCTCATTCACCATTAGCCACTGACTTTCTCTTCCAAATATTTAGATGGTGTCATTGGGAGTTTGACTAGCCGAATCAGTATGTATAAACCAGACAATAGTATAATGTGAATTGGGGCAACGGAAAATTATCAAGACAAGTATGGATCCTTTTAAGGAAATATGTCCAAAAACTCTTGTGAAGTTCAAAAACCCAACCTTTTAGTTACTTAGAATTTTAAGCTATGCCTGTAAATCCAATGAGCATCCTCTCATTCCATTCATGTGTTGCATAACAAAGTGATTCAATTGATCTTTCGTAGCATAGCGAATAACGTCACTTGATGGTTTCTCTCATTCTTCTCTGCTTTCTTTTGGATGTGACGGATTTCATCATTATTTCTAGATCATCTGTACATTTTTATGTTGATAGTCATGTAGAAGTGAGATCAAGCCCATAATCTGCCACTTTTCATACTGATCCGCTTCCATCAACAATTTGCAGATGATAGTAATTAATAGAAGATAAATCCAAAGACTCCCTCAATTGAAGTAGCTTTTTACTGAAGCAGTTGCTTTAGTATGTATGTATTATAAGCCATAATAAATATATGAGATCCGAAGGCTAGAAACGAAGGTACAGACATCAAAGAGAACACCAGACAAGCAGTTGGTTTATCCACGCACATGGACTGGTCAGCATTGCTTTAAAACTGCACTAATCTTAAAATCAGTGGAAACCAGTCAAAAGCCAGCATTGATCTGTAGATCAATCTAGTTTTGTGGACTGATCTCCATGATCAATCCACTGCAGACTAGTCCATCTATCTAGATAAAGTAATTTTTTTATTTGTTCTCCTTAATATATGTATCTTCATCATTTTATTAACCTTCAAAATCTAACATTCTCTGGGCTTACAATATTTAATCAATAAAGCAACTGCTTTTATACAAGAATGACTTCAATCCGCTGTCTCTTTGGGTTCATCTTCTACCCAAAATAGTGTCTACAGGGACTTGATAAGAGGATCAGTATGGACTTGGTGTATTTTTGTACGACTCTCAGCATCACAAAGGTGCAGGCAATGTAGAAATGATGATGAAGTGCGCCACCCTAGAGACGTTAGAGGACAATGAGAGAAAGTCGGAGGAGATCGTGAGAAACCATCAAGCGGCATTATCCGATCCACAAGCGATGCATGATATGGAGATGTCTGCTGTGAAAGGTCAACTGGATGCACTTCATTCCATGATACAGCAATATCTAAATGGGATGAGAGGATGCTCATTAAACTCACAGATATAGGTTGAATTTCTGAATAACGCTTTGTGTTAAAGGTTGTAATGACTTGGACTTTGAACTTCGAATAAGGTAGTCCACATATATCTTGACATCGATTCATAATTGTCTCTTGATTATTATTTGTTGCCCCCAATTGACATTGTAATCCAAGTTTTGAAAAATATACTTGGTTTTATTCTGTATCTTTAACCAAATTAGATGCATAATCTCTCTTTCCTTTCATTTCTTAGTATCTTCTTTAGGTAGACTCACAACAATCAATTAATTATGATCGATAACAGAATCCTTTCTCCCTCTTCTCTATACCAAAATCCACACTGAGCAGTATCTGGCCACAAACCTCAAACCCTCCTTTGTCCTCCTGGTGAATTAATCTTGCAGAGTTCCTCTACAGGCACCAATCAACAAGTGCCATTAAGTAACATTCTGCCACAGACTTCAGTTCCTCCTTGTCCTCCCAGGAAACCAATCTACTGGAGTTCCCCACCATGAGCAACCTATAAGAGCAGCTAAGTCGTGCAGCAGATGCATCCTACATCCAACACAACCAGTCACATAAGAATTTTCAGAAAAGTGAACCAGAAGTCCTAAATCTTTTGTACGTAAATGTACACTAAGTCCTTTCAAAAGACAGTACCTAAAATTGCAATACATTAACTTTCGTATTTGGCAGGGGACAGAAAGCAGTATGCTACTTTTTTAATTTAGCAAACATTTGCAAAATTACCTGTGTTTGGCAAATCGCGCATGTCATCCAATCACAACAAGTTTGACATTACATGAAAGATGACATGATTACCTTTTGCTTGCATTGTCAGTAACCAACTAACAAATTCCAACTGACAGCACAAGATCTATTGTTATCCTCCTTTCTTCCAAAGAGGAAGCTGAGCAAGTCTAACTTCCCTCAAGAAGACGTTGGCCCTCATTTCTAGGAATAGATGGTCATGAGATCCTTCAGAAAGAGGAAGAGGATGACCAATACCATCACTTTTCTAGTTCTCTCTGTTGACCCTGAATTTTGAGTCATGGCCGAGGAGGATCCTGCAGGAAAATTGAATGAGTGAACTACTGAAAAATCTTCATATGGGTGTATGACTAAAGCAGAACGGTAAAGCAGGCATTGAAATAAAGTAGTCGAGAAGCAAAAATATTAGATCACAAAAGACAAATATTTTGAACATTATGAATGTCCAGAACCCTTGCTCCTGGCTTACCAATTGTTTTCAAATCAAGAAATTCAGCATAATTCTGGTTAAAGGAAAAATAAGAATGCTCAAAGAGACTAGTTAGAATTTAAAAGAAAGTTCTGAAATTAGCTGTTGTTTCATTTGGATCATTTATTTGTGGACAAACAAGAGGAAGAACCTTCAAATTAGCCATTGGCAATGAAATCATGCACAAGCCTTTCCACTCACAGCAAACTACCCATCATATGATAAAATCAACTCCTCACAGAAATAGTAGACAACAAATGCATGTAATATACCTCTAGGGGACAAGCACTTACCACTAAACTGGCGCCAAATCCAACCCAACTTATTGGTTTAAGTTCCAAATTAAATCTTTTACTTGGAAGAACAGGAACAAATCACAAAATTATTGTAATTAATATACCTCTTGAGGGCAAGCAATTTCAAACTAACCAAACAAACTCATTAGTTCAACTGTAAACTCATGTTCAAGACCTTACTTGGAAGAACAGGAATACTTTGCTCATTCCTGAAGAAGTTCTGCGGATCAACTTCTGTCTTAACTTTCGCCAATCTCTTGAAGTTTTCAGCAAAATACTTCACCCCGTACACACTGCCTTCCTTGTAGCTATTTTCACCATTATCAGTTATCCCGATATCGAGGTCCCTATAGTTCAAAAAAGCTCTCCGAGGGTTTTTCGACACATATGGAGTCATAAAATTATAGAGCTCTCTTATTTTACCCAGATTACTTTGCTCTGCTTCAGTTCCATCTTCACTCCAACTGATCGAGTACTGTATTTTAAACAGATTCCCAGCTCGATGAGGAAATGGAGCATCTGACACAGGGATTTCGCCCATTTTTCCTCCATACGGATTGAACACGAATCCGACCTTTCCTAATTCAATCATCTTATCCCAAAGCAATTCCAATTCCTCCCTTGACATCGGTTTCCTGCACATAATCTGATTTCCTCTTCAAAAAACTCACCGACTTAGGCATTCTGTCGAGCAGAGCCTCCACAGCCATACCACTATCGAAGTCCCCCCACCAGAGAACTGACTCAATCCAGCTCATCTCTGCACAATCCTCTTTCCTCAAACCCAACTCCGGAAACTCCCCATCAACCATTGAAACCAGCCTATCCGCATTCCCGAGAAACAGAGCCAAAACAGATGCATTAACTGTTTTAGCTCCTTTTTGTCTCTCGGAACTAACAGGCTGAAGCAAAAGCCTCATGAACAAATCATTATCAGTCCTCGGCGCGATGTTCTGCCACTGATACACGAGTTCAGTCGCGTTTTCCTCAATCGTCCTCCACACTCTAAAAACAGTAACCACGTTCGGAACAGGGACAAGCTTCACTCTATAACTCAATATCACTCCGAAACTCGCCCCACCTCCGCCTCTAATAGCCCAAAACAAATCCTCGCCCATCGAGCTCCTATCAAGTACTCTACCCTCAACATCCACGATCTGCGCATCGACCACGCTATCGCTCGCCAACCCATATTTCCGCAACATGTTCCCGTATCCACCACCACTCAAATGCCCACCCACGCCGACAGTCGGGCAAACCCCAGCATTAAACCCATAAAGCCCACTCTTTTCCCAAATCCTATAGTACACTTCCCCAAGAGTCGCTCCGGTTCCGATCCAAGCGGTCTCTTGTTCGACATCGACATCAACGGACCGAAAATTAAACATGTCGAGAACCAAGAAAGGGGCGCGGGAGACGTAGGAGGTACCTTCGAAGTCGTGCCCGCCGCTCCGGATCCGGAGCTCCGCGCCAGTTCTCCTGGCGCAGAGGACGGCGGACTGGACGTGGGACGGGTGGGAGGGAGTGAGGATGAGCAGGGGCTTCGGGGTCGAGGAGGTGTTGAAGCGGCGGTTGCGGATGAGGGACCCGAGGAGGGTCGGGAACGACGAGTCGGTCGGGGCGTGCAGCATTTGGGAGGGCTCTTGCTGCTGCCCTCGAAGCGTCTGCGTGTTGTTGAGGAGACATTGGAGGAAGGCGTCGTGGAGCGAAGCAGGGGAGGAGAGTGAGGACGAGACGGAGACGAAGAGGAGGACGACGAGAAGCAGGGGAGGCACAGGGGTCGATGGCGACCGTGGTGTCGTCATGGCTAACTGCTGCGGCGTGCTGGGTCGAGTCCCGCTCGGCGATGCACAGCGTCAGTTGTCGGTGGCGGCATGGAAGGCGTCGGTAGCCTCACCGACCCTCTCGTCCTTCCGAGGTTGGCATCACCTTCCCAAGGTCGGACCGTGTCGGGAACATCCCTGGCCGAACCAGGTGACCTTGGAATCGATCTGAAAACCCGACCGGTCGGTCTCAAGTCGGTTCCTCGGTCGCTCCACGGCCGCGCCGTCGGCGAGACGACATTCACATCCGGGTTTTTCGAATGGATGAAAATGTCGCCGTCGGAATCTTGAAAAATCAAAGGAATCAAATTGCTTCCACGGTCAGCATGTCCGCAAGAGTTGTCCGAGAAGAAAGGCATTTATTCACCATTCTGGATTTGGTGCTCGTAGATATAAATTTAATAAACTTAATTCAGATAGTCTAAACAATGAAGTACCCTAGCTCCCCGGATCGCTCTCCGAGTACATTCAGTTAAATTTTGACACAAAGGAAAGTGGAAAATGGGAAAATGTTTTCTTGTATTATGATTGGTCTGGTCTACAAGTACATTGATCAATTTATAATGTAAGAATGAAAGAATAAAATGGAAATTAATATACATGAATCACTATTTTCCTATTTATTGTACTAATCAACAATTCACTAAATCAATCACAATTGAAATCAGCTCCAAAATCTTCAATCATATCTCCAACAAATTTCCTCGGCAAGCAAAGGTTTATCCGCTCTTGAGATTGTTCACCGGGATAATGCAGCCATGCTTAAGTAAAATGAACGAAGTCTTGAAATCTAATGCAACTGTCCCCTCCTACCCTTGACTGCAGCCATTTCTCAAACGAAACTCCGGTCATAATGCTGTGTGAGCAAGCTATTTTTTAATCAGTAGAAATTATTTTAAAATTTTTATTATTAAAAACAACTATAAAAGAAATATTTAAATAAATAAAAATTGCACGAGAGAGATGGGAGGAGCAATCCGGCACGTGGTAGGCGCACCACTGGTAGGGGCTACACTACAGCCACATGCATGTACCGAGCAACGGGTACACAATTCGGTTGTATAGCCTGAGTTAGGGATCATCGATTTCCCGATCCGGTCTAATTTCAAGATAGAATCGAAAACTAGACCGAGATGACCAATTCTCAAAATTGGGAATCGGAGACCGGACCGATTAGTCCTAAGACTGGAAATCATACCGAACGAGGTAGTCTAGTTAGGTCCAATAAAACTAGTCATTTTTTTTTTCATGTTTCCATTCAAATATCTTATTATCCAAAACATGACTAGAAACAAATTCAAAGCTCGAGACAAATCCTATGAAGCTCTTATTTCCTTGAAAATAATAAGTTGTTTTGAAGAAATAAAAATAATAAAAAAGTATCTCTAGTCAGTTCGAACCCGAAATCAAACTACTTGGACATCGGTTCCATTTTTAGGAATCAAGAACCGAACTAGCATTCTCGAGAAGGACCAGACTAGCCGATTTGATCCGATCTGAGTGGTTCCCAGTTCAAGTGATCTACTTTGGACATCCCTAAACTGAGTTGACCTTTGGAGAGATTAGATCAAAACATTGGTCAAAATTAATGTCTTTTGATTTTGAAACTCATTAAAATATTTTAAAGAGAATGTTGAAAACTATTTAAAAATTAGGGATTTATTCACCAAAACTCAGAGGAAAATTTTAATTCGCCATATATTGATGAACAGATTCACCCTTCATAAGAGCAAAATAATCACATGAAAAGCACATGCCCAAAGCTCCAATTGTAAAATGATTGTACTCAATGCCAAAGTGACATTGCAATCGTTTTCAAGACTTCAGGGGAATACTGGTAAAATTGAAAAAGTAAGGATAACTTCCTACAAATCCAAAATTTTGAGATGAAAAATTGTAGTTCTCCCGAGGTGTGGGGATAGAGTAGAGAGTCTTTGATGAAATGATAGAATAGAATTTTAGGGTTTTGTTTTTTGGCTTGGCTTTAGTGTTCTACGTTTCCAATGATTTAATTGCGTATAGTATATTTTAAGTATCATTAACTAATGGATATATTGGGCAAATATTCTATGCATACACTTAAGTATGATTAACTTCATCAAACATAACTTCATTTATGCAAAAGCAAGTTCTTCCAAATTAAACCGGCAGCAAAATTCTTTAACAATATAGTCCTGTGAACGTTTGCTTCCTAAACTAATTAATCGTCTTTCTTTCTATACACTATCAATGGAGCCATGGATCCTTGACTCGGTTTGGTCCGTCGTGAATCGAGTGATCTAAATCTTGTAAATATCAAGGCATGCAATTCAGATTACTTAGTCCTCCCTTGCTGAGCTTAAACATTGTTGGTCACGTTCTGAACAAAGAAGTTGAACGAAAATATAAGTTTCGTCGGTTGAAGTTAAAAAGAGCATAGTCGCCATTTCATTGCTGTATTCAAAGATCGTTTCTCATCCGAAAGTATAAGTTTCGTCGGTTCTTGAAATCAAAGTCTTACTCGACTTTTCTTGTACTCCTAACATTTTTGTTTGTCAATCGTTTCAATTAGAATATAAATAAAAATGCTAGCAATGGATCCCTCGCCATTGATGACTGGACTAATTGGTTGATATGATGTAGAAAATGTTAGAATATATAAATAATAAATCATGCATTCGTCTAT
This sequence comes from Angophora floribunda, assembly GCA_014182895.1. Lineage (NCBI taxonomy): Eukaryota > Viridiplantae > Streptophyta > Magnoliopsida > Myrtales > Myrtaceae > Angophora > Angophora floribunda. The sequence goes on from CM024709.1 coordinate 19,414,983, forward strand.
TAGTTTAAGTTTTTAGAATAGCAGATCATAATCTAAAAAAACTTAGAAAATATAAACAATGAAAATGAAAAGAACCCAAGCAAGAGAGGGTGTTTATCATCGCAAACTCATGCCTAATCAAAGACTATGTGTTGTAGCTCTCAACAAAATAAAGACGATGGCAATTCCAAAGTTGGTAATGAGATGCCCTTGTCACCACCATGCTAGACAAGGGTTACACCCTCCCCTTTGTCTCATTTCAGTATCATGCCTCATCAAGGACTATGTGTTATAGCTCTCGGCGAAACAAAGAAAATGACAATTCCAAAGTTGGTAACAAGATGCTCCCATCACCACTATGCTAGACAAGGGTTACACCCTCATAGTCTCATCACAATCTCTTGCCTAATCAAAGACTATATGTTGTAGCTCTCGATGAAACAAAGACAATGACAATTCCAAAATTGGTAATGAGATGCCCCCATCACCACTGTGCTAGACAAGGGTTACACCCTCCCCATCGTCTCCCTAGCCAAGATTAGGCAGTTTGACAATGCCACACTAGCCAATTGTCTGATAAGCACTAAGATGGTAACTCTAAATTGGAATTGGTATCTCTATTACAGTTAAAAAGACCAAGAAAAAAAAATTAGGAGTTCATTCATAGACCAATCAACCGAGGAAAACTTTCAACGATCTGATTAAATGTTGTCTAAACATTGGTCAAGATTATTATAAAGGTGGCTTTCAAACTCATTGAAACACATTTAAGGAGAACATTGGAAAATTAGGGGGCTACTTGCCACATGCACCAAAAGTTGGGAGTAAAATGCAATTTGCCATTTTTTGGTGGATAGATTTGTCCTCCATAGAAACGCATTAGTCACATGACGGGCACATACAAGGAGCCGCGCCCAAAAAAATGATCATAGGCAACACTCAGGAGGGGCATTGCAACCGATTTCCAAACTCCACGGGGGATATTGCTAAATTTGAAAAGTCGAGGGATAATTTACAACAAATGTCAAAATTGGAGGGACAAAATGTAACTCGCCAAGTGTCATATGAAAGAGGAGAGCCTTTAATTACTTTTTTAACTAAATAAGATATGGAAATGGTTCAAAATTAATTCTACTCCGAAAATAACCCGGTTCACCAAGGAATCGGCTCAACCGGTTCCCCAATTGAATCTAATGGATATTAGCACGAATAATCTTCGCATCCTCTTAAATATGATCAACTATTCACAAAGATTTTTGGCGAACTTTTATCATTTATGTAGAGTAAGTTCTCTCTATTCAAGCTGGTAGCATAGCTTCTTTGGCAGAACAATCCCATACGATGCTGAAAAGGTCAACCTTTTGCTTCCAGAACTGATTGTTATTCTTTGTTCCTATAGGCCATCAGTGGAGCCGCAACTTCGTATGTCAACTTAGTCTATCATCGAATGAGTGATCTAAACCGTGTAAAATTTGTTGGATATTTCAATAATTTTGAAATATTAAAAATGATGACTTTGTAACGGTTTTTATTTACCATTAAGATAGAACGGTTTTATAACATTTTATAATTGTTGTAAAACGGTCATGTAACGACTTTATAATGATCTTGTAACGTTTGATTTATTTTTTCATAAGCCCTCCATTATTTTAAAATGGATTTGTAGCTCTTGCTCTCTCTTAAACTTCAAATTACAATCTTTAAAGATACACCGAATTCTCATATCTTTCATTTTCTTTTTACTTTATTCCTGCTCTTTCTAATATTCAGTCTGAAGTATATAAGCTAGTCCATTGTATCATTAAGAACAATGCTTACACGCCTAAGACAATTGATGTTATTTTCTCATCTCTTTCGTTAGATTTCCAACAATTATTACTATTTTTCATATTTTCTATTACAGTTGGAATTACTTTAGTCCTCGTCCCCCACTGAGCTCAGATGAACCATCAGCAATTATCAAATGTCCATTGCATTACAAACAGGAAGAAACTTAATCCAAAGATGTGATCTTTCATCTTCAAGAAAATGCAAGTCACAGTTATTCAGTCTAGCGAAAAAGAATGGAAACTTCAATATTGCACTATACACACCCAACAATAATTGCAAACTCGAAATCTGGCGACTCTAAAAAGAACAAAGAAAATCAAAAAACCCTCGAAGGACCACCTCTTTTTGTTCTCTAATCTCACTGTAAGAATCACTCCCCTCAATTTCCAAACCGAAAAGAATTTTAAGTACATAACAAATTCTCGACGAAGCCAAAACATGTGACGATATCTCCACCTCAGAAGCTGGAGCACTTCTTGTTCTTGTACCGGTACAGGACCCGCTTCTTCTTGGCGGAGACGTTCTCGATCGTGAGGACGACCTTCCCCGGCTCGTTGTTCCGGAAAGTGTTGCGGATCGGCCCCTCGGTCGGCGCCATCTTCTTCTGCTTCTGGACGATGACTGTGTACGACCCGTCGTCGCTCGGCACGAACTCTTCCTTGTAGTTCACCTCCCCGCCCAGCACCGTTAGGTCCCAGAGCAATGTGCTCCCCGTCTGTTGCAGCATATCAGCCAAACATGTTAATGAGCAGGCCACTCTGATAAAACGAGGAGTTGTTTTTCAAACAAGAGGCGAAGATTACCTCTTCGATCGGTAGCTGGATGGTTTCGGTCGATCCGGCCTTAAGGGTGATCTCGGACACCGAACCGTCCTCGCTCGAGAACTCGAAATCCTTCTCCCTCTTGAACCCGCCATACTGAACCGGTATCTCCTCAGCCGAGATATACCTGGAGACAGAGCAGAGGTTAGAAGGTCTTGTATGCGATTTCGAGGTTTCAGGATCAGGATCTTGGCTTCTTTCGAAACAATTCAGAAAACTTCCTAGGCACACAACTCGGTTAACAAATTGGCAAAGGTGGACAGAAATTACTTACTTGAGCAAGGTTTCGGTGACCTTGCCGGGGCGGGCGATGACGAATTTGCTCTTGGTTCTTTGGGTTAGGAAAGGGGAGATGAGGGCATTGAGTGCATAGTACCAGAAAGGAGCATTGATGAAAATCTGCGATGCACATTACGCATATCAGCACGAATTGCAGATGGAAAGAGGCCTAATGAGCAGGGGAAGATGGGGAAAGAAACTTACATTCCTCGCCACGAGCTCCGGATAATTGTCCTGCAGGAGGTGGATGGCGCGCTGGGTGGTGATCCGGAGCTCCTTCTTCGCCGGCCCCGGCGAGTTCTTCAGATCGTTGATCTGGAGCAGCGAGGAGATGCCGCCGGGCTTCAGGTCGAGCTTCTTGATGCCCTGCTCCATCAACTGGACCCTACACCTCAGGAACCGGTCGCGGTCCTCCTCGGTCCCGAACGCCTTCCGGTAGAGCCCCGCGTCCCGGAACACGCCGTAGACGTTGTAGCACACGGGGTGGCCCTCGCGGTCGGTGCCGTCCCAGTAGGCGGCCGAGCTCAATTCGGTGTCGACGGCCTCGCCGAGGGCGAGTCGGCGCCGGACTCCTTCCGCCACCGGAGGGTTTTCTTGAGCATCTCGAAGGCGTCGTTCACCTTGAATTCTCTGGCCCTCAAGAACTTCAACAGGACCACATTGGTCTCCTCTGCACCTTTGCTCGGAAGCAGCGGGACTCCCCAAAGAGCGATCTCCCTGTCCACTTCGACGCATCGAACCTCCTCCTCCTCCTCCTCTTTCTTCTCCTCCTCCTTCTTCTCCTCCTCCTCCTTCGCCTCCTCGACGTCGCCGCCCTCCTCGGGCATTTCCTTCTCGGCGGCATTGTCATCGCCGGGCGCCGCCGCCGCTTCCTCCTCCTTCTTGCTCTTCTTCTTCTCCTCGGGCTTCTCGAAGAGAGCGTTCCCGAGGATGGCGTCCTCGAGCTTGGACCGGAGCTCGTTCAGGGCCTTCCTCTCGCACTCCTTGAGGTCGGAGAGGAAATTGCTCTCCTCCCGGTACGAGGCGCTCTTCTCCACCGCCTTGGGGTCTTCGGCGGCGGCATCCTTCGCCTCGCCGCCTTGATCGATCACCACCTCCTTGGTCTCTTCCGCCACCTTCTTGGCCTCTTCCTGAGGCGGTGGGGGAGCTGCAGCAACATCACCGACCACCTGGGTAGCTACCGGCTCGACAGTCATTGTGGATGAAGAATTCTTGAAAATGGAAAATCAAAGGGATGGTGACCGAATTTGAAAGCTCAGACGAAAAGAGAGGAAACAGAAGAACACACACACTCTCTCTCTCTCTCTCTCTCTCTCTCTCTCTCTCTCTCTGCTGTTCTGTGTTGGTTATGTCTTGTCTGAAGATTGGCAGTTATATAGTCTTATAGAGATATAGAGGAGAGGGAAGCAAGAATGGTGTGAAAGAAAAAGAAGAAGAAAAAAAACAAGAAAGGGAGAAAACCCTAGGGGCAACGGTCACATACCTGGATCCACCTCACGTTCATAGGAGCCGTTGGGCTTGGGATTCTCTTTCTCTCTCTTTCCTCCTTCCGATGTTGTCTTTGCCTTGCTAGCCTGGAGGCCAGCAAAAGCAATAAAAGCGTGAGGAACAATTATTTCCATGGGATGGGACCACGTTTGATTACCCTTTTTCCTCCTTTTTTGTCCTTTTCCATATTGATGAAAATTTTACTACATCGGAAAATGTAAACTTTTTTTCTTCTTTACTCTCTTAATAAGCACCTGCGATCCCGCATTTATAAATGAATTTTTTATGGCAGGAACGTGTTTGTTTCGCCGAAAATGAAAATTTTGAATTTTTTATTATTTACTAAAATATTTAGATATAATTTATTGTCGATGATGAAAATATTTTGCATCAGTTATTATTTCGAGCAATTTAAGCAATCATCTTTTAAATAAGTATTTTTCCGAATCATTCTCTAAAAGTCAAACACAGTAAAAAGTCGAGTTAAATTAAAACCCTGATCTATTGAACTCTCTATAGTTGTAGGTGAGTTGTAGGATGATTTGAAATTTTATTCACAATATCCTAATTCAAACAAAAAAGGTCAGTTGTCTTTAGGTGGCTTTCGAATCTCCTCATGTGTGATTTGGAGGGGATTGAGATTCTATTTAAGATTCATTTCATGTTTGGAATAAGTTACAAATATGTTATGATTTGTCAAATTCTTGTTTCAAATGAATATCATAAGGAAAAAAATAGTAGTGATAATATAAAAAGTATAGAATTCAATTAGTAAAAATAAGAAAAAGAAGAAAAAGATTTGATTAATAATAATAAAAAAGAACCTTATTTCTTATTATCTAGATAATGATAAGATATTTAATTATTTTGAAGATGTCAAGTGTTGATGAACATATAATCGAGAAACGGACCAAATTCTACATCACAATGTTGTGTTTTATAATATCAAAATTTTATTGAAATTCCACTTTTCTATATTTAATATTCAAATCATATGAATCCATATTCATTAAAAATAGTTAATAGTGAATAGTTCATATTAATAGAAAAGATCCCCTCCAATTTACTAAGTTCCTATACATGCACATGAACAATTTCTACTATTTTTTAGCCTACTTAGCTATCTTTACAAATATGACACTTCAATCTTTAAAATTACATCATTATCTACTCTATGATGAATTACAAGTACTTAATGGAATGGATTAACGAGTTTTTGATGACTTGACCTAGGTCATTGCCAACTAAACCAACTTTCCAATTGCCAATTTTTAGTTGCAAACAATCATACCTAACCATAATTAACTAGTTGATAGTTAGACTCAAGTCCCTAGCTCCCTATTCCCCAAATCTCCAAAGTCGACCTTAGTGACCTAGTGCTCAGTCCATGTCCTAAAAATCAAATTCATGCCTCTAGCAAGCAACCCCAAGTCTACTCTCTTAAAAGTATATCAAGATTCCTCGTCTTGCCAAATCACAAAATCCTATCAATTGAATTTCATGTGAAATCGATGAAATTACTTTTTTTGCAAATGAAGGCAAAATCGATATACACAATTAGGCAAAAATTGATAAAGCGTTCGGTTCTTGGAATTCGTGGGGCGTGACACCGGCATATTGCTGATAATTAATTGAATACATAGTTCATTGGACATAGAGCTAAGTGTCTTTCGAATTGGCATTTGAAATTTCGAAATGACAGCCTCGGTAATTGTTCTGTACTGCATTCGCGTGAAACACTATTCCCATTGAAAAAGTAGCACAAAAGAGAGAAAACAATAGCAGTTCTTCATCTCATTAAAGATAAATAATCATTCCGACCAAGAAAAAAAGGAAAAAGATAAATAATCATTTTGCCTTTCACGCAATTTTAGGAGGTCACCTTTTCCTTAAACATATTTAGTGAGCCATTTTAATATTTTTTTATTTTTTTAAAAATCGAATATTCTTACTTGAATGGACAAATTTGTAAGCATCGCATCACATGAAAAGAAAACCTATAAAGATAAACTAATTCTGACAGCTTAGAGACAAACCAGACAGCTTAGATAAGTCCACAACAGTAAGTTGACCGAACAACGATTCTAAGCACATTATTATAATTTAAGGAGGAAAAAACAAGCAAAAAAAATAATTAAAATTAAAAAGAGCAGGTGTCAAAGGTGTCATCTCCTGTCTGCAGGGAGTATCTCTCTGCAAGACTTTTACCAGAAAAATGGAAAATCTTGGGAAAAATTCAATTCGAATAAAACCTAGAAAATCATTTTAAATCTAACTTGCATATTATAGTAATTTAGGCGAGTCATATTAATACCCGCTTAAGTATATCTGGCATTATTCATAATTTACTTTCGCAATTGAACTTATATATCAAATTATAAGACTTACCTAGCGAATATTCTTTTAGAACTTCCAATATACGAATACAATTTGTCCTAAATTTTGGAATTCAAAGAACCAACCTAATTTGCAAAACCAAAATATTCATCCGGTCAGAAGTCAAACCATGACAGAATCATTTCACATGCCTCCTAATCTTTAATTAAAAGCTTTGGTCCTATTGTCAGATATAGATATCCGGAATTAGAGTAAACTAATGTTTTTGCAACGAGGGGTTAAATTGCAGACTTTCCATCATTCCTAGGTAGCATTTGGAATTAGGAAAAAGTTCAAAAGAGTGCTCCAATTTAGCTTTTCATAAAGAAAGTGAAGATACCGACACCAAATAAAAAAATTAAAAAAGTGAAGATGGGCAGGATGTAAATACCACTAAAGTTTTGATGATGTCTTTACTAGATCAGAGATCCCATCTACAAAATCTGGAAATTAGTTGGCAAAAGGGCTTAAAGTTCAAGAATTCCCTCTCTCGCCCCAAGTTATAGTTTTCTCTTCAATTTTCCCCCTCTCGTCCTCTTTGTCCTCCTTGCAATTCCATGTCCTTAATTTAGAAAATTGTTTCCGTCCACGTGGTATACACACGGCGCCTTTTTCGATTGGTCGCAATTTCAATTTAATTTCTGCAAAATTATTAAGGCCTCGGCCGATCATTAAACGAGCTGGAGACAGCAAGCTCTTGGGCAATCTTCACCTAATTAAACAATTTGCGCCGTGTCACGAAACTATTGGTACAACTCATCTCGATTTCGGGTAACCGGTTGTTGGCCTTGAGCTATCAGGACGGCAGAGGAATCATAGAACCACCGAGAGCCATGTGCCAGAAAGATTCACGTTGATGATCACTATATGCGTTGGACATTCATTGAAAGGGGTCCGCAAGAGATTCAAAAAACACAACAAGAATCGATACAGGTTCAACCCCTCAGAGATTTAAGAAAGAAAATGCTTAGAGGAACCAAGTCAGTGACAAAATTACGAGGGTTGGATCGGTGTCGACTCGCAAGCTGTACAAGCACGAGCAAAAGAATACCATCCTATTGTTTCTTTGGAGGTCCGGCGTCGATGTCGATGAATTCACCGGTTACCCTGAGAGGAAAGAGGAAGACAAAAAGGATAAGAAACCCTACAACAAGATTGCCATCATTTCAGCTCATCAGATGAGTACGCGACAATTAGACTACAGCTGGGCTTGACTGATGAGCAGTCGAAAGCATTTGGCACAGCTGTGATCGACCTTCTAAACCAAGAACAGCACAAAAACCCTAGGTTGATCATCACAGTTCAGCAAATAAAGTCGACTCATAAAATAATAGTCTGTAAAGTCCGTTAAAGAAAGAGTAAAGCCAGATGGACTTGAACCAGGGTCCTACAAATCCTTGGCGACCCCCGGTCCTGCGTAGATCACCAAGCCATGCATACCCTCCCATAAATATGGCATAAGTATTCAACATTTTTGACAATCGGCAATAGTGAACATGTCCACATAGACGCCAAAAACATTTATTACACCTATATCAAACGAGCTATTCATCAGTTGCAAAGGCTGAAGCACCAGCTGGCCACTTGACCATTAGAGCTTCAGTTTTTAAAACAGCGGAAACGGACTATAAGATGCCACAAAAGACAAATGCTTTACACTAACCTGTTGTAATTTAAAAAGGCATCACCAATGGTCCCTGCAACCTTGTTCCTCACTTTTCGTACACAAACCTACAAGAATAAAAAAAAAAAAAACGTTTTGAGACAGGTTTGTGCACAGAAATGTCCCAATGCCAATGATCAATTAGTGCAGAAAGCAACTTTACCTGTACTTGATCAACCGGTCCAGCCTCTGGATCCCGATTTCGATGTATGACTATCCCGTTATCACATTTGTTTATAAAATGCGCACTCCCACTTATATCGTAGAGGTTAGGTGGCTCACCAACCCAGTTGTGCAACTGTTGTGAAGAGTGAATTTAGAACTGACAAGAGAGATAATTAACAATGCTGAGGCAAGACCAACCTGTCTAGGATGCGCTACAAACCACACATGGCAGGAATGATGCTGAGCAAAACGCCTGATCAATGTAAGCATCTGACTCACATACTCTGTTTCAGTCCTGCAAAGGATTCATACATATGACATCTAGATATTAAATAACATAAATAGTCTCAAACAGTATGTGGTAAACAGATTTGACAGTATCCCTAAGATTATATAGTGCAATAAACAGGGATGGAATGGAATGTTGATGTGCAAAGAAACTGCTACTTTAGTACAAGATAATCTTCAAAATTGGTGAATTTTTGACTAGTGGTTTTGCCTTGGCAGCACTGCATCACCATCTTTTCAGTTCCTCTACTCATGAGAGAGAAAAACCATGACAGACCGATGATAGCAGAATCGCCAGCTCAATATGGACATTTAGAGCAGTTGCACACAACAAAGATATTTCAAGTCATAAGTTATAAGAGACGCACTGGCTAGAAGGACGCTGGTGGTCAAGCTCATTGTAAGGATCAATTACCAGTCCCCGCACCCCATGCCTTAGTACTGCAGACTTGGCAAGATCAAGAACCCACTTTATACTTGGAAGTGAGTCATCCTCACACCTGTTCAATAGCCATAACAGACAATTATATTATTTACTTTCCATTTCCAGGAAAAGTCTGCAGCATGAGCACTTTTAAGACTATCAGGATCCATCAATATCTATTCCAACTTAAGATTTGCTTCAATCAAACATCTAAATACGACTACTATTTGCAAGTGATCTTATAGACTATTCTGACAGCAAGCAACCTCAGCTTGTCACAAAATCAATACATTTGACATGGATTAAACAAGCTTCTTATTTACAACAAAAAATAACAAATTTGCAAACGTCTACATACACTAATATTAGATCTATCAGGAAATCTTCCACAAACATCCATTGTCACAATAACAAAGAGACTTTCTCATTTAGCTACATTAGCCAGAAAAACAAGTTAATAAATCATGAATATTAATTAATGTCTCCAGACTCTCTTTGACAACTGTAGTCATCAATACTCTATCAAGTTATTGGCCACAAAAATTACATACTTGACACAGCAAATCAACTGGCTTGTAACTTTCCAGAAATTTGACTTGTAGCATGTCAGAATAAGATCTTTTGTAAAAGCAAGTTCTCTCAGATCAAGCTACTATGTTTATACCAAGCAGCAGAATTACTGGTACGAGAAACTTCACAACAAGGACCATGCATGATAAAACCCAAGAATTCATAAGCCTATACAGCTTCACACTTCGAAAATATGTTGAATGTTAAGAGAAAAATACTGTTCCCATAAGCCAAAATCAAGATTTTGTTGATGTTAGCATGCTATCTCTGTCCACCTCTTATCCATGAACTAGAGTGCAAGATGACAAGGATATGGAAGGTAAAATGAGCCAAAATGTGAAGCAGCATTTCCATTGTATTAGTTGGTGCCTCCTTGATGCGAAAGAAATGACCAGTACATGCATGCCAACTAAAGGTGAAAGGATAATTGCAGCAGCAGCTAAGCCAGTGACAAGAAAATCTAGGAACTCTAACCAGTGGCGTATCCCTAGTAAAAGCTGGATCTTTAAGTACCTTTTTTGTCCCTTTCATTTGAAAATTGTAGATTCTCTATGGTGAACTGGAGCCTATTAACATATGAAGAAAAACTATACAAATGTCGAAAACAGCATCCTGCCAGTGAGGACTGCAATTAACACTGAGAACACCAAAATCTGGAAATGCCTGAACTGTGGTAACTCCATACACAAGTCAAATTCATTTACCAGGCAAGACAGACATGCTTTCGATACCCACATAATATTTATTAGGAAAAGAAATGGTTAAAATGCACCATTCTCCATATATATACACCCCATAACACATTCAAAGTTTATTGAATGCACTGCATCACCCTCAAGTTAAAATATCCTAACACTCAATTTGTTTGTATTACTTTATCACCAAAAAAAAAAGGATCTGAATTTCTCACCTTATGAGATAAAATGTATCACTCAACCATCGCTTCCCTCGCTCAAAGTCTTCAACACCCATTCGTTCAGCAGGTTCGCCATATCTGTAATTTCCAAGTGTTACCAATTACTATATTAAATAGAGTACGAGACAATTGACTTAAGACATACCATTTCCTACCAAACAATTAGTTACACATATAAGACAGAGTAAGGCAACAAAACTGAATAGTCCAAAATATGAGGGGCGAAAAATGCTAATTTGCAAACAATATATAACTCTAAACCCAATTATGACTATTGAAGAATTGAACCTAATAAAAAGTAAGAACCTACTATAATTAACAAGGGGTTAGAAACAATAGCACCAAACGAACACACAACAGATACCATGGTTTTAACAATGTTACATGATGGCCAGCATGACTGATCAATCAAGGTGATAATATTTATGAGATAATTATGACAACAGCAACAGCAGTAACACCTACAAAGGCTACCGTAGTGCCACAACATCCTCCAAGAACTCTTCCGGAGGCACTATAACTTTCTATTTGTCACTCCCAATGACTTTAATGGGGGCATGTTCTCAATCATCAAGTTATCAACATCATTTTTCTTTCTTTTGGGGTGAGTTTATTGAAAATATGAACAACTTGGGGAATCTATTCCTGCTACCAACCCCTATATGACCAAATTTGCTCTAACTACGAACATTTTGTGAGATTGCTCTAACAATTTATGCTTTTAAAGAACTTCAACAACTTTAATAGAGCATTTGACAAAATGTTATGTGCTCACAAATGATAAAAGGCGAAGCAATTAAGAGTTTCTTCTCAAAAAACAATCAGTCGATACTTTGGCAACTTCCTCAACTGCAGCTTTTTTGAGTAGAACTAGATATACCAGGTTATGGCCTGTGTAATGAATCTCTCTTCAAAGGGATGAATAAGATTGGTAGGTTGCAGCATGTCGGGCCAAAATTAAAAAATAATGAATGAAAACAAAGTACAAGAAAAAACGAGCAAACAAGGTTTGCCCTGGGTTCCACATCCTTCTGGTTAACCATCTTGATGTCAACTTCACCATCAACAATCAGGCTACAATTGGCCTACTAGGCCAAATTGAGACATCAAATTGAGGCAATAATCGGTTAGAGCAAACAAGCTGCAATTGCAACTTAATCTACAGACAAAGTCGCAGTGGCACAAACAATGAAATAACTGCCAGACTAGTCACTCTTCTGCCAGTAATTTGGATGTGTGCATGTGCGTGCGTGCGCAGACACACACAGGCAGGCACAATAGATCTATGATTGATGAATGATCATGGATTTCACCATTTTAATTTCACTAGTCAACGACTGGCAGTGGACTTGTGCCATCTGCTAATCCATGACGACAATCAACAACCCATTCTGTAAAACTTTTAAAACATTTCTATCTTTTCAACCTTGTATGATTAGATTGATGAGACATAGAAAATTCATGTTCTCGTGGGTAAATTGGTTTCTTAGAGAGAGAACTCAATTTTCTAGAACATTGGTTTTTAAAGAAGGATACAGTAGATTGGAGTGAGCTTAGGTTTCTGATGTACTATCACAACACAACTAGTGCAACAAAAGCTACAGCACAGCAGAACGGGCTCACACACAGCTTATTTCCTGTACTCACAGAAAAAACCATTTCCACATTGTCAAAACACAACAAAAAAGCAAGTTCAACCATGATATAGGCCATGTTACAGGCAGATGATAGACCAGGAAAATAAAATGAGGCCAGTGGGCCAAATATAGCCAGAAAGAGTTCCCCAAAACTTACTTTGAATCAAAAAATGGCTTTTTGACGTGTTTCTCTAAAAGTTTCCTTGCGTGCTCACGAACCTACAGAGTAGTAAAACTGCAGATGTCAAGAGTACTGCATAGAATGGGCAGCTTGCAGAAAAAGAACTGATATAAATGCAACAAGAATCTTTTAAACATGAATGTATTATAGCTTAGTGCAATAATGCTTCCTGAAGCACTCAAACTTACGATGGAAAATTTAAAATATACTCAGGCACATTTGACAGATTACCAAGCAAAGATCCAAAAGGACACGCAAGCCTTCAAAGCAATGAATATATTAAATTATCTCCAGTTATCACCAGAAACCTATGTAAGATATGTTGCTTGGCTTAGTCACTCATTTTTAAGATCTGGAATATTTTGGATGAATTTGCCTTCCCAAACAGAGTAATGTTGAAAGAACAGTTGCAAGTGTACATTCTTGAATAAGATTGTGATAAAATCTTACCCTGTTTTCCATTGAACAAAGCGCAAATTTCCAGCCAACACTCTCATTTATATTGCATAAAACAGCATCAATCCATTCACTCTTTCCAGAATTAGGGACCCCAGTTACAATAGTCAACTCTCCGGGTACAACCTGATCATTATAGTAAAAGGAGAGAAATTATTCCAGACTGAAATAAAGTTCATCTGCACATCTTTTTAAGGGCATAAGCAACTTTCCAAGAAAAAAGAATCTATATGAGAATGTCTCAGAATGTGAAAATAATGTATAGGCTCAATTATTATGAAAAAAGATACCGATCATAAGAGGTGCTGTTATGTCTCTTACTAAAACCCACCTCAAAGGAGCTGAGATATTTTAATCAGCAGAAAGAAAGAGGTGAAGTAATCCACAACAAAGGAAATGTGATGCAAAGGTCAAAACAACAGGCTGTGACAGGACTAATGACAGAAAATCTATGCAAATTTGGTAATGATGCATTCATTACTAAAGCAGAAGAAATATATTCTATTAGAGCACAAATTTACTGCTTCTGGCAAAACAAAATTGAAAATGTATTCCAGTTGTACTGGAACACCATATGATGGATATAGTAAATTAAATCAGCAGCATCTCAGTCTGACAGGCCAGCAACAAGGTCACTCTGATTAGTTGCCCATTGTTTGTTTGGTTATCTACATTATTTTTCTTCCACCTATGACCAATACATTTGCTTAATCTCTCCTTTATCCCATATGGTCAACTTTGGATGTACCAAACGCAATGCACCATGGCTATCATTTGTGATCTTATAAATCCACTTCTATCACATTAGCAATATTTTACGGATGGCAGCTTTAGAGACACCTTATGAGGGATAAGTGAGAAAGGCTACATGAAGCAGCTTATGATGAGACAAGAACTAGGACCTACTTGCAAAAAAGTTTCTCACTGATCTAACTAAGTGAAACACTATTATGCAGCTATGCTGACATCTGTTGTTTAGCCATTATGTGAACCAGTCAAAGGATGGCCACCAAAATAATCGCTATGTCAACGCTCACAAAATGATCCAGATACGCAAGCATGCCTATATCATTGAATAATGGTAAAAGATAGCATAATTTGATGAACCATGATTTATTAAAGATATCAAGAGAAAGCATCAGTGCAAATCTGTAGGTACACACAAGAATCAATAATTGTAAGAGACTAATCTCCACAGCTTTGACCTTAAATGGAGGATTCTCTTTCTTTCCCTTAACATATGGGCAGTGGTACAGACAGTACTTCCTTTTTTATTTAAGAATCAAAAACAGAAAAGGAATCCACTAATGTTATCACACCAATATGAATACTAACCAGATAAATTGTTAAGGAAGATTCGTTTAACACAGGCAGAGAATTTTTGAAACTGACAGTCATAACCACCCAAAATTTGCAAGGAAATAAAAAACCAGGAAGAAGAGTGAAGAATATCAAATCCTAATACTTACATTGTACAAGTGATTCAAGGACTTCCACCCTGTTGAAACACCAAACTCATAGCCTAAAGTCCGATGATAATAAGCATTTATTTCATCAAAAAAGTCTTTAAAGGTGAACAGTCCACGTATAGGGTACAACTCTGCATTATCAATTACTTCCCGTAGGACACCTGGTCCCACGTACATGAGCACCTGCAAAAGATAGTAAATGATATCAGCCGGCAAATAGTTCCTCGTCGAAAGAAATAGTTTTAAGAGGTCAATAAGTTTCTTCTTGCTGTTTATATTTAACACTATGTGTTGAGGGCAGGCCTTGGTGCAAATGTAATGTTATACACTTGTAACTAGAAGGCCATGGGTCTGTCTCATAGAACCAGCCTATTGGCAGAAAAAGGAGGGGAAAGCTGCATATACTAGAAGATCCTCCCCCAACCCTTGGATGTCGAGAAGACTTGTGTGAAAGGAACAACTTTCTATGAAGCAACATGATGTCATTCATAATGGAAGTAAAGGGGTACGTCCCCTTACCAGTGTTATCAATAAGCTGGTCATCGGTTGTAGAAAAGCTAGTTGCATACAATATAGCCATGTACAATTGAAAGTTAAAGCCCATTTAATTTGATCATTTGCTGTGTACACCATTGAATCCCTTATTTGCTTAATTGACGCTCACTCTGTTCAAATTAAATGCGCTAAGAGATTTAGTTAGAAGATGCCACATGTGATGTCAAATGCGAAGGTCAAAATCACGATGTGCCCTGTGAAACAATAGATGTGCAACATCTTCCAAATAGGCCAGACATTGATATATGCACTAAAGTTAGGGAGACTGCCACAAAATAGACCGATCTCAAATTATTGACAATATTAAGCAGAAAGTACATTTAACTTGGTCAATATCCATCAGGATTCTTCCCTTTATCCATTTTTTCATCTCTAAAGACTTAATTAAGCATCTCTCACAGCCAGCAAATTTAATCTTCCAATGCGAAGAAAATGACCTATGCGTTCAGAATTTAGAGTTTCGCCAAACAATGAAGGAACAAAATTGTGAGCCAATGCAGGCAGCTTTGGTTTGAGGCTCTAGCATTAGCCCTGACCTCCTTTCGTCAAATGTAGTATTTGGAATGTACAACCTTCAAAATTACCATTTTACAACTTATAGCACCTCTTTTCACACCTCAAGGGAAGCCATTTTTTGACATGTACAATCTTCCGAAAGAAAAAAAGGACTAGGTAAATATTAGATACAGCAACTTTTCATTCTACCTTCAAGTTTTAGTTCAATAAGCTGGTGTCTGACTGCAAACAGGAAATGTCATCTTTTTTTTCTTTCTACTTTTGTGGAAATTATTGATAAGTTAACAATCAACAACAGGATTGGGGACCTCCCCCCTCTCCCTAGAAAATAGTAGGCTCTTTATCAGCTCTGTCATGTTTCTCCTCATATGGAAAACCAGTATTGAGTGACAACTGATGAGACTAAAAATTTTGTGAATACCAACTGTGTGTGACTGCATACGCATCTTGCAGAATAACCCTAATAAAATGGATGTAGCAGTGGCTTGCTGAGTTGGTTGAATGAAAAAAACACAAAGGAAATTCAGCCCCAATTGGTAGAAAAAAATGTTTATTTTGCCGAATATAAATTTATACCTCATTTGCATCTTTGAAGTATTCACTATCGTTTTTCTTAGGCCATTTGATTCGCCAACATCTGTCATATGCAAGATAATTTTTAAGTGTATATGTAACACTTTATCAGCAAAAAAGGAGAGCATAATATGGCATTGCATAAACCTTTCTCTTCCAAGGCGGCGTGCAAGCTCTTCAGCCAACGCTTGACCAGGTTTATCCCCATCAGTGGCAAGAATAATACGTGATGCCTGAGAAAAGATTTATTTGATTAAATACAGTAAAGAACGAAACTTGTCATGGTAACGGTTAAACTAGAACAAGCCCATCACTACCAACCTCCTTAAGGTAGTCTTTGCAGTTCCACAAGTATTGATACTTAATGTCCTAGCTTTACAAATGCCAAAAGCATCAGTGAAGATTTTATCATACAATGAAAAAGAATAAGAATATAGAGCAGAAAATAAGTTTCTTAAGAGACAAAAATGTCAACATATAGATGCTTTAGTTCCCCATAATTTAACACCAAAACTATGCCTTTCTTGCATGCATAACAGTAGCCATGGTACAAGAAGCAATTGAACAATAAGCCAATCTGACCAAAACATGCATATGTATGAGAAGCTCCCAATGTGACATGCACGTAAGCCAAATATCAAAAAGAATGAGATGCGAGTCATCAGGACAAAAAACATAGTTTGTTAATTTGTAGAGACCTAGCACAAAGAGTACTAAGGACAAACAAAGTTTGTCAATTTTGTGAGCCTCACAGAGACACTTCATATGTAACCTGTGATAATATCAGAAACACAAAGAAAATCCTAATGATAAATTTCCAAAATAACTTTCATAAAGACAGCACTGTTCAGTGCGGATATGTCATTTATTTAGCAAACATTCTGATAATCATGAAGCCAAATTTAAATGTATGGAACTGCTCAACTAAAAGCATCAAACATTCAATCAAGTAGCGAGATGAATCAATTGACAAAGTCAAATACCTAAATGGAGAGCTTGGGCAGGCTTAGTCAGGCTTGTGGAAATTCTTAGGCTTGGCTATTGGATGTTGGCAAAATGACTTGATTGACTGTCTGAGAGCCAAGCCAAAGAATTTGACTGACAACCATAATTAGGTATTATGACAAGAATGTGCGAGAGACAACCATAATCAGGCTAGTCCAACCCTGTCGAATAGCCAAGCATAAAAATTTTGCAAACCCGACCTAATTCTGCCCAGATCGCCATGAATGACTTCAACGATGGTAGTAGGTCAGAAGGCAAAATAAGCTTTCACTTCCCATCACATTATTCTTTAGTAATTGCAATCTCTTGGCATTATGACTTAGTTTGGTCATATGTTCATAGATTTCTTGAATGGCTTTGACAAGTAGAACACACTTAAAATTGGGCAAGAAATTATATTTATTTCCTCTGAAGTTTCAGAGGGTAAATGGTTATCTTTTATCACAATACAAATAGCCAATTAAGATCACAAGCAATATTTCTGGCCCTAAGATGATTCCTACATAAAGATGGAATCAAGATATTCTTTCAAGATCTATAGCCTAGTTTATTGGAGAAAAAGAGAATTTAAAGACCCTGGATAGTCAAGAGAAGCTCTCTTCATTTCTTTTAAGAGCCCTACAGAGCTCGTTTGAAAGCAGATAAAGAAAAGGAATTGATTATAGTTCGAGAAATTAAGGAGCAAAAATATTCTACACAAAGTTAATCAGTTCTACAATCATGCAAAGTGTAAGCCCCTTCTAAATCTCAAATATTCAAAAGTAAACACAGACCTGGCCTTCAGGTGGCACGTCTTTATCAGAAACTGATGGGGGTGCACCATCAGGAACGGACACACAGTTGCGGAAGCCAGCTTCTTCCATTGCAAGCTTGTCCATCTCACCTTCCACCTAGAAAATATGTGTTGGTGCAAATTTATCCCAGTATTTAATGCAGGACGAATCTTATCTGACAGAAAAGTGTACATACAATGATGATTTCGCTTTTTCCTTTGATATCATCGAGCCCGTAAAAGATTTTCTCTGTATCAGCTTCCTAAAACAAAAGATAAAAAGAACAACTAATTAATATGAAATTTTCAGAACAAGATACGTATTTAGATAAACTGCAGGATCAAAGACTCTCTACTCAGCAAGAAATATTGGTCAATAATCACTCTGCCTTTTCATTTTTGGTTGATTGGCAAAAAGCCATAAAGAGCCTTTAGAGAAGAGGAGTCTTCTATTTTTTAAATAGTGAAAATAGGTTTAAAATCTTATGTTTTTTGCTATAGAGGAAAACTACAGGTCGATATGCTTTGATACACATTGTGAATGCATTGATAGACATTTTTTTTTTTTTTTTTTTTTTTTTTGGTAAAAGTAAGTTTAAAATTTTTATGAATATACAAGATGTGATACAAAGTTCCCACCCACACTCAAACGGGACAAACTCACTGGAGTTGGGGGGGGACCGAGATCACACAAAATAAATACAACAAAAGGAAATCTCTAACTACACCAGCTACCCAAATATGATAGGATCTATGCCCCAACTTCTTTGTAACCTCCTGTTTCTTGATAGACATTGGAGATGCTTTACCACATAAATGTGCTCTATTTTATTGCTTATTGCTCCTTTACTACATAGATTTATTGGCACCCTATAGTAAAGTTTTCGCATTCATATTAAAAAAAAAAAAAAAGATGAAAAAAGAAAGAAATCTCTCTATTCAGAATCTAAAGTGAGGCATAAAAAATATTCTGTACACACGATTAACAAGGTTCTAGAAGAATGAGATCTTATAAACAGTAAAAGTTTCCTTCAGACCATCTATGAAATTACAAAACACAACCTGCCAAAATTTTTTCTTCACATCCCGATACTTGCAACTGACAAGCTTGCCTTCACGCCGATAAGTAAAAGCAATAACAATCTGCCAACAAAATTCAAACACAATCACAAGGAGAGAGAAAAAGGGAAGAGAAGAATGACCATTGTCTATTATCAAAACTCAAAGCAAAGCAAAACTGTAAACAGAGTTGTTAGTTATATCATTCACTGGATGTCATCAGTAAAAGCTTCATGCTTACCCCTATCCTTCTCTGGATAACGATGAATCATTTCATAACAAATCTACAATTTTAAGTTCAATCTTCTGAAGATTAGTGTAACTGTCAAATACAGGATCATTACTAGTAGAGTCATGCATTACAAGAATCTGAATTTCAGAGACCAGAGCCCGAGCAGTAATAATTCACGTAATCATCATACTAGAAGCCTTAAAATTTGACATTTTCCAAAAAAAAGGAAAAAACCTGATTCTCGCACTTTTTCTGCATGACTGCGTTTCTCCTCAACGTCTCAGCAGAGATTAGACGTTCTGCAAAGTAGGCGACTAACTGCGAAAGGTAGCATAAATCGAATCATTCACGCAGGATAAGGCAACTAGGAAGAAATATTCCACAATGTAATCCATAATGAGAATGGATATCAAAAGGACGGTTTTGACTTAAACAAGTGTAGTTAATCTTTCAATTGGAAATTGCCTAATAGCACCAATCAGAAGTGAAAGGCATCTGGCATCAAGCTTATAATATTGAATTTGTGATTTAAAGGAAGGTCATGAGAAAGAGAAGACCCTAACGATAAAAATCATACTTTGAAATGAAACATCAAAGTGATGGTTATGCTTGCAAGAGACCATTCAGGACTAGTGAGATGCTAAATAAGAAAATTCTCCTACTAATTTCCACATTGTTTCACACTTTCTGGCGAGACAAGTGTATACACACAAAGCAACATTATGGTATTAATTTCCTTTTCAAAAAGCAACTAGTGCCAAGAAATGCCCCTACATGTCAGCCATTGCAACAGCCAAGAATCGTAAAGGAAGAGCACAAGGAGCAAAAGCCCTCAATGGATTATCCTCAACCAAGGAAACTACAAAACTCAAGTCCAAAGAAAATCAAAGAAACGAGTCAGAATGCAGGGGAAAACGGGACAAGAGAAAATAGCAATTAACCTTGCTTTCACCTGTCTGTTATATAAGCAAAAAATCTTAGATACAGCAATTTACTACTCTAAACTATCAGAATTTTGAGGCGGGATACCCTATTGACTTAGACCTCCATAAGTTAAATGGTAGAAAGCAATTGTTTTGGGGTCCAAATTGCCCTAACATGAATGGGGAGGGAATCTAAAAGAAACGATTCTCAGTCCTAAGATTTTGGAAGTTTATACTGCAGAATAAAGGAAGAAACTTTCCCTTACACCCGGCATCAACATTTATGCACAGAATCAGTCAGCACAAAGGGCTAATAGGGAAGACCAGGTAGACATGAATTTGGAAATTCAGAGATAGACAACTTAGAGAAGATAACAACCTCATTGCAGAGTGGCTCCAACCCCAAACTCTCCTCTGAGATTTCCCTAATGCTCTTGACTTTGCTTGTTTGGTTAGAGGTTGTGTATGAAGACCTAGGTTTAGCAGCTGCCTGCAACCAAGGGGCACAGTAGGTTAAGAGCTCTGTGTAGACACAACTCAGAACAAACCATAAAACAAGCAGGTATCTTACTCGTGTACTGCCTTTCCATCCACATGTTCCCCTGAAACATGTCCACACTGCAGAACCCCTATAGAATCAAAAGTATACAATTAAATCAGCTCAACTGAATAAAACAGATATACCTAAACCAAAGCATCACCAACATACCCATCAGGGCTGATGAATATAGATAAGCTTCTTTCCAGTGAACGACCCCCTTTGCACTAGTACAAAAGAGATAATTGTCCAAAAGAACACAGAAGTTAGTAGAAAGCATCCACTAAGTGGAATGACATGGAAATACAGAGACAAAGACGGGAAGTAAAACAAGTACGTGAAGTTGAAAGCACTTACCATGGGACAAAGCAGGCTATGGTACTGCCCCGGAGACATGTTTGCATATCAATACCGAGTTCTTCCAGTCTCATTTTCAAAACCTTCAATGGAGTCTCTATCCCTTTCCTTACTGGCCCCTCTAATTGAACTGAGAGAGCAAAAAAAATTACATGACATCATACACAAATTCAAGTACACTCTGTCTTTACTCCACCTAAACTCAGCCACAGTCAAATGCAGAATTTAAAAGTAAAATTTAAGCAAAAAAAGGCCCCGATGAACTCACAACCCAATGCCACTCACTCAAAACACCCGAAGAATCTCCCACTAGCCGTACCATAAAACATTTCCCCGCAAACAAACTACAAGAACATCATCCTCGACCCGGAAAAGACAGCATCCGCCGTAAGTCAACAGTACCTGGTCTGGGAATGCTCGAATGAGGCCTGTGCGGAACCCCATTAGCTTTGAGGCAAGAAGCGTTCATCCGGGAACCAGCTCTCGAACGGACACAAGAGAAGTGGAGTCCATACGCCCCGCGAAAGCGAACCCGCGACGAGGAAGAAGAAGAAGGGACGGGCGGCAGAGGAGAAGGCCTGGCTCTCAGCAGCAAGTGCTTGCAGCCCATGAGAGCGACGACGTTGGAGGACAAGAGAGAGACTATGTACACTGGCCGGACGGGAGAGTGAGGCGGAAGAAGGGGCATGACGGTGCCGGTGTCGGAGGATTCTACGGTTGGCCGGTCTCCTCCTTCTTCTTCTCCTCCGGGAAGGCGTTGCTGGTGATGTTCATTTCGTTTCTTGCGCAATCGCAACGAGGTTGGCCCATGGCGGACGCGGAAGAAAGAGTGGCTAGCGACGGTGGGTTACCGAGCAGCAGAGTTAGGGGTTTAAGAGGAAGAAGAACCCCACTTTCGGGTTTTCTAATTCTCTCGGGTCTTGATTTGACCCGGCCCGCCTTCTGAGGACGAAAATGCCCCTGTTCCGGTCATCGGGAAAATTGCATGCTCGCTGGCCGCTGAATAGTTAACGCGTAACGCACTTATTCGAAATAGGATTCACTTTAGAATCTCTTTAGAGAAAATACCTTTTTTTTTTGGTTGGATGTTGATTTTCATTACTAACTTAGCGTTTGATTACATCTAGATCCGAACTCGAAACATAAAATAGATAAGAGAGCTTGCGAGGGCGAGATACCCAGTTCGGCAGGAGAGTACCATCTAAGTGGGCTTTTGCCACCCAATCAGCAGCTTTGTTCTTACTTTTGGGCTCATGCAGCAGCTGGACTCCTTTTAGTTGGCCTAGCAAATTCTAGTAGTCTAAGACAACCGACCTCAAGGCCCACGACAGCTCCTCATGGCCCAAGACAGTTTGCACAACAGTTAAGTTATCTGTTGAAAGTAACACATGCTGAATTGAACTGAAGCCTTGAGTTCCACAATCAAATATGGTTTCTTTTATCCATAACAGAGTAGAACAAAGTGCTAGGGTTTCTGCTGTAAGAGTTGTTGGGGTGCAGATCGAACACAAGAAGCCTACGATCAGGGAGCCTTCGTTATTTCTGCAGATGCTGACTATGGAGCCCTCCGTAGACGAGCTTCTCCAGGTGGCATCGATGTTCAATTTCAGAGCACCTAAGTCGGGCGGTTCCCAATTTTCTGTCAGAAGTAAGTTTTTGCTGTGGCCTTGCGGATACCATTTTGCTGTTAGTCGGTGCTGTAATAGAGCTTCATCTATGGTTTTTTGTGGGTCTGGTGGCTGACTAGCAAATGTGAATCTGTTTCCGGACTTCCAAATGAACTTGAGTAAGGTTGTGAACAGGGCTTTGGTCATCGAAGTGCCGTTTGAGGTAAGAAAATCGATGATTCTTTTATCCATTCATGTAACACTTGTAACCCCGACTCTGTCCAAACTTTCCTAGTCCAAGAGCATTGAACGAATAGATGTTCGGAGGACTCCGGAGCTAATCCACACACTAGGCATAACGGCTCAAGTACCAATTTCCTTCGGTTACTTTCGTAGGAATAGCCTCGTGACAAATGCTCCATATAAAAAATATGATTTTAGGAGATGTGCGTAATTTCCATATTTCGACCCATAATCTTTTAGGGTTCTGATATGATGTTGATGCTGGGAAAGCAGGGTGTGAGTTGTTCTGTGCTCTTAGTTTGTTGTAGCCTCTCTTCACCTGGTATGATCATGACTTGTTTGCAATCCATAGTAATTTATCAGGCCCAGAATTTATACTAAGAGGCGTAGCTAAGATTTCCTGTACAAAATTTTCTCCGAATGTCTCCTTCAGCAACTCTGACTTCCACTCCCTTGTATCTTAATTGA
Source organism: Angophora floribunda (assembly GCA_014182895.1). NCBI lineage: Eukaryota > Viridiplantae > Streptophyta > Magnoliopsida > Myrtales > Myrtaceae > Angophora > Angophora floribunda. Next base: position 19,438,373 of record CM024709.1, read on the forward strand.
TAAAATCAACTACAAACTGAGGTTCATTTAAGTTAGCCAGCCACCAATCTTCCCTGAAACCAGCCATCAATCCTCTCTAATTTGTATGCTCTTCCCGTTCCCCACTTCCCATTTAGTCTTTGATTCAATAGCATCCCTTCCTACTAAAATACTTTGCCAACCCTAGGATGGGCGAGGTCCTCTCTTAGCATTCCATAGGTTACTGCTAGGGAAATAGAGACCTTGGAAAAGTCTGCTCTATATGGCATATTTTGATTCACTAAGTCTCCATGCTTGTTTCCCCAAAAGAGCTCTATTAAAATCAATCAAATCTCTGAAGCCAAGTCCTCCTTGGTCCTTTCTCTCCTTTAACAGGTCTCAATTCTTCCAATAGACACTTTTTCGATGCATATTTTGCTTCCACCAGAAAGCAGAGATTTTCTTTGCAATTGCTTTGCATATGGAAATAGGGATTTTAAACATAGACATAGCATATTGTGGAAGCACTTGGATGCCTGTTTTGAGTAAGACCTCTTTTCCTACTTTTGAGATTAGATTTTCTTTCCAGCCCTCTAGTTTCCTATCCACCTTAGCGAGCACCCATGAGAACATTTCTTTCTTCGTATTGCCCCAGTCCGAAGGTATCCCCAAATATTTCCCTGCTTTCTCCATAACTGGCACACGTAACTCAGCTGCAAGATTAGTTCTTAGGCCTTGTGGGCAGCTTATCCCAAAGAAAATTCCCGACTTGTTAAGGTTTATGGCATGACCTGATGCATAACAGTACTGGTTAAGAATATTGGACAGGCTTTGTGCTTCTTTGATGTTACCGTTTAGGAAAAAAATTGCATCATCCACAAATAGAAGGTGAGATAGGGTAAGGCAGTAAGGATTAAGCTTGATACCTTTTATAGTTCCTTCCAACACAGCTTTAGAAATAAGGGTGGGTAGTGCGTTGGCCATAATTATGAACAAGTAAGGGGATAAAGGATCACCTTGTCTAATACCGCGAAATGGCTGAAATTGTTCTATCACGTCACCATTGACCTTAACGCTAAAAGAAGCTGAAGAGATACACCATTTAATAAGGGAGACCCATTTGTCACAGAAACCAATTCTTAGCATGTAATCGCATAGGAAATCCCATTCCACCCTATCATAAGCTTTTTGTATGTCTAACTTCAGCACCGCTTGGAATTTCTTTTTCCTTTACCTAATCGGTAGCTGGTGTAGGACCTTTTGCACAATGAAAATATTATCTTGAATTTGTTTGCCTCCGATGAAAGCACTTTATTATGGGAGAATAATTTCTAGGAGCTGTCACGACCCAACCCTCAAGTCTGCGACAACCCATGTTCTCTTGTAGTCATTTGATTTACGACTCCCTAGGATCCGTCGCCGACTGTTATTTTTATCTTTTAATTAAACGCATGCGGAAGCGAATTACAATCCCCAATCAATTACAAAGTAGGGATAGCAAGAAAACCCAACAAGAACACATTCCAAAGTGCTGCTTTATTTATCTACTGATTAATCCTAGGAAGTTTACAAGTACAAACCTTTACCATAGACATCTTCCTATCGAGCCAATGAAATCAACAAGCCAAGGTCAATCTACTCTCTTCAAAAACAGCCACAAGCCGTAACACGTGTCGATCTTCCATCTTATCGACCTGAAAATGGTTATTCAATAACTAGTGAGATAAAATCTTAGTAAGTCAAAATCCTAAGCCTCGGTTAGGAGACCTACTCACCTCGAGTGCGCCCTAAACGTGCAATCTTTCTATTGCTAGCAATTCAACAACAGAATAACACCCATTCGACCATTAACAGATGCACGATTAGGCCAATGCTCATATGTGATCATTAATAATTACCAATTGCAATCGCATGCATCATTACCACGCTTTTGCCATATGCAACTTGCATGATACAGTTTATTATATGCTCACCTCAATGCAGCAATTATATCAAACAATCAGAACATCTTTTCAAATTGTCTCAAGCACCATGCACTTGATCGTGTTCCATTTATTAACACATTTGGGGGAATTTCCTTCCAACACATAAGTTGGTAGTCAATTGGCATAATCAGGCATCGTCCCACACTATTGGGCACAGCTACGTCTAGCATCTAGACGACATTTACAAGGAGCATAGGTCCGGCCTCTACCGCGACCTGCATCCGGACCACCGCCAGGCATTTCGATAATACGGATTTCGTCCACCACAGATCTCCCATTGGGTGACAGGCTCTTATGTGACCACGCAAGCACATCAATTAATCATGCTCATTTTATTATCTTTTAGGATAGCCAATGCAAACATACTTGTACATATTAATTCACCGCCATCTCTACATATAATGCGATAATATTTCACACAAGGTCACATGAATACAAATGCATTTCACACGTGGTCATACGAATATGCTGAATATATCAATCCTAATTCACAATCGCAGTCCACGAATTTATTCCATCGAGTATATATTAAACAATATCATCACAAGAAGCATGTATATATGTATTCATATATAATCCACGTGAGAAAAGTACAAACAATAATCCACCGAAATTACTCGATACTAACACAATTAATAAATCTAGTGCTTCCTAAAATAATACTTATTTCCAATAATAATCCATTAATAATTACCCAACGATAAATATTCAATATCCAAATTTAATTAACCATCCATAACTAATCAATTAATCATTTTCCAAAAATAAATAATTAATTAATACTCCAAAAATAATAATATATAATTACGAATTTAATAATTAATTAATTCCGAAAATATTAAACAATTAATAAATGTTAATTAATCATCATTAGCAACATAAACCAAGATTAGCATTAAACTAATAATCTCTAATGGAGTTTAGCACCCTAATCAAGGGTTAGGGAATCAACTCACGGGTAAACGTTCCAAGGGTACCGGGACGATCGCGGTGGCAAGAACAACGAACGGCTCACTTGAAATCGACAACGGACGACGAGAGACAAACTAGCTCGACAAAACAACCCCTGACACAGCTATTTGGACACTGAGCAGCGGGAAAACAAAGCCGACAATGGCTAGATAGCAGCTAGTCGTGTCCTAGATAGTAGTAATAGTGACTAGCAATGACACTCAATGAATACAACAACTAATAGGGACCGAAACAGCAGAAAACAATAGCTAAACATGTAGAAACAGCAATAGAAAAACTCAGAAACAACCGAACCGAACCTCTACAGCAGCAACCACACGTTATCCCAATTGTAGGAGCAAGTTGGAATCGCCCCAGTAGCAACAAGACTCCAAGACAGCAAAACTAGAAGCAGAAAACAAGGGAAACAAGCGTAGAAAAATAGAGGAACCAAGAGGAAAAGAAGAAAAGAAGAGAGAGAAGAAGGGAGGTGAGTGTGTGGGTGAGAGAGAAAGGCTGGTGTGCAGCTGAGAACAGAAAGGGAGGAGAGAGAAAGTCAAACTTGCATGGCAAGTTGGGTTAACTTTTGACCCAAAAATATCTACCAAGGTAAAAAGGCTTATAACTTCTAGAAGACAAGGGCAAAGTGGGAATTTCACCAATTCCATAGGCTCCCGGTGGGCCAACCATTGGAGCCATTGTGGCTAAAAAGTCCAATGGGCCTACGATTGGGCCCGTTTCCCGCGGCTCACTTTTCTCGGTTCGATATTCCTTTTTCCGACTTTTCCGAACTTACTGTAAAAATTTGAGAATCAATAAGGCAGCGTCCAAATAATTATTTGTGAGGTCCTTACAATTTCAATACTCAAAATCGGATTGAAAATCGAGATTAAAATCTGCCGATTACAACTCTAGCACAACCTAAACTACCGGACGGCTTTTAGGATTTTTACGCAAAATTGACTCGTGGTCGAATAATTTCAATCCACGTTCGGTTCCTTAAATCCCCGGGCAACCCTCAGTTGTTATGTAATCTCGAGGAATAAATTTCTCATCCCACGTACAAAGTCAAAAATGAAATCGGTTTATCGTCGATTATCGTGAGTATTGAGGTCATGTGGAATCACCCTCAATCCGGCCTCATACTCCTCTATAATCAATTTATTTCCGTTTACCAATTGCTTTGTAAGGGCATGGTATTGTCCCTCTTCGATCCTTATGGTCGAGAGGTAAATCCCGGATCAAATTCCCTAGCCTTATGCGTATCAATCCCTAATTACCCTTCCGAATTGGTTAGTTACCATTGAGTGATCAACTCAAGGCAGTCGCAACTAACAGTGCATCGAGAATTAACTCTTTTTATTAATCCCAAAATGGATAGAAATTTCAGGATGTTACAACTCTTCCCTCCTTATAGAAATTTCATCTTCGAAATTTGCCGAACTTCCAATATCCTTAAACAGATGAGGGTATTAATGCCTCATTGCATCCTCACTTCTCCATATCGTTCCTTCTGTACCTTGATATACCAAATTACTTCCAATTCCTTTTTGGTTCCTAAAGGCTATGCATTATCCGATTCTGCCAAAAGCAACTTTGCTGTTACCTCCATGTTCCGAATTCTCAGCTGGACTTGTAGAACTTTATCCCGCATACCACCAAGCCAAAGTACCGGTAGTGTCCAAATCAATATATCCCTCTTATCAATGACACCTTAAGGGATACGCAACATTGAACTTAATAATCCAACAGTCTTAGTCTTTTGTCTGTATTGCTTTTCTAGCAACTTTGCATTGTCCTTTGTTTGTCCCTGATAACTTAACAGCATCCACTAACTGCTAGACCATCTTTGAACTAGTGATTGTCCTTTCTCTGACCTTATTCCAATAGACTATAGTCTCACAAGCTTAACCATATTCCTGCTATATCATTCGAATAAATTTTATTCCACAACCATTTTCTTTTTGTCAGTCTATAGTTCAGTTCATTTCTGCCCTTTTCAACATCCTAGAAGCCTGCCAGGAATCGCTCCTTGCTCAGGCACTCCGGCCCCAGCGACCACTCCCTACCCTCGTCGGATTAGTCGTCATGGGCATCTGTGGATTGCACCACTACTAGCAAAAGTCTTTTTTAAACATGCTTTATCTCATAGAGGTATTATCTACTTTAGCTCGTCCCATACCAAGCCTCACAATTTTAACCTCGTCTGAGCACCTCAAAATACAAAACTTTCTCTGGCTCGTCAACCCATGAGCTCGTTTCCACAGGGTCACTTATCAACACCTGAAATCTGATTCACCAAATTTCCATTAGATCACACTTTGGATTTCACAAGCCCTCAATTGTCGTGACACGTAAGCAATTACTCTTTCTTATTGCATTACAACGTAGTCCAATCCCTTATACGACACCTCACTATAAATCTCATAACCTCCAATACTAAATTATATTCTCAAAACTGGTGCGGTAATCAGCTTATACTTAAACTCTTAAATTATGCTTGCACTTATTCGTCCATTTAAATTCTTACGTTTTTCATTAACATTCGCATCAGAGGCATAACGATCATAGAGAACCTTTCTACGAATCGCCCATAATAATTTGTCCGACTTAGAAAACTCCGAACCTCTGTTACTATCATAAGTCTTGGCATATTCATGACTTGATCTTAACGGATCCATAGAAATTCCTTCATCCAAAATCATATAAACAACAAAACAATGCGAGTAAATCCAAACTCGCACGTATTACACTTGGCATACTACTTATGCTCTCGAATAGTCTATAGCACCATCCTCAAGTGCTATTCGTTTTTCTTTGAATTTCTCAAATATTTCAATATATTTTTCACGAACACAATTACAAATTGATCCAAGTTTGCCTTAAACACTTAATCCACCAAATCCATAAAAACAACTGGCGCATTAGTTAATTCAAACGACAATACGGTAATCTCTTAGCGACCAATTCACACATGGTATGTCTTCTTTAGTTCATCCTCCTTATTAAATCCTCAACTACTAATAGCCCATCCTTGGGTCTATCTTGAAACATATCAAAGCTCCTTGAAATGGGTCAAACAAGTCATCCATCCTTGGTAATGGATACTTGCTCATGACCGTCCCTTGGTTACATTGCCGATAATCAACACATAGGTGCAACAATCCATTCTTGATTCTTCAATTAATAAATTAACCACAATCATCCAATAACCTTAGTAACCTTTGTCCAATAAATGAGTTACTTCCAATGATGAATTTCAAAGGAATCGAGGGTCCTCCTTGATCTTAGTAAACTCAAAACTAACCCCACTCAATGGGTTAAACTTTATTTCCTTCCAATGGCAATCCATTGTAACTTGATACTTAATAAGCCAATCCCTTCCAACAATCATAGTACATTACCGGAACAATCAAATTGATCAATTCCTCTTGATCGCCAATGACCATCGTACAATCTAAACATGCGGTAGGATGTCCTGCTATAACATCGTACGATCCTTTAACTGGGTCAACATGCTATCTCTCCAACTTAATAAAGTATTTCGCTGAAAACAAATGTGTGGCTCCCAAACCACTTAACGCATGAGCCACATAATCGCATTAGGAAGTTGTACCAATAGTCACAGCCTTTGAATTCCACACTTGGCATCCTAATTATATACAGATTTTTCCCAACGCCATTCCTCTTATCATTAGCTTTTCCCAAGCCGATAATTATCCATATAAGATGCAAACCTTGACCTAGATGCAGTTGCTCATTCTGCCACATCTTTTTCAATTAGTCGAGCTCCCACATACCATTCATCAAAGTCCTTCAAGTTCAAGGGTACTAACTGATCCTTAATTTCCAATTTCAAAGCAACCCTGACCTTCTGACTCAGTCTATTAGATTCCCAATCATTCTTTGTACAAACTTCGAGAGCTTTGTAACTTAACCTCCTATTGCATGACTGACAAACGATTCTAACGAAGTTATAGGAATTCAATTACCTTCTGCTTTTGCGTGCACTTAGAAAAGTATTTTCTGTTGGACGCTTCGTCGATAGTACTCCACTCGAGGGCAATATCTTTGGGCAAAACCCTTCATTGGGTTACTTCCCACTACATGCTAACATTACCTTGCAATTGGTACTCTGCTAAGGCCATCTCATCTTCCTTTGAGCATTCCAACAATGCTAACACCTACTCCAATTCCTTGATCCAAAATGTTGCGACCTCAGGATTACTCATCCTAGCAGACTTGGACAACTCAAACTTCGACTGATCATCAATCCCTTTTCCAACCAATGGAACTTACAAGGCGAGACAGCAGCAACAACGACGGCAACAGCAACAACGACGTGAGTCTAAACTCATTGCCCCATCTCAATACCCAAGGCTTCCAATGCCTGAAGCATTTCATCAAATCTAGGATCTCCTAGTGCTCTCCCTTTAGCACTAGCCCATCCTTCGATTACTCTTCCTCAAGGGTTCTCGAATCAGGATCGTTCGTCTAATAGAATTATCACAAAAACCTTATTTCCAACTTTACAAGGAATTAGAAATCAAGAACGACCCACTTAAAGCTAGAGAATCAAATAAACAAACACAAGCATGATGTGTTTTCCTAACTAACTATCCCAAAACCCATCGCACCTTATCACTCCATGTATTGACCAGGCTCTAATACCAAATTTGTCACGACCCGACCCTTGAGTCCACGACAACCCCTGTTCTCTTGCAGCCATTTGATTTGTGACTTCCTAGGATCCGTCGCCGACCGTTATTTTTATCTTTTAATTAAACGCATGCGGAAGTGAATTACAATCGTCAGTCAATTACAAAGCAGGGACAGTAAGAAAACCCAACAAGAACACATTCCAAAGTGCTGCTTTATTTATCCACTCATTAATCTTAGGAAGTTTACAAGTACAAGCCCTTACCACGGGCATCTTCCTATCGAGCTAATGAAATCAACAAGCTAAGGTTAATCTACTCTCTTCAAAAACGACCATGAGCTGTAACACGCGTCGATCCTCCATCTGATGGACCTGAAAATAATTATTCAATAACTAGTGAGATAAAATCTCAATAAGTCAAAATTCTAAGCCTCGGTTAGGAGACCTACTCACCTCAAGTGCGCCCTAAACATGCAATCTTTCTATTGCCAGCAATTCAACAACAGAATAACACCCATTCGACTATTAACAAATGCACGATTAGGCCAAGGCTCATATGTAATCATTAACAATTAACAAGTGCAATCACAGGCATCCTTACGACGCTTTTGCCACACGTAACCTGCACGATACAGTTTATTATATGCTCACTTCAATGCAGCAATTATATCAAACAATTAGAACACCTTTCAAATTGTCTCATGCACCATGCATTTGATCGTGTTCCATTTATTAACACATTTAGGGGAATTTCCTTCCAACACACAAGTTGGTAGTCAATCGGCATAATCGGGCATCGTCCCACTCCATTGGGCACGATTACGTCTGGCGTCCAGACAGCATACACAAGGAGCATAGGTCCAGCCTCTACCGCAACTCGCATTTGGACCCCCGCCAGGCATTCCGATAATACAGACTTCGTCCACCACAGATCCCCCACTGGGTGATGGGCTCTTACATGACCACGCAAGCACATCAATTAATCATGCTCATTTTATTATCTTTTAGGATAGCCAATGCAGACAAGATTCGTGCTTGTACATATTAATTTGCGACAATCTCTACATGTAATGTGATAATATTTCACACATGGTCACGTGAATACAAATGCATTTCACACGTGGTCATACGAATATGCTGAATATATCAACCCTAATTCACAATCGCGGTCCATGAATTTATTCCATTGAGTACATATTAAACAATATCATCACAAGAAGCATGTATATATGTATTCATATATAATCCACGTGAGGAAAGTACAAACAATAATCCATCGAAATTACTCAATACTAACACAATTAATAAATCCAGTGCTTCCCAAAAATAATACTTATTTCCAATAATAATCCATTAATAATTACCCAACAATAAATATTCAATATCCAAATTTAATTAACCATCCATAACTAATCAATTAATCATTTTCCAAAAATAAATAAATAATAATAATATATAATTACGAATTTAATAATTAATTAATTCTGAAAATATTAAACAATTAATATTGTTTAGCACTCTAATCAAGGGTTAGGGAATCAACTCACGGGTTAAGCATTCCAAGGGTACCGGGACGATTGCGATGGCGAGAACAACGAACGGCTCGCTTGAAATCGACAACGGACGACGGGAGACAAACTAGCTTGACAAAACAGCCCCCGGTGTGGCTATTTAGACATCGAGCAACGGGAAAACAAAGCTGACAACAACTGGACAGCAACTAGCCATGTCTTGGACAGTAGTGGCAGCGACCACCAACGACACTCGGTGAATACAGCAACTAACAAGGACCGAAACAGCAGAAAACAACAAGGGACAACAGCTAAACATGCAGAAACAACAACAGAAAAACTCGAAAATAGTAGAACTGAACCTCTACAGCAACAACCACACGTTGTCCCAGCTATAGGAGTAAGCTGGAACCGCCCCAGCAGCAGCAAGATCCAAGACAACAAAACCAAAAGTAGAAAATCGAGGAAACAATGGAAACGGGCGCAAAAAAACAGAGGAACCAAGAGGAAAAGAAGAAAAGGAGAGAGAGAAGAAGGGAGGTGAGTGTGCGGCTGGGAGAGAGAGGCTGGTGTGCGGCTGAGAACAGAAATGGAGGAGAGAGAAAGTCAAACTTGCATGGAAAGTCAGGTTAACTTTTGACCCAAAAATATCTACCAAGGTAAAAATGCTTCTAACTTCTAGAAGACAAGGGCAAAGTGGGAATTTCACCAAAAATAATAGTATATAATTACGAATTTAATAATTAATTAATTTCAAAAATATTAAACAATTAATAAATGTTAATTAATCATCATTAGCAACAAAAACCAAGATTAACATTAAACTAATAATCTCTAATGGAGTTTAGCACCCTAATCAAGGGTTAGGGAATCAACTCACGGGTTAAACGTTCCAAGGGTACCGAGATGATCGCGGTGGTGAGAACAATGAATGGCTCGCTCGAAATCAACAACGGACGACGGAAGACAAACTAGCTTGACAAAACAGTCCCCGACGCGGCTATTTAGACACCAAGCAGCGGGAAAACAAAGCCGACAACGGCTGGACAGTAGCTAGCTGTGTCCTGGCTGTGTCCTGGCTGTGTCCTGGATAGCAATAACAGCGACCAGCAACGACACTCGATGAATACAACAACTAACAAGGACCGAAACAGTAGAAAACAGCAAGGGACAATAGCTAAACATGCAGAAAAACTCGAAAACAGCAGAACTGAACCTCTACAGTAGCAACCACACGTTGTCCCAACTATAGGAGCAAGCTGGAACCGCCCCAACAGCAGCAAGACTCCAAGACAACAAAACCAAAAGCAGAAAATAGGGGAAATAGGCACACAAAAAAAAAAATAAAGGAACCAAGAGGAAAAGAAGAAAAGGAGAGAGAGAGAAGAAGGGAGGTGAGTGTTCAACTGGGAGAGAGAGGCTGGTGTGCAGCTGAGAACAGAAAGGGAGGAGAGAGAAATTCAAACTTGCATGGAAAGTTGGGTTAACTTTTGACCCAAAAATATCTACCAAGGTAAAAAGGCTTCTAACTTCTAGAAGACAAGGGCAAAGTGGGAATTTCATTAGTTCCATGGCCCCCGGTGGGCCAGCCCTTGTGGCTAAAAAGTCCAATGGGCCTACAATTGGGCCCATTTCTCGCGGCTCACTTTTCTCGGTTCGATATCCCTTTTTCCGACTTTTCCAAACTTACCGTAAAAATTTGAGGATCAATGAGGCGGCATCCAAATAATTATTTGTGAGGTCCTAACAATTTCAATACTCGAAATCAGATTGAAAATCGAGATTAAAATCCATCGATTACGACTCTAGTACAACCTAAACTACCAGACGGCTTTTGGGATTTTTACACGAAATTGACTCGTGGTCGAATAATTTCAATCCACGTTCGGTTCCTTAAATCCCCGGGCAACCCTCGGTTGTCATGTAATCTCGAGGAATAAATTTCTCATCCCATGTAGAAAGTCAAAAAGGAAATCGGTTTATCATCGATTATCATGAGTATCGAGATCGTGTGGAATCACCCTCAATCCGGCCTCATACTCCTCTATAATCAATTTATTTCCATTTACCAATTGCTTTGTAAGGGCATGGTACTGTCCCTCTTCGATCCTTATGGTCAAGAGGAAAATCTCGGATCAAATTCCCTAGCCTTATGCGTATCAATCGCTAATTACCCTTCCGAATAGGTCAGTTACCATTGAGTGATCAATTCAAGGCATTCGCAGTTAACAGTGCATCGATAATTAACTTTTTTTATTAATCCCAAAATGGGTAGAAATTTTAGGATGTTATAGGAGCCATGGTTTTAATCTATTTGCCAGCACTTTGGCAATGATTTTATAGTTAAAGTTACACAGGCTAATGGTTCTATATTGGGATATATGTTTAGGATTAAGGATTTTCAAGATAAGGGTTAGCTGTGTATTGTTTATTACAGGGTTGAAAGTGCCTAGGTCAAAAAAAGACTACACCATTTTAAATATGTCCTCCTGAATTACATGCCAATTACTATGGTAGAATAGCCCATTTAGTTCATCCGGCCCAACTACCTTGTTAGGTCCCATTTGGAATACAACTAGCTTCACTTCTTCCTTAGTTACAGGCCTCATCAAGGCTATATTCATGTCTCTTGTGACAATCTAAGGACATTGCTCCAGAATTGGACCATAGTTTCTAGCCCCAACTTACGAGTACAAGGACTTGTAAAATTCTGAAATGTGATTCTTGAGAACAGTAGGGTCTTAACACCAAGTCTGATCATCAATTCTTAGGATAGAAATTCTATTCCGTATCCTCCATTGAATAGTAGTAGCATGGAAGAATTTGGTATTCCCGTCCCCCTATTTCAACCAATTTACTCTAGACCTCATACTCCAATACATCTCCTCTTGTCTCCACAAATCATCTATTTGCTCAACTAGCTGTGTGTACTCCTCCCCCATTGATGCCTCGTCTTTAGCATTTGTTAAATCGGTTAGTGTCTTTTTGAGGGAATCTATATGATAGAAAGCATTCTTAAAAGCCTTTATGCTCTAGCACCTCAGCACCCGAATGGCATTTTCTATCTTTCTCGTAATATCCCCTTTCTCTCCAGCAGCTTCTTCCCAAGCTTGCCGAACAATTTCTGAAAATTCTGGCTTGTCTAGCCAAAAAGCTTTGAATTTGAAAGGCTTCTACCTGCAGGAAATAATTGGGTGCAATGAGAGGAGAATCGGGCTGTAATTTGACCCAATCGCAGGAAGAACGTATACCTCAGCATTCGGAAACATTGTTCTCCATTCTAGATTGTAGAGAGCCCTATCTAATCACTTTTTAACTAGCTGATCACTTGCCCTTGTGTTTGTCCATGTATTTGCATAGCCCTTACTTTCTATATCGATTAGAGCACAAGAGTCCACAAACTCCCTGAAAGCCACCATCCGAGATCAATCGGCCTCTCTTGTACCAATTTTCTCCCAATGATACAAAATTTCATTAAAATTGCCAATGCATAGCCACAGGAGAGGATTAGGACGATTGAAATTCCTTAATGTTTTCCATAGTGCAAGTATGTCTTGAAAAGTAGTAGGTGCGTGTAGAAAGGATATTCTCATTATAATTTTGTTGCCTTAATCTTTGCAAAGCACTCCCATCCACTCCTCTGAGCTAGCCTCCACTTTAACCGCTACCTTGTCACTCCATAAGAGAGCCAATCCTCCTGCAATGCCAATTGGGTCTATAGTCTTTAAGTATTTAAGTTGAAGATGCTTAGTTAAGCGCTTGATCACCTCCTCTTTGTTTTTGGTTTCCATAAGGAAAACCAAATTGGGCCTTTCTTGAGCCACTAGGGCTCAAAAGTGCTCGACTGTCAAGGGGTTACCCAGCCCTTGACAGTTCCAGCTTATGATTTTCATGTCTTCCCTAGTGGCTTATTAGGGCTAGCCACCAAAGCCCGGATATGCTCCCCTTCCCACATTTGGATAGGTGTTTCTAAGAGATGCCCCTCATCGATTAGAAAATCTTGGTTCCTCTAAGAGCATAAGGGGTAAACCTCTTATGTTTTTGTATCAATTTAGGGAGGACTGTAGTTAGCTCAGTAATGTCTTCTTCAGCCCATAAATCCCCCATTCTTCTGCATAGAGTGGCCATACGCAGGTGATTCTCCATGTCACTCTCCATTTTCAAAAATTAGACGATATTGAGATTGGGTATTAAGGGTTCCTCAGATCCTCAATGTTCGGGTAAATGGGTACATGGCATTCTAGGGTTAGGAATGAAGGGAGCTCAATGGGAAGCTAAAGATAATGTTGTGCAATGATTGCAGGTGGGAGGGAATCATAGGGAGATTGAGACAAAATGGTTAATCTAGTGGGTGTTGTGTGAGGAGAGCCATGGATTTTGGGCAAGGGATGGGGAAATCGGGATGCTGATGAGGAAGATGGGGAAGAAAGAGGGGAGGTCAGCACTTGTCACTCCAGTTGTTGAGAGAATTCTGCCATGGAGGATTATTGTAATGGGAAGGGAAGGGACAGTAGGGTTTCAAGCCAAACTATCACCTACTGGGATAGGGAGAGAGCTCACATAGAGTAAGAGTTTAGAGAAAATACCTTTATATTATTTGGAATATAAAGGGATCCAGCATATCTCAGGATTTGTTTACTCTGAAGGCAAATCACAAGGAGAGCCGCAACTTAATCTTTTTGTATGAAATGTGCCCTACTTAAGAGCAACTTTAAAGTGTGTGGACAGGACAATTGACATGGCCACTATTATTATTATTATTATTATTATTATTATTATTATTATTATTATTATTATTATTATTATTATTATTATAAAGTATAATAAAATAATTATTAATTTGGAATCGATACAAATTCATTTAGGAGAAGAGAGTTGCCCCACCGCCATTATTGAGTCAAGGACATCGTCCTTCGATTGCAACTTAAATCGAAGAGTACTCTTGCATCACATAGGGTATCATGAGGTCTTAGGCTATATTTGGTTGGACTTTAGAGGATAGCCTTTTTGGGAAAATGTAAAGGGCTTTAAGTTAAAAGAGTTTTTTAAAATGCAAATTGTGTTTGTTAAATTGTGATTTGAAAATCTATTGTGAAGTACCTTTAATAAAAATAGTGTTTTAGAGAAATTATATTTACAAAAGAAGTTTGTGACTAAAAAAAGAAAAAAAATTTGGCCAAAAGATAAAAAAAGTTGGCTAGCAAAGGGTAGGTTGTTGCCGGTCATCGAAATCTATTGTCAACAACTAGACCTGTCAAATGGTTGGGTCAGGTCGGGTTTGGGTCGGATTAAAAATGGTCCAACCCATATTGACCAATTTAACCCGTTTTGACCTATATTCATGTAATGTAGATCTCGTGACCTATACCTGACCCAATCCATACCCGACCCGACCCATATTGCTAAAAGCCATTATTATTGTAGAGAAACCCAAATTTACTCTAAGCTCTATACTAAATGAATAAAACTTCAAATTAAAAAATTAAAAAATAGTAAATAAAAAAAAATGTAAAAAACCTATAAATTGAAATATTTTCAAAGAATTTCGTCAATTAAATATATCTTAGTAAAAATCTATACATTGAGATGGAGTGGAGGTGAGTGGCGGAGGCGAGCGGAGTGTCACGATCACTAGTAGGTCTCTACCACTCATCGAGCTTGAGAATGACTTAAAGAAGAAAAACACGTTTTATAATTGGGTTAAAAATAGGTCGAAAATTACTCATATGTTCTATAGTTGAGTCAAAAATGGGTTGAAAGCGGGTCATACATTCTGACCCATTTTCGAGCTATTAAGATAGAACATGACTTACAAAATGGGTCCATGACCCATCCTGACGCCTCTAGATCTACCTAATAACTCACTCAACCCATATTTGATCAATATTTAATTTTCACTTGACCCATATTTAACCCATATTTAACTTTCACTTTATCTATATTTGACCCATTTAACTAAAAGTGAGTCACAATATAAGTTTATGACCCATTTTGACACCTCTATTAGCACTCGACATATAAGGTTGCAAAACCTTAGAAAACCTTGATAGACCACTGACAAGGGTTGTCTGAGGTCAGGTGACCTCTAGATACCATCGATGAGGGTTGTACGACCTAGGAAAGGGCTGCCTAAGATCGCACAACCTCGATAAGGGTGGCTTGGTCACACAGCCCAAATTGGGTCGTCATGACTCATGGGGGGTTGTGCGACCTCGGTGAGGGCCACCTAAGGTTACGCAATCTTAGGCGGCCCTCGCTGAGGTCCCACAACCTAGATCTAGGTTGTCACAACTCGCCGAGGTTGGCGATTGGCTAGTGACGATCATCAGGGTAGCCATGACTATGCCAACCTCTCTCTAGCCCATTGCTAGTCCCTCGTAAGCACACTCAACCTAGTCGGTCAACTCAATGGAGAAGAAGATGAACAATAATATCACAAGGGCAAAAATGAAAAAACAAAAATTGAGTGAGGATGATTTTGGAACAAAATTTTTTGTACTAAACTTTAACCTTTGCATGTGGAGAAAGCTGAGGCTACCTTGGGCTTTTAGCCTTTTCAAGGCGAACTTTTCCTAAAAGTGGGTTCTAAATTTTTTATCAAATATCCAATATTTGGTCCAAAGATTTTTGGAGGTCTAAAGTGGCTTCCCAAAACCTTTTCCAAACGTAGATTGCCTTCATTGTAAGAGTCCAAATGTCAAAACTAATTTCCTCTATTGTTTTAACAAAAAAAAAAGTCACATTAATGGCTTTTTTGACAGCTAACATGATAGAGGACAAATTTGCTACATATTTTTTTGGGGGCCTTCTTGTTTGTTTAAAAGTGTTGCCAAAAGACCTTGAAGTCTTAAAGGCTCTTGACTAAAATGTTAATGACATTTGGTAAACATTTTTAAGAGCTTTAATGAAATGAAATTGCATGTCCAATGACTTTTAAGGACTTTGGCTCAAAACAATTCCGGAGCTACTTTAAGCATTTCCAGAATGTATATGCATTTATTTTCCATTTAAATTTGCCCTCGCCAAACTATTGTAATTTTGGAAACGTCTTTGCCTTACGTGAAGTCATCAATGAGGATTCAGGTGGCCGGTGAGGCTAGACGTGGCTGCGGGCTGGTTGGCTACCGAGTCCTTCATCAATTTTGGTTTTTTTCTTTTTAAAAGTATTTTACAAAGTGTGATTTGTCTAAATACCATTTAAATTAAAGTTTTTTCTCAGTACACTTTTAAATTGTAATTAATCAGATATTATTTGTATTTCAGAAAATTAAATATCTTTGTATTTTCCCAGAAATTTCTCCAAAAGCCAAAGCAAATGCATTCTACTTGCATCCTGAGTTTTGCCAATGCAAATAAAGTAACACCCTACCATTACCATTTATTGACGAACTCATAATTTTTTCATTCCAAGCTATGGTTACGCCAAACCAATTCAAAACCCTACTCTTGGCATTTTATCTCCTCCACCATCCTCTCTCCCACCCGACCATCCCTTGGCGGTCGTTCCCTGCAAAACTTGCTGCCTTGCTGAGCTTGGACCTAAGGCCGACAATGGTCGTGGCCTTGGATTTGGTCGGGTGACTATGATCTCTATCACAAAGCTTGGTGGCGATGGCCATAGGGGCGGCGAGGAGTGGAGAGAGTGCGTGCTCTTGTGGCGGCCCGGCTGGTCTTGGGTGAGAAGGAGGGTGATGGGAGATTGAGCAGGGGAATGGATGAAGGGTTTGAGGGTTTTAATGAATCATTCTGGTTTGAAAGAAGTGCGAAACTCATTTTTGCTTTTAAGAAGTCACGTTTCAACCGTGGAACTTCCTTCAAACTAGCATCAATCGCTATCTACATAGGTTCCGTCATTTTGAGGTGCTAGATTTAGTGAATAGTGCCATATTTGCTAACGTACAAACTTTAATATTGACATTTGTGAAGTACACCTGTCAAAATGGGTGCATAACCCATTTATGATCCATTTAAATATTAAATGGGTCATAAATGTGTTATACTAAAAGAAAACTTGACTCATTTAAAGAAAGCCTGACCCATTTACGACCCATTTAAAGAAAACCTGACCCATTTATGACCCATTTAACATTTAAATGGGTCATAAATGGGTTATGCTTTCATTTTGACAGATGTACTTATAATGTGTTTAAAATTAAAAAGATTAAAATACATGGGTCATTAATGGATCAAAGTTTAAATCTACTCAGAACCCAACTATTTCTCGGTCCTTAGAAATGGCTCATTTCCTCTTCGCTCTCAAATCAAAATGAAAAAACATTTCTCATCGCACGATAGTGCGTTGTCTCACTCTCACCGTTTGTACAACAACTCGTCCTCTAGCTTGCACGGCGGCGCTGTCGCACGTGGTCGCCACCATCGTCGGATGGTGGCTTGATTGGCCGTCAAAACCCAGGTGAGTCTTGTTGTCCCATATGTATGTATGATTTTGAAAAAATAAAAATAATTTAAAATATTTAAAATAAAAATTATTAATAATTCGATTTAAAAAAAACCCGAATAAGTTTAAAATCTTTAAAAAAATATTATAAGAATAATTTTTTCTAAGTTTAATTAGATATGGAAGTGTTTTAACAATATGGGTCAGGTCGGGTATGGGTTGGGTATGGATCAAGTTGGGTATGTGTCAAAAATTTTAAACTATGCTTAAATGAGTCATAAACGGGTTAATGGGTCAATTTGGGTCGGACCATTTATGACCCGACCCAAACCTGACCCGATCCACCCATTTAACAAGTCTACTATGAAGGTTTAATCGTGATCAACTAAAAATTACAATGCAATTCACAATGTTAGGTGCAATATTGGCATTTTAGCTCACAGTGAATCTTTCTAAAATTACATAGTAATCTCAAATTATTTCGACTTCTTCTTTAAAGTGAATTTGAGTTGACAAACATCATTTTCCAAAGATAAACCAAAAGATAATTGACAATGGCCTTATGCGCTTCACGTCATTTTAGTGTGCAATAAACTTACTGATTGCTTTTGGCCAAAAACCAAAAGACTCGGTCCTCTAAACTTAGAAGACTTAACGGTTTATTTGGAGTGGCTTTTTTTTTTTTTTTTTCAAAATTTACAACGTGTACGCTCTTGACTTTTTTAATAAAAAAATGACCGAAACATTTCAAAATGCTCTCTTTAAGAAAAAAAAATCGGTCCAAGCGCACTTTCAAATTAGAAAGTTGTTTTTTGGGCTTTTTTATAGCGAAAACAAACGCAAAATTTAATCCTACCTACTTGGGAGGTGGCTAGAGCAATGCTAGGCTTACTAAGATTGGTTAATAAAATTGACTTAGCAAGTGATGTGTTAGACTTGACTCTTTAAATAAGTGGGTGACCAAGAGCCAAGTAGAGTCTGGTGCACCACTTTTATACCAATTTTTTTAACCAATTTTGCAAATCATACTCAGTATGCCCCTCATTTCTATTTTTGGTAAAGTCAATGAGTTGGTGATGTGGCTGAACTTGAACCCTTGACTCTACGTGATGTGATTGGAGCTGTAATTGCATATCAATAGTAGGGCTATTTCTACCTATATGATTAAATTCATCATTTTCACAAAAGAGACAAAATTACCCTCTATAATTTTTACATTTGCATAGTTTTCTTTAACCTATTTATTTTCTCAGTATGGATTTCCTTCGACTTTGAACTTTGTATTGTTTAAAATATAATATTAGCCACGTCTTCATAATTTGCTATCTAGTTAGTCTTAATAAAACTAAAAAGATGAGTGATTCCGAGTTCTTTACAAGTTCTGTCTGAAATCAGGAACCTACATTCGAGTTTAAGTTTCTCATTTTTTGGAACTTGAAATCTACCCGTCGAAATGTGGAAGGGTTGATTCTAAGCTCTAAAGGTTCCTTTAAAAAGAAAAATCTTTAGTTAAACAAAACGAAAATAAATGCAACCATAAAAATAAATAGTGATTTTATTATTGATTTTCTAAAAACGAGTGTCTATATGCACCAATCGAATAGTATTAAATTTTGTGTACAGTTTTCAATGCATCGATTGTTCTTGTATTATATAGAAACATTATCTTAAAAAAAAGCAATTGCCCGAACATAATTATATCAAATAAGCAATTAGAGTTTCCATCAGTCTCATGGTTTACAAAAATAAAATTCCCAGACATAAATTAGAAGTTAAGGTTAGTGGTTCCATATTATACACTCATCATTAAATGTCATGGAATGCCTTAGGATTGTGTGAAAACATAGACTAAGAAAAGCACAAAAATTTATTCTAGGTTTTAGGTTACATGTTCCAAATTCTACCAACCTACAACCTAGAACCTACCCATCGAAACAGGTTTCCCAAATTTTGGAATCTAAAACTTACCTTACATATATTAGGACTTGGAACTTATAGGATCCCATTGGTGCGGTTTTGAATTTCTAGGTTTTACCCTGAAATCATGCTCACCCCTAAATAAAACTAATGTTTTCTTCATTTACTGAATTGTTGATTTTTTCTACCATTGATGAGACGATTAGCATGCAAAAAGTTATAGGAGATCAAACCATATACTAAATACCTTGATATTTTTTATCCTTCTTTCTGGACAAGTCACCTTGATATGCTTTGTTATTATTTATTATTATTATTATTATTATTATTATTATTATTATTATTATTATTATTATTATATATACACACTCCATGAATATAGTTAATTTTTGTCAATTCAAAATGAATGAAATATAACTATCATTATAATTTTTTTCTTATATCATATAAAGCTTTGATTTAATTATATTTTAAAATTTAAAATTTTGCATTAGGAATGTAATTATGATTTTATTGCCAAATCTTATAAGATTTTTTTTTTTTTCATTCAATCATGGCATTACGTATGATAACTCATAAGAAAAATTTCAGTGTAACGGATAAAAATTAATAAAAATAAATTGTATTATGAAAAAATTTATGTTACAATTCTTGTAGAGTCCACTTGACAATTAAATTATGAGAAAAGTATTAAAAAATTCATAAATTTATTGCAGTTGTGCCATTTTAGTCCTAAACCTTTTAATTGTGCCAATTTAGTCATAAACCTTTTGACTTGGTGCCAATTTAGTCATAAACCTTTCAATGATACCAATTTAATCCTAAACATTTTAAATTAATGTCAATTCAGTTTTAAACCTTTTGATTTGGTGCTAATTTAATCCTTCTAACTAATCTTGCTTGGATTTTGCTAATGTAGATGCTGGGTGCCTGACATGACAATGCTAAAGTTGATGTGGATAATTTTAAATAATTTTTTATTTTTTATTTTTTATTATTTTTTCTCTCCCCCCTCTTTCTTCTTTATTTGGCCAATAGCCGATGGGCAAGTAATGGCTGTCCTCACTGGATCTGGATTGGGAGAGGCCAGAGCCCTCACTAGGGTTGCCCTAGCCCAAGCGAGGGTTGGCCTCACCTAGGCCAAATCCGACAAGGCCAACCCTTGCCGAGGCTTGGCCTATCCTTGGTCGGGCCGGTCGGCCATCACTAGTAGGCCAATCGCCTAGCCAAACGAAGAAGAAAGAGTGGGGAGAGAAAAAAAAAATAGAAAATAATAAAAACGAAAATTTATCAAAATATTATTAAAAATTGTCAACATCAGTGCCGACAGTGCCATATTAGTTGTCTGGCATCTATGTCAGTAAAATTTAGCCAAAATTAGCTAGAAGAACTGAATTGACATTAAGTCAAAAATTTTATGATTAAATTGACATTAATTGAAAATGTTTATGACCAAATTGATACCATTAAAAGGTTTATGACTAAATTAGCACCAAGTCAAAATGTTTAGGATTAAATTGGTACAATTAAAAGGTTTATAACTAAATTGGCATCAATGTAAGAGGTTTAGGACTAGAACTTTTCCCCTAAAATTATAAATTTGCTCAACAAATCACAAAAGGGCTTATTTTCTTGGAAATTTGTTTCTTCGACAAAGCTAATACATGTAGAGGTAAAATTTAATATATATATATATATTGTGTGTGCGCGTGCGTGCGTGCGTGTGTATTTCCTTTAATATGCATAGTAAGACTCACTTAAAAATTATAAACACATGATATATGTTAATGGAAAATACCAGCATAACAATACCGTTCTGCTAATGAAATGACCAACATTCTCCACCTTCACCTTTTAAATTGGTTACGGGAAACTTGAATAGCAAGTTTCTTTTTAAAAGAGAAAAATAATAAATTGAACCTCAAAAATTTTCATGGCAAAATAATTTGTCTTAAAATGAGCTTTCTGTTGTTTTTTTTCCTAATAATTTTCAGTTTTTTTATTTTTTAATAATTTGTTTGAAGCACATCAATAGAAAAGGAATTCAGCAATTAAGTTTACTAGGAACAACCTTGAACCAACTAGAACTGACATTTTTTGCCATGACCTATTTACACAATAAAAGCTAGGTGTGTTCATGTCAAGCTTAAATGGCTTTGTGTTATAAATGGGTTAATTGATTTATACACGAATTATAGTGGATCACATTACGCATTATTCGAATCTTTGTAATCTTAGTGGACGATATTTATGATTCAAATGGAATATTATTGACATGAAAGAATTATAGTAATTCCCAAAGAGGGTACTTGGACTAGTGCCTATCCTCGTCCTTTTATCCGTAAAAAGGAAATCAAACAAGCAACATTTCAAGCATACTGTTTTTCTTTTGATATAGTATGCATATCTTTTCAAATTTACTTGAGATTCTATGCCAATTGTTCCAATTATGTAAAGTCTAATAAAGAAAAAGAAAAAGAATGGAAAGTCAAAGTTTGGCTTGTATTTCAATTTGTCACGTGAAAAAGAGATTGCCAAGATGAATAAACGGGAATCACAGGAAAGGGAACCCAGCAATAAATACTGTTAAAGCTGCTCTTTTGTATTACTCATTTGTTTTTTTAATCAAATTATTGCCTTAAGTTTGATTAACCTTTCAAGGTGATTGGCCATTCACCTATAGGGGAACTTGTTGCTAATATGTGACCGTCATTTTAAAACATAGCAGCCACTGTTTTGCTAGCGGCACTCATTCTTAATTATGATAATTAGAACCAACATAAAGTTCAAAAGATAAATAAATGATTGAATTTATGGTCCACCAATTTAAATTTTATTTAGGTAATTAAGGGCAAATTTATCTCCCTAGTATAGAGGAGTGGATGTAATCGTATAAACTTCCCAATAAATTGTTGTAAGTAAATCTATCCAAAAAAAAAGTTACTAAAACAAAGAAGAAGACCGTAGCTGCTATCCACGGCAAGAATTGTTTCGATGAAATCCATTCACAATACTTGCTCATTCCTTGACAACAGAATTTTACAAGAATGTAACTAAATCGAAAAATGCCCTAAAAGCTACATATTAACAGAAAAATTACCGCAACATGAACGAAAACCAAGAACCCTAACGAAGAAACTAAGGTAAGAGACACTAAACAGATAACCGACGGCTAAAATCGTTCTGGTGATTCTCTGGATTTGCTCTATGCAGTCAAATATACCAGCCATGGGCACACATGAGCTGGACCATCTCTTTGCCTATCGAGTCCGTCGACTGCACCTCGGGGTCCTTCGCAACGGCTCGGACCAGCTCTTTTGTCGCCAAGCACTTCTCTTCTGCATACAGCTTCTCTTGAATTTTCGGCGATTCGAGCAGAACTTGAAGCTCTCGCTTGCTGCGCCACTTCTCCTCGTTTTTCTGCAATTTGATGCGAATTATACAGATTACAAGAGTAGGAAAAACATTATTGTTAACGTTGAACTTGGCTTTTCGAAAAGTGAGACCAAAAAGACGTGGGTAGCATAAGAACCGCTTTTGGATATATCCGAACAAAAAGTGCTATCTGTCCTTGTTCAGGAAGGATAAATTAAGCCATACAACAAAAAATGTATCACCTGAATTGACTTGTTGAGCTCAAGAATTCCAACTTGGGCCTGCAAGTATTTCACATACTTGTACGCGGCTTGCAGCATCTCGGCTGTATTCATCTTTCGGCCTCCCGGGACAAGCTTCCCAAGCTCGAGGGTCTTCTCGGTTATTTTCCTCCTCCTCTGCCGTGCCGCTAAGCTCTGCGTGGACAAGGTCGCCCCGCCCTGCACTTGGCTTCTTTGTGCCAATCTCTCCACCTCCAAAGGAACCGCACTGCTGCTGCTGGAAATGCGGCTCTGGCTGAGCGGGCAGCATGAGCTGTGGCGGCGAGAGCTCTACCAGTGGCAGCTCGCTTGCTACATACCCATCGAGGAGCCCGGCACTCAAGTCTGGGTAATTGAGGGGTTCCTGCTTCTGGCGTTTCAGGTACGGGCAGTACTCAAGCTCGTCAAAAGGGAAGATGTCGGGCGAGATGGAGATGAGGTTGTCGGGTGAGGAGGAGAAGTAAGGGACGAGGTAGTCGGGGCACGAGCAGTCCCCCGAGCAGTAATCAAGCAAGGGGTCGATGCAGGAGTCGGAGAAAGCCGAGCAGTTGTCACCACTCCCGCAGAGCCCCAGCAGCTCGTAGGGGTCGAGCAGCGGTGGGAGGCCGGCTGCAGGATCGAGGCGGTGGTGATGCTGGAGAGAGCTCACGTTGGAGCAGAAGCTCATGGCCATGTTGAAAAGAACCTAACCACAGAAAGACACGGAAGTTTTCACTTTGCTCGAGCGACACCAAGCTTGAAGTTGCACTGGAACTTCCCGTCAGTTAAGAATCAAGATAAAGAAGAAGAAGGTAAGAGAGAGAGAGAGAGAGAGAGAGAGAGAGAGAGAGGAGGGAGGGAGGGAGGGAGAGATACCTGAGGAGATTCTGTCTTTGCCATATCCACGAGGTTGTTGTCTCCTGCTTGTTGAATCGAAGTAGACCGAAGACTGTAGTCGCCAACAAACGTTGTCATCTGTCAAACTGTAACTTCTCTCTGCTTCAAGCGTCGGTAGTTATCATGCCAGAGAGAGAGAGAGAGAGAGAGAGGCAGTTGAGATAATTTAGGAGGAAAAAGAGGTGATTTTAGTTGGATTAAAGGGGGAGTAACCACCGCAGCTTTAAAAGCGGGAACCTTTTCTTTAGGGGTTATTTTATTTTATTTTATTAATTTACTTCAATAACCGTCGCCCACCATTTATTTATTTCGTCCTCGTCTTCGTTTTTTCTTCTTTTTTTAAAAAAAATTATTTTCATTTGATTAATTTTTTTTCTTTTGGATTAATTCGCCGTACCCATTAAAAATATGCAGATTTTAGTGAGAAGTAGTTCGATTTTTCTTCAATGCAATGTTCGGTAAATGAATGTTGGAAAAAATGAGGAAAAAAAACCAGATGGTCCGACATGGGGTAAAGTTTGATGGGAAAAGAAATTTGTTCTTGCAATATCATTTAGGACGTCATCTTGGATCTAAGGGCGCTGCTAGGCTAGCGATAATTGTTGTCCTTGAGAATAATGTAGAACGTCCGGCCACATATCTTGTAGCGTGAGGGACACTCGGGAGTTCACATATGGTCCTTTTTGTCTTATTTCGGCCAATTTTTCGTGCTTAATGTGGCATAATCAGAATGGCTTATTTCATTTTAAAAAATACGTGCAGATCCCTCCAACTAGTGAGTAATTCGTTAATTGTGACATTTTTGAGATAATATTCAATATGTAAAATTTTCCAAAAACACAAAAACCATGTGATCTATTGGACTACTACTACATGAAATTCCTTGGAGTTCGGTTTGTGGTTGGAAAAATGGACGTGCTTGCATTTATGCGAATTGCAGAATTTTATGTATAAAAATATCTGAAAAAAAAACTAGTTTTTGGAGATTTAAAAAAAGAAAAAAATGAAAATATCACATACAATTTGCTTACACCAATCTCTTCTTAACAAGTTTGTAGATAGGCTTTAAGGGTGTATAACAATTAAAAGAATTTCTCAGAGAGAGAGAACACTACTCAAGGAAAAGGTTTATAGCACCAAAAACGAGCAAAGAAAATGATAGTGTATTTCAATCCTTTTTTGTCAAATAATGAAATTTAAATTAATCTAAGGTAGTGAATTTGTATTTTCATCTTAATCCTAGTGCATGAATGGGAATTTCACGATTTGTTACAATGCTTTCGAGAGTGCATTTTGGGTTGATGTTGGTTTTTCTAATTCAATATTTAGTTGAGAGAAAATTAAGGATCCGAAAAACAGTTTCCTATTCAGATAACTCAACTTGGGTTAATTAGAATGGAAAAAAGACTATGCAGATTAATAAAAAAATTTAAATGGAAAATTAACTTATATGTTCGTAATATTGTGAGAAAAAAGAATATGTACATGCCTTTGGAAGTTGGCTTTTGTTTAGTTTAGTTTTCTTTCCAATACAATTACAATGTATATTAAAAGAAATTGAACAAATTAAAAAAAGCAAAGAAAAGAAATTTAAACAACTCAACACGGGTCAATTACAGACGAAAAAAAACATGTGTCAATTTGAATGGAGAAAAAGAGTTTTTTGCAACATCATTTGTGACTTATCTCCTGATTTTGTTTTAAACTTTACTCGTTACTTCAATCGTTACTTCGATAATGACACTTCAATTATCCCAAGGAACTTGATTTTCAATATCATCTAATCCCAAAATATTACAAAAACAGGATTTATTATTTTCATCTTAACATTTTTTTCAAACTTTACAAGACTTTGGAGGGCATATTTTGGGTAAATTTATATTGTTTTTTCATCTGTTGTTTAGTTATATCACACACGGACTTTTTTGAATGAGTAAAAGGAGTGCAAAGTTATTAATAAACTTTGCCTTCTTGTAGTGCATAAAATTTTCCTTTTGACTTACCCCCAAGCAATAAATTTTTGTTCGATATTGCAATAAATGTCAGGCAAATTCATTTTTATTAATAACTTAAGACAGGTCAATTAGAACGGAAAAAATTGGTTTGTACAATATCATTTATAGATATCTCATATCCACTGGCATGTCCTCAAATCTGCTTCCCATCCCAATCTACTTTGTTTTCCAATATTGAAATTTATACAAATCTAAGGCAATTGTGTTTGCATTTTCATCTTACCAAAGAGTTATACAAACTGGAAATTCTTCAATTTGAGGCATATTTATAGTAATTATACTATAAAGAAACATCTACGTTGGTTTAAAAGCAGTATGTCTATGGTTGATTTGATTTTGATTTTTTTTTTGTTCAAGGCTTAGTCAAGCGAATATTTCCGAAATACATCTGCGGAATATTTAGGCATGCTTTTAACCCCCTAGTTTGCACTTTTCTCGTGCAATTAACTTCCATCTACTTTAAATCTTTTATTTTTTCATATTCATGTTTTGTTTATTTTTCTACATGCAACAATTTAATTTTCATAGTGCTCAGATTCACTCGAAAAAAAAGGCAAAAATAAAAGATTGTCCACACTTATAGAGCGTGATGGTCTTGCACGAGCCTAGTGAGCTCCGTGAATTCCACAAATGTAAAATGTATGATTAACTAATTTTCCAAACATGTGATTAAATTGCACCAACTCCCATGCATAAGGACTATATATATGTATATTATATTCCAATATTCATGACAATATGCGGGAAATACTTGCTTAATTCTCATTTAATTATAGACTCTCTATATTCATGAGGATCCACAATTGAATAAGCGTTAGATGATGAAATTATAACAAGTAATCAAAATTAATAACAAAATCGGTCTGTCATTAATCAAAATGGAGTTTGTCTTCATGCCCAATACAAGTTCTAATTTTCCCATGATTCTTCTCCTCCAAACCCACTTAATTCGCCTGAGAAAACATCCGATAAGTAGCAAATCCTATCCGAACAATGATCTAAATAATCGACTAAAAGAGAATGATTAATGACGTAATAAACGACTTAGGGTTTTTGACTTGGTCTCCACTTGACATGGGGAGATAGTGCGGCCGGGATTTTAGAGATAAGTGAGATTCGGTCAAATCGTTTACGTAGCGAGTTTCTCTAAACTTGCTGTTCACGGTGGACTGACGACGTTTCACGACACAAACAGAAAACGTTTTTCGTGTCTTCTCAACTATAAATTGAATTAAAAAAATTCTACATCAACCCAAAAAACACTCTCCAAACTTCAAGAAATTCCTATCCATGTACACGGGTAAGATGAAATGCAAATCGGTTACCTTAGATTAATTTAAATTTCAATATGTAAAAGAAGGCTTGCATTAGCGAAAAAAAATAAAAAAAAAAAAATAGATATAAGATGGAGTCATTGCCAAAAAAAGAATTTGCCTTTCCATTAAAATTCACCCATCTTTGACCTACTTGATAATTTCTAATTTTATCAACATCATTTTAACTAACATTATAATCAAAGAAGAATCGGACTACTTCTCACTAGACACCACATTCTTTTGACAAGTTTGGCGAATCAATTCAAAGAAAAACTTCAAAAAATTAAAAATTAATCAAATGAAAAAGATAATGAAGACAAGAAAGACCAACAAGCTGCTTAATGAATCAAACGTGGTAATAGGTCGAGAACTTAATTAAGCGCAACGTACAAAGAAGAATACTTGACAATTTTGTATGGAAGATTTTTTGAAGAATGAGGAAGACGCAGCGTCGTTTATGGAAAAACCCTAAAAAATTTGCCCCAGCCATGTTGGTTACGCCGCCCCTGGATCTAACTAAAATCACCTCTTTTACCTCCTAAATTATCTCAACTGCCTCCATTTCGTCTTTATCTTCATTCTTAGCAGGCGAATAGTCAAGTGAAACTTCAAGCTTGGTGCGCTCCAGCGAGTGAAGACTTCCACGTCTTCTGTCGTCAGGTTCTTTTCAACATGGCTATGAGCTTCTGCTCCCGTCTGAGCTCCCTCCGGCATCACCTCAATCCCATTGCCGGCCTCCCGCCGCTGCTCGATTCTTCTGAGCTGCTGCGGCTCTGCAGCAACAACTGCTCCGCTTTCTCCAACTCCTGCGTCCACCCGTTGCTCCACTCCTGCTCTGGCGACTGCTCGAGATCGAGTTATTGGACTTTTTCTTGTTCTAATTTTATCAACATTCTTTTAACTTGACGTCGCGTTGAATAAAAAATGAACTGCTTCTCACTAAACATCGCATTCTTTTCATAGATTTGGCGAATTCATTCAAAGGAAAACTTTAAACAAAAGATTACTTCAATGGAAAGGAAACAAGGAAAAGAAAGTGCGACAAGCTGGTTAAGGGATTGAATGTGGTAATTAGGCCAAGAATTTAATCACATACAAGGAAGAATACTCAACAAAGTTGTATGGATTCATGGAAGGTTTTCAAGAATGAAAAAAAAATGTAATGAACAATGATGCCTAATTTTGGTTTATTGCGTCAGAGAGTCCTATAATTTTCCTAGTCTGAAACTTTAGGTTTCCTGTCTTATCCGGACATAAAAAAGATAAGAAAGAGAAAGATATTCAAACATGGGTGGGACCTAATTAAGCAAATTTATCTTTATTTTTTTTCTTTATTGTCAAATAAATTTACCTCGAGGAACAAATGGAAAAGTAGAACTGGTCAATCAATATATTATATATAAATAAATATATATTTGTATGGTATTGAATAAAATAATATTCTTGATAATTGGATAATAGTGATACATGACATAATATGTCAATCAATATATTATATATATTTGTATGGTATTGAATTGAATAGAATGAGATTTTTGACAATTGGGGAGTGATGAATGGAAAGTGACACGTGTCATTTTTATCATATGGTGTATTCGGTTCCTAAATCACTTTGCACATTTGACCGAAAAAAAGAAAATATAATCATTCTTGCACAGAGCAATACCAGAGAGAAGAGAGGAGTTGGGCCTAGGCCGTTTGGGCCTAGGGCCATTGGGCCATAAGAAGATATATGGGTGAAACTATCAATTTAGATGAAGAATAAGCGTGGGTACGAGGGCATTAACATGATAAATTAATATATAATAAAAAAAAAGTATAGACTTTTCATTGAGGCAAAAACACAAGAAAAAGTCTTATTGGTTGGAATAATTATAATGAATAGTCTTGTAGATGTGCTTTACAAAGTTTCCCTTCTTTCCAAAGAACCTAAAGCTAATAATCGTACCTTTTTGCACCTAAAATCAAATAATTTAAAGCTTGTTTAAATTATAGGATAGTAAGGTGAAATCAAATTTTCCAATTTATAATGATAATCACTAATAAAAATGTGAATCTGCTCGGTCCCTTGGCATTCATGAGGTGATTTTTTGAAAGTGATTATAAGGTTTTAATTTATACTATTTTCCAACAAGGTATTTACCATTGGAGTATTTATTCTTTCGTCTCATACGGAGTTTGTCGTGTACAGATACCTCAAAATAACATGGCTCACGAGTTCCCAAAATGGGCACATCATCGTGTAGGAACTTTTTTTCCTTTTCTTTTAACAATCTTTCATCTAGAGTAAAAAATATAGTATTAGTCGAGTCTTCTTTGCTTAATAATGCTAATTACGGGCTCTTCTTTGTAATATTCTGATTACTATGTTGGAATGGAATGTTTCCTTTAGCAAAAAAGAAAGAAAAAAGAAAGAAAGAGAAAGAAGATATGCAAATCTCTATGAACCCTAATTAATCAAATATATCTTAAGTCAAGCATACGGAAAAATAGAAAGTCAGTTATACACGAGGATGCTCAAGAGGAGGAGGTATTTCGTGATGGATACCCAAAGTGATATGGATGTAATTGATCAATTAAAAGTGAGATGCATGCACAAATGAAATTGAGTAGAATGAGATTCATAATATGTGAGTAATGATGATCTATCATTTCACACTGTCTCATTAAATTTAACTGGTGTATCTAGCGTGAAGATATTTATTCTCACTCAAGAGCTAGCTACACGAGAAAGAAAGGAGAGAGAGAGGAGAAGATGAAAGGTGCTAGGCCTGAAAAGCGCCATAAGAAGATAAATGCCCAACTATTGATTTTGACATTGATAAAGCTATCCATATTTAAGAGGCTGATACTTCTGAAAAAAAAAGAAAAAGAAAAACAAGAGGCCATATATGTGATATCTCCCATCAATCCTCAAGCCCGATTTACGATGAGTCAGTTTATTTCATAAAAATAAATTATTTAGTTTTTTTTTTTTTGTAATATTGATTGCTTATATTATTCGAAATAATTAATGAATAAAATATTATCATTATCAATAATAATTTATATCTTAATTTTGTTCTAAAATTAACCACTTGTATTATTTGAAAAATGGACGTGCTTGGATTGATACATATTGCAGGATTTTAGAGTGTGTTTTTATATTGTATTAGAAATTTCTGAAAAAGATACTAGTTTTGGAGATTTTAAATAAATAGTTGAAAAAAATGAAAATATCACTTATAATTTTTTTACACAAATCTCTACATAAAAAGTTTGTAGATAGGCTTTAAGGGGAAAACGACATTTAAATTAATCTAATGTAGTGAATTTGCATTTTGATCTTACTCAAAGTACATGAATGGGAATTTCTCGAAATGTAATTGTAACAAAAAGAATTTTACATGGTTTGGGAGAGTGCATTTTGGGTTGATGTCAGTATTTTCTAATTCAATATCTATAGCTGAGAGAAAATTAAGGACACGGGAAACAGTTTTCAATTCACATAAGTCAACATGGGTTAATTAGAACCGGAAAAAAAAAACTATGCAGATCAATAACAATATTTAAATTAATTTAGAGTGTGGAAAATTAACTTCTATTTTTGTGAATTTGTGAGGAAATGAAATATGTACATGCCTTGGGAAGTTGGCTTTTTTTTTTTATAGTTTAGTTTTGTTTTCAATGCAATGTATAGTTAAAAGAAGTTGAACAAATTAAAAAATAATCAAACAACTCACCATGGGTCAATCTGAATGGAGAAAAACTGTTTTTTTTGCAATATCATTAATGACTTATCTCATGGTTATTTGCATATTTTAACCTTTACTTGCTACGTCAATCTTTTCTTCAATAAAGAAACTTTAATTATTCCAACGAACTTGATTTTCAATTTTATCTAATCCCAAAAATTACGAAAAGAGGATTTCTTATTTTCACTTTAACATTTTTTTTAACTTTACAAGATTTTGGAGGTATATTTTGGGTAAATTTATATTATTTTTTCAATCATTGTTTTATACACGGACTTTTTTGAATGAGTAAAAGGAGTACAAAGTTATTAATAAACTTTGCATTAGTGTAGTGCATAAAATTTTCCTTTTCGCCTTACCTCAAAGCAATACCATTTACGACTGTATCTCAAATCCATTGGCATGTTTTAAAATCTGCTTTTTCCATCCCAGTCTATTTTTGATTTTCCAATATTAAAATTAAAACAAATCTAGGGCAATTCAGTTCGCATTTCATCTTACCAAAAGAGTTATATAAATAGGAAAATCTTCAAATTTGGGGCATTTTGTAGTAATTATATTATAAAGAAATATCTGCATGGGTTTTAAAAAAAGTTCGTCTACGGTTGATTTGATTTTGATTTTTTTTTGTTTTGTTTTTTGGTTCAAGGCTAAGTCAAGCGAATATTTCAGAAATCTGCAGAATCTTTAGACATGCTTTTAATCCCTAGTTTGTGCTTTTCACGTGCAATTAACTTTCATCTACTTTATATTTTTTTTCCATATTCATGTCCATCTTTTATTTTTATATGAGAAACGATATTTAATTTTTATGGTACTCGGATTCACTAAAAAAAAAAGAAATAAAATATTGTCCACACGTGTAGAGCGTGCGTATTTTCTCACACAAGCCTAGTGAGCTCTGTAAAATGTGAATTCCACAAATGTAAAATGTACAATTAATTAATTTCCTAAACATGTGATTAAATTCCACCAACTCCCGTGCATAAGGACTATATATAAATGTGTATATATATAATTTACATTTCAATATTCATAATAATATTCGGAATACACATTTTAATTCTCATTCAAAAGTATAGACTCTACATTCACAAGGATGCGCAATTAAACAAGCGTTATATAATGAGCTTATCACATGTAATCAAAATCAAAAAGAAAATCGGTCTACATTAATCAAAAGGGGAGTTTGTCTCCAAGCCCAAACTACAAAGTTCTAAAATTTCCAATCGAACTTCTCCTCCCCACCCACTTAATCGCCTGAGAAAATATACGATAAGTCGCAAATCCTATCCGAACATTGACGTAAATAATCAACGAGAAGAGAATGATTAATGACTTTATAAAAGACTTAGGTTTTTGACCGGGTCCCCACCTGACATGGGGAGATAGTGCTGCCGGGAGTTCAGGGATAAATGAGACTCGGTCAAATTGTTTATGTAGCAAGTTTCTCTTTACTCGCTGTTCACGGTGTACCGACGACGTTTCACGACGCCTTTTTTCTCTTGACTCTGAAAAAAGAAAACATTTTTCTTGTCCTTAATTTTCTCTCAACTCAATATTGAATTAAAAAAAATCGACATCAACCCAAAATACATTCTCCAAAGTTCAAGAAATTCCTATTCATGTACACGGGTAAGATGAAAAGCAAATTGGCTACCTTAGATTAATTTAAATTTCAATATGTAAAAGAAGGCTTGAAATAGCGAGAATATTTATAAATTAGATATAAGATAAAGTCATAAATTTCTGATCGTTTCCAAATTATTTTGACTGACGTCGCATCGAAGAAAAATTGAACTACTTCTCTCTAAACACCACATTCCTTAGACCAATTCCGCGGAGCAATTCAAAGAAAAACTTCAAAAAAATAAAAATTAATCAAATGAAAAAGATGACAAAGACAAGAAAGACCAACAAGCTGCTTAATGAATCAAACGTAGTAATAGGCCAAGAGCTTAATTAAGCACACCTTACAAAGAAGAATACTCAACAATTTTGTATAGAAGGCTTTTTAAGAATGAGGAAGACGCAGCCATCGTTTATCGAAAAACCCTAAAAAATCTGCCCCAGCTATGTTGGTTAATCCCCCCTGGATCTAACTAAAATATCCTCTTTATTCCTCCTAAATTATCTCAACTGCCTCCCCTTCATCTTTATCTTCATTCTTACTGACGAATAGTAGTGCAACTTCAAGCTCGGTGCGCACCAGCAAGTGAAAACTTCCATGTCTTCTGTCGTCAGGTTCTTTTCAACGTGGCTGTGAGCTTCAGCTCCAAGCTGAGCTCCCTCCAGCATCACCTCAATCCCATCGTCGGCCTATCACCGCAGCTCAATCCCCTCGAGGTGCTGCGGCTCTGCATGCGTCTACCCGTTGCTCCACTGCTGCTCCGGCAACTGCTCAATTTCGAGTTATTTGACTTTTTATCTAGTTTTATCAACATTCTTTTAACTTGACATTGCGTTGAGGTAAAAAACGAACTGCTTCTCACTAAACAATGCATTCTTTTAATAGATTCAGCAGATTAATTCAAAGAAAAACTTTAAAGAAAACAAGAAAGAGCAACAACCTGCTTAATGTGGTCCTCATTTGTCTAGAATAGGTCCTTCGCACCGAGGCACCAATTCCATATATAGTTGATTACGAGAAACCGGCTTCCCACCCAACCCAATCTGTCCGATTACTGTATGGTCGTATCCCGGCGGTGGTATGTGTATTTCGTAATGCCGTACCAGATTCTACTGACCACTTATTTTTTGGATGTCATGTCTCCATTGTTCTAGCGAGCTTTTGGGCGGCTAGATGTAATCTTGTCTGGGTCAACTCCACGTGGCTTGACAACCTTAGACGGGCCTCAGATCTCTGCTCAGGTATCGGTTTTTATAAGGAGACAATTCGTTTTTCATTTGGAGCACTATGCTACTTAATCTGGAAGACCAGAAACAATATGGTGTTTCATGGCCAACCACTTCCCATTCCCTTGATGAAGCAACACCTCATTAGGGCCGTCAAGGATAGAGCGTCCACTTTCATACATGTTGATGACAACCCAAGGAACAGAAGACTCCAACGGTGCTGGGGTATTGACCCCTCTATTTTTGTGAGGGAACTAGAGGCCCCCGGGCTAAGTTTGTAGGCTGCTACTTGTTGCATCTAGCTGGTTCTATTTTGTGTTGTAACCTTAGGCCTAGCCGGGGTCCTTTTGTTGTAACGTGTATCTAGTCCCCCTTGTTGCATACTTGGCCCCCTTCCACTCAAGTGCCTAGTCTATTGAGTGCAAGATGGTGCCTAGTATCCATCTCTTGTATAGCTTGCTTGGTTGGCTTTTTATAAATACTTACTTTACCAAAAAAAAAAAAAAACCTGCTTAATGAATCAAACATGGTAATAGGCTAATAACTTAATTAAGAGCGACATACAAAGAAGAATACTCAGCAAAGTTATCGGGATTCATGGAAGGCTTTTCAAGAATGAAAAATGTCATGGATGAAGATGCCAGCTCAATTGGAACCTAGTTTTGGTTTATTGCGTGAGAGAGTCCTATTATTTTCGTAAGTTGAAGCTTTAAATTTCCTGTTTTATCCGTACAAAAAAAGAAGAAGAAAGAAAGATACTCAAATATGTGTAAGCCCTAATTAACCAAATTTATCTTAATTTTTTTCCCTTTTTGTCACACAAATTTATCTTAAGTCGAACAGATGGAAAGATATAAAACCGGCCTTGCTTGTATGGTGGAGATGCCCGAGAGAGAAGATGAAGAGTGTTGGGCCTAGATCCATTGGGCCCTAAGAAGATATATGGGTAAAGCTATCAATTTAGATGAAGAAAAAGTGTGAGTACAAGGGCACGCACTGACATGATAAATCAATATGAAATAAGAAAATTATAGACTTTTCATCGAGGCAAAAACAAAAGAAAAACTCTTATTGGTTGGAATAATTTTAATGAATAGAGTCTTGTAGATCTGCTTTACAAAGTTTTCCTTTTCCCCAAAGACACCTACAGGTAATAATCACACCTTTTTGCACCTTGTTTACTGGACTTCTATGTCATATTTACTTTCCTAATATGCTACTTGTATTTTTGAAAAGAGCCTAGACTATTATTTCTCTTATAAATAAAAGAAGCTTCTCAATTGTAAGGGAGATAATTTGGTGAATGAAAATTTGTGAGATTTTCTTTGTGAGAGTGAACACCTTTTGGAGAGTGGATTACTTCTTTCTTGGTCTTTTTTATCCTTAAAGCACGGATTACTCCTTGGTGTGAGCTAAGACGCTCTTGATCCTCGTCTTGTGGGTTTTCTTTAGGCCTTGGTGGTGAGCTTTTCCTATCCCAAAGTCCTTTACCTTAGCAGGTGGTTCGTCCTTTAAATCTTGGTGGTGAATTTCGTCGATTCAATTTTCATCCTTGATTGGTGGTGTGGCCTTTATGCCGAGGTGGCAATTGTAATCTATCTTTCATTTTGTTTTCTTTAATCTCGACATCTATCCCCACACACATCATTCTGATACATTTCACCCGAAATTCCCTTGTTTCGGAATCATTCGCCAACACACGCATCAAGTTGGTATCAAAGCCCAAGCTTGAACTCGGGTTTGAGTGATTCCTTCTATTACTTCATTCCTATGTCACCCTTATTTTTGTCAAAAGAAGAGACATAAGTACAGCGGGAGTGCCAAAAGTTGGCACAAAGGGACACTTAAGTGCCAAAAGTTACAAAAGGTACACTTAAGTGCCACTTTTTTTAAAAAATGGATCACTTAAGTGCCAAGTCGCCGGAACCCTGCCGGAAATCCTACGTGGTAATTTTTTATTAATTTTCTTGCCTACGTGGCTCGCAAGAAACTAAATCGGCCAAAAATCAGCTAAAATGACGTCGTTTTGGCTGACGTGGATTTAAAAATTATTAATTAAATAATATTAAAAAATTAAAAATATATTATTATAAAATCGATTTTTATTTAAAAAAAAAGGGGGAGGAGGGGATCGGCGAGGGCAGCCCTCACCGCCGCCGCCGTCGCCGCCCCACCTCGCTGGGAAGGGCCGGCGACGGTGGGCGAGGGTCGGCCGGGGTCACCGGGCCCCTCCTCCCCTGGCCCCTCCACTTAAGTGTACCTTTTGTAACTTTTGGCACTTAAGTATCCCTTTGTGCCAACTTTTGACACTCCAAAGGTCCGTACCTCCAAAAGAAGAAGAAGAATGGATGATCCGATTTCAAGAGGTTTAACTTTAGGGCAAGCACAAAACGAAAGATGGGATCATGCTATCCCGAATCTCCAACAACAAATAAAGCGTGTCCTCAACCTTCTCAAGGATCTGGCGAGGCAAGGACAACTTGCAAGGCGTCCTAATGACCATCGTTGGTGTGATGATGCCAATTCTCGTCAAAGTTCAAGTGGTGATTCCGATCCCACTAGTGGTAACTCTAGTGATTCTGAGTATCAAAACTGAAGACAAAGAGGGAGGTATAAGGAGAATAAATGTGACATCAAAGTAGACAATAGTCTTAATCCCAATGATTTTGTTGATTGGCTATACACAACCAAATGAATATTTGACTTCAAGTCCCACTCGGATGAGAAGAGATGTAAGGAGTTTTCATGGACTTATTTCTTTTTATTGGTGATTTGTGAAGGACTTCAATACCATATGGCTCCTATCATCAAATGCATGAAGAAGAGTTCTTTTGAATGGACAAAGGCTACTTAAAACGCCTTTGAGGTAATCAAGCAGAAAATTTGTAAGTCTCTTATTCTTGTCCTTCTTGATTTCTATAAAATATTTGAAGTTGAGTGTGATGCAAGTGAGTTGGAATTGGTGTTGTTTTGTGCAAGCCCAAAAACCTTTGGTGTATTTCGGTGAGAAGTTGACCGACTCGAAGAAGAACTATTCAACTTATGACAAGGAGTTCTACGCCTTTGTTTGAGCTCTTGATCATTGGAGTCATTATTTGAGGCCAAAGCAATTTGCCCTTCATTCTAATCATGAGACTCTCAAGTTTGTTAGCGGGCAACGCAAGCTTAATTTGAGACATGCAAAATGGGTAGAATTTCCTTAATCCTTTTCTTTTGTCTCAAATTATAAACCTAGCGACACAAATGTTGTTGCGGATGCATTATCAAGAAGATATTCTATGCTTGCCATTCTAGATGCTTAGATCCTTGGCATCCAATCGATGAAAGAGTTATATTTGAAGCCTTGAAATTCTCATTGATCATTGACAACTGTAAGCAAGGAGTTCAAGGTACTTATAGTTTGCAAGATGGGTTTCTTTTTAAAGGAAATTGTTTATGTATGCCTAAAAGTTTTTTTCAAGAGTTGTTGATTCGAGAGGCACATGGTAGGGGATTGGCTGGGTATTTTGATATTAAAAAAACTCTTGAGGTTCTTCAAGAGTACTTTTATTAGCCAAAAATGAATGGAGACGTGCATGCTATCATCTTGAGATGTGCAACTTGTCAAAGAGCGAAGAGTCAATTCCATCGGAGATTGTACACTCTGCTTCGATTCCATTGCAACCTTTGGAAGATGTGAGTATGGATTTTATTGTGACTCTTTCAATAACTTAGAGGAAAAGATGCCATCATGGTGGTTGTTGATCGGTTCTTTAAAATGGCTCATTTCATGCCATGTCACAAGAGTGATCATATGTCTCATGTTGCTGGATAATATTTTAAGGAGATTATTTGCCTTCATAGAGTACTGAAAACCATTGTGTCAGATTGTGATTCAAAGTTCTTGAGTTATTTCTGAAAAATACTATGGAGAATGCTTGGTACGCGGGTCTTATTTGGCACCACTTGACATCCCCAAACCGATGGCTAAATGGAAATAATCAACTCGCACCCTCACTACTCTTCTTCAAAGCATGGTGAGTAAGTCTTTAAAAAATTGAGATTTGAAGCTTGCATATACTGAGTTTGCTTACAATCGATCTTTGAGCTATACTATGGGTCGATCACTTTTGGAAGTTGTGTATGCAATTAATCCCCTCACACCGATTGATTTGATTTTAATTTTATCCAACTCACAAGTGAACTTCGATGGCAAAGCAAATGCTGAATTGATAAAGAAACTTCATGAGCAGATTTGAACCAAGATTAAGAAAGCTAACAAGTCTTACAAGAAGAAAGCTAATCAGTATCGAAAGAAGGCTCAATTTTAACCAGGAGATCCTATATGGCTTCATATTTTAACCAGGAGATCCTATATGGCTTCATTTGAGGAAGGAGAGATTTCTATCTCATCAAAAGAGTAATGGCCAATTTAAAGTTACCAAGTGAATTTGTGACAATGTTTACAAGATAGAGTTTGGAGTTTCAACAACTTTTAATGTAGGAGACCTTTCTCCTTATTTGGAGGATGAAAATTTCTAAGATTTGAGGACAAATCTCAAATAACCCGAGGAGGATGATGCAGAAGCAATTGGTTGAGCTCCATTAACAAATTTGGCATTAGCACTATTGATGTTGACCCAAGCCAAGATAAACTTTGGGTATAATATGTTTCAATGGATAAATGTTGGAGTTTCCGAATAAAATAGTTTATTTAAAATAAGTCCTCTTGTATTTCTAGATATAATGATTGTTTTTCAAGATTTGTTGAGATATTGCAAGATATGATGAGATGTGATTATATATAGTGATATATTGTGAAATATTTTGTTAGTTTCTAAAGATTTACTTTCTTAATATATTAGCTGTATTTTTAAAAAGTGCTTGGGTAGATTTACTTTTCTGATGTACTAGCTCTAATTTTGGAAAGATTCTAGGTTAAATTTACTTTTTTGATATGTTGGTTGTATTTTTGGAAAGAGCCTAGGTTATTATTTCTCCTATAAATAGAGGAAGCCTCTCAATTATAAGGGAGACAATTTGGTGAATGAAAATTTGTAAGATTTCATTTGTAAGAGTGAATACCTTTTGGAGGGTGGATTACTTCTTTCTCGATCTCTTTATCCTTAGAGCATGGATTAAGCTAAGAAGCCCTTTATCCTTGGCTGATGGGTTTTCTTTTAGGCCTTAGTGGTGAGCTTCTCCTATCCCAAAGTCTTTTATCCTTAGCAGGGAATTCATCCTTTAAGCTTTGGTGGTGAACTTCGTTAATCTCAATCTTCATCCTCAGATGGTGGCATAGCCTTTATTCCTTGGTAGCGATCATAATCTGTCTTTTATTTTGTTTTCTTTAACCTTTGATATCTATCCACATACACATCATTCCAATACACTTCACCCGAAATTCCCCTATTTTATAATCACTCACCCACACACGCATCATCTTCCCATGAAACATTAGGATAAATTGTGCCACAAAAAGCTACTTGGATAACTACTGCAACAAGTAATCAAAGAACAAGTCTAATATTTAGAGAGTATCAAGAACAACCATTCAAAGTCTAATATGAGAACAAACACTCACTGATGCTTGTCATTATCCACTTCCTCTTCTATTTAAGAAATCTTCAAGCCATAACTTCTTTAGCTTAGCACTCTTGACAATGAATGCTTTTGCAACTCTCTCTTTGTCCACTGGATAATCAAAGGCATATGTAAGGGTAGTTTCATCAAAACCTTCAACACCCATAACTTCTTTGTAGAGCTCAGTAAGATCCAAATGATTTTGACTCAACTTTTTCATTGTATTAGCAACCTCTCCAATTTGCTCCGAGAGAATCGCAAACCTATCATCCTTATTAGTGACACGACTTCGCTTTCTATTAAATCTTGAAAATTCTATTCTTTTCGCAGTATTGTCACTACTATCATCTAATTCAATTGAGAAGTCCATATCTATAGAAGGAGGCAAGTCGATATCTCCAAATTGTTTTGCAAAGCATACTGTAGCCATGTCTTTTCCAGCCACCAAAGCCAATTCATCGTAAATCTTGATTGTCTTGTTCAAGTACTTCTCATAGTGGGATGTGCTTATAAAAATATCACAAAAACACAAGTATAAAATAGGTAGATTTGCCAGTTATAATTATAGTAATGCTTATAATCTACTCATCACCTATTTATGTCTGTTGTGACCTTCCCGAAGAAGGTTAATGGATGACTAAGCGCAGTGCTTAGCACGGACTCTCCCAAGTCCTACTAATCGCAACTTGGTACTTGATTCAACCATGATATTTATCTTACCTATTGGAGCCACCACTAATCGGTTTTGGGTCAATTAGACACCCAAGTAAAATGTGGGCATATATTTTACTTCCATGAACGGGGATAGCAACAACAAGCAGCAGAGGAAAGACCAAAAATCATGAGTTCGGCAACACATCATCAATCAATTCGTTCTTTTCTTTGCTCTGTCGTGAATGCACATCACTCATGCTCATGCGACATGTCATTTCTGATAACCCACGCAATATGTCATGCAATCTCACTCGACAATTCCAAAATCCAATTTTCAATCAGCATTCGATCACGCATTTTATCAATATTCACAAGTATAATTAACAATTGGCACTTCAATAAATCATAACAACCAAAAGCACATCAAAATAAGCCAAAAATTAGCTTTTGCATGAACAGTGCCGTGAACAGTAATCTGTGAACAGTGATTAGTGAACAGTAATCTGTGAATAGTAAATTCGTCCGAAATAAAATAAATAAATAAAAATAAATAAACTTAACCCTGGTTAACAAATTAACTCAACCCTAGTTAATCTAACCTAACCATGATTAACTATTAACCATAGTTACTTTTAAAACTAACCATGGTTACTTTAATTAATTAACCTTAGTTACTTTATTACTAACTATGGTCAATTAACTAACCATAGTCAGAATTAATTAACTCAGCCACAATTAACAAACTAACCCATAATTAACCAAGCACAAAAATTAAACTAATTAACCCTAAGCAAGATTAACCCCTAAACAAGGATTAGGAAGTTAACTTACTTGGATCGGAAATCCGGCGACACCGGCGCGTAGAGGGGAATGAGGGATACGAGGGGTAAGCTCGGGGATGGCAACGGACGACGAACGGTGGCCGAAACGGGCCAAAACAGCCCTCGGAACACTGTTCACGCGGAACTGACCAGCAGAGGGAAAAAGGCCGAAACGGGCGGTCCGGGGCG
Organism: Angophora floribunda; assembly: GCA_014182895.1. NCBI lineage: Eukaryota > Viridiplantae > Streptophyta > Magnoliopsida > Myrtales > Myrtaceae > Angophora > Angophora floribunda. Next base: position 19,479,411 of record CM024709.1, read on the forward strand.
ACCAGGGGTGACCGGGGGTGCGCGGCTGGCTTCCTAACTTCCAGGACTACACTTTGGGTGGTGGTGACAGCTCCGGTGATGGCGTGAACTTGTACATTTTCTCCAACGGAAAATCCCCTAATTTTTTAAAGAATGTTTTGCATACAACTTTTGCTGGTTTTTGTAATATCGCCATTTTATAAAATCCAAAAACTACAAAAACCTGGTTTTTGTAATACTACACCATTAACGTGTAAAAATGACTAGGCAATTAAGCAAACAGTAAAATAACGTCCAACAATCATGATCATGAAAAAATTATGAACCTGAACATACTTAAAAAACGGTATTATCATCATCACTAGGTTTCTTAGTTAAGTAAACCAAGAGAGATTGGCACAAACCGGAAGCACGATATTATAGGAAGCAACTAAAAGGATGCAGCGGCAATGACCAGCAACAATATAGCAACAATGACACACAAGAGTAGCAATGAACATTAGCAAAACAATAGCGACCATCAACAAAGCAGTAGTGACAATAGCAACAATCAACGGAATTTGGTGACGAACAGCAATAATGGGAAGCAATAGTAATGGAGATCTTCAGTGATGGTAGAGCTCTTGCAGTCGGTATTGGAGACTTGTCTGAAGACTGAGGACTCAAGAAATGGACTATGTTGTGATGTATGCAAGACACCACAACATTGTGAAATCATGAGAGAGCTTAGTATGGTGATGAGAAAATTAATGATCCCTTCATGCTCTTCTCCCCTCCTTTTATAATGGCCCTAATTGTCTCTTTCTACGAGCAATTTTTTGAGTTTCTTTTTCTCATTGCCTTAATTCATGGTATGATAATTGCCACGCAATTTTCTGGCCAGCTCAATCTTTCCTATTTCATGTAAGCTATTCAAACCCAAATGTATTGGTTCCTTCCTTTATTAAATTTCCTGCTTTCTTGTTCACCTAATTTTTTGGCTCTTGAATCTTAATTAGAAATTTGGATCCGAATATCCATCAGAATAAGAATGACTGACCAGGATTCACACCTTTCTTGCATAAGCCAATTAGATTGATCCCCTCGTATTTTCCTTTTTGTTTTACTTTCTTTCCTTTATTCTTTATGATTTCCCACGATTGACTTCTTGCTGGCAATGATTTGCTTTCTGCATTTGTTTAGGAAGTTGATTGGCACTTCTTTCCATAGCCAAAGGAGTTTCACGTAGCAATATGAAGGATTCTTTCATTTTCATTTCTCTTCATTGAGCTATCTTCCCAACTTTGATGATGTTTCTTCCTTATTTTTGGTGGGAATATTGTACCAAATATTTGGCTGATTGATAGGAGGAGTCAGCTAGAGAGAAAGTCATTATGCAAGGGCGATCATGGAAGCGCTTCACATTTTTTCATTTCTATTTTAGCTTTAGCTCATATTTCCGCGAATGTGTCCCAATTTGCTTGTCTCCATTCATGATTCCATGAGTGGCTTGATTCTTTCCCTTATTCTCCAGCTCATGAGCTTCCTTTTGTAAGCTCCAACAACCCACACTTTCCACAAATGTTTTCGTTTTCTTCCCTTCATTTTGTCTGTCTTATCCCATGAATTCCTCTAAAATTTATTAGACAGAAGATTCTTTGTGGAAATTGCGACCCTCTAGTATCTAAGATTTCCTTCTAAATTTTCTATCTTCACGTGTGCAATTTATCTGTCCCCTTCCTCATATTATGGGCAAGGTTCATGGTCCCTTATTAGGCTGAACATATTTTAAGGATTTTTCTAATCCATAAAACATCAACCAAAGGTATCCTTCTTATGAAGTAAAATTCGCAATGCCAGTTTTGCTTAAGGGTTGAGTTAGCCTGCAAATATGGCCATATGTTGGGTCAAAATTTAAGTGTCAACAATGTCTCAATATGTAAAAGTCATATGATGCATAAGCAAACAAATTATAATAGCATCCAATTCCTACATATCTCAACTTGTTGCAAAATACACCTCATGAATCAATAATTTCTAGTGGCCCGAATATAATAAACTATAGCATAGCAAGGTACATAAACTTAACTTGCAATTTTTGGATAACAAATGCTAAGAATACAAGTCATATTGAAATCTGAAAAGCATATTACCGTTATTTCTTCATCATAAACTTCCTTGTGAACAACCTTGATCATCTTCAAGTTATGGTCCATTGAAATCCACTCTTAACCTACAATTTTTGGATGGTAGAGCAGTTGCTTTTAATAGATCTAAGGTGATTGTCTACATGATCAGGCTCACATCCAATCCCAAATTTCTCATTTATAGCTTGACTAACTCGAATAAAGGAAGATGGTTTAAAGGTGGTTGAAGGTTTGTTCCCCTTTGAAGCCTCATGTTCCCCTTTGAAGCCTCATTAGCTAGTATCTCCAAAAAAGACACATTCCATTGGTGCTGACCATTTGAAATGCTTGGTCTTCCCTTCTCTAGTCTTGCCCATTGCTACATTATAAAATATATCCTACGCAAGAAATTGTGACAAACAAAGAATAAAACAAAAATAGATGTCATTTTATTGATGTAACAAGGGAACATCACAATGCCATAGAGAAGTAAATAAAGTTCATATTTGCAAGAACTCCAATTCACAAATTAGTAATCTATATTTCATGTCACATTAAAAACATCAGGCAACATTCATTCTATGCATACTATATTACACGTGTGATACCATCTCTTTTTCCTGTCCACTCTTTGTTTTCCTCCCTCCTCTCTTTACATTTGTTGATTTCTTCTTTCTTGACTTTGAGGTTCGACATCTATATTCAGTTCTTGTATAAAAGGATCATTTGGGTCAACTCTCATAATGAAGTTATGTAAAATACAACATACAAAGACCACATCAACTTGAGTATCAGAAGACCAAATGGGGTTCGGCATCCAATAAATGAAAATGCCTTTTTAGAACATCGAATGCCCTCTTTTTATCATAGACCGTAAATATGAATGGCGATGATTGAACAATTTTTTCTCTTTCTTAGGTGAGTGATCACTAAACTTCCTCCTGTGATATCAAACTCCATGGTACGGAGAAATAATTCACATTTGGATGCTGTACCTAGCATCAGCAAGGGAGTATCTACCTATCAATTTTATGTAAAGTTTGAACAACACGTTTCAAGAAAATAGGGTATAAATTTTATATAAAGTATGGGATGGTCTATACCTTTAGGAATTTTCATTCCTTGAGGCCTTGAAAGTGCATTCATAAGAATACAAAAGTCATGTGCCGTGCCTTTCCAACTGGCCAACACATAAACAAATTTTAAATCAAAAGTAAAACAAATATAAAACAAAACAAATGTAGGAAAAAAAAACCTGGTCACTTGACTCTCGGAGGCACTCAAGAGAGTTTGAATGATTTTCACTCACTTGGAAATTGGATTAGATTGGTTGTCATAGGTATTCTTAAAATATAATTCGTAATTAAGAAGAAATCATCACTGTACTAATCATTTTTTTGTTTTGAAGAATATTACTTTGCTACAAAATTAACTTCTAATTCATAAGAATGACGTAGGGCTAGTTTCAGGTGTTATATGGTCATCTGTTATGAATTTTTTCTTTTTTAACTTTATCCTTGACTTGTGACATCCTAAAATTGATCTTGCACATCTTCATCTATGAGATTCAAATGAATGGATAATTTTTTCAATTACTAATTCATTTTACATATTTAGGCCTTTTGTTTTTATTTGTTATCGTACATTACCAATATCACTAATCTTAATTTAGTAATTAGAGAGTCCTTTTAGCGTAACTTGATTTGAGTAAAAAGAATGAGAAGCCATTCGAAAGTACCATGATTTTGTTAGTAGGTTCAAAGCCAATATTTCTTGTGTTTTTTTCATGTTAAAAAAAACTTGAATTGATATTTCTAATGGCATTAATTATTTATATTTTCTAGGGATTATATTATTCTGCTTGCGAGTATCTATATTTCGGTATTCAATTTGTTATAAAATTATGTGTTTTTTATGTTATTTTTTTTTTTTTTTTTCATATGAAAGAATCTCATGGGATTTTGTAATGAGATTTTTCAATTTTAATTTTTCGAAGGAAATCCTTTGAAAAAAATTTGTGGTGGAGAACCCACCGTCCGGGTTTGGAGTCTGACGACACCGTCACCTAATATTTCCCCTTTTGAGTGTACTCTATACCAGAGGTCGACCCATGTGTCTTTCTTCTATCATCTAAGTGCCTACTTGGTCCTGTCAATTCATGTGCACCTACCAATGCTCTAACAAGTTTAACATCCCCCATTATATTCAACTATCTCCAAAGTTCGCCATGTGTCATCGTAGTGGAGTCCGTGGAAGTTTCATCCTTTAATTATAATATTATAGGCTGTCACTTTCGACGATGCGCAAGTCATCAGTTTGAGCACTTCTCACCATCTTTGCTTCCATCAAACTAGATCTGTGATAATTAGATATTTATTAAACTATACTTAAGCCCCAACGTATCGCTTGTTAAATAAGAGGGTTTAGAACATGTGTGCTAGCCTAGTTAGGAATATGGAAAAAGGCTTCACCAAGTTTCCTTAAAATACTTCCTAATATTTTCAAATGTCATCTTTTACTCCAATTAGATTTATTATCCCGCTCCATCTTATTTTATCAAATTTCTTCGTAATATATAGTCTAATGTATGCTTGTTGCATTGCATACGTTATTAATACTTTCCAAGTAATTTAGAGTTTTTTACATTGACTCTGCATGATTCCTAGAGAGTTCCATTAGAAGTTCACGTATGAAATACATAAACTAAAACTCACGTCAAAAGGTGTCACCCTTGTTTAGGTTCAGTTGATAATCTCGGCTGTATATACCACATTATATATTAAATTTTATTAATATAATAAAATATCAAGAGGAACTACCGTTTTTGTCAATCCTTTTATTTTCATATTTATGGAATTTGTTAGCACACCTAATGCACTCTCACTTTCATGATAATGGCTATTTAAAAGGAATCATCTCGAAAGCCACTATGCATGTTCCTACAATGATCTTCGTTGTTTTATAACAATAGGCATTCGTTTTGACAATTTAAAGCTAAGGTGGCTCTATTTGCGTGATCCCCTCCAAAGGCTAACATGGCGCCATATCAAGTTATTAACTATAAATGTGGAAAAAAAAAGATAGATAATTTTTTTTCAATACTAGGAAAAATTTTAAAAAAGAAAAGCATTAAAAAAGATATCATAAAACAACATCGGGGAGAGAATATTAGTGACTGTAGAGAATCTTGTCAAGTGCAGTGATGTATACAGTTGAGGTATAATGCAAGAGTCTGAGTAGCACTTGCCTCAGCTGACTAGGCTTTGCACAAGCTCTTGTCAACCATGGCAAAGGTAGCACCACCTTTGTCATGCCATGGGGAGTGCCACTTAGACTTTGTTTAGAGTGTTGGGATTGTGTAATAAAATCCCAATACTTTTATTTAAGAAATTACCAAAAAAAAAACTCAAATACAAATCCATCAATATAGCTAGTTAGACCTATATTTTCTTAAAAACTTAAACTATTGAGTTAGATTGTGTAATGTATTATTAATTTTTTGATATGGAACTTTTTCAACAAAACACACATACATCTCAACAAATTTTGGCCCTATGATGATTGGCCTTAGTTGCGCAATAATTTAAAATGAATTCTCCACAAAACAAAACAAATTTTAAAATATTCATTAATTTTTCACATATAGATTAATACTTGTAGATGCAGCACCTATTTCTTGTATTATGAAGGAAATTTAGTGAAAGATAAATAAATAAGATGATAAACAATTTATGCAAGTTTTGATCCGTTGCTCTCATTCTGTTCGACCTCCCAATGCTTGCGCCATGTTAATTTGTGAAGAGCAATGCCAGATATATTAAAATCGATCCATATTGATAGAATAAGTAACATGATATATTCTAAGTAAATACTTAAATAAGTGAGTCATTTAAACAATTATATATGCCTAACATTTTTCAACGAAAAATTATCTATTGCCACATACAGAGGGAGTTGGAGCCGTAGAGGTAAAAGAGGTTTTGTTTCGCTGGAAAGAAGTAGAAACAAAAGCGACTGTTGAGACATTACTGCTTCAAAACAAAAATGCAATTAACAATGATGCCGGCTCAATCGGAACCTTGTTGCCTAGTCTGAAGCTTTATTTTCTCCTGTTTTATTTAACAAAAATGTGAATTTGCTCAATTTCTTGGCATTCACGAGGCGGCTTTTTTGAAAGTGATTGTAATGTTTTAATTGATACCATGTAACAACAGGGTATTTGCCATTAGAATATTTATTCTTTCGTCTCGGACATTGCCTTCCAACTTCGCAACATCCCAAGATGGAGTTTTTTGTGGACCCGTACACATCAGAATAGCTCTACTTATAAGCATGCAAAATGGGCATTTCATCATAGAGGGACAATTTATTCTTTTCTTTTTAATAATCTCCCCTGCAGATAAAAAACAGTGTTTGTAGAGTTTGCTTTGCTTTATTATGTTCATGATGGTACTCACTCTTCTTTGTAATATTCTCATTACTTTGTTGGAATGGAACGTTTCCTTTAGCAAAAAGAAAAGAAAAAGAAGACAAGAAAGATAAAAGAATGAACCCTAATTAATAAAATTTATCTTCAGTCAAACATACGGAAAAATAGAAAATCAATAATGCATGCATGTGGAAGATGCCTCAAGATGAGAATGTAAATTATAATGGATACAAAGTGACACATGATGTATTCGAATAGTCAAAAGTAAAATGCATACACACATGATATTGAGTTGGACGAGATTCATAACACATGGGCAATGATGATAAGTCATTTTACGCCATGGCGTCAAATTCAATTGGTGTATTTGGCACGTAGAATACTTACTCGCTCTCCAGGGATAGCTACATGAGAAAGGGAGTAGTCTAAAAGCTTATAACGTTGTTCTGTCTCCAAACGAAGAGAAATAGGAGAAGATGAAAAGTGCTGGGCCTGGACCCAGTGGGCCATAAGAAGATAAATACCCAGCTGTCGATTTTGACATTGGTAAAGCTATCAATATGGAGGAGCCGATAGTTCTAAAAAGGATAAAAAAAAAAGAGAGAAAAAAAGAAAGAAGGATGCCGAATCTCCAGTCTCTCCCCTCAATACCGAAGGTCAGTTTACGTCGAGTCAGTTTGTCTTGGAAAAAATAAATGATTTAGAGTTTTTTTTTTAATTAATCACTTATTTCACTTGAAATAATTATTCAATGAATTTTCATTATCGACAATAAATTGTGTTTATAAATTTTCATGAAAGATGAAATAATTTTAATATATTCATCTTTATAAGGGATTCAAGTGACGTTAAATTGATAACTCAATCTAACCTTCAACACCTAAAATTTAGATTTTGGTTGCCTTAATCAGCGTGCGATCATCACGATTCTTTCCTTGGAAATTTGCGTTGACGTGTTGCGTTAATCTCCACTTCACCGGGCAATGTTGATTGGCCATCTTAAGAACTCAAACTATCACTTTCATAGGATTTTGCCATGTGAATCTAACAGAGTGCATCAAACGTGACGTACTTTTCCGTCGATTTAGTTCCTCCATGACCTTGCGGTTGATGTATTACAACCATTTATATATTCCATATTTATATTTAGTTAATTTTGTGTGTGAATAATGTCCAAGACTTGCAACCTACTATCTATATGGGTAGCTAAACGAAATTTTTAGGAGGAGAGCATGTCGCCCTTTTTTTGGGTGGGACTTTTACAGACGTGACTTCTGAAGAGAAGTCCCATAATTTGAATTTTGTTCCGTTTATTATCTGAGGAAGAAAACCCTAACCTTGACGATGTGTTATCTACTTTCATCCACAACCAAATACGGGAGCCTTTGATGTTTAGCTTATTTGGCAGCTTCTTCTCATATTTTAATATGAGATTTTATGAGATTACAATCAATTATTTCAAAAAGTCAAACCATTAAATGCAAATGTGATTCAATATGTAAATATTTTAATACTTTCCTCACACATAGGTTGGACATTGGCTTAAGCCTAAAATGTAGAAATATGTCATTAGGAAAGATAGATTGGGCCTAAAAAGATTTGAAAAGCTTAAGTTAGCAAATGAATGCATTGCGAATTAATGGTCGAAATTGATTTCTAGAAGAAAAATAAAATTTTCTATTTTGATATTATGTAGATAAAATTTCTAACGTTTGATAAAATTTTAGAATGGCGGCGGCAATGGGAGGGATGGTGGTGAGGTCGGTGGGAGGAAGACTCGCAAGTAGGGGTGGTGGTGGACGGCGGACGGTAATAAATTTCTTCGGGTGAGAAGTAAGAAAGAAAGAAATAATTTCTGATTTCCATTCCAAAAATAAAAAAAAATAATTTTGTTTTTGTTTTTACAAATCTCTTAGTTAAAAGAAAAATAAAATTATTTTATGATTTCTATTCTATCTGGAATAGAAATTTGTTTTAGAAATTTTGGAGAACAATATCTACTATTTTCAAAAAAAGTTAATAGGTGGAGGAAGATTGCATGTATATAAATAAAAGTAAGTGAGATTTTGATTTAAAATTTCTTATTAAATAATGTGTGATTTAAAATTTAAATATTTAAACATTTTTTTGTTGGCCTTACTTTATTCCTACTATAACTCTCACTCTTAAACTTTGGCCTCATCTTTTTGCAGGGTGTGGGAGTCAAAACCTATATTTGAAGCTAAATCATTCATATTACAATCCCTTTGAGAATGTGAGAATTCAAACCCTCTACCTTTTCCTTCCCATGTGGAAAGAGTAGCCATTAGGGCAACTACTAGTGATTAAATATTTAAACATTCAAGAAGAGCTATTTTTTCTCAATTTCTAATATGAGGATACCTTCTTCAATCAATCTTATGATTGGTGGGTTACAAACATGAATATCATCCATATTTATATTTAGTTAATTTTGTAAGTGTGATACTCATAAATATTTTTGTGAATATCTTAACATAGATCTTGCGAAGGGGTCATTTTGTCTTTAAGGATGCACATAAAATTGCCCAAGTAGTCTTAACTTTATTGTGTCATTCCGGTTAATTTTTGCACTAAATCGTTGACGTGACGGTGTGTCATGTAAAACGGTTGATGATAAGAGACCTTTATATTAGTGATTTTGGCGAAAATTAATCAAAATTATTAAATTGGAATTTTGTGCAAAGATTTAGGACTAAATTGACAAATTTATAAAATTTAAGATTGAATTGACATTCATATAATAACTTAGAATTAATTAGGTAATTTTCTCTAAAATAACCTTGCTGCTATGTGTGGGGGACATGGGAGGGGGGGGGGGGGGATATTGACGGTTGGGGATTGAAATTAGGTATAAAATTAAAATTTCTCTCCCATACCCTTCTCACAAAATTTTTAAAATATGCTCTATATTCCCAGTCCATTTTTATTCCCCCGTCTCTCCTTTAGTCTCCCAAACAGAGCCTATGATGACGCGATTATTATAGACCATATATTCCTTCATCCTTGACTAAAGAAAACTTCCACCAACCAGTCTTCTAATGGGTAGGGGTGGGTTATAGACACGACTCATATTTAAATTTACTTAAGTTCATGCGGGGCTGATGCTCATAACTCGTAATTTACCTATTAGGTATAGTGGGAGGCAATTTCCTCCTATTAGAGATGGATAGAACATAGTCCAATTACTTAATCTCATTATTGTTGTTCGTCACTCATAAGTAAGGACTCACGTCTAGAGAGGCAAAAGTTGATACTCCAAATAAGCCCTCGATCGACTCATTTACGTCTATGTCGAGTGTGCTTCGGGTCAAAAGTTACGTTGTCTATCATCTAACGTGAGCACTCACTCCAGTCAATTGATGTGCACCTACTCTACTCCTGGAAAGTTAACCATCCCTATCATGTTCAACCATCTCCAAAAATTGCAACATGTCGGTAGAAGTTGCATCTTTTTCTTGCAAGAGCCTCGGACCTATAATTATCATAATATAGGTTGTCGCTTTTGACGTAACGCAAGTTCTCGGTTTGTGCTCTTTTCGTTACCTTTAATCCGATCAAACTAGGTTTTGTGATTATTAAATATTTATTAAACCCCAACAAATCACTTGTTAGCTAAGAGGGTTTAGAACGCATGTGCTAACTCAGTTAGGAACTTGGAAAGGGCTTCACGTCTCCTTCAAATTCTCCATAGAGTTATCATATGTCGTCCTTTACGCTAATTATAATCATTGCAACGCTCCATCTTATTTTGTCAATTTGTTCGTACCTCCCTCTGATATATGGTCTAATGCATGTTGCATCTTATACGTTAGCAATATATTCCAAGTAATTTAGAGTTTTGACGTTGGCTCCTGCATGATTCATAGAGAGTTCCATTAGAAGTTCACAGAAGATATACATAATTGAAACTCACGTCAAATGGTGTCCATCGGGTGTCATTGCCACGTGCACTAAGCTTGATTTCTCGGTCGCTTCACTTCACTTCACTCCAATAAACTACGCTCGAATTAATTGAGTTGGACTGGGGCTTCATTTGCTTCCGTGTGTTCAATAAAAACCCTAAGCTACGCATCTACACTTGTAAAAAAAAAAATTTCCACTCTTGATTACATATACTGTTGTCGAACTTAGGTGAGCATACTTTTGTTCTAAAAGTTTCAATTGGTAAAAAAAAAACACGAAAAAAAACATATTTTCATTGGAAACACTTGTCCCATTTGAAGACTGGTATTGGTAGGATGATGAAAATGTGGTGCATGTCAGCCGGGCATAATGTACTCACAATCCAAGAAGTATAAAGAAACATTTTTCATGGTATTGGAATAGGTTGTTTTGAATTCAAATCTTTCCAAGCCTCTTATTTGCCTCATTGATGTATATGTCCGAGCTTAATCTTAGACCAAAGTTCATGCCTAGTGTGAGGGAGAGTGCTGGAAAATTTAAATATTAAATAATGCCTTTATTAATAGTTTAAGATCTTCAAATAATTTGTAGTGACCTGACAAAATATATCAATTAGATACAAAGGTGAATAAAAAGGGGACGCAAGGGATCGAATTTGAGAATTTCAACAGCTTTGCTTTGTTTTTTTTTTTTTGTTTTTGTTTTTGGTTTGGGGGCGTGGGAGATGAAGTCGGCAACTTTTTGTTGAAGAAGTCTATTTCTTTCTAATTTTTATCTTTTTAGTTCTAAAAGTTGTATATTAATGTTGGAAATTTCCTATAATGGGCTTACATTAATTAATTAATTTTCTATTTTAAATAATCGGGTTAATGGATATTTCAATATATGTTAAACCCTTAAGTGATCTTATTGAATTGGGTTTTGGCATCTATTAATTACGAGCCTAGTTGAGCAGCAAAGTGTAGGCAATTGTGTTTAACTGAAACCCATAATGGGAGGGGCTCAATTAACACACTATTGATTAGGGTTTGTTAGATCCCCTCTCTAGCCTATAAAATGGTAGATTATACCTATCAGTCGATTTGTCCCATTAAAAGCTACTATACCAAAATATGTCATAGAGATCACTGACACCGTCAGTTTGATCTATTTTTCTTCAAATAAGTTATGGCTCAAACATGTACGTTTTAATTCCGATGTGCGTATCAATTTTGGTGTTTTACATTCATATATGGATCTAATTATTCGTGATTAATTAGTTGTTTATGTAAAGAATTTCTACAATTAAAACATGGTGCTAAATATCTTCTTATCATAATAATGATTAGAAGAAAAAATCTCTTCCTTGATAATGCCTTCATTTTGGTTCCCTTTATAGTACTTATGACTCAAATCAATTAGAGTGGGCTCGCAAGTCCAAAGCTAAGATCATTACGTTTGATATCTGACCAGAACTTGGATAGTCCAATCAATCTCAAGCAAATAGTGACCCGAAAGGGAATGAAAGTCCAAAAGATCTTTGGATTCTTTAGAGATCTTGTCGGCAAGGGACGATGCATCCGTGCGTAGCAGGACCAATTCCACAAGTACGTACACGACTTCATCTAAATGTTTTAAAAAGACGTTAATCATTATAAAGGGAAAATAAAAGTTAGATCACCAACCAATTTCGATTTTTTGAAGCTGCACACGCCAAGTTTCATGGCGATGGTCACTGGCCACAGCAAAGAGAAAAAAATAGACAAATCACTTTTAGTCAACTAAGCTAACTTCTCTACTTCTTTCAAGAAAGGGAAAGAAGAGTTCAAAGTGGGGATGTCGTACTGTAAGGTCAGATGCAACGGGCATTTCCCGGTTTTGACTTTGAGTGATGACCAAACCCAAAAGAAACTATCTTTTTCTTTCGCGTGTTGTCGGGACGACAGAAAGGACCCGAAGAGATTGGACCACGTTGTGTGCTTGGAAGGCCGGCGTCGACTTGAGGACAAGCAAGACTAGATTCGTCTCCTGCTGGGGCAAGTTTCCCAGCAGAGCTAATCTGGCATCAGGCGATAGGGATAGAGATTGAATCTCATCGTTTGATTCGAATTCAACCAAACTGTGATCATAATCAATGTATTCTTGTGATGACTACACAAGAAATATGGGGAATCAATAGAGACAGAGAGAATATCTCAATTGTTTTTAACATCACCCTTTAAACTCAAGATAACGTAGAAGCAATTGACTGGAATTTGGAGAAAAGATAAAAAGAAAAGGTGACAGGTGGATGTGCCTTGCTAAAGCCGTCAATAGTCTAATCAATCGAAGGTAAGAAATCGACAGACAATCAGTCTACAAGCTAGGGGAATGGCTGACGTGCCTATTGGCGTGCTGAATCCACTTTTGAGTCGGACTCGTGCAGACTATGTGACGATAAGCTAACGTGGCAAATACGTGTTTGAGTCCGACGTGTATAGACTATGTGATAACAGTTTGGACGTGGGTCCTGACGAGGCAAATATGCATTTGATTCTAACGTATGAAAAGGCAAGTGAAGGCGCATGGACCCTTGATGCAGTGGCGAGTGGTGGCGCATGAGGTGATGGAACATGACGAAATTTCTAGATTTAACTTATTTGAGAGTGCTGAGTCTGGTGTTGATTTGGCGTATCCTCAGACAACAATAAGGATATGTAGAGAACTATATTATTTCCATGTGTTTCGTAATGAGAAGATACGAAATATTTATATGCTTTACAAGATGACTATATGAGATAACAATATATTACACAACATAAATTTTAGTCAATCAAGGTGAATAAAGGATATACGTAATCAATGGAAATACATGCATAGTCAAGGGAGATAGGGAGAATTTTCTACTTGTTTCTAACTGTCAATATTAAAACTGAAAGGCATCCCAAATTTAGAGGAAACAAAAGACGGGAACTAAAAGACTGAAAATTGGAATTAAAGTACGACTGCATCAAAGCTTTAAGGAAATTCAAAGTGTGAATGGAAACGTTGAAACTGAAACATAATTCATATTCAAACTAAAGCTATGAACATCTCAAAATTTTGCAAACCTAGATCACTAATCTCTAACACCAAAGGTTGCTAGAGACATTTCTCTCAAACAAAAGCTCGAGCCCGCACCCATACCCATCATACTATGGGTGTAAGTGGTTCGGTTCGATTTGCTTTTTTTGGAAAATCGAACTAAACAAAAATGATAAGAAAATTCATTGAACCGAACTGAAATCGGATCTGAGCTGAACCAAAATACTAGTTAAGCTCGGTTCGCTTTTTTGCTTTTTCGCTTTTTGCTTTTGTTTTTTTCCCTATTATATATTATAATATTAATTTTCCATTCAAATGTGTTTTTCTGAACTTTTCGATTCGATTCGATGTGGTTCGAGATTTGGTTTGGTTTTGACACTCTTAGGATGGGAGCGGAATTGTGTGGGACGGCTATCACCTCCCCGCCCCCGTCCTCTGAAATGAAAACTAACCTTGCCACCACCACGTATACCACGCCGGCTGAGGCGGGCTGTATTTCCTTCGGAAAGAAACGGATCCGGCAGGGCGCTGCGTTGGAATTTAACTTCTTCTTTTTTTATCCCAAAAGAACATGGTAACACTTGCTAGATGGCTGCTGGACATTTTTCTTGTTTTATTATAATTTCTACAATAAAAGAATTGCATCATGGCTTGATATTTAAAAAAGAAGAATGGCTTAACGGGTCGATTCTATTGGGCCAAACAACCTCCAACCTTTGCAAATTGGTCAAATGTAAGACAATATAAGATGAATTACATGAAAAACAATTGCCCCCACATTGGTTACCTAAAAGTCTTTATAAACTTGCTGCTTCTATACAAGTAAGACTTGCAAGAAGAGATTGTTCTTAGGGTTTCATTATTATTATTTATTTTACATTTCAAGAAATTTATTTCCTGGTAGTAATTCATGCTTAAAACATCTAAAATAAAATAAAATAAAATTTATTTTGGGTGGTGCTCCATAGCCCTTCCCTATCACCACATAACAAAGACATAGACGGTCCCCCCTTTTCTCTCTTCTTTGTTCGCCGGCACATCGCTTATCGCCGCCCCGCCGAGTGGCCTACCCCACTGCCACCGCCCGTTCCGGCCAGCACGGCAACCCTATACCCTCATGCTGTTTCTCCGACTCTAAAGCACTCAACCTCTCTTTGTTTTGCCCTTGCTCGGTAGAGACTGCAGCCTCAAAATCGGAAGTCACCGACATCCGACGACTCCTAATTCGAGAGAGATTTGCGTGCTGGGTGAATTTCTTTGGACTTATGGTTATTTCGGAGGAGGTCATCAGGTGCGTCATAATTTTTTGAGGATGTACATCCTAAAATTAATAGATATTAGATCATATAGTTAATCTATATAATTAACACGTCAATTCATCCATCGTTACTAAAAAGTTCAAGAAACCTCGTAAATGGAAGAAAGGTAGCAAAGTGAGGAAGAAACAAAAATAGATATGGAAACAACCTTAGAAACCAATAAAATTGTGATAAGTATACTATTTGTGTTAAAACTTTCGTATGGCACTTACTTTGGTGTTAAAACTTTTTTTTTTTTCTTACTTGAGTGCTACGAATTTGAAAGATCGATACTTAAGTGCCGCAGATTTAAAAATTTGATTACTTGAGTGCTACTTTAGACATGACCACCGGTCGTCTGACGTGGTTACCAGTCATCCAAGGTGGTCGTCGGTTGTTAGACGTGGCTATCAATTCATGTTAGCTTTTCTGACGGTCTTGTCAGACGACCAATGGTCACGTCATAAGTGACACTGAAGTGATCGATTTTTCAAATTTGTAACATTCAAGTGAGCAAAAAAAAGTTTTAGCATTAAAATGAGCATTGTACAAAAGTTTTGGCATTTCTAATGTCCCAATCCTAATAAAACTAAACAGGAATAAGAGGGTTCCATTGAGGAAAACCCTTTTCCTTCCCTCTTTTTGGAAGAAAAGGAGGATCCGGACAAGATTAGGGAAGAGATCCAAATGAATGGAAAGGTAAAAGTAAGGGGTAATTTAACTTTCAAAATACAATTAATAAAGATAGCCAAGTTCCTAAAACTATTTATCCAATGGGAATAAAAATGAAGAGACCTCGATGTCAGAAATATTGAAAGAAGATTAATTTTGTATTTATTTAAATCAAATAGTAACATATTCAATAAATAAATTAGGACATATATTAGAGTAAGTCGTCATCAACTGTCGAGGTACATGAGTGGGAATGTTAGGCAACAATCTCATGGCGGATTATTGATATAGGGAGTAGCAATTAATAGAATTTAGTTTGTGCATAACCTATTAGTTATAACTTTAGAGTGTAGATTGGTGCAATTAAATATTTAATGAGCTGGAACTTGGTGAGCGTGTTCATTTCAGTTCTAAGTGTTGTGTAAGATGATTAGGCGATTTGAATTCTAAATCTTTTTGAACTTCCTTTTTCAAGAAAGAATTTTAATAATGATTATCACATGGTGATCGATCCTGATAGAAGGTGAAATGATATGCCGGAACCTAATATTTGTTGAAGATCATGAAGTAAATTTCAATTTGATTCTATTGCTTGTGCGATTTTAAAGGGTTGCGCCCTTTTCCTAAAAACTGATAGGTTTTCAGCCTTCGATTATCTAATAACAGATGGTGTGAAAGTGCTTGCATACAAAAATTGATTGTTAATTTTGTTTACATGATTTTGACATTGTGAAAAAAAGTATTACATTTGTTAGGAAAATTTCTTATGTGTTTTGATGATAACAAAACATTTTGTGCAAATGAAATATCATCTACATACACAAGTTCATACGTAAATGATTTAAATGACGTGAAGTTTGTGGTAGTGGAGAGCTCTTTTACCCCGTGAATGGATAACAAAATACTGAGTGGAAAGTGCTAGAGTTGGAATGAATCTTCTGATTTTGGTGAACAAATAAGGAACGGCAATTTTTCAGATGCCTGGACGGACTAGATACAAAGACAACAACTTGGATAACATCGAGTACGCCATTATCCTTGGAAGGACCAAAGTGCAGAAGATGAACATATTCGGATCGAGTGAAATCGGCAAGTCTAGTGGACTACATAGTAGAGGGGCTTCACGCTATTGACAAAGTGGTCATCTGCGTGGAAACGAAGACCCAGCTCTAAATCAATTTGAATTTAAATTTAAATGGGTTCAACCACCGATTCATTCTCTTTTCTAGATCGGTTAATTCACCCACTCTTAGTTGTTCAGTCCATTTCAAATTTTACTTTTAATCTGACTTCTGGGTTTTACGGACAAATCATAGAATCAAATGCAATGAGATTTAGACTTTAACCGCCCAAAAATAGGATTGTTTAAGATATCCGATAAATATTCGTTTGTCACTTCACGTGTAACCTATAAAAGAAAAACTCCGAATTATAACTTCGGTAGATGTGTGTGGTTTATGATGGGCTTGATCCGTTCCCAATCCAATGAGTTCAGGGAGCAGTGGTTAGGGTAAGAAGACTTGAAGAAGGTGTAACTTCTGACAGGCTTTTAGAATTACGGAAGGGGTAGCAATGGTATGGACCGCACATCGGATATTGCTAGGTTGGGACACATCAACACTGATAAGGACAAAAATTCTCAAAGTGAGGGAAGCTCGTGACATATGTAGACCCATATCGGATGGGAAAGACCCTATTAGGGGATACATGAGTTTACTCAAAGTACTGATTTTAAGGGCTGGATTCAAGTGAAATGGGTCAAGTCGTTACAACAATAGTTGCCTTATAAAGCCAATGAAATAAATTCAAATATCTTAAGACAATTTGAAAAATGTGCAGATGCATTTCTACCTTTTTTATTTTTAGATTACTTATTTATATTTTTATTTAAATATATGGTGATTACTTGAATGCCATAACTTATTTTTACCACTTGAGTATCATAACTTTTAAAAAATATTCACTTAAGTATCATAACTTTCAATTACCACTTGAGTGACGTAATTTTATAATAGCATTCACCCAAGTGTCGAAATCCAATGTAGCATGGCGCTTATAGCAAATGTTTTTTTTTTATATAAATATACAACACTCAAATGATCGATTGAAAAATTGTATTGCACTTAGGTGATCACAAAAAAAGTTATGACATTTAAGTGAGTTTTGTGCATAAACTATGACATTCAAATGATTGAAAAAAAATTTATGATGTTTAATTGAGTGTCCTATGAAAATTATGACATTGGCACATCTTTACTCCCAAAAAGCATTTGATGAAGTCTCATCAATGTACTTGGCAACCATGTGCATGTCGTAATGCTCTTAGAGACTGCTTTCTTATTTTATACCGCCTTAAGTATCTGACATCTTGAACGTAAAAAAAATGAAAATGAAAAATGATTATTAGAAGCGAAAAATATGATTTGTTCACAAAAGATTTAAATTACTGCATGTGAAGGAATGTCTTTTAAATTTAGAAGGGATAATGGCACAATATTTGTCGCGATACGTGGATAAGTTGAGCTATACTTCATTAACCTAAACTTTTGGTTAAGATGGGTCTAGTTAAATATATCGACGGACTGAAACTTAGGTTTTCTCTTGGCGATCCCCTAAGGTGAGGATATTGGGGTTCCTTTGCATGCTCCTAGCTACATCTGTCAAAATGGGTGTATAACCCATTTATGACCCATTTAAAGAAAGCCTGACCCATTTATGACCCATTTAATATTTAAATGGGTTTAAAAATTAAAAAGACTAAAATACATGGGTTGTTAATGAACTTGAATAAGTTTAAAATCTTTAAAAAAGATTATAAGAATAAGTTTTCCTAAATTTAGTTAGATAGATAAATGTTTTAACAATATGGGTTGGGTATGGGTTGGGTATGGGTCAAAAATTTTATACTATGCTTAAATGGGTCATAAACGGGTTAATAGGTCAATTTGAGTCGGACCATTTATGACCCGACCCAAACCCGACCCAACCCACCCGTTTAACAGGTCTACTCCTAGCTAATTATATAAGAGTCGATAGTTGATTGGTCAGCCACTCGATGTGTTTTAGTATTTGATGAATATATCAAGAAAGGAATCCCATGACCAACATGGTTTCCAAGTAGCCCTCATTCTTCGATTTGACAAAGGACTTGGATTGAGTACGGGCATTCTAGTGTAAAAAAGCAATCTTGATGGCGACCTTCATGGTTTGGTTTGATGAAGAAACTTAAAGTGAAGGTGGGCATTGCAGTGTAGCAATACAATCCACCAATGGTTGTGGTTCAATTTGGTGAAAAAGACCTAGTGAAGGTGGAGATTGTGGTGTAGCAACATGGTTTCAATGTCAATCTTTATGGTTCGATCTAGAAAAAAGGGACTAGGGATGTAGGTGGGCGTTGTAGTTGCAATCCTCATGAGGTAACTAAATGGAGATTCAATTGAGATATGTCAATGTAGAATGATACTTCAATTAAGGAGGAGTAAACTTGGAACTAAGCTCGCATTTTAATGGAAGATTGTTGAAATGCATGTGTGAGTTATGTTAGAAAAGTACTATATAGGAGAATTGATGTGGAGTATATGTTAGTTGCTATATAATTCACTGACTTAAGTTTTTTAGTAAAGGTTACTGGTGAGCACTACTTTGATTTCAACTAGGGAACCAAACTGAATCAGCCGATTTTTAGTTCCAATTTTTGAAACTAGCAACGTTAGATTGAGTTCTAGTTTCTGGGGTGGAATTGGACCAAATTGGCAGTGTTTAATACTTAACTCTTGTCTTTTTTTAATTAAACAACCATGAGGATGTTATAATAATCCATAAACTAAAAGAAACCCCCATTAGTCAATGTGAGATCTTAGACTTGGGCTGTATTTTATCTTAAAAGTAAAGATAAGTCTATTGGAAATTCTAAATTTCGTTATGAAAGTGCAATTGAGTCCTAAAACTTTAAAAAAGTGAAATTAAGTTATAAAACTTGTCAAATTAATGCAATCAAATCTCTTCGTTAACTTTGTCTAATTTGTCTAATTAGAAAATTCTAATATAGTTTTTTTTTATTACTATTTCTCTATCTTTCGTTTCACTAACATGGCTAAAATGATGTTGTTTTGGTTTAAATGTAATTTTGTAATAAAATTTTTAGTTAAGTTATATTTAAAAAAATCAAACTTAAAAAAAAAAAATTAGAAAGCATAGGCCCCATCATCGTTGGAAAGGGTCAAAGATGGTGAGGGGATGGCTAGTAAGGGTCCTCAAGCCTCTATTAGGGGCTAGCGACCCTCACCAACTATAGGGGAGGGCCTATAAGTCCTTGTCCAAACTTAGATGAGAGTCATAGCCCTCCCTAGATTGGGTGGGGCTTGTTAGCCCTCACACAAGTCTAGCCTAGGATTGCTATTGGTAGTATCGGCTCGGCTATCCTCACCGACCATTCCCCCACCATTGTCGAGCCTTTTCAGTCATGGGCCCATGGCTAGGCAACAGCGATGGGGGTTGAAATCCTCCACTTAAGTTTTTCTTCCCTTTTTTTAACCTTTTTGCTTTTTTTTAAGTTGCTTATTTTTAATATAATTTAAATATAATATCCGTTAAAATAATTAGATTTGGACTAAAACCATATCATTTTAGCCTTATATTTCATTTTTAGCCATATTATTGCCACGTGGGGGAGAGAAAATAATAAAAAGTATTGTTTAGTATTTTTTGCTAGTCAAGTTAGATGGAGTTAATTTAATCGCATTAATTTTACAAGTTTTATAATTTAATTGCATTTTTTGAAATTTTTATGATTCAATTGCACTTTTGTGATTAGTTATAGGATTTTCAATACACTTATCCCTAAAAAGCAAAATGCAACTTGTTTCCTTCCTTAAGATTGATGTGGGATCTCACACTTGGGTTTTATTTTGTTTTTTCACTTTTAGTCATTCTAAAAAGTATCCCACATTGATTTATAAGGAAATAGACATGCTGACCTTTTTTTTCTTTTTTATTATTACTTTCAAACCATTTAGAGAGCAAACAATGAACATCTATGCTTTGTCACATTCCCAAGAACTGAATTGGATTGATCAATTCTAGAACTGGACCGGTCCTTATTGGTCTAGTTGCTTGTTCCAAAATTTTAGAATTGGGAGCCATAGGGCGAATTCCCAACTAGTCTACCTGAGGATCAATGACCCTAGTAAAAGTAGATCCGGCTAAATATATTGCAGGTTTAGAATTTGGCTCATTCTTAACGATCTCCTCATGTGAAGCCCTCATTGTACTTGAGCTCATTCTTGGCAATCTCCTCATGTGAAGCCTTTGCTGTATGCTCTTTTGCAACTGTTAGCTATAGGGTCGGTTCTCGATTGGCCCATACAAGAGCTAATCACCCCTAGTGAGAGTAGATCCAACTAGTATATGTCTTGGGTTCAAATTTGGATTCTTTCTTAGAAATCTTCTTAGGTGAAGGTCGAGCTCTTTTAACAAGTAAGCTTTTAAGTGAATCTAAGTTCAATTAAATATGTTGATTGGTAGGACTTAGGCCTTACTATGTTCGTCTGATTGGCCGAAAAAGGCCTCGCGACTCAGCTTTCATGCTCAATCTCTTGTGAAAATGACCAATCTGTTCCTTGTCAGCGTCGTCCCACCAAAACCCTGCTGATCTGACAAACATCTGCATCCAGTGATCATTAGAGGTTCTCGGATCGCGAAGACAGGTTTATAAAATTTGATTACGCATGATTCGATGACGTTTAAACGTGTCTCACCCATCAAATCAACATAGTCTATAATTACACGCGGAAGATTTTCTTTCAACGAGCCTTTATATTAAATTTAGTCAATAATCATGCATGGAACGTCATTGCCTCAAAGCCAAGCTCCTATAAAAGGCGAGGCAATGAGGCTGCAAAAGTTCACAGCCGGACAAAGTTGTGGTGTCTCTCAGCTCCACTTCGAACTTCAATATATCCGCAGTACAAAACAGGCCTGAGATAGACAATGGGCACCGTCGAGATGATCCGCGAGAACCAGCGGGCCAAGGGGCCGGCAACCATCCTTGCCATTGGGACGGCAAACCCGGCAAACTGCGTGTACCAGGCTGAGTACCCGGACTACTACTTCCGCATGACCAAGAGCGAGCACATGACAACCCTCAAGCAGAAGTTCGTCCGCATATGTGAGCCGCCACCCTCTAGATTGCCCTATATACAAAACATGCATTTAAGTTTAGAGTATCCTTATCCTAACTTCCTAGTGTATTTTTCCTCATGAAACATATATGTTGTGTCTCGCATATTGCACCCTTTAAAGAAAGTCTCAACTATCTTTCTTTTCGGATCTCATTTGTGGACAAATCGCATGGCTACAAATTACTTCTTTTCCCAATGAATTTGCAATCATTCTTGACAATCTTAGAATGGTCGAAAGATAAGGTTGTCGGATAGCATATGTTAGCTAGCCATGCAAATTCTTTATTACTATAGCGAAAAAAGAATGAACAAAGAAAAACTCCAATGCATGTATGTCAACGTCGCAGGTGACAAGTCAATGATCCACAAGCGCTACATGCACCTGACCGAGGAGCTCATGGAGAAACACCCCGAGGTCTGCTCGTACGACGCCCCTTCGCTCAACCCGCGCCAGGACATAATCATCGACACCATCCCGAAGCTCGGCGAGGAGGCGGCGTCGAAGGCCATCAAGGAATGGGGCCAACCCAAGTCCAAGATCACCCACATCGTCTTCTGCTCCACCTCCGGCGTCGACATGCCCGGTGCTGACTACCAGCTCATGCGCCTCCTCGGCCTGAGCACCTCAGTCAAGCGCGTCATGCTCTACCACCAGGGATGCTTTGCTGGCGGCACTGTCCTCCGCATCGCCAAGGACCTCGCCGAGAACAACGCCGGTGCCCGTGTCCTCATCGTCTGCTCTGAGATTACTGTTACCACCTTCCGAGGCCCGTCAGCTGAGAACCTTGCCAACCTCGTCGGCCAGGCCATATTCGGGGACGGAGCAGCCGCGCTCATCATAGGGTCCGACCCGGAGATCCCTGCTGAGCGGCCCATATTTCAACTCGTGTGGACTGCGGAGACCGTCTTGCCAAACTCCGAGGGCGCCATCGAGGGCCAGCTGCGTGACGTCGGCCTCACCTTCGGGTTATCCGACAGGGTCCCGCATTTGATCGCAGACAACATCGAAAGAGCTTGAAAGAGGCGTTCGATTCGCTCGGCATAAGTGACTGGAACTCCGTCTTCTGGGTGCCTCATCCGGGCGGCCCGGCCATACTCAACCAGGTTGAGGCCAAGCTAGGGCTGAAGAAGGAGAGGCTCCGAGCCGTGAGGCACGTCCTCAGGGAGTACGGGAACATGTCGAGTGCGTGCGTCTCGTTCATCCTCGATGAGATGCGGAGGAAGTCAGCAGAGGAAGGGCTCGCGACCACCGGCGAGGGGTTGGAGTGGGGCGTCCTCTTCGGGTTCGGGCCAGGCCTCACGGTGGAGACGGTGGTGCTTCACAGCGTGCCGACGGTAACCTATGGATGAAATTAAATCAATAAATCTATATGATGTGAATCCATATATAGATATTCCCGTGGCGTCATTTCCTGCTATTCCAATAGTAGGAAGACAAGTTTGAAGTGATAGATACCTAAATAATCGTCATGGGATTTCTTATTCATTAATGTCTGTAATCCTTGTGTACGTTTTTAATAAGGTTGAGCATTGGTCAGCCGGCTGTGAGACATTTTCAATTGGATATGCTCATCTTTCTTTTCAATTTCTTCCCCCATCTGGACTTGTGTATTAGAGTTTAAGGATATAAACGATCAATGGGAAAATAATATTGATCAAGCAAGTGCTCAACATTATGTACAACCATAGGAAGAACAATACAAAATTTCATCGTTAATCAAGTGATATAATGGACATTACAACCATTCAAATCACTCAAAATACTCTCGAAATTAATCGAACCTCTTAATTATAAGCAATCATTTCTTGTGAAAAAGTATCTCAATCATATTGAAATACAACAATTTTTTATCATTGTATTTTTATTAGTTTTAACCCTTTTTATTTATTTATATATTCTTGAATGTAATAATGAACGCAAGTCCGCTTCATAATATGATGTGTGTATATATAACTAAAACATGAAAATGCCCGACTTCAACTACTTAATGAATTTAGTATTTCACATTAGTGGATTGGAAAAGGTCCAAATTTCAACTTTATTTGATACAGCATGCTCCCATTTGGATGTTCTCTTAATGGGGGCGTTAATTCAGATCGGATTTTGTACACGGGCTTAAATTCACGGCTTAGTTTTAATAAATCTTCATGTTGACTCGATGTTTGCACCGAGTTATAATCGCTTTGCGGAACCTGTAATATATGTTGCTACTCTCCCCCAATCCTATGAATCTGAATAGAATTCAATAAGTGGCTTCATCTACAAACGATATAGTGGTGAATAAAAGAGTGGATGGTAGCAGCTATCAATTTGTACATGTGATATTAAGTTGGAATTAATCATGTCTTAATGGAACATATGCAGTTATTTCGAGGAAAAGGCAAGACTGTTTCCACTTAGGAACATTGTCCAAAAAGTCCTAAACCTATCATATGGTAACATATTCGGTTTTAAAACTTTTCAATTTGGCAAATTTGGTTTTAAAACTTTTTGACGATTTGTCTTTTTTTTTTTTGTTAAAAACCTTTTAACGATTTGTCAATCTAGTTTTTTTTTTTGCCAAGTTTGACAAAAAAATCGATGACTTGATGATCCAGTTAACTTAGATGTCTTACATGGCATAAATGACATTAACATGGACAATTTTGCAATTTATTTAAAAATTCCGAAATTTTTTACTATTTTCCTTCACTAGTCATTGAGGCCTCTATGATGGCCAACATAGTCATTGAAACCTCTATGATGGCCAACATAGGTCATTGGTCACAGGTGGGGGCCGCAATGCTAGAAAACGTGAGGCAAGGCAAGGTGACAAAACGCAACATGACATGTTGCGAGCATGGCGACGCAAGGAAAGCCGGGGGCAAGGATGTTGTGACCTTGCCAAATCTGATGAGGGCCGTTACACGGATATAAATAAATAAAAAAACTTGAAGCTAAAAAGCACTATTGTATAAGTTTGCAAATGTTTAACTATGTTAAAATGTAATTTATGTTCAGAGTTTTCTCGATTCTATTTGATAATTAATTCATAAATTTCCTCAATAAAGAATTAGGTTTGTTGGAAGTTCTCTCTGGAACAAAGCAAATGTGTAGGAGGTTAAATCCAATAAAAAGAAGAAAACATAATGCTTGTACCATACGTGTTAATATCCAAATATATAAAGAGAGATCATGAGATCTTCTTGATTATGACAATAAGATTGCACATAAAATTTCGAACTAAAAAAAGGAAGGATTATGAATAAATTTGCGATCCATCACTTTAAATTTTAATTGGAAAATAAAAGTAAACTAAAGCTCCACATGTTTTGTAACTTGTCATGATACAACTTCAAATTACACAACTATTCATCCATGTCATTGCATGTACTCGAGCACCCATAAACATCGTTTATGAAATCAAGTTCATCAAATTTATTTCAAACATATATAGATGCCAAAAAGACATTAGGACGAAAATCCTTCTAGGTAAATTCCAACTAATTAAAGTCACACCTCCATGGGAATAGCACAGAGAGGCGTTGCCTTCTGCAACGTGATCCCGAATTTCTCAGTCATGTCCATCTCTTCAGGCCTCGCGCCTTGCTCAAGCTTCCAATCAAATGAGCGCAGGAGAGAGGCCAAGATCAAGTGCACCATCCTATAGGCCAAGGGCATCCCGGGGCATATCCTCCGCCCGGTTCCGAACGGTATGAGCTCGAAATCCCGGCCCTTGAAGTCGGTCTCGCGCCCCAGGAACCGCTCCGGCACAAACCGGTCC
This sequence comes from Angophora floribunda, assembly GCA_014182895.1. Taxonomy (NCBI): domain Eukaryota; kingdom Viridiplantae; phylum Streptophyta; class Magnoliopsida; order Myrtales; family Myrtaceae; genus Angophora; species Angophora floribunda. The sequence goes on from CM024709.1 coordinate 19,504,803, forward strand.
GGGTCGGGCCATATGCCTGGGTCCCGCCCCATGGCCCACACGTTGACCAGCACCTGGGCGTGCCGGGGCAACCGGAACCCACATATCTCCACATCCCTCTCGGCCTTGCGTGGGATCAGGAACGGGACTGGCGGGTGCAGCCTCAGGGTCTCCTTGACTATGGCTTGTAAATAGGGGAGCCCTGCGATGTCGGGCTCTTGCAGCGTCCCTCCATCCCCGCTGCCACCGACTCGGTTGAGCTCTTCACGGGCCCGTGCAATCTTCTCTGGATTGTGCAGCAGCTCTGCCATCGCCCACTCCAGCGAGCTTGTGCTTGTGTCGACTCCTGCGATGAACAAGTCCTGGAAAAAGAATCGTGAGAGACAGCCGAGTGATGTTTTGCTAAATACACACCTTCATATGCAGAAGCAAATTGAAAGTTAATTGCCCAAAGTTGTTCAGTAACAAATTTGACAGCAGCAAGATATGGGTAATGATGTACCGACCAGAAGCAAGCTCTTAATTTCTCCGCGACTCAGTTCGCCACTCTCCTTTAAATTAATCAGAGAATCGAGCACGTCGTTGCATCGGGAAGAGGCGACCGATGAGGCCCTCGCTTGAGTCCTTTCCTCGATCATCCTGTCAAGGATGGCGAGCAATCTGCTGAAGTAACTCGAGATCCTCCGACGCGCGCCTTGGGGGTCGAACCATCTCAGAACTGGGAAGAAATCTGACACGTTGGGCTTTCCGGTCTCCTCCATCACGCCCCACACGAGGTCCCTGAACTCCTGGGAGGAGCCCTCGTCATGGTGCGCCAAGTCGACAGAAAAGAGCGTGCTTGAGATCAAGTTGAGCACCGTCGTGAAGGCGGCCTTCCCGATGTCGACGTGATGGCCTCGCTGGCAGCTCTCGTGGATGAAACTGACGAGCTCGTCCACCTTCTTGCGTCGGAGGAGCTGGCCTGCGTCCAACTTGTGTGCCGAGAACATCTGAACGGTGCACACCTTCCTGAGCTGTTTCCACTTATCGGAGGTGGGCAGCCACACGACGGACTGAGTGTGGAGACCGCTCGCCTTGGCGGTGTCAGGGATCTGCCGGCCGCACAAGAACTGGTCGTTCTTTTGGAGGGCTTCCTTGGTAGCCTCCGGAGAGGAGATGACTACGGTTGTGATTGCCCCTAGCTTTATCTTCATAACAGGGCCGTATAGCTCAGAGAGCTTAGCGAGCGCCTGATGGGGCTTGTCGCCGAGCTCGAGGATGTTACCAATGATCGGGAGTGGGCGTGGGCCTGGCGGCAGCTGGTTGCCGCCGGAGCCTGGCTTCTGGCTGGACAGTCGCCGGAGCAGATTGATGCTCCACCACAGCAGGCATAGCAACACAAGGTAAGCGACGTAGTACTCCATTTGTTTGCTTAATTAATTTGGGAGGATATGATATTTATACTTTGGAGCCATGATGGGTTAGCCAAAAGTGATGGTAATCATTGTAAGCCTGACCTTTGCTTCCTTAGAATAAGGTTCAAGCGAAGAGTCAAAGCTGTTCCTCCAAACTAGATCCAAGAAATAGAAAAGTGACTAATGTTTATTTAACTCTTGTCAACAATTATTTTACGGTAATTGTTAAACATACTTGATAAGTGATCATCCATAGTATATATTACAGGCAGAAAGTAAACTCTCTGTCATTTGATCGTTTAGTGGGTTTGGCCATTTACTAATGAAATCCTAATCATCTGATAGAGATTGTGATTGTGACATGGGAATCCCCGAAAATTTTCGATTTATGCGATAGTCCTTCAACTTTTGTGGCCTGTGAATAATGACTAATCTATTAATATCCAACTAAGGATCCACTGTCGCCGCCTCTGACAAGAGAAAGAGGGGAGGCAAGACCTTGCTCCTCGCCGGCCTCGCCACTGGCCGGCTTGGGTTTGCCAAGACCATGGCCCTTGCCAATGGCCATCACGGGTGTGTCTCTCTCTCTACGGCCATGGCACGGCCTTCTTCGGGATTTTTGACGAAGAATTGACCTGAACAAATAAACATAGAGCTCGGCGACTGATTAAAAAAAAAAAAAAAGCCTAGAAAAGAGATTGCGATGGTCGGAAAAAGTTGACGGACGTTCATGTCAGTTTTTTTTCGAATTGGTTCTAGCATTGTAGAATTACCTAACAAAAACGTCGGAGTATATAGTGCAGTTGCTGCAAATCTTTCTGTGGCTAAGTCATGTGTCATTAGGAATGGTTTCTCTGAGCAACTTCTGCTCAGGCATGGAATACAGCCTCTAAATTTGAGTTATGTCGTTATTCAAAGAATAGATTGTCAATTCGATTCAACTGGGCACGTATGCTAAAATATATCTAGTATGTCATATTCGAGGGACCCATCATATTTGATGTTATTACATTACTCGTACTTTTAGGTGAAAGAAACGTATATATGTGATTCAAAAAAAAAAATCCATCTCAAACTTACGGAAAATATTACTATTTTTGGAAGGAATATAATTATATTAGAACAATCCATGTGCCTCATTGTACTCGGCTAAAAGAACTTATATATAAGCTTATTTCATATCTTTTCTTTAGTCAATTAATAATTTAACATGTAAAAAATCGTTTATATCTCTGAAATACGGTTATTTTATTTCATATTTACATAAGTAAGTACAATAGTGTCGTATTTCTCATTTGAATAGATAGATCAGATTTTCCCATAAAGTCTTGAAATTCAAATTGATCTTTTATAACGATTAAGCTTTTCTTAATTATAATACATATGATATTATATCATGATAACATCATTTTACGGTTTTATTATAGTAATGCCAAATGATTTTGATGTACTTTAATAACAATTATATATATGTTCGTTTCTCGAACTGCTTAATTTTCTTCTCATATATTACTACACTAATGGGGGTGACTCTATGACAATGCCAAGTGTTTTTACGATTTAGAACGTATCCAGAGTTAATTGGAGACTTAGAATTAAAAGTGATGACCAAGATTTCAATCTTATGCAGAAAAAGGGACTCCTCAACCACAAGAGATTAAATAATATATAGCAAGATAGAAGAAGCTTCACGAACTCCATTGCCATGAAGAAGAATAGCTTTATGGAGGAGTTCGTGAAGAGGAAGCAAACAAAAGTAGGTGGGAAGTGTTTGGAAATGGCAAGAAGGAAGTCTTTTCCATGTTGAGTATCCATTGGTCATGAGGTCGTGCATGTAGCTTTCAGTGACTACACTTAAGCTACTGAACACGAAGAGTTGATTTGATTTCAATTGATATGCACCCACGTAATATCGATCTCCATCACATCCTTTTTATGAGAGCACGTAAGTAGATCACATCTTCATCAATTTGACTTGCAGTTCAATTTCACATAATCTCCTAAAAAGCACGCATACGCAAGATGACCTCTCTCCCTATGACTTTGAGCAGTTTTAGTTTTTATGGGAGAAGGACATCATAAATGTCAAGAGTTGTGTTCGATGCTTACTTTAGTGTCAAAAGTTTTCAATGACTTACTTAAGTGCAAAATCAAAGAAAAAAATGATCAATTAAGTACCTTTTTGGTGAGAAATTATGGTTAAAATAAGGACATGATATTAATAATTAAAAGTTTAATATGATGTGGTTTTTCTTTCTTTTTATAAAAAAAAAAAAAGCAGTCCACTTGGATTGATTAAACGAAGTCGCACAATCCTATGTGGCTCAATGAAGTAAAACGATATTACAACATCTTTGGGGAAAAATTAGGATTCTCGATATAGCCATGGAGACAAAGATGCAAGCGGAGGAATTGCACAATAGTGAAGAGTCAAGGGTTGCATTCAACAGGAGCACCCAGCCAAGGTAAAGCATAGCACAATTAAGCAAGAATCAATCAAGTAATGCTCCAAAACAAATAACACAAGCGGCAGGTACAAATACAAAAGCAGAACCTTGATTGATGGGGGTTGATAACATTTGGTTTCAAGATGTTTGGTGGGAGGGAAAGTTGCACGTGTTTTGGGTTGATATTGTTTGGTGGGAGGGGCAGCTGCACGTGTTTTGGGTTGATATTGTTCGGTGGGGGGGAAATTGGATGTTTTTTGTTTTGTGTCAGATTTACTAAATGTAACGAAGTAAATGAATGTTAACTAGAATGATGTTTTTTTTGTCTATGCTTTTACTGGTTCCATTTTTTGTCTTGCTTTTGGCTTTGATGTGCTGGGTTATACTAGTTTGTATTGGCATGGTGTGGTTTTTTTTTGCTTGTGCGGCACTTCTTTTTGTGAGTGATGTAAGCTCAACACTGCATTGACACTTGTATGCGCTGGTTTATGCTTGCACCAGCAAAATAGTGTAGTATAATGCTTGTACCAACCAATTAGTCTTTCTAGTTTTTGTTTATGCTTTTGCTAGTGCCTATGTTTTTATCTTTCTTGCGGCTTGCTTGGTCTTGTATGATACTGCCAGAGCTGGCTATGCTACTAAAATAGCTCGTTGATGTTACTGGTTCGTGCTTGCACCTGCATGTGTCGTGTAGCTGATGCAAGCACAAAATTGCACTTACACTTGTTTTTGCCGGCTTGGCACTGAAATAATCACGTTTTAATAATAACTGACATTAAAGTGATTATTTTTTAAGGACGACTAACACTAAAGTATATACTTTAAACAAAATTTGGACTCCAATAATCATTTTTGGCCACTTTTAGATGACGTTATTCGGGAGTTGTATGTTGATTGGGCACGTTGGCTATTGTGACCCGCCCTTGTCGACAGTTGATGTTGAGAAAGATAGCATTTAGAGGTATTTGTTTAAGTCACGGTCCTCAAAAGACGTATGGTACCAAAGACAACTCAAACACATCATCAATGGTATTTAGTCTTATGAGGTCCATTGATCGAAAACATGAGCTCCCCAAGTTCATACCTTGCATGAAAGTAGAAACGTGTTGTGACTTGATCTTGATGCTACGGATGTGAATGACCAAGTGTAAAGATGAGTTTATGAGTACTTTTATCATGGTCGCTTTTACGAGGGTACTTCCATAGACAGATGGTATCACTTCGTCTTTTTTATGGTTGTACCAACAAATATGCTAAATCATGGTGAACCTTAATCAAGATTCGTACCCCGCATGACAGGTTTATTTTCTTAGTTTTTATTAAACAATCTTATATGATATTTAGGCTGCACATGGTAACCATTCTATTTCTGTTTCTGGAATAGATTTCTATTCTAGACTTATTTCTGGAATAAAAATCCGTTTGGTAAAACAAATTTCATTTCTATTTCTTGAAAAAATTTCTATTCCGAAATAGGTTTGAAATGTAAATCGAAATAAAATTTTTACTTTTTTATTTCTGGAATAGAAATCATAAATTGTTTCTCTTTCTTACTTCTCACTCGAAGAATTTTTTTTCCGTCCGTCGCTCACCACCACCACCACCACCCCCGCCCACCGCCGGCCCTCAGCTACCACCACCGCCGGCTCTCGGCTGCCGCCGCCGCCACCGCCGGTCGCTGGCCACCGCCACCGCCGGCCGCCGTTGCCATTCGCCATTGTCCGCCGCCCATCATTCGCCGCCTTCCGGTCGTTGTCTGCCGCCGGCGACCGGCGATAGGCAGAGGGCGGCGACGGGTGACGTCCAACAACGGTCGGCTCCGCCACCTGCTGCCGCCCTCTGCCTGTCGCCGGTCGCCATGCGCAAGGCGCCGGTCGCTTGTCGCCGGTCACTGGCCGTCGGGCGGCGGGCGCCGTCCGCCTTCCGTCGGTCGCCGGGCGTTGGCCGCCGTCCATCGTCCGCCGTCCGCCGATTGCCGATCACATCCGCCGCCGCCTGTCGCCGCTCCTCCTATTATCACCGCTACTTAGAAAAGTAAAAATTTTTTGATTATCAAACGAATTTCTATTTCAAGAATAGAAATTTTTTGTTGTTATCAAACGCGTTTTTTGGCTCAGAAACTCATCCATAAATAAAAATAGAAAAATCTATTTCTGTTCGAGAAATGATTTTGAACAGAAATGTTATCATTCGCGCCCTTAGGAGCCGCCACTAGCTTCATTTTTTGGGTAGGCTAGAAAACCCAATCAAGGGTCAAGAGTGATCCCTCAATATTTGTGCAACTCAAGATTCTAGAGTTCAAAGACTTGGGTTACGATAATATTGCTATTGATGCCCTCTCGGAACCTAATAGTCATCGTGTTACTTAAGGTAATCATGCATGTATTTTTACATTTTCATTGCCATTTATTACAAGATAGTGATTATATGTGAATGTCAGTTTCATGTCATTCTACTTAAAAGGACAAAAGAAAGGCAATCAATTGAAATTAGAAGACGATGTAGTAAGTAAACACCTAAAGCAATAAAAGGAAAATGGTAAAAATCTTAAACAATTCTAAAAGGACGAAAAATGAAAAACCCACAACTCATTGAACATTTTATACAACACAAAAGAAAACCTAAGACATATGTCGGGTAATGAATGAATGATACAAGAAGAATGAGTCAAAATGGTTATCAACCATTCGCCATCTTCACGATTGTCATCTCCAAAGGGTCACCTCCTTGAAGTTATACTAAGTTTAGCCCTAAGCTAAAACTAGCACATGAAACTTCACATACATTTGAAACAATTATCGAAAAATATAAAAACAATCAAAACATGTCAAAATAAATCAAGAAGTAAATAATCAATCTACTCAAATTGTCCTCGGGGTTGGTCTTTGATGTTGTACATGCAACATACTACAAAAAATATTTCCTCATTCATTTTAGACATGGCTTGTGATAATTAGCTATCATTAGAGTTCACTCATGGTGACTAACACCATAAGTAGGGGTGAGCGGTTCCAGGTTCCTTACAAGTTCCATCTGGAACCTAAAACTTACCCTTAGGTATAGGTTCCTCATTTTTTGGAACCTGGAACTTACCCTATTATAAGTTCCAAGGTCGGTTACAAGTTCTAACAGGTTCTTTTTTTTTTTTAATATCCAAAAATTTCACAACACTTACCTCGAGAAGTGGCCTCGCGAGCTTATCACAACACTTTCACTTCTAATACGTACTTCTCCACACCATCACTCTAAAATTTTCTATAATTACAAAATATCCTCAACTTAGAATTTCAACGTCCAGCAATTAAATTTTGAAGCAAAACATCCACCAATAGGCCAAGCACAATAAAAACATACATTATGATCACAAAATCCAAATCAGAATAGATTCAAATCAATGCCTTCCAACAATTCCTAGATCTAAAATTACAACTACACAATCACTTACGATCACACTAAAATCAACAATTTAAGCAGATTATTTCCCATGCAAGAACTTCTTTGCTGGATTATAACTCAACAACATTAACTCCATGCAACACAAATTCTAGAAAGCATGGAGAAATAAAAACAACATTAAAATTCTAGAGGTTGCTCTCATCCGCCTATTCTTTGAACATATAGTACTGTAATACTCATCTGGATACATATCCTCAAATTCATCCTTGTATGGATATGGATAATCCAAACCCTCAAATTCATTCTCGTATAGATACGGATCCTTCTCCTTCTCCTCTTCTTTCTATTCTTCTTCTTCCTCCTCTTCCTCCTCTCTTTTTTCTCCTCTTCTTTTTTGCTCTCCTCCTCCTCCTCCTCCTCTCCTCTTCTTTCTTCTCTCCTCCTCCTCCTCGTCTAGATACATATCCTCAAATTCATCCTCGTATGGATATAGATAATCCAAACCCCAAATTCATCCTTGTATAGATAATTCATATCATTCTCCTTCTTCTCTTCTTTCTCTTCTTCTTCTTCCTCTTCCTCTTCTTTCTCCTCTTCTTATGCTCCTCCTCCTCCTCTTTCTTCTCTCCTCCTCCTCTTGTCTAGATACATATCCTCAAATTCATCCATGTATGGATATGGATATGGATAATCCAAACCCCCAAATTCATTCTCCTTCTCTTCTTTCTCTTCTTCTTCTTTTTCCTCTTCCTCCTCCTCCTCTTCTTGCTCCTCTTTTTGCTCTCCTCCTCCTCCTCCTCCCATATCCTCATTATTGTCATCTTCAAATTCATCCACGTATGGATATGGATATGGATAATCCAAACCCCCAAATACATTCTCCTTCTCCTCTTCTTTCTCTTCTTCTTCTTCCTCCTCCTCCTCTTCTTGCTCCTCCTCTTTCTGCTCTCCTCCTCCTCCTCCTCATTATTGTCATCTTCATCCTCTTCTGAATAATTCATGTCTTCCTCTTTGTAGGGATGTGTGCCTGTCTCTTGCCACTTGTTACACGGCTTCATCGTGAACATCCCCTAGTTGTACACTACGAAATCCAATGCCTCTTGCTCTTTCTTCCCACCAGGTCGGTTAAGTTGGTCCCTGTACCCTCCTCCTCCTCCTCCATATCCTCATTATTGTCCTCCCATATCATCATTATTGTCATATGCATCCTCTTCTGAATAATTCATGTCTTTCTCTTCGTAGGGACGTGTGCCTATCTCTTGCCACTTGTTGCACAGCTCCGTCGTGAACATCCCCTGGTTGTACACTACAAAATCCAATGCCTCCTACTCTTTTTTTCCCACCAAGTTGGTTAAGTTGGTCCCTGTACCCCAACCAACCATCATAGGTAAATAATATGCAAAATCATAGTAATAGAAATAGCCAAACATGTCTTAGCATGAGAGCTATAGTAAATTCCAATCAAAAAGCTTTATCCGACACTCTCTTTAGGCTAATCTCATTTATATATGAGCCTACATGCACTCCTCCCTACCAAGTATTAGCCTCATTTAGTTTGATTCACCACCTTTTACCATCTTTGTTATATCAATTTCTTTGAGGAGTTTTAATGTACATTAACAAATGAGCAGGGAAATTAATGAATGCAATGAGACTAGGATCAACGTTGAGCCAGCATCATCTCTTGCTCAGTGAGGGAGTGACGGAAGTGGTATTTGTGGCCGTAGGGACAAGTGTCGCCGACTATGACCATATTGCAAACCTCAGTCTTGTAACACGGGTGCCTGATCTCCGGAAGTAGCTTGGCAATGCAATGGGCAAACTAGTAGCGGTCACCGTGGGGATATGTGCTTGTCTCCTGCCACTTGTTGCCTAGCTCCGTCTTGAGCATCCCTTCGTTGTACATTTCGAGTTAGGGGTGAGCGGTACCAAGTTCCTTGCAAGTTTTGCCTTGAACCTGAAACCTACCCTCGAATACAGGTTCCTTATTTTTGAAACCCAGAACCTACCCGTCATAAGCTGGAACCTGGAACGTACCCTATTACAGGTTCCAGGGTCGGTTTCAAGTTCTAACATGTTCTTTTTTTTTTTTTAATATCCAAAACTTTCACGACACTTACCTCGAGAAGTGGCTGTGCGAGCTTATCACAACACTTTCACTTATAATACGTACTTCTCCATACCAAAACCCACAACACCATCACTCTAAAATTTTCTATAGTTACAAAATATCCTCAACTTAGAATTTCAACATCCAGCAATTAAATTTTGAAGCAAAACATCCACCAATAGGCCAAGCACAATAAAAACACACATTATGATCACAAAATCCAAATCAGAATAGATCCAAATCAATGCCTTCCAACAATTCCTAGATCTAAAATTACAACTACACAATCACCTATGATCACACTAAAATCAACAATTTAAGCAGATTATTTCCCATGCAAGAACTTCTTTGTTGTATTATAACTCAACAACATTAACTCCATGCAACACAAATTCTAGAAAGCATAGAGAAATAAAAACAAAATTGAAATTCTAGAGGTTGCTCTCATCCCCTATTCTTTGAACATATATTAGATCGGGGACAAAGTGAAGTAGTGAATGCACCAAAGATTCTTGTTGCAAGTGAAACCGAACTGAAATATGGATAAAGATTGACATGCAATTATGATTGAACTTCCTGCAAAGATGACCAATGTGATCGTATCTGGGGATGTGATGAAAGCTACGGAAATACTGCAAGGAAGAAGGAAGGTACAGGAATCTACCCAAAATTGAAGTGGACAATTATGATCTCTCCTAGAGTAAGAAAAAGATATCATCTCGGATGAACTGATACTTTTCCTTGACAAAGAAACCACCTCCTTAGTAGTTTTTCTTCCTTGAAGTCAGAGTAGACTCCTACAATGTATGATGTATTCTCTTACATATCAAAGAAACAATAATTACAAGAAGCTTAGTTATCAATATTCAATTAAACAAAGTCAATGATTCAATAGCTCGTCAATACACAATCAACCATTTTATATCCTAGGAAAAGGATGGTTCGTTCCGATTATCGCTATAGCAGCACCTCGAGAAAAAGGTCGAGGAAGAAGTTGCGCTTCCGATGGTCCCCCAGGAGATTAGCAACCACCGCACCCACCGCGAACACCCCTCCTCTACTGCATAAAAACGTCACATGCCTGTATCAATCATTTTGATTTTTTCACTATTAACCAGATCCTCAAGAGGAAGAGACATGCATTTCCAGAAAATATCAGCACCTAAACTCATCTGCCAACATTTATTTCAAAGAAAGGTCCAGTCCAAAACAAAATATTAGATGTTAGATTTTTTTTTCCACCCTAAAAAGCACCGATGGCCGAACTTCACAATCACTGGAAAACTTAAACCCCAACCATTATTTCATCACAAAACGAATATAATCAAATTAAAACAAGGATTATCATAAAACCCATTATGGTTAAGAAACGTTGGAACTCTTAGCTAATTTTTTCAAGATAGGGGAAATTGCAAACACGGGCTCCCAAATGAATCATAATAAGGAAGAAAGAGTAAAGTAATGACTATAAGATATTCTTGATTTATGCAAATCGAAATAATTTCGATTCGGTTGAGCTAAATCATACGACACTTAAATCTTTCTATGCAGGACATTCAAAATTCTTGTCTTCCTCCTTATATAGCAATAGCATGGTCCATAAGTCTAGTTACTCTGTAAATCAAGAAACAAAGCATCGACAGGACATTCTTGTCCCAAATCAGGTAGATTCTTTATAATCTTTCTCTTCCTTTTTTTCACAGGAGTGGACGTGCACAGTTCTTGGGTAAAATTTCCAAAATGGCTAAAGACAGCGCTTGGTGACTCACCTAGTGGAAGCACGTGCCGCGGAAGCGCAGGTGTTGACGATCTCGGCCGACAGCAACAAGTCACTTCGATTGCCGGTGGCCCCGTATGACCTCAAGCACAAGAGAGTGTTGGTGTGAGACATGCGTCGCTTGCCGATATGAGAGTATCGGGGTTGGGGAGTCGGGGAGTCGGGGGAGAGAATGAAGAAACAAATGAGGGTGGTCTAAAAGGAAGAAACAAATTGAATTAGGGTTTTTGAGGATTTTTAGGTTAAACATAGTTCTAGTCCGGTTCCCATAGGAACCGGGAACCACCGAACCACCGGTTCCAAAAAAAATGGAATCGGGAATCGGAACCGATCTCCTTAGAATTGGGAACCGAACTAGACCCACTGGTTCGGTTCCCCGGTTCCTGATTCTACTCGGGAACTATGCTCACCCCTAACCATAAGACCCTAAGTCAAGTTCTATGTGTCACCCAAGATGTCCCACAAGTGCATACATTGCATTTATACATGCATCTAACAATCACAAACAATGGTTTGGAAATAAATATGCATGTAGGCCTAAAGACCTTGATTCTCACTCAATCAAACAATTAATGAACCAACATTGGGTCACTTAACTCATTCACCATGCGCCAATCACAATCACATGCACTAAGAAAGTGAGATTGAAATATTAAAAGGGTTTACATGATGCCCAAAAGAAAATGACATGATTTGGTACGATGCGCATGGAAAATGAAGTCAAATTGAAATGGAAATTTTATTTTCAGAATGCCTTGCACTTTGAAGGACTTGATAAAATCATGAAATGATCCTCTTATTTTTGGAAGATTTTTATGAGTAAAGTTCAAGATGTGAGGATCAAAACTTGTGAAGACACCAAAGACCGCTTTAGCATGGATGTTTTCCTAAAAAATGCTACTATAGAGATACATATCATAAAAGGAAAACAGAGCAAGTCAGAACAAGGCATTCAAGATGCAAGTAATTGAAATATGATATATTAGTAAATTGGTCTTTAAACATTTATGGCACATTAAGCACATGACAAGGAGCAATTTTCATGAGAAAGTTTTTTATGATAAGTAGACATGAATTTATAGAAATTCACAAACACAAAATAATACATAAAAAAAGGTGCTAGGCAGCAAGACATCAAGGCACATTTATGTCAATTTATCATAGTTAACGGTATCTAAAAATTCTAAACATTCACCACAATATAGACATATGAATGACAATCAAAATCTGGCATATGGGTCTTGGTCAATGGCTGGTGACCCAAGCCAACCTACGGACCCTCGCCTAGATTCGAGGCGAGGGTTGCGACCTTCCCCCAGATCCGGCGAGGGTCGCCTAGCTCGGCGGTCGGCGACCCTTGGCCCGGTGGGCGAGGGATCGGATCTGGGGGGTTTGTGGCTGGGGTCGCTGGCGATTGGCCAAGGCCCGACGTCCCTGGTCGACCCCCGCTCACCATCGCCGGCCATTCTTATCGATGGTGGGGCAGCAACGACGGTAGTAGCAAGGGCTGCACAACCCTCGCCCGATCCTCCCCTCCCTCCTTTCTCTTTTTTTATTTATTTAAATTAAATTGATTTTATAATAATATTTTTTAAGTTGTTTAATATTATTTAATTAATACATTTTTAAATGCCATGTTAGCAAAAAATGACATCATTTTAGCTGAGTTTTTGCTAACTCAGCTTCCGGCGAGCCACATAAACGATTTATATTATTAAAATAAGTCACGTTGGATTTTCGGCAGCCTTCGCCGGAGTTAGCACTTAAGTGATACAATTTTCAAAAAAAGTGGCACTTAAGTGTACCTTTTGTAACTTTTGGCATTTAAGTATCCCCTCGTGCCAAGTTTTAGCACTTGTGCCATATTTCTGCTAACAAAAATCATACAAATTCATGAATATCATTAGGTGAACTAGCCCCACTCATGGCAAAATTCATTAAATTCCAGAATTAATGTGCAACTTCACTAGTTAGTTTCACGTAGCAATCGAGGTTCAAATGAGACATGCAATACATCATTTTAAAGTTTGGAATGTCTTCTAAGTATGTCTAGAAAGCATCATGCAAGATTTAGCTCTTAAGGGGCTTAAATAAAGAATTGTTTACAAAGAGGCAAATTAGTGAAAAATTGCAGTAGGACATAAAATGTGGATGCATGGATTTTCTATTCTTAGATGAGATGCTGATATTCTAGAAATTTACATGACATTAGATCTAAATATGAGGGCTTAAGTTATGAAGGACCTTAAGTCCAATTCTCATTGTAAAATTCCACAGAAAAATGGCAAGTGTGACGCATATGAATGTATTATAATGTCGAGATAACATTTGTGACTGAATTCAAGCAAGCAATTGACATATTAATGACATGCGATTGGGGTGTGCCATACATCATTAGAGAGACAATGGAGTCAGCTACAACTTTCATGAAGCTACCTAGGTTAGAAAGCCATGTTAACAAATTTAATTCCAAGCAAATATGAATCAGACTCAAACAGGGCAGATTAGTCTAAGGATGATTTTTTAGGGATTTTCATGACTAAACACCTATTCCAAAAATTCCAAAAAAAATATATGTCATAACCAAGGCAGTTTCAAGCAACTTTTCTTCGGGTATTGACCTTTGAATCACAACGCAAAATTAGCACAAAATTGGGCAAAAATGCTAATATCGAGTAAAATCAAGATAGGATGACCTAATGATAATTTATTGAAGATTTCGCCAATTAAAACATCTACAAAAGTTTTGGAAAAAAGATATGTCATAGCCAAGAAAATTTTGAGCCTTTCTTGAAAAATGAAAGTCTAAATCTCAACACAAGAATCGGTAAAAAATTGACAAAAATGCTAACATTGTGTAAAAATCAAAATCAACATTAGTTTCACAAATTTTCCAAAACAGATCATTAACTTTCAAAGATAATTTCAAGTAGCAAACGATATCGATTTAGGATGTATAATGTATCAAAATAAAGCTTGTTGAGTGTACTTTGAATGTTTGGTCCAAGTCAAAAAATGAGGTTTAAGACCTCCGATCAGTCATCACATAACACAGGTACAGAACCTCTGATTTTCCAAAATTGGCTTAATCATTCAATTGACCCTCAAAGCATTCAAAGATCATCAAATCACTCAAATCATGGATTATAAGCATAAAAGAGATCTTAAACTTTGAATCTTGACCTCGGTTGACTATTTTAACCTCATCTCATCGGATTTGAGCTTGAGAATGTACCTTTTGTGCTTAATCTTCAATCAATACCGATTTAGCACGAACAATGGGCCACCAATCCAAATCAGCTGTAATCAGCATGTTGAGGACTGTCAAAGAACATTGGAGAGGATTAGAAAACACTAGATCGACCCGGTTTAATAGTGGGGAATCAGGTTTGATTAGACTTGCCATCGGAAGCAATTCGGTGGCCTTTCAATGAGGTTTCAACCACCACAAGCTCGGCAACAAGCTGAGGAACAATGTTGGGCAGGTCAGGGACGTTGGAGGGCAGTGGACATTGGCGGAGAAGTGATTGGACAAATCAACAGCTCAGTCATCGGACTTTGACGTTAGAAGCCGCTAGCGTGAAGCCAACAGATGGCAGTTGGAGGAGGAGGAAGGAGAAAGAACTGGCGATGAAAAATGGAGAAAGAGGTTTTTGATTTTTTTCAAATATGTTTTTTGCAAATGAGTGTCCTTAATAGAGTTTTAGAGAGAAAATTTGACTATGCAGGTGAGAGGGATCCAAGGGCTAAAGTTTGATCCCTTCGCAAATCAATTAAGTTCATGCCAATTTTAAAGGTCATGATGCATGGGAAGCTCTCAATGAATGTTGGTGATTAATCTCTAAGATTAATATTGAGATAAAAGGCTAATCGGGGGTTTCTTTGCAATTTTTTAAGACTTGGGGGCAAATTTGAAAATTTGAACATTTTTTTTGGGGAAAAATACAAGTTTAAAGAAACAATGGCATAGGGACATCTAGGGGTGAGCACGGTTCTCGGGTAGAACCGGGAACCGGAGAACCGCACCGATGGGTCCGGTTCGGTTCCTGGTTCTACGTAGAGAGGTTCCGGTTCTCGGTTCCATTTCTCTGGAACCGGCGGTTCTCGGTTCGGTTCCCGGTTCCTATAGGAACCGAAACCGGAACCGGAACCGGAACCGAGAACCGGAACCGGAACCGGAACCGAGAACCGGAACTGGAACCGGACCGGAACTGGGAACTGGGCTCAAAACCCTAATTTTTTCAATCTTCAAATCTTCTCTCTCCTCTACGCGACGCCGCGACGCCCCTGAGGTTGCTCGTCGCCCTCGATGCCATCGTCACGACCCACGACGTTACTACCCAGGCTGCTACTCCGCTACTCCTCCGTTTGATGATGCCACTGACTCTCGCCGTCGAGCTTGCTGCCTCCAGAGGATCTTGGGAGTTCCTTGTAGGGGCCATTCACCATTGCTAGCATCATCGTCGTCTTCAAGGGGAGTTTCGGATCTCATATTACTCGCCTTCACAATGAGAACCTTGGAGCCATTCTTCACGAACATAAGAGGATCTCTCAACAGAAGCTGTTCATCACCGTCCATCGCGAACCAGGTATTGGTTTTGTTCCTTAGGAATCAATAACACCGAGTTCGATTGATAGATTTGTAGTTTTGTCGTGTGAAAACGAAGTTGTTTTAAGCGAATAATGTTTGATATGAACATCTGCTTTCATGTTTAAACTAAGGAAAGCATCGAAGCGGAATTTGTAACTCGGATTCGAATCGCATATCATGTGTTTGCTAAAATGCCTGACAGGAAGACTGAGGAATTTTCTTGTTTAAGCGTTTACACTCGAAGCCCGATTCATATTTGCATTTATATTTTGTTGAATCCTGCTTGCCGGAGTGCAAGTTTTTTGATGGGAAATTGTTTTACTAAGCCGATTGAGTTCGGCAGTCTATGCAAGGGTCTTTTCCTCCACTTTATCGACTTTTTTTTGTTTGTTGTATTAGGATGCGTTTCTGAACGTGAAAATGCAGGCGAGTGGGATCCGGCTGAGGATGAAGGACACAAATGTTTAGTTTTTTTGTTTTTGGATAAGCCTGTTTATCAAAACTTTAACATCGTCCTCCATACCTATCTTCTGTTCTCGAGACAATGTAGTCTCCGTTGTGCGGGTCGGCGTCCGCCTAGGGAATACGATGTATTCATTAGTTACAAACGGGGACACGGTCCACCCAATGAGCCATCTCAAGAGTGCTCTCTAGCGGAAGGAGATTAAAACGTTCATTGACTTTGCACTGGATGGAGGAGTAAAGTTATCGTAAAGTGATCAATGAAGCAATCGAGCGTCGGAGATTGCCGTCGTGGTTGTCTCTCAGAATTTCCATTCCTCACCATGGTGTCTCAACGAGCTGGTGAAGATCCTAGAATGTCAAAAAAAGTGGCGTCTTATTGTGTTGCTCATTTTCTGGGGCATTGACCCGAGAGAGCTGTGAGAGCAGCCCAGACTTTTCCTGGAGAATATTGGCTGAGGCGAGAAGGGTTTCGAGCAGGAGAAGCCCCACTAGATCCAGAGGTGGAAAGATGCTTTGCGAGCACTTGGCATGTTCAATGGTTGGCCTGTTAGTATCAGGTACTAAACCCTTTCCTTTTTGAGCTCTATCTTCTTCTAAGTGTACTTTTTCTTGAGAATTGCTGAAGGTAGTTACTCAGTTGTGCATGAGAACACAAAACTTACTTCTAAAGGCAGCATGTTTTGGTCATTACGAATTAATAATTGGAAATGTGGAATCTCTTCCCTTGGATGTTGGTATATTTGCATGAGGCAATGTTATAGATAAAATTTATGCGTTCCTCTCTTAATAGTAGAACGCATTACTAGTTTAAACATTGAAGTGAAACTTGCACATTATTTCTTAAACTAGTTTTAGAAAAAAGAACCTGTTGGAACCTGGAACCGACCCTGGAACCGACCCTGGAACCTGTAATAGGGTAGGTTCCGGGTTCAGTGTCTCGACGGGTAGGTTCGGGTTCCAAAAATGAGGAACTGTACCCGAGGTAGGTTCCGGGTTAGGGGCGGAACCTGTAAGGAACCTGGAACCGCTCACCCCTAGGGACATCAACCATGAGGTGGAACAAGGTGGCCATAGGCCACAAGAAAGTGATTGGACTTGTCACTTTCGCTGGGGCAATTGGACTAGCATGAGCCAGTTTTGATCGGTTCGCCCTTCCTCCTTTTTTCTATGCAATTAGGTTAGGGACCTACTTGAAAGAAATATTTATTTACCTATTATTAGGAAAAATTACCTATTCAGTCATAAACATATTATATATATATATATATATGTCAATTTAATCCTAAAATTTATAATTTTGCCAATTTAGTTCAAAATCTTTGGGCAAAATTCCAATATTAATCATTTCAGCTAATTTTCGCCAAAAATTGCTAATGTGACAATGTGTTACGTGGGACTGCTGGCTATGATTAGATTGCCACATCAATAATTTCCAAGGAAAATTGATCAAAAGGGCTACATTGGAATTTTGCAAAAGATTTAGAATCGAATTGGCAAATTAGGAAGTTTAGGAGAATTGGCATATATACAATAAAGCTATGATTGATTGGACAAATTCCCCACTATTGATTTCCAGATCTAGAATTTTCGGAGAAATCTAAGTTTCGAGCAAGTCTAGTAACCGAAGATACTTGAACAAGTAGTTGGTTACAAGATTTGCCCAAAGGACAGCTTGCCAAGCAGAAGGCATTTTGCTCTCCCCTTCTTATCCTAGATGCGGGAGACTACTATATCTTCCCTACTCGGCAATAGCCTGTATCGAAGTACAAATGTGATGTCTACCTTCACTATCAAAAGGCCCCCTAATTCCCAATTAATCTTTTTCTTCTTGATTGAGAGGGGATATGAGGAGTGATATTGTGGGGTCTCCCACAAATCCTGTGGCATCATTTGAAAGCATAAATCCTAAGATGCTGATTGAGGTCCTTGTGCGAATTTGACTTTGGGGAAGCGTGAGTGTCACAAAGGTAAAGATAATTGTTATCCACATTGATTATTGAGAAATTGATAAGGTGACTATATGGAGCAAGCATCGGTTGTCCCAAGTAGATGATCTCTTTGATCAACTTCATGGTGTTTGGGTTTTTTACAATATCGATCTATGGTCTATTTGTCGTCGATGGAAAATCAAGACATATGATGGGTTTGTTTATTTCGGAGAAAACTCACATCTTGGAAAACCTTTTTTTTTTTAAATAATTGTTTGCATCACTTATAAAATATATAAATAAAAAATATTTTTATCATTCATAAAAATATTTAGGTATAAATTATTGTCAATAATAAAAAAATATATTTTTTACCTTTTTAATTAATATAATCAATTATTTTTTAGAAATTATTTTTTAAATTTTTTATTTTTTGCAAAACAAACGGAACCAATCTGTCTAAATTTCCTTTCTGCACTTGGTACGACCATTGTGAGTTTCCAGTCATGCCTTTTGCGAGCATTAAAGACAAAATGGCATAATTAATGAAAATGAGAAAGCAAGAATGAAACAATGATGGGAAATGATTGTGCAATACATTATTAATCTTGAATTATTAGGTTTCGAGAAGCAACACGAGTTCGGCTTGTACTTAAAAAATGCTGTATGGAGTATGGTCGCCCATGAGAGTGAAGACATCCGGTTCTTGAATTGAATTGAATGAGATTTTAGATTTTAGATTGAGTAATCAAATAATAAAAAAATATTATAATTTTTAATGCATTAACATTTTAGTGAATTTTTTTATCATGGTTAATGCTGAATGATCATTAATTTGTTCCACATATGAACATTGGGTTCTCATATACTTATTTCTCATTAATTAGCTTTTGAGTCATAAAAAATTATGGAAAATCTAATATTTTTAAATAAAATTAATATTAAATTTTATAAACCAACTTTTCAAGTATATTTTAAAATTCAACTAATAAAAACTAGTTTTATCAAATATAAAAAAGTTATAAAATATTTTAGAATTTATTGGAAAAAAAAAGGGGGCAATATACGAGGGACCTGTTGCACACGTGCGAACTTTACTCGGCTTTTGCCGTCAAACCAAAAACCGCCATGCATTTGAAATTCCTCTCTCCCTTTCTCTTTCTCAGAGATGTACCGTTCCCAACCGGGACCAAATTCGCCCAATGGCCTCCCTTCTCCTCCCGTTCGCCGTCGCCTTCTTCCTCCTCCGCGTGATCCTCTCCGCCACTGTCGTCGATGACCTTCGCAACCTGCGGCCACCCCCGACTTCAACTCCACCATCGCCGGCAACTGCCACCACAACCCTTCCCTCCGGTACTGCGGCAACTCCCGCCCTCTCGACGAGATCTTCAAGTTCACCATCGTCGCGAGTCACCTCTGCAATGAGTCCCGCAATCCCAATTGCATCGAGTCCTTCGACAAGATCGATCTTCGGGGCCGCCCCAAGATCGCGCCGCTCTATCTGTCGTTCGACTTCTTCTGGAAATTCTGCCCCCTGACAATCCGGTCCATCGACTTCTCGAACAACTCACTGAGGGGCGAGTTCCCGACCAGCGTTCTGGCATGCGCACAGGTGGAGGCCATTGATTTCAGCCACAATGAGCTCTCGGGCGATTTCCCCATCGAGAGGCTGGCTTCGATGGTCAACCTGACCGTCCTCAACCTCTCATACAATCACTTCTCGGAGTGTAAATTGTCCGAGAGCCTAGTCTTCAGGCGGTTCAATTCGAGTAATTTTGTTCACTCGGGCCTCATTCCGAACAAAAAGAGTTTTGCGGTCAAGGCAGTGTTTCTGATGATTGGCTTGCCGGTTATGGTGATTTTAACTGTGGGTTTCATCGCTATGATGTGTTTTAGAAGGCGCAATCTATCTTTGGAATCTCGACAACCGAGACACCACTTCACTACATCGATGCTGAAGGCAGCGACGAGCGGATTCTCAAGTGAAAACTTTGAGGGGAAGAGTAATGGAGTAGACATTTACAGAGGAATTCTGAGGGATGGTACTCATGTGAGGATCGAGATATACTGGAGTAACATTTCTACTGAAAGCACGAGGAAATTCGTCGAAGAGTGTGAGGTTCTTGTCCAACTGCGCCACAAGAACCTGGTACGAGTATTCGGTTGGTGTGGCAATCGGGAACTGAGAGCGATCGTGACTAAATGGACGGACAGAGAGAGCCTGGAGATATGGTTGATGGAGAGAGCTCCACCGTTGAAGCACAGGTTGAAGGTATTGACGGGAGTCATGGAGGGCATGTGTTATTTGCATGAATCGTGGCCTCAAGTGGGGTATGATCTCGGGACTAGTAGTATTATCCTGTCTGAAAATCTTGAGCCGCTGATTTCGCGGTTTGAATTTGATGGTCGAAACAGCAGCGCGAAGAGTAAGTTTGTTTGTGTCTCATCTTGCATTCTTCCTTTCATGTCGTTTAGCAGATTGCAGAACTTAGACTCTCATTTGGCCCTTTTTTACAGACAAACACAAGTTTGGAGTGCTTCTGCTGGAGATGATCACAGACAGAGGGAGGATGGGAGACATAGAGGCGGGCAAGGCCGGTTTCATCGAGCACATCCGAACGAATTTCCCTGCAAATTGGCAGAATTTGTTGGACGAGAGAATCATGATCTCGAGTACTACAATGGAACAAGCTCGGCAGGTCATTGAGATCGGGTTAGCATGCATCGATCACTCAGTTAATGAGCAGCTGAATATGGACTGGATACGCCATATCCTACTGAGAATCTACAGAGCATCATGCCATGTCAATGGATCTCCTACTCACGGACGATTTGACGGAGATAGGGACAAGAGGCATAAGCATGGTCCATGAAGTCGAACTCGCTAAGGAGACCTGGGTTTCACTAGCCATAGAGAAGTTCGATCAAATCGGTTTATTCTGTCCAATGTGTATCATCACGCCATGGACGAAGTGCTTACGTTCTGGTTTGGAGTAAACTCGTTAATCTACTTACTGTTACAGTTTCCTCAGCTTTAGTTTTTGGAATGATGCCTGGCTGAGATGGATATCAGTAGATTCATGTTGAACACCACAGCTGTTACGGCTACTGCACATGCAACATGCAAAGTTGGATTGGAATATGATGAGAAAATGTCATGACAATGGCGATATTCACATGCAACATGACGAGAAAATAACATGACGTAATGGTACTCACATGTGGCATGATGTGACAGATTCAAGACTCAAACATGACGAAAAAATGACACAACATAGTAGTAATCACATATAACATGACATAACGTATTCCTGATTCAACTTTAACGAGGAAAATGACATTTGATTTTGGAATTCAAATGCAATAAGAAAATGGCATGACCCGTAAATTTCATGTGGAACATGTTATGACAAGGAAAATAAAATAACATAGAAATTATCACATATACCATGACATGACAAGTTAATCATTCAATTAACATCACATGGTATATCACATGTAACACGAGATAACTTATTCGAATGCAAAGTATGACAAGAAAAATGATATAACATGGTAAAAATATGAGAAAATGACATGACATGACATGATAATGTGCACATGTAGCATATGGTGACAAATTTAAATTCAAACGTGACTGAAAAATGACATGACATAATAATCACACTCAACATAATATGTTTTAACTATGATAAGAATGAAATGACATTTCAATGATTGCATGTAGCGCGACATTGCAAGTTCATGATTAAAGCATGATGAGAAAATGATATGACATAATTATTTCACATGAAACATGACATGACGAATTTCAACATAATATGACAGGAAAATAACATGATATGTCAATATTTACTTGCAAGGTGACGTGAGAGATTTAAACCTCAAACATGAAGATAAAATGACAAGGAAAAGCCAAAATTCAAACATAATAAGAAAAATTTATGACATGACAATAATCATATGTAACGTAACATGACATGACTAGTTTATGATTTAATTGATGATGGAAATTACATGAGATGCCAATGATTCCATGCAACATGCTAGGGCAATCCTAGAATTCAAATGCGATGACTAATTGACGTGGAACTATAATGACCCATGCAAATTGTATTGCAAATTCACAATCCAGATATGTTAGTCAATTATATGGCTACAAAATCCAAATGCATTTTCTGTATTTTTTTTTCAAAATACGTAAGTTTCCCAAATTGATAGCATGCGATATTTAAGTCTAAACAATTAAATATTTCGCCACATTCAAAATAGGAAATAATGTAATCGGGGACCGATCTCCAT
Source organism: Angophora floribunda (assembly GCA_014182895.1). Taxonomy (NCBI): domain Eukaryota; kingdom Viridiplantae; phylum Streptophyta; class Magnoliopsida; order Myrtales; family Myrtaceae; genus Angophora; species Angophora floribunda. The sequence continues at coordinate 19,527,192 of CM024709.1, forward strand.
TTCTTTAAGATCGAAAGCCCAACTATCATGGACGACTCAAAAAGAAAACTTCCTATGAGGGAACCAACTAAGATATCAAAACAAACCAAATTAAAATCAAAATAACCCGAATTAGGCAATACATATATTACTATTGAATTCGGTGTAGAAAAATACCTTAATTCGGATTATAGACTGAACGGGCCCTGCTGCGAGGATAACCACGATGACCAGCCTCACGGCGACAATTGACGGAGCAAGGAGTGCGACTGGCGATGAGAGTTGCTTCATGGTAGGTCGAGCTCGGCAACAATTTGCATTTAATGATGATTAATATAATATGATGGTTGACAAAAGAGAAATGATATTTCCACAGGGATGATGACAGCTTTTTTCAAATATCATATCCTGCTGGAATGTTTTCTTGGGCAACAAAAGTCACGTCTTCCATAATTATGTTTCCCGACTTTGTTGTGTAAACACGCTTCTTCTTTCCTTCTCTTTTTTTGAGATTGTCCAAGAAATTGTTATGGCATTGGAAACATCACTAGCTTTAAAGAAACTATTTTAGAAACTATATACATCATTTGTTTTGTTTTGTAAGAGTGCAAATGGTAACAATTCTATTTCTAGAAATAATTTTTGCTCAGAAATGATTCTTTTTTATTTTGTTTCTCACAATAATTTCATAACATTTAAAAACCTTTGGAAATTGCTCAAAATTTTTATTTTCGGAATAGAAATACATTTAGTAGGACTTATAATTTTTTTTGTTTCTTTTAATTCTTTTAATAATTTTATTTTATTTTTTATTTTGTTTCCTACAATAATTTCATAACATTTAAAAATGTTTGGAAACTGCTCAAAATTTTTATTTTTGGAATAGAAATACGTTTGGTAGGACTCATAATTTTTTTTGTTTCTTTTAATTATTTTAATAAATTTATTTTATTTTTATTTTGTTTCCTACAACAATTTCAGAGCATTTAAAAACGTTTAGAAATTGCTCAAAATTTTTATTTTGGAATAGAAATACGTTTGGTAGGACTCATAAATTTTTTTGTTTCTTTTAATTCTTTTAATAATTTTATTTTATTTTTTTTATTTTGTATCCTACAATAATTTCAGAACATTTAAAAACGTTTGGAAACTGCTCAAAATTTTTATTTTCGGAATAGAAATACATTTGGTAAGACTCATAAATTTTTTTGTTTCTTTTAATTCTTTTAATATTTTTATTTTCTTCTTTCTTCTTTCTTTTTCCTTTTCTCTTCTTCTTCCTCCTTATTTGTGGTCTGATACTAACAAATGTCACACCATAAATCAACAAGAACAAGGCATGATACGACCGTCACCAAAGGCCACAACCTCAACAACTCAAAAATCGGATTTCACCACTCGCCAAGCCAACTCAACTCCAATTCGCAACACTCGGTAAGTGTTCACATCCCTCATTCATTCAATCAGAGTAATTTTGGATTTAGGGCTTGAAATTTGGAATTATTGCCGGCAAGTGGCGATAAGGCGGCAGTAGGCCGGTGATGGGCTGGGAGGAGGAAGAAAAAGAAGAAAAGAAAAGAAAAGAAGAAATCTTAGATTGACTCTTGGAAACAAGAATCAACTTCTTTTTTATTATTGATTCTATTCCAAATCTATTCCCGAGAATAAATTTGTTCCCAAAAACAAAAAAATTACTAAATGCATTTATGTTCCAAATTTGCCTTCGGGAACAAAAGAATATAATCAATAACTATTTGATTAGTTGCCATGCAGGCCCTAAGAGTAAAAAAAAAGGGACCTAAGCAAATCCTTAAATTATTTCGTCAAAATTCCTGGACGTAAAACACAAGGATATTTCCACCTTGTTGGGGAAGAAAAATATACAATTTGGAATAAGGAGTGCGAGGCGTGCTGATACCAACACATTAAAATAATGAACGCTGCTAGGCTAGGCACCCTCATTGGAGAGACTACTGCTGGCAGCTCTCGTAAGTGGAAACACCCCTAGAAAAGGATATGCGGTAAAGTTGACATCATCTTTGCTTCACTATGAGCTTACTACCCTTTAACAGACCCCTAGTTGAGGTCATAGAGATGTGGATTTGAAATAGGTAAATAATTAACAAATTGTGTTGTTCTCTAACCTCATGTGAATCGATGTTTGGAAAAGCTGACTGGGTCATCGATTTGAAACAAAGGCCTACACTAAACCATTAACTTGTAAATTGTACCATGAGCCTTTAATTAGTCGAGTTTCTATGTTCCATGTCTCTAGATTATAAAATATATATATATAAAATTTGACTGGATTCGATCGGTTCAATCGGATTTTTGTATTTATTTTCAATTCTATATTTGATTAATTTAATTCAGTTCAATCGCACGCCCTTTTGAATCAAGTTTGGTCTCCAGTAATATTTCAAAACACAAGCATGAACTGAGAAGTATTCATAAAATCTACCCTATCGATTGTTGAACATCTAAAGAATTGTTGTACTATTAGACATTAGAGTTAATTGGAACTCCAACTCGATGAAGTTCGTCTAATGATTAAGGAACATTGTTGCAAGCTTGGATTAGGTATACATCGTTTGATTTTACACTCAGACCGCTCAGGCGATTCCCTATAATTATGTAGTTAAAGCCACTACTAGGATTTTATTTTCCTTTTTTCTCTTCACCCTTTATATCCTGATTTAAAACAGCCATTTCCTATGTTTTGGTGAGGATATGGCTTATCTTAGTAAAGCCTTCATGAAGGTTGAAACTCAAGTTCTAATTCAAAAAGTCTCACAACTGATTGACTCATTGATCAATCTTATTACAAAGTACACAAATACTGCAACATTAATAAATAAGAAAAATCCCACAGATGATTTAGGTATCAATCCTTCCAAACTCCGAACTTTCTTCCATCTTATAAAATATACGAGAAAACATCATGATCATATCAATTTCATCCGTGGGTCACTGTCGGCATGCTACGAAGCATCACCGTCTCCACCGTGAGGCCCGGCCCAAACCCGAAAAGGACTCCCCACTCCAACCCCTCGCCGGTTGTCGCGAGCCCTTCCTCCGCTGACTTCCTCCGCATCTCATCGAGGATGAACGACACGCACGCACTCGACATGTTCCCGTACTCTCTGAGCACATGCCTCACGGCTCGGAGCCTCTCCTTCTTCAGCCCAAGCTTGGCCTCGATCTGGTTGAGTATGGCCGGGCCACCTGGATGAGGCACCCAGAAAATGGAGTTCCAATCGCTTATGCCGAGCTTATCGAACGCCTCTTTCAAGCTCTTCTCGATGTTCTCTGCAATCAAATGCGGGACCCTGTCGGATAACCCGAAGGTGAGGCCTACGTCGCGCAGCTGGCCCTCAATGGCGCCCTCGGAGTTTGGCAAAACGATCTCCGCAGTCCACACGAGTTGGAATATGGGCCGCTCAGCAGGGATCTCTGGATCAGACCCTATGATGAGAGCGGCCGCTCCGTCCCCGAAGATGGCCTGGCCGACAAGGTTGGCAAGGTTCTCAGCCGACGGGCCTCGGAAGGTGGTGACAGTGATCTCAGAGCAGACAACGAGGACGCGGGCACCAGCATTGTTCTCGGCGAGGTCCTTGGCAACGCGGAGGACAGTGCCACCAGCATAGCAGCCTTGGTGGTAGAGCATGACACGCTTGACGGAGGGGCTCAGGTCGAGAAGGCGCATGAGCTGGTAGTCAGCGCCGGGCATGTCGACGCCAGAGGTGGAGCAGAAGACGAGGTGGGTGATCTTGGACTTGGGTTGGCCCCATTCCTTGATGGCCTTCGACGCCGCCTCCTCGCCGAGCTTCGGGATGGTGTCGATGATTATGTCCTGGCGCGGGTTGAGCGAAGGGGCGTCGTACGAGCAGATCTCTGGGTGTTTCTCCATGAGCTCCTCGGTCAGGTGCATGTAGCGCTTGTGGATCATTGACTTGTCGCCTGCGACGTTGACAGACATGCATTGGAGTTTTTCTTTGTTCATTCTTTTTTCGCAGGAGTAATAAAGAATTTGCATGGCTAGCTAACGTATACCATTTGACAACCTTTTCTTTCGACCATTCTAAGAAGGTTAAGTATGATTGCAAATTCAAAGAACAAATTTCATGCGACTTGTCCAGAATAAAACTCAATTTATTTCGTGGAAAATAACTTCCAAACAAAATATGTTTTGGATTTTCCGGTGCTCATTTCATGGAAAATGAACTGATTGGGGAATATATTTTCTATCAAAGGAAAAAAGTCTTTTAAAATAGGAAAAAATATTTTCTACTTTTCAAGTTGGGGAAAACATTTTTCTTACTTACTCTCCCTTATCTCATACCCTACTAGCCTCTCTTCTTTCTTTTTTTTTTTTTCTTTTCTAAAAATTCAAATTTATAATTTTTTTATTTTTATTTCTATTTCTATTTTATATTTTTATATTTTTTTCCTTTTACTTTTTTTCACCTTCTTCTTCAGCAGATGGCGACAACTGGTGACCAGCCACAACTACCTTGGGCGAGCTCGAGGCTCGTCAACGACGACCTCAGGCCTTGCCACTCACCAAATCGTGCAAGCTTGAGGCTCACCAACACTGGCTTTAGGTCTCATTAGATCGGTGAGCCAAAGGTTCGCACTCACTGCTGGTTAGCTGATCTAGCGAGCGGAAGCTTGAGCTTACTTGGATCTAGTGAGCTGTGAGCTTGCCAACCTCGGCAGAGCTCAGGCTCGCCTAGATTGGCCAAGCCTCAAGCTTGCTAACCTATGTCTAGGCCTGTCGCCAGGCAATTCGCCATCACCAGGGCACATGACGGTAGAGGAAGGAGCAAGAAGAAGAAGAAGGAAGAAGCCACGAAAGAAGGAGCACGAAGAAGAAGGAGGAAGTCATGGAGGAAGGAGCACAAAAAGGAGGAGGAGGAAGGAGGAAGGAGAAAAAAAACAAAGAAAAAATCGATTTAAAAAAAATAATTAAAATTTTGATTTTTATGAAAATTAAATTAGATACCAAATGATGGAAAATATTTTCCAGATTTCAGTCAAACACTGGAAAATATTGTCATTTTCCTAGAAAATGGTTTTTAAATTTTTTTTTTTCGGAAATGTGATATTTTCTGCGAAAGAACTAGAAGAACAAAGGAATGAACAACCAGAACCGTTGATAGTCAAACTTTCTGAAATTGTATTAAGCGAAAGGCAACATATATGTTTCATGAGTAAACTACGAAGTTAGGATAAGGATACTCAAAACTTAAATGTATATTTTGCAGCTAGGGCAATCTAGAGTGTGGCGGCTCACATATGCGGATGAACTTCTGCTTGAGAGCCGTCATGTGCTCGCTCTTGGTCATGCGGAAGTAGTAGTCCGGGTACTCGGCCTGGTACATGCAGTTCGTCGGGTTCGCCGTCCCAATGGCGAGGATGGTCGCCGGCCCCTTGGCCCGCTGGTTCTCACGGATCATCTCGATGGCACTCATCTATCTCAGACTTGTGTTTGAAACTTCGGAACGTCAATGTAACCCCTGTTTATTGCGGATATATTGAAGTTCAAAGTGAAGCTGAGACCACCACTAGTATGTCTGCGAATTTTTGCATCCCATTGTCTTGCTTTTTATAGATAAAAGTTGGCAAGCACAAACTTGGTTTGAGACAACAACGTTCCATGTATTATTGTATGCATCAATCTCTGTTGAATGAATCAAATGTGGGTAAAATGACCAAAACAGTCCTAAACCTATTGCAATTTTTTCAATTCAGTCATAAATCTTCCGTTTTTTTTTTTTACAAATTCAGCTCTAAATCTTTTTCCATTTGTGTAAATTCAATACATTCAGCCTATTTTGGCTGGCTGGCGCTAAAGTGAGTGTCGACTAACGTTGATGTGTCAATTTTTTAAATATTTTTTTGTTGTTTTTTACTTTTTTTTCATTTTTCTTCTTCCTCCAATTGGTCGTTGGACCAGCCAAAGGCTAAGGCCGGTGAGGTCAACCTCCCAATCATTGGGAGACTTGCCCTCACCAGCACTGGTGATGAGGGCAAGCCTTGCCCTCGCCACCCTAGTGGCTGGTGAGGTCATAATGGCCCTAGCCTCAGGCTAGTATGGTTACCGACCAAAAGAATAAGAAAAGAGAAAAAAAATTGGAAAAAATTGGGAAAAATTTAAAAATTTAAAAAAAATTGACACGTCAACATCGCTCAACACTAACTAGCATCCATGTCAGTGCCAGCCAAGCAAAATTGGATAGATGGAATGAATTGGCACAAATGTAAAATGTTTAAAAGAGAATTTCAACAATTACAAAAGATTTATAATTATTTTGGTAATTTTTCTAATAATCAATCGATGCAGAAGCATCTGATTAATCGGCTTTTAGTGGAACGTTTCCACCACAGGGACCAGATTGTCATTTAAAGAAGTTGAGATCGATAGCTGAGTCAAGAGGCCTTTATACTTTTATCAATGAAGAGGCCTTTCGAGATTAGTAGTTATTGAAAAACGGTCAGATTTTTGCCATCATATGGAACATGGGAAAATGAAATTATTGGAGAAAATAAAATGAGAAACAAAATGGACACTATAAATTTACGTGATTTGATTGAAATATGTGAATTCACATTCACAGAATGAGTTAGTAGATAATTCATTAATCAATCGGAGAATTATATGATCACAGTCAATCCAACACACGAATGTTTTCTGCACTTAGATTACACCCGCCGCCCCTGCGGTGTCTTACCACCCAAATCTCACAATGCGCCAAGAGAGAAAGCGTGTCCCTACCAAACACGATGATGGTCAAAGGGCAAAGTCCGCCGCTCCAAGTTCAACGATTGCTCTGCTCTCTCTCTCTTTTGCCGACTGTTAAAAATAATGGGATTATCATTCATTTATGAACGTCAGTGATCACGCAAGCCAGCTGCGTTCTCTCATAATTTATTGAAATGAAGAAAAATAATATAATCACTATAATTTTCGTACGAAGCTCATCTAAAAATCATAATTTTTTTAACCATTTAAAGTGTCGTAATTTCGAAAAAAAAAAACAACATTTATCTAAGTGTCGAGAATCTTGCCTAAAAAATTATGCCACTTAAGTAATCGGTTCAAGCGGTGCGACTTGGTGGGGCGGTGACAAGTGGTGCACCGACGAATAGAGGAGAGAGGGAGGATGGGTTGTGTGTATGTCTGTGTTGTGTAGTGATAGGGATGGGCGCGGAGGAACCGTTCCTGCGGGTCCGCCCCAATGTGACAACTTATCCATTGGTGTTTTACTCCACAACGTTGTTTGTTATTGATAGGCTTTATTGGTGTCGTTGAATTTCCTCTTATTTTCCTTTTTATATTATTTGTCTCCGTTCATGTTGCCATCCCCAATAAAATGCACCTTTTTTGTAACTTCTCTCACATAATTAGCCTTAGGTTCCCAAAAACCTTACTCAATTTGAATGTGTTTTATCAAATTATCTACAGCCAGGTTCTCAATTATATGTAGATGTTTTTTTCAATAATCATTCCAAGTTAAAGGCAATTTTGCAATAATTATAGCACCCGAAGAGGTTCGTTAATTCAGTCATAAGATATTTGCATTTGGCAACATAAACTTAAAGTTCCTTGCTTAGAGACAAATATAAATTCAAAATATTTATAGTAAATATATCGCTACATTGTTTATCAATATTATATTTGGTGTCCAAGGCATTCGAAATGCCTCTGTGATTTGTGTAAGATCGAAATGTTTTATATAGATTATATGATCAAGCATTGAGAATTCTTCTCAGCACCTTATTTCATCATCCTCATGCCTTTTCCTTACGGCTTTCATTTCATCGGAATCATTATCCTTTCGATCAAGGATAGTGGGCGAGTTAGGATCCAAGATGTAAAAGATACATAATTCAAATAAATGAAAGATAATATTATTTTCCAATGGATGTAACTAATTATATCATAAGGATCACTTCACAATCTGTCAAGAATGCAAACACTCGATACAGCTTCTACCTCCATTTCTATGAAGATAATACATTAAGATTCTTGAGGAAATTTGATGGTTGATGAAGATAAAACAATAGTTTATAGTTCGTTAATGCCAATCATTGTCCTTAAGGTACTCACACTATTGTTGTTGTCAGATTTAAAACAAATGTATCTCCATGACATCCACCAACCAACACTATGTCCAGCTTGCCTTCTCGAGCTTAACAGATAGGCTGAAATCTGCAGGCGCCATTAAATATCCACTTTGAATTCAAAATCCAAATTCAGCAATCTTGTATGGGAAAAGAGAAGTAGAGAGAGATACGAAGAAGAAGAAGTATTGACAGTCATGATGAATAATTTGATATGATTTACAAACAAAATGCAACGCAACTCTTAAAAATAGGTACTATGTTTCCACCGTCACCACTTTTCATAATCAATCATTACTTCTTTTCATATTTAAAAGTAATCTCTTTTCATGTCCAACAATCATTTCTAACAACAATAATAATATTAATAATAAACTATGCCAGCAATTGGAGCATGGGATTGATGTGACCTTCGGCTGGAAACGATGGAACCAAACAATGTGGCTTGTGAAATCTTCATGCTCCATTTTCTATGTTTCTTCTACAACTTTAGCTGAGTGTCTCTTGGTGACCTTGAGATGCAGACCCCTTTTATGCCAAAACTTGGTACGAGAATATACTTAAGTGCTAAAAGTTACAAAATATCATTTAAATGCCAAAATCAAGACAAAATAGATTATTTAAGCACTAATGGTGAGAAAATCCGACCAAAATGCACACATAGCATTTCTGGCGACTTTGTTTGCTGATGTGGCAATTTTTTTTGAAAAAATTATCCACATGGAAAAAAAAAAGACCATATCAAAAAAAAACATCAAAAATCTATTTTGTTAATAAAAGAAAAAAGAAGGTGAGGGTCGGGCAAGGGCTGGTAGCCCTTGCCACTGCCTTCACCTTCATTGTTGCCCCACCATTATCGAGAAGGGTTGATAATGATGGGGCAAGAGTTGGCTTGGTCACCGGGCCTTAGCTAGTGGCTGACGACCTTGGCTGACCGGCACCAAGGGCCCACAAGCCCTCGCCCCATCATTGCCGGCCCTTCTCAGCAATGGTGGAGCCACGGTGGCAATGGTGAGGGTTGCACAACCCTCACCCACCTTCACCTTCCTTTTTTTCTTATTTAATTTTTTATATTATTTAAGTAATATTTATATTAAAGGCCACGTCAGCACCAAAACAATGTCATTATAGTCGAGTTTTTATTGACTGAGCTTTCCAGCAAGTCACGTAAGTGAGTTATATCTAATTTCCAATTGCTTTCAATGAAGTTAGCACTTAAGTGATTCAATTTTCTCCAAAAGTGACATTTAACTGTACTTTTCGTAATTGTTGGTATTTAAATGTCTTTTCGTGCCAAGTTTTGGAACTTGAGCTTTTCTTTTCTTTTTTGCCTTGTGAGCTTATATACAAATGCGACAGTATAAGTAATTTGTTACAAGTGGGAAAAACAAAGTCAATGATGGTTTGACGTGTTCCAATATCAATGAGTAGCCGTGAGAAATTCCATCCTTTGTTTCAATTTGGGATTTTACTATCTATTTGTCATATATAAGATTTGTATTTTTATGATATTAATCCAATCTAACAAAGGGTGTATCTTTCACAAATGTACCATTTTATAATTTTTTATAGTCAAAAAATTAGTTTGGAGATAAATTTACCAAGAGTTACTAGTTTGGGATTTTTTGTGGTCATTGGGGGTAAATTTTTACAGATGTAACAATGTGGGGTTTTTCACAGTAAAAAAAAATTAATTTAGGATAAATTTATCATAACTATACTAATTTAGGTTTCCTTGCGGTATTAACCCAATTTTCTAATAGTCGCCCCCAAGATGAAAAAAACTAATAAAGGGAATTGATATCATAAGACAATTGACGCAGCATGATTCTGATTGAAATAATACCGATTGTATTGTGACACCCGAGAATCCTTCCTTAGATAATGATCGAATACGCATCACCTTCATCATATATACACGGCATTTATAAATGTTAGCTTATTTAACTCTTGGTGGCGACTTCTCTCATCGACACAACCAGGTTGTTAGTTTAAATGAAGTAATAGAATCCCAAAAGATCTTGTCTACTTGCCATTGATGTCCAGTACACAGAACATTATGTCCTGAGGCATGACAGATTCCTCAACGCTTGCAAACCTCTTAGTAACAAAGTCATATTAGACATAACTAATTTGATACTGTGATAAGGGGAAAAGGAGGTCGATGTGCACATCCCCTTCGAAGTTCAAAAATCAGTTTTCTTTGGGATTCAAAACTGGAAACTTTGACTAAGTATGGAACTATGATTCTGAATTGGAAAAATAATTAACAATGTTGAAGAGCGGGACGTCCAATTCCGCCATTAAACTGATGTAAAAAAAACATTGGTTCCAACCGTGTGAGATCCCTAGTTGTAGTACAAAGAATTCAAATTCAGCAATTATACCTCACATCTGAATATTCTTCAAAAGAAAAGCTCCCCCAAATAATGAGGAAAGGCCGCCAACTTAGGTACCAAGCAAGCAATCGGAAAAGCATCATGGCAAACTAAAACTTAAACTGGTATATTTGTTCCCAGTAAGAGAATCATAAACCAGTGTTATCGAAGAGAATTACCAAAATAATCCTGAACCTATTGTAATTGTATTAATTCAGTCATAAACATTTTGTTTTGCCCATTCTAACTTAAACCTTTTGCAATTATATCAATTCAATTCATCAAATTAATTTTAGCGGATTAGTGCTGACATTTGCTCTGTCTAGCCAACGATGACGTGAATAATTTTTAATAATATTTTATTTTTCCTTTCCTTTTTCTTTTTCTTTTCCTTTTTTTCTCTTCTTCCTTCCCTTTTTTTTCCCACGGTGGCTGGCGCAGCTTTGGTGAGAAGAAAGAAGAGAAAAAAGAAAAAGAAAAAAGTGAAAATCATTAAAAATTATCTACGTTAGTGCCAGCCAATGCCGGCTGGTTAAAATTGGCCAAATGGACTAAATTTGCACATTTATATAAGATTTAGGACTGAATTAGTAAAAAAAATTAAAATTAAAATCACATAATTCCAATAAGTTTATAATTGTTTTGGTTATTTTTCCCATTTCAATATGTTCGTAGCACCAGGGGTAGCTGGGGTCCAGCTGCTAAACAGAGATTCTCCATCTGAACCAGTTTGATATTCTTAAATCGAATACGGCAGGCCAGCGGGACGTGACAGATGAAGAAAAGAGGAGGGAAGAAGCGGGTGCCAGGGCTATGCAACTTATCCTCCGGTGCGTTTGCGTCGTTTTCATCAGCAAATGTGCCATGCAAGGGCAATACACAACCTTCCCCTCATGTCATGTGCAATATGTAAGCCATCCAAGGCTAAAATTCTCAGGCAATATAGCTCCATTGTGCAGTTAAGGTCCGCTCGATCAATGGCGGTACATCAAAGATTTATCACAAGATTACATTATTGAGTCTTTTGATTCGATAAAAATTAACATAATCCAGCTTCATAGATAATTATCATCAGCTATAGTGCTCGATGTTCACTGAATGCAAAAACTTCATCAGAAATTGATGGTTGATTGCGGACTGCTGCAAAGAACGATCAAGATCCCAATCTTCTGATGCATCTCACCACAAGCAAGAGCTGTCTGATGTAAAAGAACCAACCGGTCAAATTCCATGAAATTAAAAGCACAAATATTTGGTGTATGGAGGGCATCAAGTATGTATGCGTATGTACCTTAAGTAACAGTAAGAGAAAAATCCCAAGATTCTTTACTAACAAAACATGAAGATAGCACACTAAATGTTGTAATATGCCACCACATCGTCACGTGATAGTGCATGTTGCACTAGTTTGGGATGATTGTGGCATGGGTATGCCAATTTCATATTTTTTGTGATATAAATATTAATTTAGGGTAAATATAGCATGAGTGTATCAATTTGAAAGTTCTATGACAAAAAAATTAGTTTAGGGGGTAAATGTGACAAGGTGTATCAATTTAGAGTTTTTAATGATATTAAACCTTCCAACAACTAGGATTGCGCTTAGTTTTCATATCTTAAAACTCATAGTCTTATAGGTTCAATAGTGTGTCTTCCAAGCATAAAAAATTTCCAAATTGAATAACTTCAATTTTGTGTTCAACATGGAAAGCTACATTAGTAACTTCGATTTTGTGTTCAACATGGAAAGTTACAATAGTAACTTCAATTTCCATAAATGATGACTCATGAAAGGTATACTAATCACTAAAAGCACACATTAAGCATATTTAAACCGCTCACATCTGTCATCAAGCAAATCATCATCTCTACCCTTGATTTGTCTAAGAAACATAATGGTAGAGACTTTTGAGGGAAAAATGTTCAATCAATCCTAAATTTATTGTACGGATGCTAAAGTTGTTCAAGTTTTAACAAATATGATGGTATTTTTATTTTTGAGGATGAAAAGGGTAGCAAAAATTATCTACTCAAACTATCATGATTACTTTAATATTTTTTTATCGGAATAGGTGCGTAATCAATCCTTAATATCTTGGCATGAGCACTTAACATATAATAAGATGAATTAGGTTTTAGCTACCGATAAAAACGTTAACCAAATCCTCAACTTGTCATCGATGAGCTTCTAACACTAGACGCCCAACATGTTTCCCATTTGACCCTTTTTAGATGCCACGTGGCTAGGCCCTGACAGTCACCGTAGGATTTATGGGGTCTAAAATTCACTGACGGAAAGTGAGGACTTAATTATACATTTTCCTAAATCCTGAAGCATTTAATTGACCAAAATTAAAAGTAAGAGTGTACGGACTTATTTTAGACCTTATCACAACTCTATTTACCTTATGCATGTTTTGCCAATAACTCTGCTTTATTTTCTTTTGTCACCAATTGTTTTTTAATAATAATTAAGCAAGGATTATTAGTGTGAACCGAGCTGTCTTAAAGTCATCATTGGAATGTTAGGTCCCTTTTTGAGGCAAAATTCTCGTAAGGTAGTCCCGAGGCAAATGTCATACCAGCAAAAGTTAGGCATTATTCATCCATCAAGGATGAGTTCAACATTAGCATTCTCGCCACATCCCATTAGTTCCCTCCATTTTCTCCGATGAACTAGTGAATATAGATTTCATAAAACCAACTTTACGTATACTCCTCACTTAAATTACTGTTCTTACATTGCCTTTTGTCCCTAAATCAAAAGAAACAAAAGGCAAATAATGACATGATGCAAGGAGAAGTAAAAAAATTCATTAGGGTGGATGCAAAAGATAGAGATGGTGTAGAATTGGCAATGTTGTACATGATACCTTTGCACCACACGAGACAAAATACAAATGACAAAAAGATAATTCAAATATGACACAACACGACATAACACGATACACCTTATTTTATATATTAACATAAACAAACATATTTTCACACTAAATTTATTATTTGGCTTGTGAAACCAGAAATAATGTATTTTAGGAAGACACAACTTGACATGAACAATAAATATGACTTGTCACGCCAATGCTGTTTGCCGGTCCCTAATTTCAAGCAGGCATCTTAGCCTTTGATTTGGGTGAATCGCATCTTTTAAAAGTTCAAATGCTTATTACTAGTCTAGTGCGGCGTGCACGATGGGATGGTTCAACAGTTGAGATGCTGGACAAGCACAGGTTGCCGGCCTTGAGAGAAGTGGCCTATAGCCTCCCCTACACCCACGTGCCATCTCCAAGTCATGCAACGTGAGACTTACATCACGTGTCAATCAAATTCCCAAAGAATCCAGATCTCACTAAACTCAATAAATAGACTTGGGTGGGTTGGTCCTCGAACTTGGCTTAAAGACATTTTTCTTGATCTGTTCATGATTAAAAGAATAGTAAACTTTGAATGTGAAAATGACTGGGCTTAGGTGGGTTAAGGTGGGCGAATTGTGGCCCAATATAGGAAAGGCTTACCTAAGCCCACCCACTTTGCCCTACAGGCCCACGTAGCCCATTCAGGCCTTAGCAGATGTAACGGGCCATTGATCATATGATCAGGTCTAACATTTACCCTCCTCTCTACTTTGCAATTCTACCCACAATCCCCCACGACCCTAGAGCAACTGGCAAAATAGGAAAAGAGTATGGCCTCCTATAAAATAGGGACATCAAAGGTTAATATAATCATACTAGACCCTCTGAAATCTAAGATCATTTCTATGGATGAAGGTGACAAACTATGGCTGGATTTAAGTATGAGAGATTACTAAACTTTTGCTATTCTTGTGGTAAAACTGGTTACTAAAATATACCTTTTCAAGAGGCAATGGTGGATTATTGTTTTCGCCAATGGGTGTGAGCAAAAGTTTATGAGAGTAGTCCTTTTTGGAGTATCTTTTATGGGAAGAATTGTCACTAGGAAGGGCCAAAGGAAATGATACCAGACACATCATCCTACTCCACTCAGATTGTTGCTTATGAATAAAGGGATCTTGCCCCTAGCAAAACTCAATGGAACAAATTGGAAAATGGAGTTTTATCTCAAATTAAAGGGGAAAAATGGTGTTCCCGGGAAGTGCTGATTTTGAATTTGTAGAATTCTCAAATTTAGGAAGAGGAAAAGAAGGCCATATTCTAGAAAAAAATCAGAAGTGGGGGGAACTCTAGAGAAAGCAAAATAAGGGTTCCAAAAACTTCAACATCAAAAAAATAAAATCAAGAGATAAAGTCATTATGGTTCTCAAGTGCAAAACTCCAATAATATGGATGAAACTCAACTTCTTAACATTTCAATCCAAGTGTTGAAAGACTTAACTTAATGGGCTTTGGTGGCTAGTTCTAATAATCCATTACAAATGAGGCTTTTGTATTAGAACTATTAGGGTTTGGGCACAATTTTGACCATCCAAGCTATCATCGCACAAGGAAGGCCAAGTATTTTGTTCCTCATGAAAATAAAAAAATCAACAAATCGTGTTACAAAAGGCTAAAAAGAAGACTCAAGTTCCAACAGTGTTTTGTAATTAAACCTATGGGTTAAGTAAGGGTATTACCTGTTCTATGGCAAATTGGATTTAATTAAAGACAGACTTAGCTGCAAATAAATTTGTGGACACGACTAATGTAAAATGGAGAAAGCTAAAAACAAATGAGAATAATTTTAGTCATGATCCGAAAGTATTCCAGGAAAGAATTCAAATATGAGGAAAAGCATTTTGAAGACTCGTGAAAGGTATACTGATCGCTAAAAGCACACATTAAGCATATTCAAACAGCTGATATCCATCATTGAGCAAATCATCATCTCTACCCTCAATCTATCTAAGGAATAGTAGGGTAGAGACGAGGGATAAATTGTCCAATCAGTGGATGCTAAAGTTGTTTAAGTTTTAACAAATATGATGGAATTTTTATTTTTGAGAATGAAAAGGGTAGCACTTGTCAACTCAGACTATCTTGATTACCTTAATATTTTTTATTGGCATAAGTGCATAATCAATCCTTAATATTTTGGCATGATCTTTTAATATTTAATAAGATGAATTAGGCTTTTAGTTACTATAAAAATGTTACGTTTTTAGCATTCAAAAGAAAAAAATACAACCATGTCCTCAACTTGTCATCGATGAGCTTCTAAAACTAGACACCCAATATGTTTCCCATTTGACCCTTTTTAAATGCCACGTGGCCAGGACCTAAGAGTCACCATAGGATTTACCATGTCGAAAATTCATTGACGGAAAGTTGAGCACTTAGATTGTACATTTTTCTAAATCATGAAGGATTTAATTGACCAAAATTAAAAGTAAGATTATATGGACTTATTCTAGACCTTATCACAACTCTATTTACCTTATGCATGTTGGGCCAATAAGGGTGTGAATGATAATTATTTTATTCCCATAAATAATTTTTGCTAAAAAATGATTTTTTTTATTCTGCTTCCGAGAATAATTTTTAAGTATTTAAAGATGTTTGATAATTTCCAAAATTTTTATTCTTGAGATAGAAATACATTTGGTAAGGCTTTTTAATTTTTTTAATACTTTTATTCTTTTATTCTTTTCCTTTTGTCTTCTTCTTCCTCCTTTTGTGTGAGTGGCTAGGCAAGGTCCGGTGACCTCGCTGGAGTCTTGCCAAGGCAGGGTGAGGTTCAGCGAGCTCATGGAAAGCTCACCTAGCCACCAGTGAGCCTCGCCACAAGGCTTATCGGTGGCTAGGTGAGCTTTCCATGAGCTCGTTGAACCTCACCCTACCCTGGCAAGACTCCGGCGAGGTCATCGGACCTTGCCTAGCTCGATGGACCTCACCTTGGCCTGGCGAAAAAGAAGAAGAAAATTCAGACTTGATTCTTGAAATTGTTTCCAGTAAGAAGAATCAACTTCTTTTTTTTATTCTTAATTCTCTTTCAAATCTATTCTTGGGAATAAAAATTTACCAAATAGATTTTTATTCTAAATCTGCCTCTACGAACAAAAGAGTATAATAAGTTATTATTTGGGTAGTTACCATGCATGCTCTAAGTTTTTCTTTTCTTTTTGTCATCAATTTTAAAAAAAAATTAGCAAGGATTATTAGTGTGAACCGAGCTATCTTGAAGTCATCATTGGAATGTTAAGTTCTTCGAGGCAAAAATTTCATAAGAGCGTCCCGAGGAAAATGTCATATCAGCAAAAGTTAGCATCATTCATCCATCAATGATGAGTTCAACATTAGCACTCCCGCCGCATCCCCAAATTTCCCTCCATTTTCTCCGATGAACTAGTGAATATAGATTTCATGGAACAAAATTTATGTACACTCCTCACTAAAATTACAGTTCTTCCATTGTCTTTTGTCCCTAGAAAAAAACAACAACAAGCAAATAATGACATGATGCAAGGAGAGTCGAAAAATTCATTAAGGTGGATGCATAATATATGGATAGTGTAGGATTAGCAATGTTGCACGTGATACATTTGCATCACACGAGACAAACACATCATAGAAAGATAACTCGAATTCGAATATGACACATACCACACGCCTAACTTTATATATTAACATGAATAAATATGTTTCCACATTAAATTTATTATTTGGCTTGTGATATCAAAACTGAGATATTTTAGGTAGACACAAATTGACATGAATTATAAATATGACTTGTCACACCAATGCTATTTGCCGGTCCCTAATTTCAAGCAGGCATCTTAGCCTTTGGTTTGGGTGAATCTCATCTTTTAAAATTAAAATGCTTATCACTAATTTAGTGAGGTGTGCACGATGATCTGGCTTAACAGCTGAGATGCATGACAAGCAAAGGCTGCCGGCCTTGAGAGAAGTGGCCTATAGACTTCCTTACACCCACATGCCATCTCCACGTCATGCAACGTGAGACTTACATTACGTGTCAATCAAATTCCCAAAGAATCCAATTTTCACCAAACTCAATAAGTGGGCTTGGGTGGGTTGGGCCTCGTACTCGGCCTAAAGACATTTTTCTTGATCTGTTCATGATTAAAAGAATAGTAAACTTTGCATGTGAAATTGACTGGGCCTAGGTGGGCCTAGGGCCCAGGTGGGTTAAGGTGGGCGAATCGTGGCCCAAGATAGGAAAGGCTTACTTAAGCCCATCCATTTTTCCCTCGGGCCCTGTAGCCCAATCAGGCCTTAGCCGATGTAACGGGCCGTCGATCAAATAATCAGGTCTAACCTTTACCCTCCTCTCTCCTCTGCAATTCTACCCACAATACCCCACGTCCCTAGTGCAATTGGCAAGATAGGAAGAGTGTATGGCCTTCTATATAATAGGGAGAGCAAATGTTAATATGATCAGGCTAGACCCTCTGAAATCTAAGACCATTTCTATGCATAAAGGTGACAAACTCTGGCTGGATTTTAAGTATGAGAGATTACTACGATATTGTGTCTTTTATTTGACAAAAATTAAAACAATCCAGTTTAGTAGATAATTGTCATCAACTATATAGTGCTCAACGTTCACTAAATGCAAAGACTTCATCGGGAATTGATGGTTGATTGCGGACTGCTGCAAAGAACGATCAAGATCCTAGTCTTTTGATGCATCTCACTACAAGCAAGAGCTATATGATATAAAAGAACCGATCGGTCAAATTCCATGAGATTAAAAGCACAAATATTAGGTCTATGGAGAGCATAGAGAATGTATGCGTATGTACCTTAAGTAACAGTAAGAGAAAAATTCGAGATCCCTTACTAACCAAACATGAAGATACCACACTAAATGTTGTAATATGCCACCGCATCATCCCGCGATAGTGCATGCTGCACTAGTTTGGGATATATGTGGCATGGGTATGCTACTTTCAGATTTTTTGTGATATAAACATTAATGTAAGGTAAATGTGACATAAAAATTAGTTTGGAGGGTAAATGTGACAAGAGTGTATCAATTTAGGGTGCGTTTAGTTTAGCTTTGAAGCCAGCTTTCAATTGAAAATTGGCTTTCAAAATGCTGAAAGCTCAAGGCTAGTAGGGATTAGCATCGGGCTTTCAGCATTTGGGGGAATGCTGAAATTATTTTTTTCCTTCCAAAACTACCCTCACTGTTTCTTCATATTTTTGATTTTGCCCCTAATTATTTTTTTTAATTGAAAAAGGCGGGCTACGGCTGCCAGTCTGGCGAAGGGCTACGGCCACTAGTTCGGTGAAGGGCTACAGTTGCCGGCAAGCCAAATCCGGTGCCGCTAGCCGTCGGCGGAGGTTGCATGACCCAACCGAGGGCCGCCAGAGGTCGCCCGACCTCGGGCGACCCTTGGTGAGGGTCGTTCGACCCAAGGGCCGCGAGACCCAAACGGTGGTCGCTTGGGTCACACAGCCCCTGGGTCGAACGACCTCTGACGGCCCTCGACTAGGTCGCATGACCCTCGTCGAAGGTCACCCGACCTTGAGCAACCTCAACTGACGGCCGCCAGCACTAGATCCGGCTCGCCGCGCCAACGACCGTAGCTCTTCGCCGATCCGGCAAAAGGTTTAGTCCAGTTTTAAAAAATAAAGATATATGTTATAATACCCCTCAAAACCCATTGCGAAAGTTTTTTTTACCAAACGCACATCTAACTCAAAGTCCATTTGCAAAAAATTTTTACCAAACACAATTGCATTTCTCTAAGTAGCTTTAGGCTTTCAGCATTTGCATTGGACTCAAAGTCCATTGCAAATGCTGAACCAAACGTAGCCTTAGTGATATTAAACCTTATAACAACTAGGATTGAACTAGGCACATCACTTTCATATCTTAAAACTCATAGTCTCATAAGTTCAATAGTGTGTATTCCAAGCATATAAAATTTTCCAAATTGAATAACGTTTTGTGTCCAACATGGTAAGTTGCATTAGTAAAGCATATTTGATGACTTGTGAAAGGTATACTAATCACTACAAGCACACATCAAGCATATTCAAACTGTTGACATCCATCATCGAGCAAATCATCATTTCTACCCTCAATTTATCTAAGGAATAGAAGGGTAGAGATTTTCGAGGGAGAATATATCTAATCAATCCTAAATTTATTGTATGGATGCTAAAGTCGTTCAACCTTTAACAAAAATGATGTTTTTATTTTAGAGAATGAAAAGGGTAGCAAATATAGTCAACTCAAACTATCATGATTATCTTAATATTTTTTATTGGCATAAGTGCAGAGTCAATCCTTAATATCTTGGCATGAGCACTTAACATTTAATAAGATGAATTAGGTTTTTAGCTACCGATAAAAACGTTACGATTTAAAAGAAAAAAAAAACAGTCTAAATCCTCAATTTGTCATCGATAAGCTTCTAACACTAGACACCCTACATGTTTCCCATTTGACCCTTTTTAAATGCTAAATGGCTAGGACTTAAGAGTCACCTTAGGATTTGCGGCGTCAAAAATTCATTGACAGAAAGTCGAGGACTACATTTTTCTAAAGCATAAAGGATTTAATTGACCAAAATTAAAAGTAATATTCTATGGACTTATTCTAGACCTTATCAAAAGTCTATTTACCTTAACGCATGTTGCGCCAATAAGTCTGTTTTACTTTCTTTTGTCACCAATTTTTTTTAAAATAATTTAGCAAGGATTATTAGTGTGAATCGAGCTGTTTTAAAGTTATCACTGGAATAATAGGTCTTTCTTTAAGGCAAAAATCTCGTAGAGTAGTCCTGAGGCAAATGTCATACCAGCAGAAGTTAGGCATTATTCATCCATCAAGGATGAGTTCAACATTAGCATTCTCGCCAAATCTCCAAATTTCCCTCCATTTTCTCCGATGAATTAGTGAGTATAGATTTCATAGAACCGACTTTACGTACACGCTTCACTTAAATTACTGTTCTTACATTGTCTTTTGTCCCTAAATCAAAAGAAACAAAAAGCAAATAATGACATGATGCAAGGAGAAGCCCACAAATTCATTAGGGTGGATGCATAAGATAGAGATGGTGTAAGATTGGCAATGTTGCACACAATACCTTTGCACCACATTAGACAAAATATAAATGTTAGAAAGATAACTCAAATATGACATGACACGACACGACACGCCTAACTTTATATATTAACATGAATAAACATGTTTTCACATTAAATTTATTTTTTGGCTTGTGAAATAAAAACTCACATATTTTAGGCAGACACAAATTGACACAAACTATAAATATGACTGTGTCACGCTAATGCTATTTGCCAGTCCCTAATTTCAAGCAGGCATCTTAGCCTTTTATTTGGGTGAATCGTTTGTAAAACCCCATCTATTTAAAGTTCAAATGCTTGTTACTAATTTAGTGTGGTGTGCACGATGAATGACAAGCAAAGGTTGCCGGCCTTGAGAAAGTGACCTGTACCCACCCCTATGCCCACATGCAATCTCCCCGTCATGCAGCGTGAGACTTGCATCACCTGTCAATCAAACACCCAAAGATTCCAATTCTCACCAGACTCAATAAGTGGGCTTGGGTGGATTGAGCCTCGTACTCAGCCTAAAGACATTTTTCTTGATCTGTTCATGATTAAAAGAATACTAAACTTTAAATGTGAAATTGAGTGGGCCTAGGACCCAGGTGGGTTAAGGTGGGCAAATTGTGGCCCAAGATAGGAAAGGCTTACTTAAGCCCATCCATTTTGCCCTACGGGCCCATGTAGCCCAATCAGGCCTTAGCCGATGTAACCGGCCGTCAATCAAATGATCAAGTCTGACCTTTACCCTCCTCTCTACTTTGCAATTCTACCCACAATCCCCCACGACCCTAGAGCAGCTGGCAAGATAGGAAAAGTGTATGGCCTCCCATAAAATAAGGAGAGCAAAGGTTAATATGATCATACTATACCCTCTGAAATCTAAGACCATTTCTATGCATGAAGGTAATTTTGGCTGGATTTTAAGTATGGGAGGTTACTACATCTTTGCTATTCTTGTGGTAAAACTAGTTACTAAAATATACCTTTTGATGAGGCAAAGGTGGATTATTGTTTTCGCCAATGGGTGTGAGCAAAGATTCGTGGGAGCAATCCTTTTTGGAATATCTTTTATGTGAAGAATCGTGACTAGGAAGGGCCTAAGAAAATGATACCAGAGACACCATCCAACTCCACTCAAAATGTTACTTATGAAGTAAGGGATCTTGCCCCTAGCAAAACTCAGTGGAACAAATCAGAAAATAGAGTCTTAGAGAAAAGGGGGAAAATGGAGTTTTAGGGAAGTGCTGACCTTGAATTTGTAAAATTCTCAAATTTAGCAAAGAGGCAAAGAAGGCCATGTTCTAGAACTAAAATCAGAGGTGGAGGCAACTTTGAAGAAAGCAAAATAAGGGCTCCAAAAACTTCAGCTTCAATAGAAAAAAAAAATCAAGAGATAAAGTCATTATGGTTCTCAAGTGCAAAATTCCAATGATATGGATGAAACTCAACTTCTTGACATTGCAATCCAATATTGAGTGGCTTAACTTAATGGGTTTTGGTGGTTAGTCCTAATAATACATTAGGTTACAAATGAAGCTTTTGCATTGGAACCATTAGGGGTTGGGCACAATTTTAAACATCCAAGCCTTAAGAGCTATTGTCGCTCAAGGAAGGCTAGGTATATTGTTCCTCATGGAAATAAAAAATCAACAAATCATGTCACAAAAGGCTAAAGAGAAGACTCAAGTTCCACCAGTGTTTTGTAATTAATCCTGTGGGTTAAGTAGGGGGATTACTTGTTCTATGGCAACTTGGATTTAATTAAAGACATAGTCAGTTGCAAATGAATTTGTGGACTTGACTAATGTAGAATGGAGAAAGCAAAAAACATATGAGAATAACTTTGGTCTTGATTCGAAAGTATTCCAGGAAAAAATTCAGATATGAGGAAAATTGCATGACAAAAAGCCTCCTTAATACCCTCCATTGGGTTTGTCTAGAAAATTTTAATTAAATACTTTATTGCTAAAAAAAGTGGGAACCATTTGGCTAAATAGTATAGATAGAATGCCAAAAATCCCAAATGCAAGTTCTTTGATAGATCTAATAAGCTAGGGCGTGTATTTATATAGTCAAATATGCGAGAAGAGATTGTAAAAGAAAGATCATATAGAGTGCTAAGAACATTTGGCTTTGATAAAAGACTCTTATTACTTACTATATGGGCTGAAACCAATGAAAAGAAAGAGTTTAATTTTGAGGCCTTTTAGATTCAAGATGAAGAATGTGGCCAGGTTTCTACAAAACTATGACACTCCTCATAGCTTATTAGAGTAGATTCAATATAGAACTTGGAAACAGTGACAAGAGCATAGGCCCAATGGAGCAAACAGAATTCCTACAATGGTTATCAGCAAATCAACTTAAGAGATTCCTCTTTGTTTCAATGGAAAAATTGGTTCGAGTCCATATCACTTATTTTTTTGGGTCGAAAACATCTATTTTATTTTTCATTCAAGCAAAATTCTGAAACAATGATATTCAAGCTTTAGAACAAAGCATCCACAAAAAATAAGTAGAGGGGTGAGCAACCCAATTAATCAGTAGATATCTATTGCAGTGGGCTTTCGCAACCCAATGCATGATACAATTGCTTTCTCTTTGATAGTGGGCCAACATCAAATTGCTAAAAGATTGGGCTCGGGCCCAGGCCTCAATGATAGGTGCATAAGCTTCCCAACTGACTTGGTAAGTGCATGCACTTATCATCTCCACTAGATCAGTTTAGTTGGTCTCCAACTAAAGGCTCTCTTTGCTTTTGTCTTCGAAGTACTTTAGAGTCTCAAGAACTACCAACGCCTTCGTCTGAATTGCCAATGATACTTGTACCGATCGAGCAAACCCATCTATTAAGACAACGTTGCTATCTCTACATATACACACAATGGGCCCTTCTCCTGTTTCTACAACGAAAGACCTGTCGACGTTAATTTTGAGCACTCCAAGGGGTAGAGGATTCCAGATATGAGGTGAGGCGTTATGCAATTCCATATATGAGCTGGCCCATAACTCACTAGCTTAAGCTTTTGAGTTAAGGTGGGTCCAAGTAGATATATTGACAAGCTCGGGCTTAGGGTTCCCCCTTGGAGATCTCCCTAGGTAAAGGTATCGGACTTCTGTTGCGCACTCCCAACAACTAGTATCAGAGCCAATAGTTACGGTTTCCGGGCAAGTAGGCGTTGTGGTGTAACAATGTGGGTCCATGAGGATGGCCTAGGTGGGCGTTGTGGTGTAACAACGCAGGCTCGTAAGAATGATGTTGGGCCAGAAGGATATATGATTTAAGGGAAAGTAGATCTAACATTGGAGCTCACATGTGAGGGGGAGATTGTTAGGATACACGTGTGAGTTGTGTTAGAGAAGTAATCCCACATTGGAGAATTATTATGGTGTAGAGCAGTTAATATATATTAGTTGGCCCATAACTCACTAGCTTAAGCTTTTGAGTTGAGGTGGGTACAACTGGATATATTAACGAGCTCGGGCTTGGGCCTTCCCCTTGGAGATCTCCCTAGGTGAAGGTATCGGACTTCTGCTACGCACTTCCAACACAATTCATAGAACAAATTTATACTACACAAAGCATAGCCATGCATCTCAACATTTCAAAGTGATCCTAAGCAACCAAATCGAATATAGTTTGCATTCTCTACACGTACGCATGTAATCATATTCTCAAAAGAGTTCATCGCGTATGACAATTTCAACATGCACTGAATCCATTATCACTCAATCAGAGGCAATTTAGCATTCTAAGACATTATCCAACAGAAATAAGGTCCTTTCATTAGTGGAATAGACAAGTAGCAAATGCAAGTTTCTTTTACTATTTTGGCTCATTCTCAAACAATATACCTTAACAACTAACAACATCAATTTGAACCGCCATCTAGCCCTGGCTACCCTCTAAAATCCATCTTAAGTGACTGGTTTCTCATCCAACACACATACCGTATGCAATAGAGTTCTAAATGGTCCATCAACTACTAAAGGTATTCTTTGATACTTTAGGTGAAGAAATTAGAAGACTTACTAAAATGACCCTAATTTCTATTCCTCTATCCTCCAAGTTCTCCATCATTCTATCTAAACTAGAACAATTCACATGCATGCACCATTCCTCACTATAACAGCCTTGATCTAATTACGCCTAACTCTAATAGAAATGGGTCTAGCCAAAGCTGAGCCGAGAAGGGATGAAACAACCCATTGCCTTGAGAATTCCCTTACTTGGTTGCAATCCAAAGCTCCTCTTCTTCCTGATTTTGTTGGTCCTAAGCTTCAAGCCCTTCCTCTTGCTTGAGTTGAAAAGAAAGGAGGGAAGAAGATGGAGAAAAATAAAGTGGTTCGATCGTGCAGAAGAGAAGGAATGAAGAAGAGGGAGAGAGAGAGGAATTAGAATTTTAGATAAGGAATCTTTGGGCAAGTTCTAAGGCAATAATGAGATTGCATTTTACAATCCCTATAATTCTCATTCAATGAGGTAAGCGGACACACCAAGGGGGATTGGCTCTCCACTTTGCATGGAATAGGCCAATCCATGCACTAACTAGTCACTAATCCTATACTTAAGATGATTCTATGTCTAAGCCTCATCATTTTCCTATATTTTTCCTACCAGCATCATCATTGCCTCTATGAACTTGCCAAATATTCCCTTTTTGCCCCTATGTAATTTTGGCTCCCAAGAGAAAAACACAAGTGACCTATTATATAAGGCTATTCACTAAACACATTGGCTCACATGGTCACTCCCCATGGTTGCATTTTGTTTCGGTCACTTCCTTTCGAGTTTGACTCATCACCTTGCATATCAAAGTTAATCATAAGGTTGTGTCCAAGCAACATCAAACGATTTTTGAATTTAATCACTTACTAGCTCGAATACATCCAATTCGCATAAGCATGCATGTTAAGGAGAATGGAACGACACTTATCAGACAGCCTCTACAGCAATGCGTTCCAAGACTAATTCATGCATCTGAATGTGACTCAAATGGAATATTGCATGAGTACATATAAAGAACACTTGCTAAAATCTCCACTTAACAGAACACACGAGATACCTTACCAGCCTCAAATATACACAACCTCCTATGGTCCTCTTGACTCATAAATCACTATAATTTCAATTTGGGCCTTGTTTTTATTTATGCTAGTTGGGCTCTCAAGGCCCATCTAAACACAATTGGACCTCACGACCCAATTGTATATTCTTGGGCCCTACAGCCCATTTATGTATTACTTGGGCCTCACAACCTATTTCTAACCACTAGACCCTTGTAATGTTGTATGACCCACATGTTGTATATAACCGAGTTAACTAAAATCGGGGTGTCAAAATTTCTTTCCTTGCCTTAGGTAATTTTTTTTTATTTCTAGGCTTCTAATTTCACGTTTACTCTATCAAGGATCTAGGCAAACATTTGTTTCTTTGAATCACCCCAATCAAATTGTATTCCCAAGTACTTCCCGGTATTTTCAATCTCAAGAATTCTCATTTCATGTGTCATGTTCTCCTTTAATCTATTTGGACAGTTTTTACTAAAGAACATGCCTGACTTGTTCAAATTTTTGGCTTGTCCAAATGTAAAACAATATTGATTTAGAATGGCATCCACATTTTGAGTTTCAACAACTTTTCCTTCCAAAAATAAAATTAAATCATCTGTAAAAAGTAAATGAGATAAAATTGGGTAGAGTTTGTTTAATTTGATCCCTTTAATGCTTCCATCCTCCACAACTTTTTTCAGCAAAATAGATAGCACATTTGCCATAATGATAAATAGATAAGGAGATAGAGGGTCACATTGTCGTATACCACGAGTAGGCTGAAAGAATAGTAAACTTTCCCTATTCATCTTGACACTATATGACATTGTGGATATACATTCCACGATCGAAGAGACCCATTTTGCACAGAATCCATCTCTAGCATACCCGCTTCCAAGAAATAGCACACCATGTTATCATATGCCTTTTTCGTATCTAACTTAAGAACTGCATGAAATTTCTTCTTTCTCTTTTGGATTTGCCATTGATGAAGAACCTCTTGTACTATTAGTATATTGTCTTGAATTTGACATTCACTGACTGAAGCACTTTGTTCCTTAGCTATTAGACCTGGAAGCCATGGTTTTAATCTGTTTGCCATAACCTTTGAAATGATTTTGTATGCAAAATTGCATAAGCTTATGGGCCTAAACTAGTCTAACTTCTCTGGATTAGGAATTTTAGGAACAAGAGTGATAATTGTTTTATTTAACTCAGGATTAAGATGTCCTAAATTAAAGAAATGTCTGACCTCCTAAAATACTTCTTTTTGTATGTCCTTCTAGGGATGTTGGAAAAAATCCATATCACATTGAAAGCCATAGTCCTTTGCTTTATCAAAGTTGACCTTTTTATAGTGCCAACATATGACCCGACATTTTTTTTTTTTGGTTAGTTCCCCCAACATTCAGTGGCATGAGTAATGCAATTGAAGGTTTTGTGCCATTACCGGACCATTGACTGATCATCACGAAGGGAATAATTTACCTTTTGAATGGTATTGTTTCCCAATGATGCAAAAATAAGAGGAGGCATCATCTGGACTGGATTTCCTTTTCATTTGAACTCCACAAGGTCAAACTAATTATCTCTGTATTAGCTTTCAGCTCTTCTTCCTTCTGTGACTCTATTTCATGATCAACTCTTTCTCCATATTGAGCTTTTAGCGTGATTATGACTGTCCACAGCCCGATCTTCCTTCCGCAGGCACGTTTCTTCTGCAATCTTCTCTTTTCTATGTTCTGGTCAATCGATCCCCTTTAGATGTTTACTCACCAATTTCGGACTAGAAAATCTATAGGAGCTTCAACTGTACATGTTAGATCTTGAGGATCATCAATCAATATAATTTCCAAATCTCTACCAAAAACATCGACTGACTTCTTGATGTGTGCGTGCACGAGTGATTCTGGGAATGGAGAATTTTCAGGGTTAAGTGTATGGGAATGGTGCGTGTGGGAATGGTTATCGATGGATAAAATGCATAATAAAAGATAGAATACGATTGCCATCAATGTATAAAGGACGCGCTACCAACTAAGGATGAAAATCAAAATCGACGAAGTTTACCACCAAGGCTTAAAGGACAAACCACCCGCCAAGAATAAAGGACTTCGGGATAGAAAAAGCTCACTACCATGGTCTAAAGGAAAATCCGCTAGCTGATGATAAATGGCTTATTAGCCCACCACTGAGAAGTATTTCACTTTCTAAGGATAAAGAAACTAATAAAAGAGTTAAGCACTCTCCGAAGATATTCGCTCACATAGAGAAAATCTCATATATTTTCATCTTCAAAGTCCAGTATGCATTACAATAAAAAGTCTTACTCTATTTATAGGAGAGACAACATCTTGGAAATTACGAAAGGATTAAAGACATTGGGAACTATTTAGTAATTAAAGACCTAGGGATTTAGGACTTTGACTCTTAAAACTTAGAATTGCATTAAATGAAATGGAAACTTGCACTCTTGACTCTTTAGCCTTGCAAAATTCATGCTCCCTCCTTGACTAGAAGATAACCATCTTGAAAGCTTATTGAACATCCCCGGAAATTGCCCAAAATAGCCTCCCATTGATAAGTTATTGTTTAGCCATGAATCTAGCATATAATAGAGTGAACCGACAACTTCATAATTAGTTTCATGATCGATAGTTTTCTCCATTGATAATTTCATTTAAGGACCCATCTAATCATGTTATACCCAATTCCTATCGTGACTTGGGTGAGCATCGATGATGTTGAGTTAGTCGATGGAGCTAAGTTGGTTGCTCTCGGATCACTCCTTCATTAGGTCAAGGAATTGCACGCTATCATAATAGTCCAAGATACAACTGAGAAAGTTCTCTAATATGGCTCATTACGTGGTTGCATTGATCATTAGAACATCAGGCTTTTGGTTGGTAAAGATCAACAAGTTTGCTCTAATTGACTTGGAGTTTATTGAAATTATGTCTCGAGTTTGAGCCCAAAACAAAAGTTTGATGGGTTTCTTAATCCTAGTAGGTGTGGGTTTCTTAATTTATTCTTTCCTACTCCAAGTAGGAGTGGCTTTCAAGAATTGAAAAGTCCTCAAGTTCACTATATATATACGGCTATGCGTGGGGAAGAATTAAGCCGTTGTTGATGCAAGAGGTCTTGAAGCGCCGATTCATCATCAAGTGCTTAGGAGAAGATTTCTCTGTTGATCTCGTTTGAGCAATTATGCCAAGAAGATTCAAGTATTTGTAGCTGATTAAATTCTTGTGGTAAGAATTTGTGTATAATTCCTTTGTGAGATTGAGAGATTATTTCACGAGGAATTGTGGGGCTAAACACTGCGTGAGTTATTGGGTGTAATCGGGGCTTGGGAAACACTGAGAGTGTTTGAGTGACTCAAGTGTGTAATCTCCATTATATCGCTTGTTCTCTAGTGGAATTCGTCACTGCTCTCCCTGTGGACGTAGGTCTCTACGACCGAACCACGTAAATCCGGTGTCCGATTTATCTTATTTATTTTGTCTGTTTTATTGTTCGATCGCTTGCCCTTTCCGCAACAATTGGTATCGGAGCCAGGCTTGGCTGAGCTGAAGCGAATCAATGGCGACAGAAGAAGTAGAAGTGAGAATCGACAGATTTGATGGGAAGGATTTTGGTTTCTAGAAGATGCAGATTGAAGATTATCTCTATCAGATGAAACTGCACGTGCCCTTATTAGGCGAGAAGCTAGAGACGATAAAGAAAGCTGACTGGGATTTGTTGGATAGATGAGCTATGGGTGTTATTCGGCTGACGTTGGCTCATAACGTCGCGTTTAACATCGTGAAGGAGACTACCATTGTGGGTTTGATGAAAGCCTTATCGGATATGTACGAGAAGCCTTTGCAATCAATAAGGTCTATTTGATGCGGCGTCTGTTTAACTTGAAGATGAACGAAGGTGCGTCAGTTGCAAATCATATCAATGAATTCGATGTAATTGTTAGTCAATTAAGTTCAGTTGATATTGACTTTGAAGATGAGGTATGTACTTTGATTCTGTTATCCTCATTGCCTGATAGTTGAAGTACTACTGTTACTGCTATTAGTAATTTCACTGGGTTAACAAATTTAACGTTTGATAGGGTTCGAGATTTAATTCTAAGTGAGGATATTCGTAAAAGAGAATCTGGTGAACCTGTATCTACTGCTTTAGTAGGTGAAAACAGAAGAAGAACTAGAACACGTGGTAGTATGAACATGAACAAACGTAGCCAGTTAAGGACTAGTGGTGCAGTCTGTTGGAACTGTAGCAAGATGGGGCATCTTCGAAGAAATTGCCTTAAGTTGAAGAATGAAAAGGGTAAGGAAATCTTAGTTGATACTGCAGATGATGTTGCAAGTATAGCTGTTGGTAATTCGAATAGTGCCGATTATGTCTTGTCTGTCACTGATTATTCATCATTTGATGGATGGATTATGGATTCTGGTTGTTCTTTTCATGCTACACCAAATAGAAACCGGTTTACTACTTATCAGTGCACGAATAGTAGTAAAGTGCAGTTGGGGAACAACGTTGAATGCGATGTTGTAGGTGTTGGCAATATTAAAATAAAAATGCATAATGGTATTGTGAGAACATTAACTGGAGTGAGGCACATTCCAGAGTTGAAGAAAAACTTAATTTCCTTGAGTGCTTTGGATTCAGCTGTGTGTCGATATATTTTAGAATGTGGAGTTCTGAAAATTGTTTGAGGTGCTTTAGTGATAATGAAAGAAATCAATCACAAATGGCCTGTATGAGCTTCAAGGTGAGACAATAACAGATTTCACTACAGAGACATCAAATGCATCTGTTCGAGAGTCCGAATTGTGGCATATGCGTTTGGGGCACATTGACGAGAGAATCCTGAAGGTTTTAAGTGAAATAAATCTGCTATATGGTTATGTTGCTAACGAACTGAATGTATGCAGGTGTTGTGATTTAGATTAACGGTGGAAAGTGCAGTTCAATACGATAGTCAAAGAAACCACGGAAATTGCAGAGTTACTTCACTTGAATGTTCGTAGGTTGTCGCGGTTTCTTTCTACGAAGAGTGTCAGATATATGTTAACAGTTGTTGATGACTACTCAATAAAGACATGGGTATTTGTACTTAGGTACAAATTTGTACTATTATCAGGATCATGCAGTTGAGAGTTTTGATAAAAAAGGAGACTGGTAAGACGATCAAGCAAGTGCAGACTGACAGTAATATGGAGTTTTGCTCGAAGCTGTTAAATGAATTCTACATGAAGGAAGGCATAATAAAACACCGCACTACTGCCAATGAACCACAACATGTTGCGGAATTGTTGAGCAGAACATTACTAGAGATGACTCACAAAATAATCTTTAGTATTGGTATGGCTAGGAGATTCCTAGCGGATGCACTTAGTACGGCGAGCTACCTGATGAATAGATCCCCATCGACTACAATTAAACATCAGACTCTCGAAGAAGTGTGGTTAGGTAATGTTGTTGATTATTCTATTCTTAGAATATTTGGTTGCCCGTGTTATATTCGAGCATGTGATGGTAAGCTCAATGGAAGGGCAAGAAAGTGCATATTCCTAGGTTATGCACAAGGTGAGCAGGGTTATCGGTTGTGGTGCCCGGAGTTAAATTCACTTGTTATTAGTAGAGAAGTTACGTTTGATGAATCTCTAGTACTTCTTGTTAAGAGTGGTAATAGCAGTGCTTATACAGATCTAAACGGTGTTCAGCTTGAGGTGGAGTTACAACCAGAAACTCCTGAAATAGCGAGTACTAATGTGGTAATCAACAGTTGCCGTAACTACTGATATTGACAAGGTACGTATTCGATCTCCTGATAGATATGGATGCAACAATGGTTTTGCTTTATCTGTGGTTAAGGAGATTGTATCGAGAAATCCTTACATAGAAGTTAAAGGTGCATGTGAAGTTGGTGTTCTTATGAAGTGCTCGATTATGGCGAAGTTCAAGCAGGACTTGGGCTTGAAAGATATCTATGGCGGTTGAGTCCATTAGGGCTATCGGAAAGAAGTGGCAAAGTTCGAATTTTGAAGCAATTGTTACTTGGCTCAAACGTCGAGCCAAAGTGGAGATTGTTGAAAATATGTCTCGAGTTTGAGCCCAAAGCAAAAGTTTAATGGGTTTCCTAATCCTAATAGGTGTGGGTTTCCTAATCCTAGTAGGTGTGGGTTTCTTAATTTATTATTTCCTACTCCATGTAGGAGTGGCTTTCAAGAATTGGAAAGTCCTCAAGTTGACTATATATATATGGCTATGCGTGGGGAAGAATTAAGCCGTTGTTGATGCAAGAGGTCTTGAAGCACCAATTCGTCATCGAGTGCTTAGGAGAAGATTTCTCCGTTGATCTCATTCAAGCAATTACGCCAAGAAGATCCAAGTGTTTATAGCCGATTAAATTCTTGTGGTAAGAATTTGTGTATAATTCCTTTGTGAGATTGAGAGATTATTTCACAAGAAATTGTGGGGCTAAACACTGCGTGAGTTATTGGGTGTAATTGGGGCTTGAGAAACACTGAAAGTGTTTGAGTGACTCGAATGTGTAATCTCCATTGTATCTCTTGTTCTATAGTGGAATCTGTCGCTGCTCTCCCCATGGAGATAGGTCTCTACGACCGAACCACGTAAATCTGGTGTCCAATTTATTTTCTTTATTTTGTCTATTTTATTGTTCAATCGCTCGCCCTTTCCGCAACAAAGTTGCCGATAGATGGTATCGATAGGAAAATTTCTATAAATTCGAGGACTTGATTACAAAAATATTTAAGGTCGAGGACACATAAGTTTGGGTATAGCGCGTATTAGGTAAACACGTTTTTTCAATTGTGGGATAAGCGAGCGCAGGAATCCAACATCGATATATATATGAATAAAGCGGAAGCAAATTGGGTTCTCTTCATTTTTAGGGAAAAGAGTTAAAAACTTGTTTGGACGATACGTCGGCTTCGAAGAGGTCCCTAATTTCGGAAAGAATCTAGTAACATTCCATTCTCTCTCTCTTTTTAATCTTTTGATAATGGATCACGATATTTATGTGCTTTCTCAACGCTAGTTAATCCTAAATAATTTCCTACTCCATCAAAACTTTCCATTAATCCGCCATTTTCTTATATAAACAAAACTTCCAAATAAATCCTTTTCCTTTCGTTATTTATTCTTATTCCCCATTTTCGATCTCTTTTTGGAATGATTAGTTTGATTTTTCCGATATTTGTTTAGTTAGGTAATAAAGTCTTTTTTGGTCAAATAGATTTTTAAGGTACGAAAGCTATTAAAAAGCTGTTAATGCCACTTCTTTTTTTTCAGCATTTTAATCGATGGTTTGGTTCGCTGCAAAAGTTTTTTTTTTTTTCGAGAAAAAAACAGTTCCCAAACTAACCAAATAAAACCTTTTGTGGTTTGGTTTGGTTTCAACTTTTTTTTAAAATCCTGTGAACTCTTATTGTATAGCTTATTAATTTCTAATTTTCTCTACTATTTATCCATGAAATAGCTTATCGGAATAAGTCTGATTTTCATTTTTAATCGATCTATAAGTTGTTGTGAGTGTAGAACTCTTTTTTCATTAATTTAATGCTCCTTGAAGCTAGCTATTGAGTTTACATGGAATGAACTAAAAAAGAATATTTAGACCAAATTTTTTAAAAAAGACTATGTTTGTTTTGCAAAAAGTTAATGATTTTGAAAAATATTTTACAAAAATAATCACTAGCATCGCTTACGAAATTAATGAATGAAAATATTTAAATATATATTATTATCGGTAATAAAAAAAAATTTCTCATCGACTGATTATTTTTGTCATTAATTTACTAATTATTTAAGCAATAATCATTTTTTTTTTAAAAACTATTTTCTAAATCATTCATTTTTTTATCAAACAAATGAAAGACAAGGAAAAAATATTTGTCAAAAAAGAAGAAGATTTGATTTGGTTTACATTTGTTTCGTGAAAAGTAAATGATTTGGAAAATATTTTTCTAAAAATGATTGTTTGTATTACTTAAAACAATTAATCAATAAGAAATATTTATATTATGGATAATAATTTACATCTTAATATTTTCGTAAGTGATAAAAATATTTTGTATTTATTCATTTTAATGAGTGATATAAACGATCATTTTTAGAAAAATAATTTTTGAATTATTTATTTTTTGCAGAATAAATGGAGCGAGAAAGAAAATACCGTTGAATTTTCTCTCTTCCACTTGAAAACCGCGAGGATGGTCGGGACCGTTTCTTTTTCCCGCATCTTCATCTAAGAGAACTCTGCCTCGAGCCAAAATAAAAAAAGCACATGGAAACACCCGCAGCTTCAGCATAATGCAACTCCAGAGCACCAGCTACGCCCGTCTCCTGAGCCTCCTGCGATCCAGCATCGACGGTAGATCCTACTCGGCCGGCAAGCTCCTCCACGCCCGCATCCTCCGCCTCGGCCTCCTCGACGCCACCTTCCTCTGCAACCGCCTCGTCGAGCTGTACTCCGCATGCGGCAAGACGAGGGACGCTCGCCTGGCGTTCGACGGCACGCCCTGTAAAGACGTCTACACATGGAACGCGATTCTGGGTGCTTACTGCAAGGCCGGAGAGTTGCAATCCGCGCGCCGGCTGTTCGACGCAATGCCCGAGAGGAACCCCTTCTCGTGGAACAACGTGATTAGCTCCTTAGTCAGGAATGGGCTCGAATGGGAGGCCGTGGAGGTTTACCGTTCGATGATATTCGATGGTTTTGTCCCTACCCGTTTCACTTTGGCCAGTGTGTTCAGCGCCTGTAGTGTTTTGTTGGATGTAGAGGTTGGCAGGAGGTGTCATGGGCTTGCTGTGAAGATCGGTCTTGAGAAGAATATTTATGTTGGTAACGCTTTGTTGTGTATGTACGCTAAGTGTGGGCGCATTGAAGATGCCATTTGGGCTTTTCAAGATTTGCCTGATCCAAATGAGGTTTCTTTTACGGCAATGATGCATGGCCTAGCGCAAATTGATAGAGTCCTGGAGGCCGTTGAGATGTTTAAATTGATGTGCAGACAGGGGATACCTATTGATGCCATTTCCCTATCAAGTGTTCTAGGTGTTTGTTCTAGTGGGGGATATGATGAAACTTCCTTAGATAGTTGTGGTGGTGGGCATTCGTGCATACTTCAGGGCCAACAAGTGCATTCCCTCATGATTAAACTTGGATATGGGGGTGATATTCATTTGAGCAATGCAATAATTTACATGTATGCAAAGAATGGAGACATGGACAGTGCTGAGATGATCTTTAGTAATATGTCAGAGATTAGTGTAGTTACTTGGAATCTGATGATTGCTGGGTATGGGAACAAATTCGAAAGTGACAAGGCCATAAGATATATGCAGAGAATGCAGTGCTGCGGTTTTCAACCAAATGAAGTCACCTTTATAAATGCGCTTGTGGCATGTGTAAATTCTGGGAATGTTGAAATGGCTAGTCAAGTTTTTGCTGGGATGTTGTTTCCAACAGTTAGTTCCTGGAATGTCATGCTGTCAGGGTATTTTCAGAGTGGGAACCACATTGAGGCGATAGAGCTCTTCCAGAAGATGCAATTTCTAGGTGTGAGACCTGATCGAACATCTTTAGCTACTATTCTTAGCTCATGTGCAGCGCTTGAGGTTTTGGAGTTCGGGAGACAGGTGCATGCGGCCTCACTAAAGGTTGCTGGTAATGCAGATATATATGTTGCCAGTGGACTCATAACCATGTATTCAAATTGTGGAAAGATAGAGCTAGCAAAGCTCATATTGCATAAATTACCCAAACTAGATATTGTTTGCTGGAACTCAATGATGGCAGGTCTTGTGCTTAACTCCCTGGACATAGAAGCTGCTGTATTATTTAGGCAGATGCGACAAATGGAGATGCTTCCTACTGAATCTTCTTATGGTACTATGTTGAGTTGTTGTGGCAAATTTCGTTCTTCATTTTATGGGAGGCAGGTGCATGCTCAAATAGCTAAAGATGGATATGCAAATGATGTATGTGTAGGAAGTGCTCTTGTTCTTATGTATTGTAAATATGGTGACATAGATGATTCTCGGAGGTTCTTTGATATGATGCCCTATAAAAACACTGTTACATGGAATGAGATGATACATGGATATGCACAGAATGGCTTTGGACATGAAGCTGTTTGCCTCTATGAAGATATGATTGGTTTGGGCATGAAAGCAGATAGCATAACGTTTGTTGCTGTTTTGACTGCCTGTAGTCATGGTGGGCTTGTTGATGCTGGAATCAGTATATTCAATTCAATGCAGCAAGAACATGGCATAGAACCACTTTTGGATCATTATGTATGCATAATTGATTGTTTGGGACGAGCTGGGTGCTTCAATGAAGTGGAAGTGCTATTAGATAAGATACCATATAAAGATGATCCAGTTTTGTGGGAAGTTCTACTTAGTTCTTGTAGGGTCCATGCTAATGTGAGTTTAGCAAAAAAAGCAGCTGGAGAACTTCTCTGTCTGGACCCAAAAAATTCAGCCCCTTATTTGCTTCTTGCCAACATCTACTGTTCATTAGGAAGATGGGATGAAGCAAGGGCAGTGAGAAACCAAATGAATGATAACCAGATTGCCAAAGATCCAGGCTACAGTTGGATTGATGTTAAGCATGAGATACAAACCTGCCTTCATTATAATCCTGAGGTTGTCAAAGAGAGAATTGAAGCATGGCAACCTGTTGAAACAGAATGAGGTAACCTGTTCTTGGACAAAAAGTGTTTTCCAAAGATTTAGCTGGCCAGTGGCCAAGAAGCATGAGATGATTAGATCAGATGCAATCTTGCAGACATCAGTGCAGAATTGCACTGTTTTCTATCCCAAATAAATGGGTGTCCTGCGGAAAAGATGATTAGATCAGATGCAGTCTTGCAGAAATGCAGTGGCAATTGCACTGATCTCTATCCTAAGTTACTGGATGTCCCGCAGAAAAGGGAATCATCACCTTCTCCAGAATTGCCTCTATAGGAAAACAAAAGGCACAGTTGGGTATGCAGATATTCTCTGTTGACATTGGCAGATGACTTGTCTTCCTTTCTGTCATTTTGACCTCTTAGATACTATAGAAGCAAGTCATATTTTTATGCTTTTGTCAATCTGCTCTTTGATTATTGCTGTAAAGGTTTACTTGTGATAGCTGATGACTCTATCCTATTATCTCAAAAAATTTCAGCTTGGTGTGAAGGACAGCTTGATGAATAAAGCTATAGCAGCAGTTAGATCTGGCTATTTCAGTCTGAAGCTCAAAGAGACTTGGTTTTTGAATACTCTGTGAGAGTTTTTCAAATTCTGATATTGCAGGGATGCAGTCTTGTGGCACAGCTGCCCAAGAAATGTCTCTCATTATTCTGCCTGTGGATGAATGAAGTGGAAAACATAACTCTGGTTGGGTTTAACTGACTCAACATTTTAATCAAGTCCTTAGCCAGTGTCGGGGCCTCATGTTATAATGCCTTCCAGCAGGTACCACTCATCAAGTTTCATCTTTGCTCTCACTCTCTGCTAGACCCTGCAGTCATAAGTGCTGTCTGTGAGATGTGCCTGGTCTTCACTGCAACAATTGTATTATTGCACTACAAACTAACATAATGCATAAACATAAGTAGGGTTTTAACTCTTATCTGTCGTTGGTACTCAAGAACATTGAGTTTAATGGTAATTTCAATTGTGGGGTATTTTCATCTATCTTTCTCTGATTAGATTTGATTTCATTTGCTTGAATCAGGCTCAAGAGAGCTGCTTCCCTGCAACCTTGATGCTGTAGAGCTTTTATCATCCAAAGCATTCTGATTTGATGATCTTAAGCTTCGAAATTTGTGTGAATATAATAAAAAAAAGGGCCTTTTGGGGGTGTCTATACAAGATTTGATGGTGTCCACCAACTTTGATCTTGAAGAACTGGTTTATTTATTGCACTCACATTGATATTCTTGACATTCCCCTGTTTTGAGAACTTATGACCTAAACAAGTCAACTATTGCCCTTTCTGAATTGCCAGCTGTGTTTTCTTCAGCACCAAGGTTTATATAGGTCTAATCAACTCAAAAGATCCATCTTGATTGGTCCTCTGTGGATTGGGCTTCATGACATTCAAGTGCTGTAATTGGGCAGTAATTGATGAGGAAAAGATGCTGGAAGGTATTAAGTGCTTGAAGGTGAGTGGCGGCATCACAGCATACCCAGAAAATGAATGTAACCTTGATGAGTATATCACGGTTGGATTGCCATCATACAAGGTATAGTATATTAACAAACACAATGTAGAGTGGTAAGATTGAGTACTGCTTGGATGGGAAATGAGATAGGAATGATCAATTTGAGATGTTTGAACATGTACAAGGGTGACTCTGCATGCTTCCATGCATGTATCCAGTCCTTTAACTCGTTATATATGTATCTTAGTCCTCCAAGTCTCCAATTGTCAAATCATGTCTTTGATGAAGTTATAGAAGTTCATCAAGTTCTTTTGCGAGTTCCTTTGGCTAAAGACTTGTAAAAATCTTGCACTTACCTTTTGTAGCTTTCTGAAAATTTTAGTAGGTAATTATGCTGTCCTTGACTCAGTTTTGGTTTTTCTATGAACTTTGCAGGACAAACAGGCCGTGGCACACTTCCAGAACTAGGAAGAGCCACAACACTGGTAGCTTGAGGATCATTTTGATCCAAAAACTAGTGAGGATGAATATTGTTGTCATTAGGAAACCCATATTTAAGAATAATAGCCACAACGATGTCCAGTCATATTCTGCAGCAGCACAATCATGCCATACAAAAATTATTCATTCTTCAACTTTAATTCTAATTCCTAGACCGAAATTTGTAAATCTCATCCCTGGTAAATTCTTCCTTTCGATTTGAAACTGTGACTTAATGGAAGGAACCCTTTTGCTTCTTCCAAAATCATAACTCCAACATCATCCTCATTACATCACCCTTGAGAATTCACAATGGGGAGATATTTTTCTGTCAAAATAATGAGCCTTTGTCCAGTCACCCTGAAGCTCCTTCTAATCCCCAAAACCACATAATCCGATGTTTTCTAGCATCCACTGATTTCCAGGACAAATTATGAGAGGATTCAGTTTGATGGCATTTGATGGACCGGTTGATATGATACAGCATAGAGGGAGGTGGAAGCAGGAATCTTGCCATGCCTCACATTCCAGTCGAAGGAGTTGCTTGAGGTCAATTGCCAAGGTATTTGGCGCTATAGGGCTCTGCGTTGTCCAGCATTGCTACCTCCTTTTCCAATGACACTCACTGTCCTGGTAATGGATCTTCTGGTTGCATTGTTTTCCTTTGTTTTGTTCTCCTTGCATCTTCATTTCCTCCCCTCCATTGGTAAACAAATAATGACTCTTTGGATGAAGAGGCCATTGTTCTTTTCAGAGTAAAGTTTGGTGCTTTCCGTTGCAGTGTCATTTATGAATAAGGTGCATTAAAGAATATTCTGGAGGGATTTCTATAACGATAGATCTTAGATTCTGGCTGAAGAACATGAATGAACGATTTCACTCATTCGCAGGACTTGATTAACCTAAGTTGAAAGAGTTGGTGAACCTTGACTCCCAACTTATTCGAATCAATACCCATGGTTCAACCACCAAATTGGAGCTATGGTTCTGAAGTCACCATGCCTGTAACTGTTTAGTTTTTTGTCATTCTATGATGCCAGATGTGTCAAGCCTTGGAACACATTGTCGGAGAAACTCTTTAACCTGTTTGAGATGGTTATTTATCCTCGTTATGGTATATGAATTGTGAATATATATTTCACACCTTTTTGCCTTGCACCCTTGGCTTACATCTAACGACACCATCTCTTTGTTTCTTAAGCTGACTGTTTTCCATTTGCATGCCATCGTGTGCAATGTCCACAAGATTATTTCAAACTCAAAACTCTTTTCACTGCCTCTTTGCTTTTCATCTACATTATATACCTGTACACAGAAGAAAAGGGTCTCTTTTGATAGGTCACATGTAGTTTTTAGCCCTATTCATTTCACCGATCTTTCCTGTTATATCTGAAGATGTTGAACAAGAATACTGAACTTTCTTCAAGTTGGTGAAGAGTCTTGGTTCTGACTAATCACCCATGCATAAGAGCAGTAATGTTCCCTCCATAGTCACTCTAGCTGAGATTTCAGTTAGTGAAAATGCTTTTCTCAAGTGCCATCATTTGCATAAGCTCATCTTTCTGTTATAAGCCTTTCACTCAGGCAAGCTTAGTTTGCTTGAGAAAAAATTACTGTATTTTATATAGCGGGATCAAATAACAATGATGATACGCATGTTATGAATTTCATCTTACTTGGCGCCATTCGTGTGAACATCTCATTTTTAATGATGAATTACACCATGTATCATTATCATAAGGCGTGTCTTCTAAATAAAACGCCTTTCAACATATAAGATACTTGCAAATTCATTTGGGTTTCTTTAGGCACCATTCCCTGTATTTGTTGGAAGATACATTGTTTATTTCTTTATATTCTCCTTTAAAAATCTTTTCCCCCTTCATAGTATATGCTTAGATTAAATTTCTTTAAGTACTCAAGAAGACAATTATTAGAAAATGATAATTAATTTGAGTCTCCAGTTTAAGTTCAAATTAGAAAATGATTTGGGACAAAAAGGTTGTAAACAGATAAAAGTGTCAAAAAAGTCTTAAATCTATTGTATTTGTGCCAATTTAGTCATAAACTTTTTAATAATGCCAATTTAGTCATAACATTTTTAACCTAGTGCCAATTTAGTTATTTCAGCTAATTTTGACTGGATATTATCGATGTGGACTCTAGACAATTTTAATAATATTTTCATATTTTTTCAATTTTTAATTATTATTTATGATTTTTTTTTCTTCCATTCTTCTTCCTTTGATTGGGGATTGGCCACTGGCCATAGGAGATGGCCAACCACCGACATGGTCAAGTTGGCCTCATCGGGCATTGCTTGGTGAGATCGCCTTAGCCTGGGCAAGCCTCGACAAGGGCTCAACCTAACCACTGTCGATTGTTGATGGTTAATGGCCATCACCAATAGAAGGAAGGAGGAAAAAAAAGGAGAAAGAAAAAAGAAAAATCAGAAAATATAATAAAAAATTATTATTAAAAATTATCTATATCAAGTAGTGGTGTCATGTAGGTCAATTGGCTTTCATGTCAGCAATATCAATCAAAATTAATCAAAATGACAAAATTGGCATTGGTTCAAAATGTTTATAATTAAATTGACATTATTTGTTAAGCCCCTGCGGAAGGGAGTCCCACATCACTTGGGAGAAGCCCTCTGGCCTGCTTGATAATCTCCGGGGCTGCCCAATATTTGTCACTGGCATCAGTCTGGAGGATTCTTTTGCCAGTGGATGGGATCTTTAAGGGAGGAAGATGCTGTAAAAGTTGCTTGAGCTGAGAAACAGCTTGAGTTTGCTTGGGTCCCCATGAGGGAGGATTCTTTTTGAGCATCTTTTGGAGAGGTCTAAGATATGTAGAAATATGAGGAATAAAATCTCGCAAGTAATTTACAATGCCAAGGAATTGCTTTGGACTTGTGCGGTATTGAGATCCTTCTCGGGGAAATTTTTGGAGTTCCTCTCGCAATATGGGGTTAGGGCAATAAGTTCCTTTTTTCAAGTGCATGCCAAGGAATTCAATTTCTGTTTGGGCAAGAATCATTTTTTTCTGAGAAAGCATAATGCCATGCCTTTTTACAATATCAGCAAATTGTGTCAAGAGTTGGCAATGAGACTTTTCATCAGGGCTGAACAAAAGGATGTCATCAATATAGATTTGGGAATTTGGAAGAATTGGTTCAAAGATTTTGCACATAGCCTTTTGGAAAAGGGAAGGTGCGATCTTAAGGCCAAAAGGAACAAGCTGTCCATTGGAAGTCTTTGGTTTGGGATACGAGAACCCTGTCTTGGAGTGCATGCGGTGGGTCAATTCCCAAGTTGCGGGAATCCGCCTTAAGATCGAATTTTGAGTAAATCTTTGCCTAAGCAAGGCTAAGAAAGAGGGAATTTCGATGGGGTAATGGGAATTTATCATCTGGAGGAATTCATTTAGAGGTTGATAATTTATTACTAACCTCATTTTTCCCGATTTTGTTCAGCTCGCTTGTTGACATAAAATGCTTCACATGCCCATTGAGAGTCGAGATGGTTCAATGAGACCTTGTGCCTTGAGTTACGCACATTCTTGCTGTGCAAGTGCAAGGTGTTGAGGGCTCATTCCAGAATGACTTGCTCTCGTCGGATTAATGTCTTCATTCTTCTTGAATGGGAGTTTGACATAAAACCTGGAGTTTTTCCATAAGGGTTGGGTGCAGGTCTGGGAGAACTCAGAATGTGACTCAGCACAAGAGGAAATTAAACTTTGGATGATTGGGTCAAACAAGGCGGGTTCAAGTGCATAGAACCGTTTGATTTCTACAAATTCCTGAACTGATTTTGAAACGTAAACCACGGGAAAGTATTCTGAGCTTGGGGAGTTGGGTCAGAATGTCCCAGCCAATGATAATATCTTTGTCTGGGGATCTGGAACCAAGGACTCTGGTGGTGATAGAACACTGAGGAAAGAATTGAATGGTAATTGGCTTACTTCGATATTTGGTAGCAAATGTGTCACCAGAAGCTGAATTGAAATACCTGGTGTATGGCTTCCATAACTCTTCTGGGAGAATCTTAGTGTCTAGAATGGAAGAACTTGCTCCGGTATCAATGAGTGCCACCAAAGGGATTGGTTTGTGATATTTGGACAAAAGGATATGGATGGGGACATATGGGTGGTGTATTGGTTCGGTGGTGTGAATGTGGTCTGGAATATCAGGGAAGAAGGTGAAGACATCATTTTCAGAATCCGAGGCCGAGTCTGAGCTATATGTTTGAATAGCACGAGAGGGTATTTTTCGATGGTTGGTCGTCTAAGGAAACGGACTCAATGTCGAGAATCATCAAGTTGGATGCCGGTGCTCTTAGCGATTTTATCAATCAAATGGCTCCCACGACTCTTGGCCTTTGGATAATTTTTGCAAAATGTCCTTTTTGTTGCAAACATAGCACCTGTCTTTGCTTCGTTTTTTGGAGCAGCGATGGTGGCTTCTTCTCAAGAATTTCCATTTACCTTTACTTTTTCCTTTGCGTGTCTTCTTGAAGGTAAACTTTCTGAAGTGTCTTTTCTTTTTGCAGCCTGTGCAAGAGGGATCGGAGCAGTCCCTGGGACATTTTATCTTCAAACCGGGTTTGAAGCATGCCTTATCAAGATGTCTGTATTCTTTGAGGAAGTTCCGGAAGGCTTCTCTACGGAGATAGAGTTCTTCTATGGCAATATGAACTGCCTGTTGGATTTCACCAAGGGTGGCTTACGTGAGGCTTTTTGTATTTGTTGGAGGGTCTTTTCGCAGCTTGACTTAATTCTCTGGGGATAGATGCCAAGAAAATAGGCTTGAGATTCCAATCTGCACCAAGTAAATAGAATAACTTGGTCATGGCTTGGAAATGTCGGTCAAGATCTTTTCGCCTTAATGAGCAACATTTTCGGTCAAAAAACTCCTTTCTTTTGAGTTCTTTGGAGTCTTCGGGTTTGCCAATGAAATACATGTGGATAATCTAGATAGCATTATCCAATGGTTGAGTCAAGAAATACATCTGGTCTTGTTCGGAGGCAATATGCCACCAATCTTTAAGTGCTCCTGTAAAACGACTGGTAAATTCCAGGAGAATATCATAGGTGCTGGGTTCAGAAATGTGCCTGGTGGTGAGCCAAGCATGGAATTCTTGGAGTCGATCAGGCCACTTATGATATGGGATGTCATCCAAAGTAAAGTAAACTTTGGAGGATGATGCAGTGAAAATCTGGGTTGCATCAGGTTGCTCTGGGTGATGTATTTCTGGTTCAGAAAATATATCTTCGTCTTTGACAGTATTTGCCATGAACAAATCATCTTCCGAAGAGACTGATTCGGTAAAGACATCGAAATTGGATTCAGACGAAGTTTCAACCTGTGTAGCTGTGGATGGTTTAATAACAGCAATTGAAGGAATCTCTTTGTCGAAGAAAAGTCTCAATGGGATTAGAAATGGTCAAGGTAGCGGTGAGTTTCCGGGGGATGATCACTAGGTGGGTGTTCGGGTGTACCGGGAGAGGAGATGGTGATCCTGTAGGAGTAAAAGACTCCTTCTGCTTTTGTTTAAGCTTGCGGAGCTTTTCTCTGAGAATCAAAAAATTGTTCCGGGGTGGAGGAGCAGCTGAGCTGAGAACAGCAGCAAAAGAGGATGATGATCCTAGAGATGATTCTAGTTTGGGTGGTAGAGAAGGAGAGGGGAAGAAAGGTGGGTCAAGTGGAGTGAAGGACTGCTGACTTCTGAGAATTTGAATTTGCCTTTTGAGCTTCTCAATTTCTGGCTTTTGATCTTCCAAATAATGGCTAGGAGGTGCTTGCTTAGTTTCTAGCAAATGAAGCCTTTTCTGGAAGTCTTTCAACATACGGCAAGATAAGTCGGTAGTCTTATCTACACGTTCAAGACGTGTAGCAACACTGCCAAGAAGCTCATTTTGGGCCAAAGCATTTTCAGTTTGCCAATTTAAGACAGTTTCAGCAGCAGAGGGCTGCTTCCGTTGTCCTTGTGCATCAAGACCAGTAGGATTTGGTATTTTGGGAGAGTGCTGGAATCTTTGGTGAGGGTCGGAGAACTTCTCCAGTGGAGGAAATTTCCGGGGCTGAGTGCTGGTTTCAGATGATTCGGTAGCTTCGAGT
Organism: Angophora floribunda; assembly: GCA_014182895.1. Lineage (NCBI taxonomy): Eukaryota > Viridiplantae > Streptophyta > Magnoliopsida > Myrtales > Myrtaceae > Angophora > Angophora floribunda. The sequence goes on from CM024709.1 coordinate 19,571,530, forward strand.
GGAGGGAAATCATCAGGGTGGAACATGCATATGCTGGGTAAAACAGGGGGTGGAACTGGGTGAGATATACAGGTGCTTGGTCTTGGTAAGTTTAGAGGACAGGAAGGATTCTTCTTGACCCATTTTTGAATGGGCTTGTAGAAAGGGGAAGTGATCATGGGTTTGGTTGGAGGTTGAGGAGGAGAAATAATTGGTTTGCAGGGAGGTGGAGGTGAGGTTATCTTAGGAGTTTTTGGTGGTCCATAGAAGACAATAAACTGATATTTTCCATCGTCTTCTCCTAGAAGAACTCTGTCTCCGTAGAGAAGCCTTCCGGAACTTCCTCAAAGAAGACAGACATCTTGATAAGGCATGCTTCAAACCCGGTTTGAAGATAAAATGTCCCAGGGACTACTCCGATCCCTCTTGCACAGGCTGCAAAAAGAAAAGACACTTCAGAAAGTTTACCTTCAAGAAGACACGCAAAGGAAAAAGTAAAGGTAAATGGAAATTCTTGAGAAGAAGCCACCATCGCTCCTCCAAAAAACGAAGCAAAGACAGGTGCTATGTTTGCAACAAAAAGGACATTTTGCAAAAAATTGTCCAAAGGCCAAGAGTCGTGGGAGCCATTTGATTGATAAAATCGCTAAGAGCACGGCATCCAACTTGATGATTCGACATTGAGTCTGTCTTCTCCTTAGACGACCAACCATCGAAAATACCCTCGTGCTATTCAAACATATAGCTCAGACTCGGCCTCGGATTCTGAAAATGATGTCTTCACCTTCTTCCCTGATATTCCAGACCACATTCACACCACTGAACCAATACACCACCCATATGTCCCCATCCATATCCTTTTGTCCAAATATCACAAACCAATCCCTTTGGTGGCACTCATTGATACTGGAGCAAGTTCTTCCATTCTAGACACTAAGATTCTCCCAGAAGAGTTATGGAAGCCATACACCAGGTATTTCAATTCAGCTTCTGGTGACACATTTGCTACCAAATATCGAAGTAAGCCAATTACCATTCAATTCTTTCCTCAGTGTTCTATCACCACCAAAGTCCTTGGTTCCATATCCCCAGACAAAGATATTATCATTGGCTGGGACATTCTGACCCAACTCCCCAAGCTCAGAATACTTTCCCGTGGTTTACGTTTCAAAAATCAGTTTAGGGAATTTGTAGAAATCAAACGGTTCTATGCACTTGAACCCGCCTTGTTTGACCCAATCATCCAAAGTTTAATTTCCTCTTGTCTTTGAGTCACATTCGAGTTCTCCGGCACTCCGCACCCAACCCTTATGGAAAAACTCCAGGTTTTATGTCAAACTCCCATTCAAGAAGAATGAAGACATTAATCCGACGAGCAAGTCATTCGGAATGAGCCCTCAACACCTTGCACTTGCACAGCAAGAATGTGCAGAACTGTTGGCACAAGGTCTCATTGAACCATCTGACTCTCAATGGGCATGTGAAGCATTTTATGTCAACAAGCGAGCTGAACAAAATCGGGGAAAAATGAGGTTAGTAATAAATTATCAACCTCTAAATGAATTCCTCCAGATGATAAATTCCCATTACCCCATCGAAATTCCCTCTTTCTTAGCCTTGCTCGGGCAAAGATTTACTCAAAATTCGATCTTAAGGCGGGATTCGCGGTTGGGAATTGACCCACCGAGACGGACCCAAGACGGGGTTCTCGTATCCCAAACCAAAGCACTTCCAATGGACAGTTGTTCTTTTTGGCCTTAAGACTGCACCTTCCCTTTTCCAAAAGGCTATGTGCAAAATCTTTGAACCAATTCTTCCAAATTCCCAAATCTATATTGATGACATCCTTTTGTTCAGCCCTGATGAAAAGTCTCATTGCCAACTCTTGACACAATTTGCTGATATTGTAAAAAGGCATGGCATTATGCTTTCTCGAAAAAAAATGATTCTTGTCCAAACAGAAATTGAATTCCTTGGCATGCACTTGAAAAAAGGAACTTATTGCCCGGAACCCCATATTGCAGAGGAACTCCAAAAATTTCCTGAGAAGGATCTCAATACCAGACAAGACAAGCAATTCCTTGGCATTGTAAATTACTTGCGAGATTTTATTCCTCATATTTCTACATATCTTAGACCTCTCCAAAAGATGCTCAAAAAGAATCCTCCCTCATGGGGACCCAAGCAAACTCAAGCTGTTTCTCAGCTCAAGCAACTTTTACAGCATCTTCCTCCCTTAAAGATCCCATCCACTGGCAAAAGAATCCTCCAGACTGATGCCAGTGACAAATATTGGGCAGCCATTCTTTTAGAAGAAATTGAGGGAAATAGGCATATTTGTGCCTACAAAAGCGGTCGATTCTCCCAAGCAGAAATTCATTACCATTCCACTTTCAAGGAAATACTTGCAGTCAAATATGGCATCAAGAAGTTTGAGTTTCATCTCATTGGACACCATTTTCTTGTTGAAATGGATATGTCTTCATTTCCCCAGATGCTCAAATTCAAACAAAAGCAAGTCCCTCATCCACAATTACTCCGGTGGGCTGAATGGTTTTCAAAATACTCTTTCGAAGTCAAACACATTCCAGGGACAAAGAATGTTCTAGCTGACTTCTTATCCAGACCAAAAGAACCAGTTCAAGCAATTCACATGTATGTCAAGAAGGAACCTCTCTCAGAAACATACCGCACTACTGACATGCAGTGTGGATGGCCGAAACTTAAATACCCTCCTGAGATTCCATTGGCCATTCGACATAATGTCTTGAAAGAAAGACTTCCGGAATTAATGTGGGAATATCAGTTCCGAATTTTTCGTGAACATGGCGGCCTAATGCTCAGACCAGATGGACTCCATCCACAATATTCATTTATCCATCCTCTTCGATGGTCTCCGAATGATGCATTTCCCAAAGATATGAAATGGTTACTTTGGTACATGTTCAACCTGTACACAATAGCCATTGAATTTCCTACTGAACAAATTTTGCAGGTTTTCATCAAAGAAGCAGCTGGACGTGACCATAACCAGAAATATCTCCTAGATGTTTTTGCATGGTTCAAACCACTCCAGTATTGGAAAGAACTCTTCAAAATCCAGAATCGTCAAGGAAGGCCTGAACCAGAACGTCATACTATTGTCCTATTCCACCGCCCATGGACATATTGCCATCCCACTGGATGGATTTCTGACACACCTTCTGTTGCAGGAACGTCAAGTTACAAGCCCCAAGTTTTTCAAGAATCTGCACAAATTCATCAGACACTACCCTACTCCATCACCACCAGCAGATCCTCATCAAGAGAACTCCAGAGAATCCTATGCCAGGAAAATCGCACCATCCCACCAGAAGCATGGCCATCTGCCCAGGTCCCTGTTTCTTGGGACCACCTCGACGCTTGGGATCCGATGAAAGAAAAGATCTTAGAAGCCCTCCAGATCTTTCAGCAAAACAATCCAGACCCCTCCACCCCCTATGATCCGTGGGGGGGACCACTTTCCCAAGATCCATGGGGAGATACCCCAAATTACGCCTCTTTTTCCGGCACTTTCGGTGCTAGCTCCTCTCGTCCGCCAGACCTATCGGCAGAAGAAATCGAGAATCTCATTCGCGCCTTTAAAAGAGAAAAAGATGGAAGCTCCAGTCCATCTGATATGGATGAGGACGCGCTGCTCAGAGAACAGATAGCTCATCATAGCTCTGATGATTCAGACTATGACTACAATGCTAGGGACGGAAGAGACAAATAAAAAACGTCCTGAAAACACTGTACACCGGTACTGTAGCATGCATTCCTTTGTTCACCTAGCCTATTTTTCTTGTAGCACCTAGCGAAAATCCACTGTTCATAGTTCGTCACGGGTTTTCCTCCTATGTTTGTAGCCTATTAGTGGCTAGTATGCTTTCATAATTGTGTCTGAACATGGCTAGTCAACCATCCCTTGTCGTTTGTATCCTCCTTTGCCTATATAAGAGCAAGGAGTCCTCATTGTAAGATCCATCGAGTGAAATAAGAAGTGTGTTGTGTACTCTACCTCCAACATGATCTTCTAAGCACTCACATTCTCTTTTAGTCCATAACGATGGTTCTGAACAAACACTATGATTGAGAAAAATCCTGGAGTATGCTCTGCACTTGCCCCTAGGGGATCCTGTGCATCAGAATTTCCGATATTCTGGAGATTACTATGATCTAAGCTCATAACTTGAGAAGCAACTTGGTGGCTAACAGGCAGTCCCTTTAAGGCCTGGAGAGCCGTGTGTGGGATAGCATATCTGCCACAAGTTTGCAACTCAGTTTATGGATTTAGTTTCATAGGACTCTTATGCTCAGCACTTTTTCTGCTGTAAACCATGGGTAGGTAGCAGATGATCCAACTAGCATTCTTTAATCGTTGGACATGGTCTAACCTTGGAAGATATGGTATGGATAGACGAGGTAAATGTACGTGCGAACCATCAATGGATGTCCTCGAACTTTGTTGCATTTGCTATCAAGTCACTGAAAACGATCTAAACTTGCAATTATTTGGCAAAATTGATGAACCTTGTCAGGATTCAACCGATTCCTGCAGACATGGTTCTATATGGCAGCGCTACGTGGCTGGGCTGCCAACACTTCGTCCAAAAATTAATCGGAATCCCGTCAGAGTGCTTCAATTACAAACGCACAAAATATTACCGGCACCGACTGATTGAAATCAATATTTACTTACTTAATTGTACATTGGAATTTACCTTAATTTGATGCGCATTACTTGCACAAAAGAAGAAAATTTTTGGTCCCTGATTATATCCTAAGTTTACACGCGAAAATTGATTCTGAAGTTGAAGGAACCCTTGTTAATTGCCGTCAAAAAAATGCTTGAAGATCATCATGGAAGGAAAAAAATTTTTTTTTCATATAAGTAATATTTGGTTAAATAAGTGGATGATAATATGTCGTGGAGGTTAAAGGCATACTATATGTTCTTTGATAGAGAGTATAAAATCAATTGATTATCTTGACACCAAGTTGTCCTCGTGAAATATTGCCTGTAAAGTGTTCAAACTTGAGCACCAACCATAGATACATAGTTCAGCTTTGGAAATGAGTTTAAGGGAAATGTAAAGGTCTTTAGTTTAAACGGCTTTAGAATAATATGAATTGTGTTTTAAGGAAACAAATCCTTTGTTAAGTACCTTGGTTAATACCGCCACGTTTGGGTAACATATAACAGAACCGTAGAAGGGTGCCACCAGGATTTCTCGTAGGCCAGGACAGGACCACAGCCTAAGATCCAGCCATGGTATTGACACCACCTTCATCAACCTCAATGTGAGAACCTGCAGAATTTATGCCTCATATCTCCTTGGAAGCCTCAATTTGCGAATTCCTAAGCTCCCATGAAACCCCAACTCCTGCCTGTATAAATCTCCCAGTACACACCCAAACACTTCATCACCAGTCATTTCCATAACACAAGTGAAAACCTTGCAAGAACCCTCAAAACTCAGTCTACTCGACAGTTCTCAGTTATGAAGTGCCTGTTTTTCTCGGCCTGGTTCCTCGTTTCCCTCCTCATGTCAGCCGAGGCCACCATCCCGTGCAGCATGGTCAATGCCAGGGTGGCTCCGTGTGCGATGTTGGCCATGGGAAAGGCTCCAACGCTACCTCCCTCTTGCTGCAGCAGCCTGCAACAGCTCGCCTGGAGTGTCTGGTCAGTCAATGACAAGAAAGACGTTTGCCGGTGCTTGAAGGCCAGTGCCAAGTCCGTTCGGGGGTTGCAGGACAAATTCCTGGGACAGATCCCTGCAGCTTGCCACATCAATGTTGGGTTGCCTGTTTCGGCCTATGTCAACTGTGAACAGTAAGTATTTCTGCTTTCTCTCATTGATATGACCCTGAAATTGCAACAATGTGTTTCCAGTGATTCAATCACAAAGAAACGAACTTGATCCTTAGTGAAATTTGGCTATGGATTCCTGAAATTCTTGATGCAGATCTAGTCCAATCTTATTATCGCCGAATACATGAAGAACTTGACTGATGTTGGGGTGGACACATTGATTTTGCAGGATTCATTGAGCTGTATGGTGATGACGCAGTCATCATAGTTATGTGACCTAAGAGAACAAAATCAATCGGCCTGTGATGCGTTGGATTCAGTAGTCTGGCCTTGATTGTTGTAATCAGATTGGTCCATTGGTTTCAATAAATCAATTGAATTTGCCATTTTCGTCTTTCAATTGTTAAGCATTACGGCAAAAGGATAGGTAGTGAATCAATCAGTGGAGCAAATGAAACAGAACGATAGAAACATGAAACGCTCGACTTGGTGCAGGAAAAGGATCGGTTTATGTGCCAGTGCTTGTGTGTACTTCCATCTATTTTGAGCATATCAGTATGCCCTCTCATTTGAACTACAAGATCCTCGTACCAATGCAAGAATGGCGAACAACTCTGGATTCAATATTTCGGGCAGGTTGAATCCGCCAAATGCGAAAAAGATTTACTTTTATCAGAAGATCAATTAGCATGTATCAAGCTTTTTGACGTAAAATTATCTAATCTTGGAGAAAATTACACGTATAAATTGCACTCAACACCATGGAAAGAAGTATTCAGTCACCTTCACTTTCATAGTCTTCATTCGAAACCCTCGCTCATCAGAATTTTCTTCTTCCTTTGATTCAGTTAAGTTTGAGGGTGGTCAAAAGAATTTTGTATTTTCATGGTCAACAAAAGTTGATTAGCTTGAATTGACATGTAAATTCTGTGCTATTTCATCAGGTTGGAGGCTGGTCACAAGTGGCGATCGTCCACTTCAATTGTATTGTCCATCATGAGGTCCAACCAAACGCTCGTTTTCTTTGTGGCAGCACAAAACTAAATCATGACTATAAAATATAAGAGAATGAATAATGTGTTTCATTTAATAAGATCCCATGGAAGAGCAAGTTTGGCAATATCGTACCTCAGGAAAAGTGTCAGAAAAGTTTTAAACATATTATATTGATATTAATTTAATCCTAAACTTTTTAATGGTGTCGATTGAAACTTAAAACTTTCGACTTGGTGTCAATTCAATCATTCTAGCTAATTTTGGCTAAGTACCGAATTGGCACCAAGTTAAAAGGTTTATGACTAAATCAACATCATTAAAAAGTTTAGGACTGAATCAACATCAAGTCAAAATGTTTAGGACTAAATTAATATAAAGTCAAAAGGTTTCGGACTACTTTGACACCATTAAAAAATTTAAAACTAAATTGACTCAAATTTAATAGGTTTAGAACTTGTCAGAAACTTTTCCCATCATACCTTACTTTATTCATCGTGTCATCAATCAATGTTTATTCGTTGCGTAGCGCTTGTCTATCATCTCATAAGCTAAAACATATTACAAGCCTTTCTCAAAATAGAAAAGAAGAAGAAGAAGAAAATCTAGTTTGTCAGAAGAAGAAGAGAATCTAGTTTGTAAAGCAATTTTATGTTTATGTTGTGAAATTTCCTGTTTTTGATGGATATCTTGCCGTAATTGCGCACCCTACCACACCACAAGACATCGTTATTGTCGTTAACTCAGCTGCCAAACCCCCCCCCCCCTCCCCCCTCTCTCTCTCTCTGTTTTACTATACCAACAAGTCACTGTTCTCTATTCCCACCACTATCCTTGTCAATGTCGATCGCCACTCCTACGCCTTCCATTCACATTTGTCCCCCCTTCCTCTCTCTCGAGCATACCTTAGCCTGCCCACCATTCTTCTATACTGTCAAACAACACAACAAGTACACCTTCTTTCTCCGCCTTTGATCAAAGTCGAGGTCTATCAAAAGAAACCCCAAGCCAACGTGGATGAAGGTCGATTTGAGGTTGTTTTTGCTCAACATCCAACGGCTCTTCATCATGAAGTAAATAGAGCAAGGGCAGAAAAAGAGTGAGCACTAAGATGGTGTGAAGAGAGGAGAGAGAGATGAATGAAATCGAGGTGGCGGTGTAGTGGTTGTTTAGGAATGGTGCATGATGGTTATAGGGGCTGCTGGGTAGAATTGCAAAGTACAGAGAGGAGGGTAAGCCCGTTACAACCGCTGAGGCCCGTTCAGGCTAAGTTGGCATAAAGGGCCAAAATGACGGGCTTGGGTGAGCCCTTCCTACCTTGGGCACAACTTGACCATCACTCACCTATTGAGGAGAGAATTGGGTTCTTTTTAGGTTTTTATTTGACAAATAATTTTGGCGTGTCATAATCGTAGTTTCAGTTCATGTCGGCCTAAAATATCTTAACTTTGCTTGTAAATACCTAGTTATTAATTTAAGATAAAAACACACATATTCGTGCTAATATGCAAAGTTGGGTCTTTGTAATCTGCGTTTTATTGTCTGTGATGCAAAGGAATCGGGTGCAACCTTGTCAATCCACTCTGATGAATCTTCGACTATCACTTGCATCATGTCATTATTTGCTTTCTGTTTCTTCTGAGATAGGGGACCCAAGACAATGGATATACAATAATTGTAGTGAGAATTGAACTTACAATTGGTTCTCTGAAATTAACGTTGAGGTATCCATCGGAGAAAATGGAGGGAAACGTGGGGATGCGGCGAGGATGCCAATGTTGACTTGTTTTCATTACTTCCGGGGGGCTGTTGAGCTCATCCTTTTATGGATGAATAATGCCTAACTTTCGTGGATATGACATTTTCCTCAAGACTGTTCTGAAAGATTTTTGCCTTGGGAGGGTCTTCCATTTTCATCGTAACTTCAAGATCACTCGGTTCACACTAATAATTCAGTCTACAAAGATGTTAAATGATATAGTGACAAAATAGTGACCAAACATGCACAAGATAAAAGAGTTTTGTGATAAAAATAGAGTCAATCCTTTTAATGTTTTGACCGTAGATCAATTGAATCCTTTTTCAAAAAAAAAAAAAAAAATCTTCAATCAAGTCCTCACTCACCATCCATAAAGTGTTGGCGTTGGAAACCCTATGTGGCTTTCAAGTCCGTGCCTTTCAAGAGGTCCACGTGTGAGACACGTAGGGTTTTTGGTGTTGGAAACCAATCGACGACAAGTCGAGGACTTGGTCGTACTTTTTTTATCTTTTCAAAAACTGAAAATTAGTTTTTTCGTTAGTAGCTAAAATCTGAATTGATCAAAATAAAACGTCAAGGGCTAGGGACGACACACTAAGGATTGATTATGCACTTTTCTCGATAAAAGTTATTAAGAAAATCGCGATAGTGAACACTATTGGTTTGAAATTGGAGTGGAAAAATGAAAATTTCATCATACTAGTCAAAGCTTGAACAATTTCAACAAATGGTATAAAATATAAAAATATATCGACTAGAAGAATATGATATGACAAGGATTATTGTTTTTACATAGAGTTTTATAAACGAGTGTTCTTCTCTCATGTTAAATGTACATATTGAAGAATTTTTTAAATTTTCAAAATATTAATTTTATATATATTACAAGAATAGTCAATCTTGAAAATAACAATATTTTCTTTTTTTGATTGTTTAACAAGTGTCCTGACGCACTTAATCAACAAAGTCCTCAAACGTATTATTATACTACACATATCTGTAGAGATAATATTTGTCTTATGTCATGCTAAAGACAAATGAAGATACTAGATCAAAAGCAGACCACGGATAATGTTAGTTTCTTTCTCAACTTGGAATCCACTCAAAGCGCCATGGGATCTCCACAAGGATCCCCCAAATAAAGGCCACAAAGTTTTTTTTTTTTTTTTTGTTTTTTTGTGTATTCTATAAAGTAATTATAAGCTCTCATTTGAAGCAAATTGGAGGGCCACCATGCTTTTTGCGCAGAGCCCAATGCCTAATTTTGATCCGGACCCCAAATCGCATATCACATGTTACTCTGTCCTCATGGTCAAGGCAGTTCCCAATGTGTCTTTCATCTTCTCAATGTGAACCAAATTCATATTTTCTAATTTCGACAATCCTTAAATAGGATTGAGGTCCCTAGGAAGGAGCTTCCTTGGTTGATACAAAATTAGATTACAGGTCATGAACACCCCATTTTACGGTCCTGTGTCTAGGACAAGTAGGGGCAATTTGTGGGTTGGTGGGAATGAAATTAATTAATAAAAAAAACCATTTAATTATTTTAAAAATTCAGAAAGAACCCCACTAGTTATTCTCTCTTTAATTCCTCTCAAGAATAAGAGGGCTCCATCCAAAGGATCAGCATAAGTTGCGGTAGATTCATGTGATGTTTCACCCCCATGGCCAATCAAGCAAGCTCGTGCAAATTGTTTGATTTTTCTGTGCTCGCCATTAATGCCTCTTCATCGATCTAGCTGTCCTTTCCATGTTGACAGAAAAAACTATAGGGGTATAATGTACCTTTTTTTTTTTTATTTAACTATGTTAAACAATAAAAATATATATGACGGCAAATAGCGCAACGTTCGGAAGTCGAAGATCTCTACCTTTCCATTGCTTAGATAGTTTGAGAGAAGAAATGAAAATTTGCCCAACGATAGTTGTCAGTGGTTCGAATATGCTTAATATGTGCCCTAGTAATTGGTACACCTTTCATGAGTGAACCAAATATGATTTTAAAATTCTATCTTCCCACGTCGGACCAGACAATCAAAGTTGTTCTATCTCAGAATATCAAAATGTTTCAGATACACATTAGTGCTATGAATAATAATCTTGAAAAAATGGGTCTTTTTTTTTTCTTTTGTTTCCATCTACCAAAGTGTCTTGAGAGCCCCTCTTTAGTGTTTTTAGTAATCCCTACTGAAGACCATCCGCCAGGGCGATCCAATGCGCGCGGCAATCATTTGGTTGGGCTTTTAGACAACGCATTTTGCCCATCTAGAGGACTAAGCAAGGGGCAATAAATTCTTTTTATGGGATTATAATCTTTTTTCCGTTATCTCTCCGCAAATTAAATAAAAATTGAGGTGTACATGGCTGTGTATCTTGAATACGACAATATTTGAATTATTTGATAATTTTGTATTAACACGCGATTATGATGTAATAGTCATGACAATAATTTCTTTAGACTATAACCAATGTCATAACTCTAAGCGGATAGCTCTAATATAAGGTCATTAGGATAATATACATAGCGTTACACATCTAGGTGCAATTTAAACTAGACCTGACCAATGGACAAGCCGTGTCATTGGGTCTTGAATCATATTTACCCATGACTAACAAACATATTAGTTTTTCTACGCATGATGATCATATCGTTGGCAGGCTGCCCTTACTTTCAATAACAAAGTTCGCCTCCGAAAGTTGCGGCCCGTGCCTATCTGCTTCTACCACGCCAATTTTTTTTACCGACAATAGAAGAAGAAGATGATGTGATGTTTTATGCATTAGATCGGGTGCATTCAACTAGATGCAAACGTAAGAATTTAGAATGCGGCAGGCATGTAGATCGCTCGGCGCCATGGACCTTTACTTTGACTTGCAGCTTAATGGAAAGCAGACGAACACGGATTAAACTATGCAGGACCATGATGTGTCCAAGGACAAAAAAGGAACCGAACAGGTGGCGGGCGGATCTCCGCCGTCCATGCGAGGGTCGAGTGCGACGGCCACGATGGGGCGTGACCGGTGGTGATGCCGGTGGGCGGCTCACGTCGAGAGCCGTGAGACGCCTGGCCAAGTGTCCCGCGTGCGAATCGACAACCTTGTGTCATCCGAACAAACTAGGGACTTATCATTTCACAAATTTAATTGTATACTATAGCAATTATTATTTTTCTAAAGGTGTATTTTATTGGGGTTTAACCCGAATTAATTTTTTAAATTTCCGGGCATTCGTCAGCAGGCATGTTCGTGAGACCCTCTTAAGTCATGGTTCTGAGCAATTTCCTGAATTTTTAATTCTCTGTGGGGATTTATTAATAAATTGGTGATGATTTGATGAATTGGTCATTGATTTTGAAGTATTCTAAAGAATGGGTCTGCTTCACATGGGACGGATTCTTCGCAAGAAAGGACAAAATTATGCTTGTATAGTATATTTTTGCTAGGGAGAGAATCCCAGTTCATTTTGTTCTCTTGTGATGAGGGTGTGTGTATGTGTGTTGGCTCCATCTTCCTCCTCTTCTTCTTCTTCTACTTTATTATTTCTCTTTGTTATTTTATTTTAATTTTTTTTTGGGCATATTGATAAGGTGTGTTGGCTCGTCATGCAGGAACGTGGGGCAAGTGTTGTCTAGAGGGAGGACAATCAATCGGTTCAGGACTAAACTTTTGGGTGGTTTTTCTTTTTTTAATAATTGGATGGGCCATCCAAAATCTCAGTGATTTGAATTAAAAAAAGAGAACCATAAAAAAAAAATTTGGGAGCATAGGAATCGGTCATTAAAGAAGGCGTACATTAAAAAGCCACAAACAAAAACAAACAAAAGAAAAACAAACAATCAAGGTCCATGTAGGGACCAATTTGGTGTGTTATTAAAATTGAGCTCCCTTTGTGACCAAAGAGAGAGAGAGAGATTAGACTTCTTTTGTTAAATGTACACAGGGGAGTAGCTCTCCCATCAAGACGGTTGGGTGACTTGGTTAAAGCTTGCTTCCAAGTGGTTTGGAGTCCCTCTTGATCACCCGTTCAATCCTCCAATTACACTTCAATCTCAAGAAATCTTGAATTGCCTATGGCGTAGGTTTGAGTTGTGTACAAATTCCAGGGATTACTCTAATTTACTACAATTACCATCTAGTGGTGCAATAGTGATGGGTTCGCTCAAAATAAGTAGTAGTTATGGCTCAGCCTAATATTCAACGTAGGCGTGGAATTACTACAATCACATCCAACCTTCACCACTTTTTTGACTTGTCAAAAAAATGGGAGGTAACGTTTAAAGCGGCTTCTTTTGACCCATTTTCTATGGAAGAAATTTTGGGGTTTGACTTGACTTAGGTTCTTGGGGTTAGCTTTTTCTTTGCAAGGCTGATTTTGAGATGTATCAGCTTTAGCTTAATCATTCCGGTCTTTCTCATAACAAATTTCTTTTAATTTTTTAACAAGTAGTCGGTGTATAAATGTCCAGGTAAGTACTTTGAGCTTTCATCATATTATAACTAACGTGTGAGGGTGAGTGGTAAAAGCTAAACAATAATATTGCACCTTGTTAATTATCTCACAACTTTTCCGGAAAATAAAGCGAGGTTTCCTTCTTTTTTACATCTACATTAAGAAGAAAATACTTTTAGGAAAAGATATTGAATTTACAAGCTAGAATCTTTTTGTAATCTTACTAGCTTGCAGATGAAGTGGAATGCTATATGACATGAGAAGGGGACGATGTTGCAGGAGAAGGATTTTCATAGCTATCCGATGCTTTGGAGAAAGTTGTGCAATTCTAAGATCATCTATTCATCCTTTCTAAGGAGAAAATATGTTGACAATAACTAAATGTGCATCGAGTAAATTGTACATGTTTAAAAGTTTGATAAAGTACCACAACTAAGTCAGTGTCCTAAAAGTATTTTGTGACATTATCCCACCTTCTCAATGGTGTTGTGTGTCCGAATCTGTTTAGCGCACCCAACCAAATCCCTCTAGTCACTAAAATCCCTCATTGTCGAGGTCGAATGTCTTATGGAGCAAGCTTCATCAAATTTACTGGGGTTGGGCTCGACCCCAAAAGAAACTTCCCAAGATACAACCTTCTTGTCCTTTTATATCTCCCCTTTTTGGGTGCTAGGCCAACCATAATGAGTGGGAGTCCTTCAAAAAAGCAATTTAGTGTCGAGGGAAATGCAAAACCCTATCATAGCCTAGAAAAGTGCATCGGGTGAACTGAAGTCACACATCGAGCATAAAATGATAGAGTTAACTCGCTTATAGTCATGGTGTGCGGCTCCATACATCGACTTATTCAGAAGAACTGAAAGTGTTGAGCTTTATAAGGTTTCATTTTTACTTTACTCATCAGATTAGGAAAAAAAAAGGCGTAATATGGAGTCTGCATATTATAGATAAAGATTGACCGTAATCGAAAGTAAACGTTTGGACGGATCCATTAAATGCCAACTTACAGGTAAATTAATACTATTGTTATATTGGGGTTTTGTCAGCTAAAGTATAGTTTATCCAAATTGATAGCTTTGATTGTTACATTGAGTTCTTGTTTTCATGTGCAGTGGAGGTTTGTGGCCTAGAGAGGACAAAACCCTCCATGTTTTGAAAAAGCGAATGAGAGAGAGAGAGAGAGAGAGAGAGAGAGAGAGAGAGAGAGAGAGATTCTTAAAACGTCTCATCAAAGACAAACAACAGATCGTGATTCTCTGGACGATCATGATACCATTGAAAACGTCGATCCTTTCTTTAATCATTGCAATTCTGCGGACACTAAACAAAGTCTAAGTCCATAAAATGCATAATTACAAAATCAAGAAGGACAAAAAGCATTAAGACAACACATACGCATACACATACATACACATCCAAACGGCACAGAGTTCAGTGATATTCAACATGAACTGAGAACATTACATTGAAAAGGTCAACCGGAGCTCATAAAGAAATCTTAAGCTTGGACCAACTGTAAAGGCTAAGCATTTGACCAATAGCTGTTTCTTCAACCTTTCACGCTTACAAAAGACGAGCCCAAAAACCTTTAAGAAAAGAAAAAGTAACGAACTCATTTTGGACCTCTAAATCTAGTATTTTGTCCTTAATCATCCCGACATGATGGCTCTAACTCTTTCCTCTCTACATGGATAAGAATGAAGATGATCTCCTTTTGCTGCTTAATTTATTGTAATCCTTAAAAGCCCATTTAGTATATCTTCGCACGGAGAGAGAGAGAGACGGCTTGACAAATGCATCTTGTAAAGGATGTGACTAGGACACTTATTAATTAAGTTATAAAACATAATCTTTATATGTGCATTGAAGAAGTACCATTAAGGTGGTACTTGATGTTAAGAATGGACTATCAAAAGTAAGCTTGTTACCAACCCAAAAAAGAAAAAGAAAAAGTAAGGTCTTGTTGCACAAGTATTTGAGCAATCCGATAGAACTATTAAACATTTTAAAGCTTGCTTCTTGCACAAGAATTTAAGCAACAAGTCAGGCTAGATTATAATGACACATTTAGCCTAATCATTAAATCCACTACAATGCAGGTGTTCTTTCTATTGTGATTTCATCAAGATAAGCTATACATTAATTGAATGTTAAAAATGTGTTCTTGCACAATATCCTTTTTCAGGAATTTCACATGCGCCAACCTCCTAGTTTCTTTCATACTGAGTTCCTAAATCATGTGCCGTCCCCGGAAAGTCATTTAAGGTTTAAAGCAGGCTCTATGTGCATGGTTTCTTCACTTAGCAATTTTTATTATCTTTTGGGTTTCTTAGTGAGTAACACCGATCCATCGTATTTGTCCATGTTTCTTCTCAAGGTCATCTATGTCTTTTGCTATATGTTGATGATATCCTTATCATTGGTGATACTTCTCATTTATTATAATTTGATTACTCGACCCTCATGAGATTTTGCTTAGAAGGATCTTGGACCACTTTATGATTCCCTAGGCATTGAGGCTAATCACAGCTTTGATGGTATGCTTTTATCTCAAGCTAAGTATATCGATAGCCTTTTCCGCAAGTTTGACATTATTAAGGTCAAGCCCTTATCTACCCCTTTGGCCTCGAAAACTTTGTTGTCTACTAAAGATGGTGAGTTGCTTGCTTCTCTGACCTTGTATTGCCAAATGGTTGGTACTTTATAGCATGTGTCCATGACTAGACCTGATATATCAAATTTGGTTAGCCAACTCATGCATAATCCCCAATTACCTCATCTCCAAGTCGTCAAACGTATATACCAGTATATAGTTGGCACACCCACCCAAGGATTGCTCATTGAGCAGTGTTCTCCCACTTCATTAACTACTTATGTTGATGCAGACTAGGTTGGGTGCTCCAATGCTTAACATCCACCTCTGGTTTTTGTGTTTTTCCAGGCGCCAATCTTTTTTCATGGAGTGTCAAGAAGCAACCCACTATAGCTAGTACAGAGGCCAAGTAGCATGCAATCACTCACTATATTACTAAGACTATTTGAATTCATTATTTACTTCATGAGCTTGCAATCCTCTTGCTAATCCTCTCACCATTTATTGTGACAACTTCTCTACCACATATCTTGCTATCAACCCCATGCTTCATGCTCGCACCAACACATTGAGTTGGAATTCTAAGAACAGGTTGTTTCTAACAATCTACATGTTCGCTACATGTCTATAGCAAAGTAGTTGGCAGACATCTTCA
Organism: Angophora floribunda; assembly: GCA_014182895.1. Taxonomy (NCBI): domain Eukaryota; kingdom Viridiplantae; phylum Streptophyta; class Magnoliopsida; order Myrtales; family Myrtaceae; genus Angophora; species Angophora floribunda. Next base: position 19,587,795 of record CM024709.1, read on the forward strand.
CCAAGGGACTATCTAGTTCACGTCATGTGCTATTAAGATCCAATATGTTGTTATGCCTACTTCGGATTGAGGATTAGTATTAATATGTAATTTATATTTTATGTAATTATGTTTCTATTTATACCCTTATTGTAACTAATTACTCCTATAAATACACATGATATAATCCTAATTGGGATTGAATCATCATGAAACTTTATCCTTATTTTTTTTCTCGCTCTAAATAAGTAAATATCAACGGTCAACTGGATGAAGACTTACTCCATAGTAATTATCTTCAAGTGATCAAAGGTTGGAATTCAAATCTTGCGATTTGTATATTAAACTTCGAGCCAATCTACGCTAAAAGAGGATCCTTGGTGAGGTATGATGATGACTGCCCCCATTTCAAGAGGATAAATTATGAAGGTTAATGTGTGACCTCTAATGGGGGAAGATGCAACGTCTGACTTGACGTATTCAAAAGCCAAACATTCTGACGCAGAGTATGAAACCGCTATGTTGACACATGGGAAACTTTTCTTCACTTAAAAGGGCAATTGGGATGTCCGTCACTTCTTCCAAGATGGTATGAGACATATCGAGCAAGAATAAGTGGATTTCTTTCAAGAGGATCACGCATTGACTTGTCCTATGGGATTTGATGTTTATAATAGTGTTATCTATACACAGAAATTGCAATTTCCAAGCTCACGAGCAAGTCTTCCATGAACTATCAAATTTGATGGGACTCATATGAAACCTACCATCTTCAATGGTTCAAATTCAATATGCATTATACTCATATAATTATTTCTCCCTAGCTCACAAAGTGGGAAGTTTTTATTACAACGACTCTCACGTACCTCAAATGACTAATTATAAATTCCGTGTAAGCTAGAGAAGGAGATAATAATGCAGGGTTATTTGCCTCTCTTGGGTTTGTAACAGATCGAAATAATTTCCCACAATTTCCTAAACTATTTATTTACATTAAATGTGCTCCTAGACTGATACAAATCCTAATCGGCTGCAAACTAGTTTCTTTTTTTTTTTGGTCGGTGCAAACTAGTCTTGATATGGGCCAATTTACTAATATATCCTTTTAATATCAATGTTAATGAACTTGAATTACAATCTATTTTATACCATTATTTAGTCAACAAATGCACTCGTTGTAGAAAATTCTCATGTCACCGGCATTCGAGTCTAGTGCACTATACAACCCTTAGAATCGATGGGTATCATGTGAGATATAAATGATCTGCTGCTTGTAATATGCTAAGCTGACATATACCCAACACATTCAATAATGGCACCCTCATCATGCAATATCGAACTGCATTAGATAAAGTTGCGTTGAAGTAGAGTGAAGTTGTACCACTTGGACAATTTACAAGAGCATTATAATTCCTATAAGCACATAAAACCTGTCTTTTCCCCAGTTTTCAAAGCTATTTAGAGACCACAAGATGCCTCTACGGAACTCTCTAGCACAGGACATTAGAGGCTTTCACAGTTCTTGCTTTTGCAATCATTATGGCTTCTATCACCTCAAGGGCTTAGATACAATTTTTATTAAAATTTACACCTCCACAAATTTTGTGACAATCGTCAAAAGTGAGTACCATTGCATTTAGTGGGAGAAAAAAAGTGAGATTCTTTCCGAACAATTGATTGGCATGGTCTTCACTTTGTTCCATTGGATCATATGTGAAAAACACTCGAACAACTATTTGCATCGGATTCCTTATGAAAAGAGCAGACTTTTCACTACATGATTGAATCTATCAAGACAATTCAATATAAAACGAGTTTACATAATAATAATTAAGGGCGGCGCTATTTTCGTATCATTATTGGTAAAAACACGCCATTCTCGTATTAACTGATCAAATTACCTTTCAATCATAAAATTTGGAAGAATATTTATAACTAATACTAGCCCCCACTCTCACAGTTATATTAATCCCAAAATCTCTCTCCTTCATAAACCACATTCGTGCTAAGTTTTCAAAGTAAATAGCTGACTTATCTGCAAATCCTTTTGAATCAGTGAAAATTTGGTTAATTTAAGCTGTTATAATATCGTTCATCTGTTTTCTTTTTTAAGTTTTAAGTGATTTTGATGGATGTCCAAATCTAATTACAACTTCTTCCTATCGAAATTTATACTTATCAATAAATAAAAATTGAGGACATGATTCATGAGCAATATAAATAAGTTTCTTCATGGTTGAACAATAGAAATAGTTCCGACTTGATTCTCTTCCTTTTTTTTTGTTTATCTTTTTCTAGTTATTATGTTTAAAGATCGGGGCAGCAAGTAATTGAAATCCTGAATTGAGTTTCTAGCTGAAGACATATTGAGGTTTTATTTTTGCTAATTTGGAAGAAAAATAAAATTTTCTTTTCAAGCTAGGTTCAAGAAAGTATATAAAGAAAAGGAAAATTTTGAATAAAACCAATATAGGAGAGTAGGAACTCATAGGTTATTAATCTGCCTAAAAATATATTAGTAAACATTAATACATACTTAATAAAGTTGAGGCTCAATTTAGTCGGTTAACATAAAAAGGTCTGTTTTAGTCAAAAGAGTGGGGGCAATGGCGCTATTCTATTAAAATATTTAATTAATAAACTTTGTTTTCATCTAATAGTTTAAATTTGTTTTTAGAACAATTGGCAATAGCATCACAAAATCCCATATAATATGAGAGCTAGAAGTTGTTAGAATATTTAAATAATAGATGACGTATTTATCTAACAACTTAAACTTTAAAACAGTTGGCAGTTATCCTTATAATCTCACTTACCCAATTAATTTGTTCCACACATTGATACCATAAAATATCAACGATGCATTGGCCAAAGGAGTCAACCTCATTATACCATTAATAGAGCTTCTCTTCTATTTTTCTTTTCGTTTCCCATTTAGAAGTTACTTTATGGAGTGAATGGGATACAATATACTCTCCCAAATAATTTTTATGTCATTCTTCATATTTTTCTTTGTTTAATTTGTGGGCAATGGACACACCAAAATAAGTGAACGTCCTGTACTTGTCGGGGCTTTGTGTCTATGCCATACATTTGTGTTTTGACAAATTTTTAAAAATGTTGCTAATTCAATAGTGAAAGAGTAAGAAAATTAATTTGGAATGACTAAATACCCAACCAAAACAAAAGACAGCAGCAATATCTGAATAACTTCAATTTTATCAGGAGGATTTTGAGCGTATACTATAAGCTTCCAAAGCACTGAATCATACGTCTCAACCAATTTAAATAATCTGTTATAAACACATATTGGCCAATTTCCTGACAATTTAAACTTTCAGGAAAAATGATTTGCCTAAAATGTTATCGGAGCAATGATCAAGGATTCTAACCCTGACACTCTTCAATTTTCTCATGTTTATTATTCATGTTACTCTATTTGTTTTTCTATTCCATCGTAATCTTTTTAATGTAGTTTCATCCAAAACCTGACTTGCATGTGTAAGGACCAGCTTACGCACTAGGGAGAGTGCTAAGTAATTAATCTGTTATAAGTACATTGTTGATCCATTTTCTAACAACTTAAACCTTTGGAAAAAATGATTTGTCTAACATGGTATTAGAGCAGAAGTCAAAAGTTCAAATTTCAATGCTCTCCTCTCAAACTCATTGCTTGTGGTAGTTTCACAATAATTGGCTCACACAAAATAGGAGTTGTGCCCATTTCATGATAACTAAGCGGAGTCATGCACGTCTAAGGGATTGTCTTACATACAAGGAAGTGACATATATATATGGACAGAGAGTTTCCCTCTTAATAATTTAAATTTTTAGGACAAGTGATTTGTCTAACACAAGTGGTAGTCTGCACAAGAAAGGAAACCGAATTTATCATTAGTTGTGAACACGTGCCTTGCTGCTCTAAGTACAAAATAAGTTTTCTTGATACAATTGATTGAGAAAATACCGAATGATTAATTCACGTCACATCATCAATCATGCACCTTGTAAAAGTTAATGTTAATTGAACTTGTTAACAAAGTGTGCAAGATTCTTGTGTGGACCGAATCACCAAAGATTATCTTCCTTGACACAAACTGAAGGAAAACCATAGCAAAGGACTTAATCAATGTCAAGCGACGATCCTTAATCCCAAGGTAGAACTCTCATCAACACAAGATCAATAGTCAGCAAGTACTGTTTGAACTTAATTAAAATCTTAGTAATGATATTATTCAGTGGTGTAGAACATTAACTAAATTTTACTGTATCATTTCTTAATAAGTTAATTTCAATGAAAGGCTCTTGATAACCCTAGGCAGGCTAGTAACTAGGAGTGCTTTCTTTTTTCTTTTTTCGTTTTTTGGTCCAACAGTCTCAAAACTCTAAAATCACTTCACAGGAAAGGAACGTACCGAGTAGAAACGAAACGTCTCCGAGAAATGCGGCTACTTGCCGCCTCTTTACTTTCTTATCACTTCATTTCGAATAATGGACTTTCACTTTCTCTTTTAGAGGACCTATTTAGCTAAAATCCTTTCCGGTTTGAGAATGCAATGGAATGACTCTTGAAATCAACTTAATCAATAATAACTAAAAAAATTAAATAAGAGTCGAGATGAGCCTATGATAAAACAAAAATAACCAAAAACAGTAAATACTTATGTAGTACTTGTGAGTCTTTGAGGCTTCAATTTATGAAATGCCATCTTTTGGGTGTTAATCGTAAAGGTCTAGTGATCTAAAGGTTCATGAAACACTTTGCGAGTCTCTTAAACCACTCAAAACCTTGAAATGGAGCAGTGATAATGACCATGAATAGTGTGCGCGATCTGATTCAAATAGAATAAAACATCGTCTCGATCCCAGATTTAGAAGATTGTTACATATAACATCATCGCTTCATAGATCTATAAGTTTATAAAGCGACCTGCTAGGATTCAATTCGTGCAGTACATATTTAGCACTTATTTAACCATTTAATTATAGGTGTGAGATTTGTTAGCCAGGGCTCATATATTTCTATGTACTTTAGGTATTTAATTATTCTCTCCATTTTGCGTATGAGGCTGGCTGCTTCGTGGGAAAAGTCAGCGACCCTCTCTCTCTCTCTCTCTCTCTCTCTCTCTCTCTCTCTCTCTCTCAAAAACCATTCTTTCTTTGTTTCTTCTTGAGAACACCATCAGGTTCAACCTTCAAAAACTGTTTGCTCTTTTGCTTCCTGATGACCAAAACCCCCACATCTCTCTTCACAGCGTCTCAGTCTCCAGTCCCTCCTTTTTGTTTGTTTAATTCCTTATACCAAAAACATCACAATAGCTTGAGCAAGCATCCAAATAACCAACCTAACTGCATGTGTCTCTTTTACTTGGGTTTGGTATACAAAGGTTGTTTCTTTTCTTTTCCTGGTTTGGCCAAACTAGTTGGGGTCAAATGAAATTATTCCCCTCTTACCTGTGTCTCTTGCATTAAGAATTATGTGCAGCTTGTCCGAGCAAGATCAAATCATGGACAACTACCACCAAGGCGATCTTACAGACATCATCCGAGCCAGCGGCAGCAGCATGCTTGGCGAGTCTGCTGTGGCAACCAACACCTGGCAGTTCCCCTCCATGGATAACCCCGAGAGCTTCTCATCTGCGATGGACGAGGACAGCAACCCACATGGCTTCGGCGATCCCTTCTCCAGCATGGGAGATCCACTCCTCCATGACATAAATATGCCGAATTCAGGCTTCTTGAAGCCCCCAGAGATGGTCAGCCCAAGCTTCGAAAGCACAGGCGATTTTAGCAGTAACAGCAGGGTCATGTATGCGGCACCACCAATCGAAGATGACTTGAAAAGGCCTTGCAATATCTTCACACGGATGCTTCAAATCACTCCAAACAAGATCCCAATTTCGCCATGCGAATCTCCAGTTATGGCTGCTTCACCCCAGGGAATCAAAAACCCGGGCATCATTCCTAGTGACATGATTAGCCTGAATGGCTCGAAAGGTTGCTTGGTCGATAACTCAGCGATGCAGATCTCGTCGCCACGAAACCCGGGTATCAAGAGAAGGTGAGATGAGATTATTATATACAATCTTGGGCAGTACGTATGACTCCGATCAACTAAAACGATAATTAAAATGGAGACTTCGAAATCTGTGTTTTGTTAATTTGCAGTGGTATAGATACTTCTTTTAAGTTTTGTTTTAAGCATCATTTATTGGCGGTTTTACACATGATGATACAACCCTTTGGGTGATGAACAAAACTTGCTGATGCTTAGGAACTTGAACTTTCTATGAAAGTTAATGTCCAGATCTAAAATGAAGCTCTCGGCAGCTTATGTGTCTGCGTATGTCTTCAGTAACAGATCGAATAGGAGACTCTTCGGCATATCAAATGTTTAAAAGGATTACAATGAAGGGTTGGAATTTACTAAGAAGATGTTTAAGTAGGTTAACTATAACTTAGCATCCAAATACTATGTTTTTCTTGGAATTAGGGTTGAACACAAAGATTAAAGCAAAGTGGCTACACTAATCATTATACATACTGACTTAGTTTTTATGAGTGATGTCCAACATATGACTTAACAAATATTCAAAGCTAATAATTTTTGTTATGCTGACACATAAGTTTCTCTTCTCTGTCGATTAACAGAATTCCTTTTCGATCTGTGAATTGTCAAGATCAATCTGTTCTTGTCTACTGATTGTCCAGGAAGAGCCAAGCAAAGAAGGTGGTGTGTATACCAGCCCCAGCGGCAGCGAATAGCAGGGCGGGTGGCGAAGTGGTTCCCTCAGATCTGTGGGCATGGAGGAAGTACGGTCAAAAACCTATCAAAGGTTCTCCTTATCCGAGGCAAGTTTGTTAATTCACATCATTTTCGCCGATGAAGTGTCCAGGCCATAATGGTGATCATCGAATTCAAGATCATCCTCTTTTTTCTTTCCGCTTTTCTCTTCACCTTTTCATGAAGGTTATTGGATTGAAACGCCTTCAATCGGTTTACATATTACGAAATGGATCCATCAAATGAATCTTATTTGTTTGACTGGGACTCCCTTAAATTCGAATGCAATTTGTTTCGTAATCATAGGATGAATTAAATGGAGATCATCAGCAAATCAATTTTTTTAAAAATGACACATCCAAATTGAATCATTGAGCGAACTTTTGTTTTTGGTCAGTCATTGAGTGAACTTGAACTACTGCTAGATTAATTGGAGAATTTTTCCATGTAACTATATCATTTTTTGGGGGCAATTTGTGTGTATCCAGGGGCTACTATAGATGCAGCAGCTCCAAGGGGTGCTCGGCACGAAAACAAGTTGAGCGAAGCCGGACTGATCCCAACATGTTGGTCATCACCTACACATCGGAACACAACCACCCGTGGCCGACTCAAAGAAATGCTCTCGCCGGCTCGACAAGGTCATCTCAACCATCTAAGAACAACAATGTGACTTCCAAGAACTCCCCAAACTCCCAAAACCAAAAGCACATCAACCCAAAGGAGGAGCAGAAGGAGAACGTTAACGACAGCACTGTCCCAATGGAACTTCCCGGCGGGCTGGCAACAGGGGCCACTGCTGCTGCATCTATCAAGGAGGAGAATGAAGACAAGATGGACAGGCAAATGGAATTCGACGACGAGGAATTTGGTGATGGCCTAGGCCACGGGTACAGGCCGTCGATGCTCGATGCTAACCAAACCGATGACTTCTTTGCGGACCTAGGGGAGCTAGAGGCAGACCCTTTGGATCTCTTGTTCAACCAAGGGTTCCCAGGAGATCATGGGCATGAGAAAGGGGACAAGGCCTTGGACCCTTTCAGTCTACTTGATTGGTCAGACAACAACAACAGCAATAACAACACTTCATTCAACGGTGTGAAGAGGGGTTTATAACAAGGCCATGACTCCAAAAACTAGGAGCCTTATAGCGCTTGTGGATGTAACATATCTCTCAATTCTTGGGTTTTGGTCTTGTTATAAACCCTTTTTGTGTCAAATTACAGTGGAATTTCATGTGGATGGAATTTTTTTTACTATTTTTTTGAACTTTTTTTCTTGTATAATTCACCTTTTGCTTCCTTCTAGTTCTAGTTATTTACCAGAACTCGGGATGTCAGCTCGAGATTAGGGGAAAAGAGTTAAAAAGACAGAATGCTGGGTGATTGGGAGCAGATGAAGAGCCCGAAGAGGTGACCCCACTTTCTCTTTTGGAATATTGCGGGTGTGTGTGTGGATGGGACAGAAAGCTGAGGAACAGAAGGTTTGAACAGTGAAAACAAGTACATCCATCCACAGACATGACTGGAGATAGTGATTTGAGAGAGAGAGAGAGAGAGAGAGAGAGAGATGGGACTCACTCCCTCCGTCACTCAACCCTCTTCTTTCTTTCAATTCAATCTTTTAAAGTGGGAAAAATAATTCAAGGACCCCCTCTCTCCTCTTCTCCTTCTTCATCATGTGGGTAATCTATGAAATCAGGAAAAAAAAAAAAAGAGAAAAGAAAAGGAAAGGAAAGGAAGACTTATCACTTTAATGAGCTTTTGGTATCGATGACAGAATTGCATACAGTTAGCGATTGAAACGCATAATATAATATTTTTTATACAATGACTTGACTGTTTCCTCTTCTTTAAGTCTTCTCTAGGGATGTGTAGCTTGTAAAAGAAAAAAAATAGACGTGCTTCGGGTTCCTCAGCTTTCTGAATTATTTAATCTATCCGCCCAACCTGTTTTGTTTTGTTTTTCCTTTTTTCTGGGTTTATGTAATTTAAAATATGAGTGGTTTGTTTTTTTAAATGAGGAAAATTTGCTGTTTGATCTAGAATTTCTTGCGCCAATGTCCATTTCACTAATCTTTTTCCCCCCGCCCACCTTAATTGCACATGATGAAGGATTTTGGCCAGTTTATCTGCAGCAGATCCAGTTGTCTTATTTGCATGCATGTAGGTGACAACATCCACTTGCAAAGGACTAGAGATCCTGGAGAGGGCATCTCATTAACAATCTTATAATGCTAAAAGTACTAACATTTTCGTCATCATCACCATCATCATACAAAATCAACCTTTGCGTCAGATACTCATTCGTTATTCGAATATAGAGCGCGCACAGCAATTATTTTTGCTTAAATTTTACCACATGAATAATTAATGCCATGTCCATAAAGAAAGTGTGTAGGAAGAGAGCATATTTTCTTTGTTTATGCCAATTTGTAGCACTAATGTTGCAGATGGGGCGTTTGGTATGGCTGTCACTTATATCATTTTTCCGATATGAAATACACTATTAGTATCTTAACTTGTATATGACGCTCACTTTAGTGCCATAATTTTTTACCAACTCACTAAAGTGCCAAAATAAGTAAAAAAAATGATTACTTAAATGCCTCCAAAGTGATATTCCGGCCAAAATTAACATGTGACTTTTTTAATTAAATTTTTTAGTTGATATGGCACTTAACGTCATTTAACTAACATTTTGAGGATCATTTAAGTGCCAATTTTTTTGAAAAACAATTTTTTTAGTACCAAATTTTTTCAAAATAATTTTTGAGTGCGAGGTGAAAAAATTATTTTCCAAAAAATTTGGCATGAAAAAATCATTTTTCAAAAGATTTAGCACCTAAATAATCCAAAAAAAGTTGGTTAAATGACGTCTTTCATCATCCACATGTTTCAGTAAGCCATGTTAGCTAAAAATATTAATAAAAAAACCATGTAGGATTTTTGACCGAGCAAATCAGCAACAACACTGAAAAAGTCATTTTTCAAAAAATTTGGCATTTAAGTGAGCCACCGAAAAATTATGGCACTAAAACGAACGATGTACACAAGTAAAGGCACTGATAGTATTGTTCCCCCCATTTTTCCACCACCAACGTTTGCTCATTTACAGAGAAATTCTTAACCTAGTCCTAATTATTTTGCCAGACTAACCCAACGGGCTCCGTGGAGAGAGAGAGAGAGAGAGAGAGAGAGAGAGAGAGAGAGAGAGAGAGAGAGAGAGAGAGAGAGAGAGAGAGAGAGAGAGAGAGAGGTGGTGCGGTCGCATAAGGTGGTCGCACAAGTGGTGCAGTGGAGGTGAACAACGTAGTTGGTGAGGGAGAGAGAGAGATGGGATTGGTTAGGTTCTAAGTTATTTGAAAAATGTGTGAATTTTCAGACTAATTTTACACGTAAGACTAACTAAGACTTTAGTTATTTCGCAAAAAAAATGAATAATTTAAAAACATAATTTTTAAAATAATTATTTTGTATCACATAAAATTATTAGTCAATTAAATTTTTTTGATAATCGATGATAATTTATGTCTAAATATTTTTATTGATGAATTAAATCTTTTTTCATTCATTCATTTTTGTAAATGATGAAGGCGATCAATTTCAATGAAATATCTTCAAATTCATTAATTTTCCGCTAGAATTATTTGTTTCATGGAAAATGAATAATTTGGAATTCATCCAAAACATGATTTGTTATATTGCTTGGAATAATTAGCCAACAAATTTTTATTTATTATTGATAATGATTTATGCCTAAATATATTTATGAACAATGAAAATACTTTTTTTTAAATAATTTGTATGAATGATACAAATAATTATTTTTATAAAATTATTTTTCAAATTATTTATTTTTCTCAAAACAAACTGATACATATATAACGTGATTATCTTCCATGAGTTAAGGCAGCGCTTACAGCAACCAAACCTTTCTCTTCTAGCATGGGCTGCAAGGAAGATCTAGTTTTGTCCGCCATCATTTCAGCGCACACTGGCTCTTTTGTCTTTAATGTGTCTCTCAAAAAATCATATATAAAAGTTCGTGGTGCTCAATGCTCCGTATGTCTATATACCTCAATTTTTCCGAAGGAAATAACGAAATTTTCATTGAGACTGCTTGCCTAAATTGAGCATCCACACTACTAAATCAGAGAAGACCAATTTTGGGTGACTGACCATTGCTCAAATTGGGCAAGAAAACTGGATGTGTGATTTCAGACTCAAGTTGGTCTATAAGCTGTTTATTTCGATCCTGATGTTCATGAGGATGGGAAAAATTATCAAAAAAAGTCCAAAACTTATTGTGTTTGTACCAATTCAATCTTAAACTAGTTAATGTTGTCAATTTCTATTGTTGAAGGAACATTAAATTCATTTTCACAAATATACAATAGAGAAATGTATCCAACTGCAAACCATGATAAATCCCAAACAAATTCAAAACAAAACAATCTCTAGATAAGAAGATGAATAATTGGAATAAGGTTAGAGATCACATACTCAAAAAGCAAATTTATGGATTCTTCAAATCAAAATTGGCAACTAATCACTGAATCCATCTTCAGTAATAAGCACATATCGATATCTCCATTTGTTGCTACAACTTTGCCTATTAGTGGTGTGTGCATAGGTTCACCATCCCCAACACCATCGTTTTCGGAGTAATAAGATTGAGTACGCATAAATATGTCTCTAGTGAGAATGAAACCTTTACAAAGCTCCCATGACCTCCTTCGAAACTAGATTTATGCACTAACAAAACCCATGGGAAGCAAAACCTCAAAATCATGCACACAAAAAATCCAAAATCTAAACCAGATCAAGATAGAAACTTTTTTGAAATGAGAGAGAAACCTCTAATCTAGATTAAATATAAGAGAAAAGCTCCTAAAAAATTGAGAGGAAAGTAAGAAAATGAAAATAGTAACCAAATCAACCAAAGAAAAATGAATTAAGTCCTAAACCTTTTGACAATTTGTCAATATATTCATTCCGGTGGATTTTGACCGAAAATTAGTAATGTGGATGTTAGTCATTCTACGCAACATGGCAGGTGTTGAAGTGAATAATTTTCATTTTTTTTAATTTTTAAAATTTTTTTTTCCTTTCTTTTGACTATTTTCTTTTTTTTTTTTCTTTCTATTTTCTCTACTACCTCTAGTGCAAGGGTCACCAGCCAACCCTTTTCAGCCATGGGTGAGGGTTGGTGACCCTTACCAAATTTAGTAAAAAAAATAAAGAAAATAAAAGAGAAAAGAAAAATAAAAGGAAAAAAAATTCAATATCAATATATTTTTAAAAATGAAAAAATTGTCCACATTAGCATCGATAATACCATGTGGGACGGCTAACATTCATATCATCAATTTCTGGCCAAAATAATAAATCATCAAAAAAATTACAATTAAATTGATAAAATTAAAATGTTTAAAACTGAATTGACTTAAATATAATAGATTATTATCATATAATGACATTATCCCATTAATTATATATTTGAATATCGTACAAAGTAATATTATTGTTATACAAAACGATATTTGCGGTTCCTTACATCATGATCCTTCTAGGCTGGAGGTGTTATTGCGGTGTCACACTACTATGGCCCACACTTGCTGGTGTGATGTAACTTATACATGCACTGAATAGAATATCCTAAAAGAACATTTAGGAGTAATCTTTGTTAAGATTAAAAGATTGTTCTATTGCAGGGGTTAATGGTCTTTAGACCCAAGAAATTATTAAGATTAGTATTTAGGGGAAAGATACAGAAACGTTTCCCTTGCCATTGCCGCTATTTATATTCGGTCCTCGTTTATTTTGTATAATTTCAAGACAAATTCTGTATTTCCATCCATATTATTGGGGAAAGTGCTTCTAAGCACCCACGATGAAAACGTTTTGGTGAAGTATAAACAAATAAGAAGTTCATGGAAATCTGTAAAAAATTATGAAGATTAGCAAATCAATCCTAAACTTTTATTACTTTAGCCCTAAATCGTTGCAAAAAATTTCATTTTGATCATTCCGGTAAATTTTCATTGAAAATTGCTGACCTGACAGTTTAGTGTTGCTGAACATCCTACACGGCACGCAACCTCGTCAAAAATTTTGACAAAAATTAATTGAATGACTACATGGCACACCGGTTATCTAACGTGAGACTTTTTTTAATATAATTTATATGTGTATCTCCATAATCTCTCCTTCACATGTAAGCCCAATTTTATGTTTGCTCCAACTTAATTTATTTATCTTTTTGCACCTTTATCCCCGGTCCCTTTCTCTATACCAAATCGTGAAAGTTGCCATTGGGACTACCTTGCTACATCCCCTTGCCCACCATCCCGAAATTGGGTTGGTCACTATTGACCAAACACCATAACATATTGGGGTTGGAGCACCGATGAATAATTGGCTCCAACATCATTAGTTGGAAGTGTATAGTAGAAACCTGATAACTTCAATCGAGAAGATCACCAAGAGGGAGCCCTTGTCCAAATCCATTCAACATATCCAATTTGATCCACATTTATTCAAAAACTTAAAAGAATGAGTTATTAGTTAATTATAATATATTTACCGCTCCGGACCACATTAATTATCCAGTGTGGGATTTTTTTTAACACGACTCATATTTGTATCTAACACGATCACCACTTCAATACTCTTTTGTAAATATTTGGCCTATGTAAGTCGACCCAGATCGTTACAAATTTAGGCTTAGGTCATCAACATCCATTATGTATTCCATTTAGAAGCCATATGTTGATATTCCGCTCATAGCCATGTGTTCACATTCAACACCAGTCCACATTTCTCATCAACAATTGGATGGATCTACGGAGTTTGACATGACACTATGAGAAACTGTGGCTTCCATGATGGAATTTTCCACCACGTCACGAAACTTATGGGACGGATTATACACAACAATCAAGAGGAGGTCAATTGATTGCTATGGGAAACTCAAACTTTTTTTCAAGTTTAAATGCCAAACCAATGTCTAAGAGGCGTAACTGTGTTTGTGGATAAAATTTGCGGAAATTGTTCAATTAGTTCTAAACCTATTATACGGATGTCAATTTAGTAACAAACTTTTTGATTTTACCAATCAAGTCTTAAACCTCCATATCAATAATTTCTAGTGGAAAATTGGCCGGAAGGATTACATTTAAATTTCACGCAAAAATTTAGGACTAAATTGCTGAAATTAAAAAAATTAAAATTGAATTGACATATGCATAATATTCTTAGAACGATTGGGTAATTCTCTCAAAAAATTGCAAAAAATAATTATCTTCAACCGGCAGAAGTTTAATAAGGAATGCAACAGATTGCAAAGTACATCTATAGTGGTTTGGCCTTCCCACTTGGCCTGTTCGCTCTCCAGAATCTAATAGCCCGAGAACACAGCTGGAATCCACTAGTATAACCCTTGAGGCCTTGCCAATGTCTAAAGATGAAGTTCCTTCTCCAGGAATCTCTATACTTCCTCGACTAATACAAACACTTACACTATGCGCTCATGCACAATAACAATGGCTAAAACTCACACCCTCACCAAGAATTACAATAAGCAATACAAAGAATAACCAAAATTGATTTTCACGTCGGAGGTTCCTTCTAGTTCTAGGTCAGCCGTAGCGGTTACAGACCATATCTGGAGATAGACAAAACTGCTACTGCTGTCTGCTTGACACTTCCTCTGCTAGCCCAAAATGGCAAACCGGTTCTGATCTTCGCTCGTAGTAAATTCCAAGACTTGAAACTGGCTACAAAATACCAATGTGAAATTTAATCAAATGGATGAAGAGTTGGGTCTTCGTTTCAAGGATTTTTGTACGACTATCCACTTCTCCTGTTTATATAACTTCTTCTTCGACGAGCAGTCCGTCTAGACCTTCTCGTTTCGTAGCTGTTCTCCCTCTATACTCAGGTACCTCCTAGCATATTGAGATCCTTATGTTTTGTAGATTGTTCACCATCTACTGAGTCCATCCAAACTCTTTGACCGTCACACGTCCTTTAGTTTGTTCATCATCCGCAAAGTCCAATTAAGCATATTAACATCTCAATGTTCTCTGTTAGAGATAATTAAGAATTCTTCTAAGATAATTTTCTTTGTTAAAGATAATTTAATAATTCTATTACTCCCCCTTGATTTCAAACTTAATGTGACTTAGTTTGAGGGAGATATTAGAAATGATTAGGAATTTCTCTAATCAACTAACCTCCTATTGCTTCATCCAAACTCTTTAGCAATCATGTCGGCCTCTAGTTTATTCACCAATCCCCAACGATCTTCCAGACATCTTGATATATTCCACGTCTAATAAGCTGTTCACCTTTGCAAGGTCCTTTCAGTCATCAACACAATCCACGTCCAATACCTCATTTCTACAGAGTGAAATCTTTGGCAACGAAAGAATAGTCGTCCTCAATCATTGGCCCCATTTCCTGTAGCCTAAAAATCATGACCACAGATCAAGTTTAGGAACAAAAGTTGTCTCGAGGTAACGTATGAGAACCAATTTAACGCAAAAAAAAAATTGGCCTAAGGCAACCTAAATTTTTGGTCGCTTGTGTCTCTTTTTTTTTTGTCGCTTTTAGCCTACCGCAACGAGAATTTTCTTTGTCGCAGTAGGTTTGTCGCCTTAGGCAAAGGCGTAGCAACCCGCTTTCATCAAGTTTTGGTGATCAAAGGCGACGAAGCTGAGTTTCGTCGCTTTTAGGTAGCGGAAAGGTAATGATACCCGCTTTCTCCAGCTTTGATGGCCATAGACGACAAAATCTCGTAGTCTTCGGCCTTCTGAGGCAACAGAACTTATCATCTCCTAATGGCAATTTAATGGGAAATTAATTTTTTTTAAATGGTTAACATATTTGAATTTGGTAATAAAGTTCGAACACTGTCATAAATTTTACTGCATCAAGTACACATTTAATATTTTGACCCAGAAAAAAGTACACATTATGGAATGGTAATGATACCCGCTTTCTCCAAGCTTTGATGGCCCTAGACGACAAAATCTCGTAGTCTTCGGTCTTCTAGGGCAACAGAACTTATCATCTCCTAATGGCAATTTAATGGGAAATTAATTTTTTTAAATGGTTAATATATTTGAATTTGGTAATAAAGTTCGAACACTGTCATAAATTTTACTGCATCAAGTACACATTTAATATTTTGACCCAGAAAAAAGTACACATTTAATATTCCATAACGTGATGGAGGGGGAAAAAACACATTTACAGAAAAAAACTAATTATTATATGCCTCATCTTCATCAACATTTCTAAGCTTGTATCATTCAAAACCATGAAAATTACCCAAAAAAAGTTCTAAACCTATTACACTCATACTAATTCAATCCATAAAGCTTTCAATTTGGCAAATCTACTCCAAAACCTTTTAATTATTTGTCAATATAATCCATTTGGTCAATTTTGATTGGAAATTGATGACATAGATACTAACCATCCCAAGTGGTATGACCAATATTGAGGTGAATTTAAAAAAAAATAATTATTCTGTGAATATTTCTAATATTTTATATGAATTTTTTTTTCTTTTATTTTATTTTTTTCTCTTTATTTTAATTGTTAAGGGTTGGTAAGGAGCCATCGACCTGGAGACCACGCCAACCACTAGCCAAAGGTCACAAAGCCCTCACTAGCCAATAGGTGAGGACCACGACCCTCACTAATAGCTAGCAAGGGCTTTCGACCCTAGCCCACGACTTGCTAGGGCTTACAAGCCCTCTCCTACCAGCCCTTGACAATAAAAAAGAGAAAAGAAAAATTAATAAAAAATTCTGAAAAATGAAAAGCTTTAAAAATTTAAAAATTTTCCATGTTAGCATTGGTTGTATTACGTACAATAGCTGCACGTCGACTTTATCGATTTCTGGCCAAAATTAATAGGATAGACGGTATTGACATATTGTTCAAGGTTTATGACTAAAATAACTAAATTGAAACATTTAGGACTTTTTTTTTGTCAAAATGTTTAGAACAAATCAATATAAATACAATAAGTTTAAGATTTTTTTGATAATTACCAAGCATGTATTGTTGAAAGCTTTATTTGCTTCTCTTCAGGTTGCTTCCACCTGGAAGTACGGGCTGCCACAAAACACATAATTGGACAAGAAGAAAGCATATGACTAAACATAGTTGAAAAAGAATTTTAACTGTGTACTTTCACATAAATGATTATAAAGGTGTTTAAATTGTTAAATACACTAGTATATCGTGCATTCCTGACCATAGCATGTTGATCGAAATTGTTCATCCCAAAATTGAATAGTACATGCCTCCAACAAGTCCCGTAAACACGACAAAGACCAATACTGGTTCGCCTTAAAAGATGCAACACCTAGGGTCCTAGCACATAGTTTGCATATCAACAATGATATCAAAATAATCATATTATTTGCATATTAAGTAATCGGTGATCAGCTCTGATCTCGGGGCTGATCTCGAGGCTCACGGCCGTGAGTGGCCTTGATCCCGAGCATTACGGCTGCGCCAGAGCATATTCGCGGCCGGCCATCATTAGGTCAGTGGTCTAGTGCCGGACCAGGTCGGCTAGACTTGGTCAAGACTGCGACCAGGAGAGATGGTCAAGACATATGAACTTGTCTATTTAAGAACCATATAATCATCTGGCCTTTTTCCATGGGCCCTTTTTGTATTTTCTTTCCGACCGTCCGTAATGGCTCGCCACCTACTTTATGAATACATGGGGAAATAGTGACCTTAGGTTCTGTCAAATCCATCAACATCAAAATGAATTCTTTTTCCGTGCCATTCCAAAATGAAGTCACTTCAAGTGGAGGAAATAGAACAGTCTAAAGTTATATTCAAATGGGGTGTTTTTTCCTCATCGTGATTGATGGGTAAGAGTCATTATTTATATGGAGGAAAAACCATGGCGCACACAATCTTTGGGCTTATGGGTGTGACTGTTGTAAATGATTCTGATAAGAAAGGATGAGTTGATCGATGGAACAGATAAAGCTTCATCACTACTTTGCCCTTTTGAGGGGGTTTGATGCTTCACATCAACTCGTTCTTTCTTTTCTCCTTTAATCATTATTATCTTAAACCCACCTAAGAATCATGCACATGAAAGATCACTCCATCCCATGTCGCTGCACAAGGTTTGGTCAAATTCTGATCATAAAAAGTAATCTTCATCCCATCATTACCGGAGGTTCATTGCATGTGGAAAACACCCAAGAGAGCCGAAAGCTTTTTCCATTGGACGGAAAGCTAAACGTATTGAGAAGATGAAAACATCAGTGACATTCTAATCTAGTCTTGATACTAAGAATCTATTATGGGGATAAAAACTATCTTTTTCACAAGCTGTCGATTACCATAGTTGAAGTTAAAGGGTGTTAGGACACTTCTTGTAATTTTGTCCGTTCTTCATTTACAAAATAAAAGTCCAATAAACAAACGCAATATTGAAGGAAGAACATTCCAAAGCCAAGCAGATATATAGTCAACTTCTTTTTCCTTGAAAAAAGGGTAAAAATGGACCAAAGTGAGGTCATTTAATATTTCGACTAAAGTCCAAGTTATCTTCCATTTGAATAAAAGACATTTATCTTTAAAGAAAACGCTGGAGTATCCCAAACTTTTCTTCAATACCAAGGAGGAGAAATAGACTTAAAAAAGACGAAATTACTGATAAAACTTCTTGAAAATCATGTATCCTATGATTAACTATTATTTTGATTTGAATGTGAATTTGGGAAAATTATACTTGCTCTTTTCTTTTTCTATTGAGCTCGACCAATGTCACGCATCAGCCCCTTTACCCCGCGGCATGAGCGCGACCATCCCTTTCATTGGTCATTAAGTTTCGATTGTCACCGGCCATTTCTTTTTATCCCAAATTATAAGCAAGCGGAAACATGCATGAACAACTCCCAACAGCAACACAATAGGGATAGTATGAAAAACCATAGAATAATAAACAAACATGCCTTTTATTTATATAACATTAACTCCAGGAAGTTAGACATATACAATCCCGTTCTAACAAGTACCTTCCTATAAGACCATCAAAAAGGGTTAAAAGAGATCGAGGGTTAACTTATCTCCTCTATGCTGTGAGGGTGACCTCAAAAAGTGGTATACCCCACGCCTAGCTATAGTACCATGGTTTCAGCGTCGGGATCTGACTCCATGTCAAGATCCAACTTTGGGTTAGTCATGGTACCATCAAGGGCATCCAAATTGATGGGGTCCTAAATAGCTTCCCTAGGACCTCTACTAAGCAGTCCATCAGAACCCCGAAGTGGTCCGAATAGCTCTCGCCATACCATACGTACCAAGCTTTGAAGTGATGGGGCACCAAAATCATAAGCCCCTCATCAACCCATATTATCTCCATATAATTCTCGTATTGGTTCCCTCAATTTGGAATGGGATCACCTTCGCAACCTGATCTACAGGCACCCCAAACCATACGTGATGATGCTTCACAACTAAGGGCTTGAAATTAATCAAACAACAACGAGTGAGAAAACTTAGTTAGCAGTCCCCCAAACCTCGCGCAGGACGATAACTCCATTGGAGACGCACTAAACATCCAACTTAATAAGTTGATGGTGGATCAATATTAAGACATTTGCTTTGCTTTATCCATAAACACAAGAAAGAACCTCAACCTTCCAACAAGCTAAAAATACATTCAATAATTTACATGTGGTTTCTTACCTCTCATCAGCATCTAAAATTCACATAAATATTCACACGTGAAACTACACTTTCAATAAACAGGCAGCAATTGTCAAATATAATAAAAAACGCTTCCAATCATTTTCCAGACACAATGCAACCACACGTGTTTTGATTATTACAACCGCTTAAGGCCACAATTGACATTTGCGTTGATGGTCTTTTGGCATAAGTGGGCATTGTCCCACCCCAGTGGGCATGGTATTGTCTTGGCCTCCCCTAAAAACGGAATTCAATAAGAGCATCGGCCTAGGCTCAACACCCAACACAACATCTGGACTCTCACCCTTCATCCAATAAAAATCAGGCATCATCCCTTATAGTTGTACGGGTACATAACCATTTATGTGGCCATGCAAGCACGTCAAGTACACAACCAATTTTTATCTTTCAATTTAGCCAGTGCAATGGTCTTAACATTATTTAACAATTAACATACACAAGCCCACATTTTTCAAATAATGTACCAATTTAATCTCATGTAATCAGCTACAATTCTTTAACATACCAAATCACACGCAATTTATTTGCAACTCTTCCTTATGTAAGTGAACACACGCCTAAGGCATCAACTCTTCATTATTCAAGGTTCAAGTGTCCCTAATAGCCTTCTTTAAGCTAAATTCCACTAGTCACATAACCTTCATGAGTCCTTCAGGCACATGTTTCACTTAAATCCATATCTAAACATAACAATATAACAACAAGCCTCATTAAGGCAAATCAAGAGCAACAACCAAGCTTAATCACTTTCCTCACGCCAAACAAGCAAGATAGAATATATGGCCATGCAAACCTACTCAAGATTAACTAGGCTACACTAATCCAAGCCTCAAACAAACATAGATAATCCTACCTACAATTTAAACCGTCTCATGATGGAAGCAAGTTTTAATAAACCCTTAAACTAACTAATCTAGGCTCAACCTAACCTTACCATCTCTAAACCTAAACATCCAATGCATAGTTTAGCATCTTAAACAAGGTTTATAGGAACCACTTAATCAACCGGCTTGAGATAAGTAGGAGATGAACGGACGACAATCAGCAAGGCAAGCGATGATGGGTAGCGACGCTCGGTGAGGGCAAACAGTGACGGCATGAGGACAGCAAAGTGGTAGTGGCGAATGGTGAGGGTGGCAGTGATGGACGATCGGAGGTAGTGGCGGTGGTGAGTGGCGGTAGCCAAACCACCAAGGAAAAGAGAGGGAGAGGGAGAGGCATGAGGGGTGGTGACAGTGAGTGAGAGTGAGGGAAATGAGAGGAAATAAGAGAGAATGGGGATTAGACTTCACCCAAATACTCTAATAATACACACAATACTCAAGTATACTACTACCCCTACCTAGTCTATTTCCTTAAAATCCTCCCTTCCAAGTATTATACTTGGCTAGAGGTCACTCCTCAAAATATCTTCCTCTCGCTCAATTAATGCAAGCTTAGAGCACATGCCAAAATTGAAGCTCATCCCTCTTTGTCCCCCTTCAATTGGCGCCATTCCCTTAATCCAAGAGGCCAAAATTTTCCTCATCCACTTAATGGCTTCTAGAAGATCATTAGGGCTTAAACCATAGGATTACTATTCCAAAAATACTATTCATGCACGTGGGACATTAATGTGCAAGCTTCCAAAACTCAATTATTGGCTTAATGGGCTTAGCGGACCTTGGTTGGCCTTGGTGGGTGTCCACCATGGGCACGAGGCCCATCGGGTCTTGCCTTAGTCGTGAGCCCGAATGGCTTCCAATTTTGCAGCGAACTAAACCTTGTCTAAAGTTTAGGGCTTACCAATAATTTGGGACGAATTAATAAAGCGATGTCCAATAGGGTTGTCTCTTAATTCTTGAAAGTTCGATACCTGTAATTGGATTAGAATTTGTGGCAAAAAATGATCAAATATGACTTTAATTCAACCTAAACTAATGGGCGGCTTTTAGGAGTTTCATGTGTTCAACCCATGGTTGATTCGATATCAATCCATGTTTGACCCTCCTCAATTCATGAGCGACCTTCGGTTGTCATGTAATCATGAGATGTCAATTGCTCGTTCTGATGTACACGATCATTTAAAATTGGTTTAAGGTCATTCACAATTAGTATAGTAATCGTGCGGAATCACCTGCAATCCGATTATACACTATTGTCAAATCAATCTATAACCGCTCCTAGATCGGCCTGTAATGGCTTAAGATTGTTCCTCATCAATCTTTTTGGTCAAACTGTCAGTCCATGGTCAAGTTCTCTAGTTATGCATTCTAAGTCCTTAATTATCTTTCCCAACAAGTTAGAAAACTCATGAATAATCATCTAATCAATTAAAAAGTCTAATCTTATTAACTAGGCATTGATAAAATAAACCATTCATCATATCCTAAACAGGGATAAATTTAAGTATGTCACAACCAACCAATTATTTAATAGAAAAAAATAAAATGGAATTTATTAGGTAAAATTATTTATTTATTTTAACCTTTTGATGGACCTTTTACATGTATAAATATATCACAACAGAAACATAGAGATATAGAAAAAGTAAAAACATTGAATTGTTTAAGCAATGTAAGTCTTTCACATTCAACTAGATAAATATATAACCTTTTCAATTTTTTTTTATAATCATATCTTAATCCTAGCAAATCTCCAATTCTGCATCTCTAATTTTTATTTTTAATTTTGGTAATAAATCTCTAATCAATGTACCAAAAATAATAAAATATACATATTTTGATAAAATTGTATAAAAGTTGTATAAAAGTAGTCATTTATGTATCGGAAGGCTATTTTTTGAAATATATGTTTATTATATAGGAATGATAAAAGTATTTGTTGTAGTTATAATTCCATTTGCTGCACAACTTATGTAAATAAAGTCCTAAATCTAGTATAATTTCAATTATTTTATATCTCAAATGAATAAGGTCTTACATCTAGTTTATTAGGTATTCTATATATATACTACTTGATCACAAGAGTGGCTATAAAGAAAAGTTAAAGGTTTAAAAGCTTATATTTCAAAAAGCTACTATATTTTACGATTGTGAACATCTTGGTTGTGAATGTTAAAAATCATTGCTTACGTATATACAGATTTTATTCGAAAATATCTACACTCCACATTGCATTGTTTTGACAATATTAACCTTTCCTGGTCCCATCTTGTTTAAGCATCCTTTTTGGTTGGTTTTAACCTGTTTGTTTTCTTCTTTGTTTTTTCTTGTGAGTTCCATTTTGATTATAGTTCAAGCCTTGGTAGTATTTGTAGAAAAAAGAACAGTACGTAGTCTGCCTTTGTCACTTATCTTCCAAGCCATGTGGCACCCATCGGTTTTTGAATCCCTACCAAAATTTGATGCCCAAGAACACAATAGACCTAAAAGCTCTCGCATTGAACTTCTTCATGACTATTAGAACACAGGAATCCAAACAATAGATGGGCAACAAGGCCGCCTCATCGCATAAGGGCTTGGACTTGAGGGTCAAGTTCGTAATCATCTCTTCAACCTCTCAATCGCTAGTGGCAGTGGCTAGACAAGTGAGATCCGCGGGGAAGTAGGAGAGAGCGCAAGGTCGAGGAGGGGCAAATCCTTGCAAGTCTTGAGGTTGAAATTGTCATTCTTGAAGGTTGCATTTTCAATTTGCATGAACAACTTAGTAAGAGCATGGATGGATTTGGGCCATGGATCTAGAGGCTAGTAGGTGATGGTGAATTGTTGGAGAAGCACGCATTGCTGATGAGCCTGATGAGGTCTTGGGTGAGGGCTTTAGCTCTTGGATATGAATCTTTAATGGGGATTTACTTGTCTTCATGATCGATCAATTGAAAAGTCCAATGTGAAATAAGACGACAAATAACATGATGAGCAAAAGTGATTAATAGGAGTGAAGAAATATGAAATGGGCTTTTACTTACAATTGAGCTTTGAGTTGAAAATGTGGACATAAAGGAGGAGAAGTTGGGTGAGGAGGTTTCTGTAAATTTGGACTTCAACTTAGTGAGTTGCTTGTGTTGCTGATGGGCAATTATTTTTTGTGTGCACTATTGACAGTTGGAGTGTAAAAAATTTATCGAGTATTGACATGAGATGGATGTGTTAGAAAGAGAGAACAAAGTGATAAACGAGAAGAAGGAAAGTGGCATGATGAAAAAAGAGAAAGAAGAAAAGTAATTGAGGAATTCTTAAAAAAGATGAAATCCACAGAGGTTTATATTATTAAAACATTGTGATAGAGAGTTTTAGCCATAGTGAAGGTGGAAAAAGTGTAACCCAATTGTAATGAGATTTGGAGTTAATGAGAACAAAGTTCTGCATCCAAGTTATATTACTTGATATATCTTACCACTTGAAATAAAACAGAATTATATCAACCTAGCTTTCTAAAAAAGCATTAATTTTTGGCTCGGTTCCAATTTTGACCATACTCCGTCTTTGTCTCATAAAAATCACCAATTTGCTCTCCGAAATCTGACCCTATCAACTTTTTGTCCAATGTTGCCTTTAATGGTTTGACTTAACTATTCCGTGCATTATCTTTTCCAAATTAGAATTATCTATTTGTTTTCCATTTTTTATTCTTTTTATTTTTTCCTCTATTCTTCTTCCATTTGACCTCTACCATGGACCCTTCATCATCTCCCTCTTCAAGGTCCTCAACACCAATTCCAAGATCTATGGCATCAAGGAGTTAACCAAGGAGAGCAAGCTCCTTGTTAAAATCTCCAAGAGCCACCTCCTTGTCATTCCCCAACTCTATAAGATATGTAAGAAATAACATAGCAATTCTCTTATCCAAATGACACATCTTCAGACACAAATCAATATAAACTTAATATCACCAGACTTCTTTAGGAGCCTTCTTCTTCTTCTTGTTTTCCTTCTTGTTCTTTGCCAGCTTTGCTTCTTCCACTCTAACTTTCAATGCTGCTGCCAGCAGTGAGAAACAAACAGAAGCACTCCTGACGCTGAAATCTAGCCTTGACGACCTCAGTCAATCCCTCCTGTCTTCATGGTGTGGTAACGTTTCCTGTGACTTTATCAGTCATTTGCAATGACTACAGATCCATTACCCATCTTAACCTTTCCCATCTCGGTTTGAGAGAAACTTTGATGGCCTCACTTCTCGCACTTAACCAATTTGCTTAGTCTTGACATTAGCCACAACTTCATCAATGGCTCCATTCCCTTGAGTATGAGTAACCTTTCCAAACTCAAGCATCTTGATTTATGCCGTAATGCACTCAATGGGAACATTCCTCCAATTATAGGCAAACTAAAAAATCTTCACATTTTGTACCTATGTAGAAATCATCTCACTGGCTCAATCCCTCTTTTTATTGGAAACTTGACATGTTTATCAACTCTTTACCTTTTTCACAATGAAATTTCCGGCTTGATCCCTCGAGAAAGATGTACGGACCCTTAGAGTGTCAAAACTTAGCACGAAGAACACTTAAGTGTCAAAAGTTTGGAAATGTAAACACTTAAGTGCCAAAAGTTCAGAAATGTACATTTAAGTGCTAAAATTTGAGCAAAAATGATCGATTAAGTGCTAACGGTAGAAAAATCTGGCCAAACTGCTATGTGTCTATTTTCCAGTGATTTTATTTGCTGACGGAGCATTTTTTTTTAAATAAAAAATTCACGTGACAATTTTAAGAAAAAAATTGTCCAAGTTAGACTAGAAAAAAATTTAAAAATCGATTTTATTTATAAAAAAAAAAAAAAAGGAAGGGAAGGGGAGGGTTGACAGCCCTCGTGACCACCCTACCATCGCCGGGAAGGGCTAGCGACGGTTGGGTGGCGACAGCGACGGCGGCGAGGGCTGCACAGCCTCGCTAGATCCTCCCCTTCTTCTTCCATCTTTTTTTTAATTAATTAATTTTATAATAATATTTTAATATTATTTAATATTATTTAATTAATACATTTTTAAAATACCACGTTAACGCAAAATGATGTCATTTTGGCTGATTTTTTGCCGACTCAGTTTCTAACAAGTCATGTAAGAAATTTATATTATTAAAATAAGCCATGTCAAATTTCTAATAGATTTTGCCGGAGTTAGCACTTAAGTGATCCAATTTAAAAAAAAAGTGGCACTTAAGTGTAAATTTTGTAACTTTTGGCACTTAAGTGTCTCCTCATGCTAAATTTTAGCACTTAGGCTTTACTTATGCCCCTCGAGAATAGGAAATTTGATATCTCTCAGTGATTTAATTTTGTCAAAAAATAATTTGATTGGTCCAATCCCCGCTTCTCTTGGAAACTTATGCAACTTAAAGAGATTGAGCATTTCATGAAATAACATTTCTAGTTCCATTCCTTGAGAGATAGGTCAATTGAGGAATTTGGAGCTTCTTCAATTGTGGAAAAACAATTTTTCGAATCCATACCTTCAAAAATAGGGAAGCTCACTATTCTGACTACATTAGATTTAGCTATAAATAATTTGGTTGGTCCAATTCCATCTTCTATCCAGAATATTAGCAATCAAAATCTCTTGCTTATTATTTTCTCGAATCATCTTTCAAGCTTGATTCTTGAAGAGAGAGAGAAATTGGTCTCTTAGAATATTAGATTTGTCTAATAACAGTTTGAATGGTTCAACCCTTCATCAATTGGAAGCTTAGGCAACTTAACGAGATTGAGCATTTCACAAAATAACATTTTTGGTCCTATTCCCTAGAGATAGGTCAATTGAGGAATTTGGAGGTTCTTCAACTTTGGAAAAATGGACTTTCCAGATCCATACCATCGGAAATAATTAAAAAAAAAAAGCTCACCATTTTGACTACATTAGATTTAGCTATAAATAATTTGGTCAGTCCAATTCCATCATCTATCTAGAATATGAGCAATCTAAATCTCTTACTTATTTTCTCAAATCATCTTCTAGGCTTGATTCTTCAAGAGATAGGGAAATTGGTGTCTCTTAGAATATTAGATTTGTCTAATAACAATTTGAGTGGTTCAATTCCTTCATCAATTGGAAGCTTAGGCAACTTAACGAGATTTAGCATTTTTCAAAATAACCTTTCGGGTCCCATTCCCCCGAGAGATAAGTCAATTGAGGAAATTGGAGGTTCTTCAATTGTGGAAAAATGGACTTTCCCGATCCATTCCTTCAGAATTTGGGAAGCTCGCTATTCTCACTAATTTAGATTTAGCTGCAAATAATTTGATGAACTTAAGAATATCAAACAACAACATTTCATGTGAGATACCCTCAATATTTGGACGGATGTCTTAGTTACAAGAACTAGACTTGTCTTCAAATAGTTTGAGTGGGTGATTCCAAGGGAATTGGCATGTTTGTGGTTTTTGCTAAATCTCATCCTGAGCAATAATCGAATCTCGGGTGATATTTCGAGTGAAATGGGATTCTTATCTAAACTGGAACATCTCAACCTAGTGACAAACAATTTGAGTGGATCGATCCCACCGCATTTTTCAAAATAACCTTTCAGGTCCCATTCCCTCGAGAGATAAGTCAATTGAGAAAATTGGAGGTTCTTCAATTGTGGAAAAACGGACTTTCCTGATCCATTCCTTCAGAATTTGGGAAGCTCGTTGTTCTCACTAATTTAGATTTAGCTACAAATAATTTGGTCGGTCCAATTCCATCGTTCATCAGAATATGAGCAATCTAAATCTCTTACATATTTTCTCAAGGGGAAGAACACTAGGAGTGCCAAAACTTTCGTATAGCACTCACTTTAGTGCCAAAACTTTTTTTTTACTCACCTGAGTGCAAAATCGAAGTGAAATTATTTAATTAAGTGCCACTTCTAGCCAAAAGTCATACATGGATTTTTTTAATGATTTTTCATATATTTTTAATAATTTTCGATTTCCAATGTGGATTTTTCAATTCCAACGTGGTTTCTCTTTGTGTAGCAATTAAAAACGATGTTGTTTCTTTTCTTGCAATGGTCCAAAACGACATCGTTTTTCTTCTCATCTTGTCTCTCTTCTTTTTGCCCTTTTTTCTTCTTTTCTTCTTTAGGGCTGGCGAGGGTCACCAGTTACCCTCGCCGCCCTAAAGAAAAAAATAAGCAAAAGAAAATCGGAAAAATTCCAAAAAATTAATAAATATATTAAAATATACTAAAATATTGTCCATCGGCAGCTACATTAGTTTTTTTAGTGGCCACGTCAACATTTTCAGTGGCTAAATCGGAAGTGGCACTCAAGTGAATGTTTTTAAACTTATGGCACTAAAGTGAGTGGAAAAAAAGTTTTGACACCAAAGTAAGCATCGTATGAAAGTTATGGCATTCCTAGTGTTCTTTTGCCTATTTTCTCAAATCATCTTTTAGGCTCGATTTCTAAAGAGATAGGAAAATTGGCGTCTCTTAGAGAATTGGATTTTTCTAATAACAATTTGAGTGGTTCAATTCCTTCATCTATTGGAAGCCTGACCAATTTGACTCTATTACACCTCAGCATCAACAACGTTTTTGGTTCCTTGCCTCCTGAAGTCAGTAAACTTACTCGTTTGAGTGCTTTTGATCTTGCTTACAATGAACTCGAAGGGCAATTGCCACAAGAAATATGCCAGGGAAAATTATTGCAGAATTTCAGTGTCGTAAACAATCATTCCATTGGGCTCATTCCGAAAAGCTTGAGGAACTATAGTACACTAATAAGGGTGAGGCTTAAAGGAAACCAACTTACGGGAAATATAACGGAAGCTTTAGGAATACATCCACACGTAACATATATAGACTTAAGCCACAATGATTTGTATGGGGAGCTTTCGTGGAAATGGGTTCACTGTTGTAATTTGATGAACTTAAGAATATCAATCAACAACATTTCACATGAGATACCCTCAATATTTGGACGGATGTCTTAGTTACAAGAACTAGACTTGTCTTCAAATAGTTTGAGTGGAGTGATTCCAAGGGAATTGGCATGTTTGTGGTTTTTGCTAAATCTCATCCTGAGCAATAATCGAATCTCGGGTGATATTCCGAGTGAAATGTGATTCTTATCTAAACTGGAACATCTCAACCTAGCGACAAACAATTTGAGTGGATCGATCCTGCGCAACTCGTTCTATGCACAAACTTGTTGACCTTGAACTTGAGCAAAAATAATCTCAAGCGAAGAGCATTCCTCCTAAAATAGGCAAAGTGAGATTCCTCTATTGACAGGGAGACTACCACAAGGGCTAGGAAATCTGAGAGTCCTCAAAGCCATGAATGTATCCCACGATAGCTTGTCTGGTTCCCATTCCACCCACTTTTGGTGATTTGTTAGCATTAACTGTTGTTGACGTCTCCTACATAACCTTGAAGGTCCTCTCCCAAATGTCAAAGCTTTTAATGAGGCTTCCTTTGATGCAATTCAGCATAACAAGAGACTCTGAGGGAATATTGCTGGTTTACTGAAATGCGACTCTCCCATGAGCAAGAAAGGTAATGGAGAGAGCAGACAATGACTTATTGCTATCCTTGTTCTTTCACTCTTAGGATTTCTCCTTTCTTCCATTTTGATCATTCTCTTGATCTTTGTACGGCGTCAAAGAAAGTATCAAGAGAGAGAACATTGGACGATCCAATGATTTAGACTTTTTGCGCATTTGGAGTTTTCATGGCAAAGCTTTCTACGAGAAAATCATGGAGACCACAGAAGGATTTGACTCCAAGTTTTATGTGAGAGAAGGAGCATACGTCATTGTTTATAAAGCTGAACTATCAGGAGGGCAAATTGTTGCTGTCAAGAAAATTTCTCCGTCCATGAGGAGGAGTTCCTCAACTTCGTATCTTTCGAGAGGGAGATTCAAGTCTTATCAAATATCCACCATCGCCACATCATCAAACTTTATGGGTTTTGCTATCATGTGCAACACTCTTTTTTGGTGTCCAAGCAAATTGAAAGAGGAAGCTTGAGAACAGTTCTTAATGATGATGAGAAAGCATCAAAGTTTGCCTGGGACAAAAGGGTAAACATGGTTCGGGGATTGGCAGATGCATTTTCCTATATGCATTATGATTGTTTTCCTCCATGGATTCATCGAGACTTGACCAGCAACTGTTCTGTTGGATGCCGATTATGAGGCTTAGGTTTCCAATTTTTGCATCGCAAGACTACTTAGGCTAGATTCATCAAACTGGACTGCAGTAGCTGGCACAATCGATTATCTTGCTCCAGGTATTTATGTCCTTCAGATTATTTTTTATATTTTATTTTAATTATGATCAGGAATAAGAAAGGCGTGATAACTGATATGGCTATTTCAATGATACTAAGTATGTGTAGTCGAAGTCATATATGCTTGTAATTTTTTACCTATACCCATCACATGAAGAGGAATCAATGTCATAAACTCAGGAGTAGCAAATGAGGTTACGAACAAGTTTTGAATTCTCCTTCAGCAAAGCTGGCTTCTTCTACCATTCCAGCTGAAAAATACAACATGCATAGCCTCGGAGTTGTTGCATTAGAGATAATCATGGGAAAATATCCATGAGATCTTATCTCTTGGGAATGTTCATCATCCGCCCTTACCAAGCCGCTAGTATTATTGAAGGTTGTGCTAGATGAATGCCTCTTGCCTTCTAGAGTTCGACTTTGAGATGCAAAAGACTGATGGGAGCGAACAGTACAAGTTCCGATATCTTCACCTTGAAGATCTCAAGGGAAAACTCAAGTCCGAATCCGTCAATATATTCAATTGGATCCACTTTAACTCAAAAGCTTAAGCTAATGAGTTATTGACAAATTCCAATGTGAGACTATTTTTTTAACACAACTCACATGTGTATCCTAACAATCTCCTCCTCACATGTGAGCTCTAGTGTTAGGTCTACGCCCTCTTAAATCAGATATTATTCTGGTCCAACATCATCCTCACGGGCTTGCATTGTTACACCACAATGCCCATCTGCCCGAAAACCTTAACCATCGGCTCTAATATCAATTGATGGGAGGAAACAGCAGAAATTCGATACCTTCATTTGAGGAGATTTGCAAGGGGGAAACCCAAGTTCGAGCCCGTTAATATATCCAATTGGACCCACCTTAACTCAAATGCTTAAGTTAGTTATGGACCAACTAGAATATATTGATTACTCCACACCACATCAATTCTTCGATTTAGGACTATTTTTCTAACACAACTCACACGTGTATCCTAACAAGACTCGGTCTCTATCACATGGATCGCTTTGCATGTTTGCAAGCTGATCCATAGCTTTGGCCGAACACGAGACAAGTTTCACAGGAGCTCCGCATTTAAGTACCCCTCGAGATGCCATTCTGTGCAGTCAGCTTGGAGCAACTTCGCGATCTCAATGGCAGGAAGTTTCAGGCATCAGAAGGAGATTGTAAGTTTCGAAATTAGCTTTTCGTGTGCACCGTTTGTCTGTTTGGTCTGTAAGTCGCTAGCAAAAAATTAGTACTCTCGTTAAGAAAAGTTGCTCCTCTTTATGGCCTAATCAGCATTATAATGGCCAATCTAATTGAACAATTTTGATTATCTTCTTAGTTCTTACCATTCTCACCATCTGAATTATCTTCTTAGTACAGCAACATTACAGCGCTTCGACGATCGTAGTTTGCAGTCGTCGCGCCAGATATCGTGATGGGAAGTCTTCTGTGGTCGTCTTTTTTCACTATAGTTTCCAGCCTGACACAATGCGATCGGGAAAGAATTTGCAAAATACATTGGACCTGATGTGACTAGTATAAACACCTAGAGGGGGGGTGAATAGGTGTTGAGGAAGTTTACGCGCAAATAATATCAGTTTATTTCAATCCACAACCAGAAAGTAAATAGAGAGAGTTAGAGAAGATTGCAAACACTGTTTATAGTGGTTCGACTTTAGACAAGCCTACGTCCACTCTCCGGGTGACCAGCCAATCGGCTGTATTTCACTATATGATCAACGGTGATTACACACTCTCGAGTGTTTATACTTGGTGATAATCAGTCTCACTAAGTCACTCTCTTTTGTAATACACTGAGATCACTCGAATACGCACTATGAACAACAATTGAAGAACGGAATCAGCTTTGGAATAATGTTCATCTACTCTCCCCCTAAGTCTCAACCTATCCTTAAATACTCTCCAAGCCACATTCGACCGTTGGCTCTTTCCCTGAGAGTTTTTGTCTTCCCTTTCTTGGACAGACTTTATAAGGCAAGTCTTTTTGACCGTTGAGGGTAGATCAGATCCCCTTAGATTCTTTTCGCCCATACAATCGAACGGGCTTCCATAAGTTCTCTATTCTTCTTTAGAAGTTGTCCACTAATTGATCCTGTCAATCAGATTAAAATAACAGAATCAACATGAATAAGGTAAGTGAAATACTCTACCGTTGGTGATCTTATTTTGTAGATACAACTTAAGTCTGACAGACTTTAAGTTCTGAGTCTGCCTAGAATTTCAGTCTGGTACGGTCAGACTTCAAAACTCAGTCTGATAGACTCTTCCGTCTGGTACGGGCAGACTCTAAGGCACCCCAAGCTTTATCTTCGCTAAAAAGCAGACTTTAAAGCCTAAGTCTTTCTGAGTCCTTTTCCTTCAAGAGTTTAGTAAGAATCTCATTCATAAAATGTTTTGTAAACATCAAAACTAGGAGTTTCCTCAACAGGACCGACATCGTCTGAAGTAGTTTTCCATTTCGAAAGGAAGAGTGATGGTACGAGTCTTCATGTGTGCAACATGATTCTCAAACTTTTAGACTTTCAATTTAGTCCCTCAATTTTTGTATAATGTGCAATGTAAATTTTGAACTTTTAATTGATTATGTTTGATTCCTAAATTATTATCATAACTGGCATGGGACACCGATTCAATAATACTTACATTGACTGGAGAATTGCAAGGATGACAATGACTCTGGAAGCTAATCGAACGATTTAACGAATTGTGAAAATGGAGAGCAAGGAACCTCAATGCAATTTGAGAAATTTGATAAACATACATGCCATGTATGGGATAGCATTGCAAATTAAACACAAGTTGGAGGGCTTGATGTCATTATCCCTTGCAAGAATAACAATGACATGCTTACTAGCTAATCCACAATTATTCATATTTTCCTCGGGAAAAGAACGGTCCAAGTACCAAAACTTGGCACAATGGGACACTTAAGTGTTAAAAGTTACGAAAGGTACACTTACTTTTTTTGAAAATTAGATCACTTAAGTGTTAACTCCGGCAAATGCCGTTGGAAATCCAATATAGTTTGTTTTAGTAATATAACTTGCTTATGTAGCTTGTCGAAAGCTGAGTCAACAAAAACTCAACCAAAATGACGTCGTTTTGGTGCTGACATGACATTTAAAAAATATATTAATTAAATAATATTTAAAAACTTTAAAAATATATTATTATAAAATTGATTAATATAAAATAATAATAAAAAGGAAGTGGGAGGATCAGCTGAGGGCTATGCAACCCTCACCACCGCCCACCATTGCCAGGAAAGGCCGACAACGGTGAGGCAAGGGTCGGTCGAGGTCACTAAGCCCTAGCCAGTAGCCAGCAACCTTGGCTGACCTGCGATGAAGGTCATCGGCCCTTGCCCAATCGAGCAAAGGGCTGCCGCAGCTAGCTGTGGTTGCCTAACTGGCAACCAGCGGCCTTTGGCCCAGTCGGGCAAGGGCCGGCAACCCTCCCCGGATCTAGGGGAGAGTAGATTTAGGTGAGAGCCTATCCGCAGGTCAGTTAGGGTCACCGGCCATTGGCCAGGCCCAGCGACCCCCGACCGACCCTCGCCCCACCGTCGCTAGCCCTTCCAAGCAATGGTGAGGCAATGATGGCAACAACGACAAGGGCTGTACAGCCCTTACTCGATCCCTGCCCCTTCATTTTTTTTTATAATAAAATCGATTTTTTAGATTTTTTTTTGTATGACTTTTCCACGTGGACAATTTCTTTTTTTAAATTGCCCTATCAATAAATAAAATCACTGGAAAATGACATGTGTGTAGTTTGGCCAGATTTTTCGCCATTGGCACTTAACTGATCATTTTTTCTCCGATTTTAGCACTTAAGTGTACATTTCCGAACTTTTGGTACTTATGTATCCCTCTATGCCAAGCTTTGGCACTCCAAGGTTCTGCACATCTATTTTCCTCCATCTATTCTTCTAATCATGTCTTTGATTGATAAGTTATGAGTGATAGACTTCATCTATACAAAACTTAACTAGATATAGATTTGTATCATGCCCATAATTATCAAATCACCTTATCATTTATGTAAAAGCTTTTTTGAATAAAGTGTTGATGATTTTTAATAATCAGAAGTTGTTGAGACATATAGTATGGGAAATGCTAAGAAGTGTTCCCGGAGTATTAGTTTAGGGTCATTAATTGTGCTTTGAAAACGTAAACATTTCTATTTGAAGTACATCGCTTTCTTGAAGCATGTTTCAGATTATTTGCGATAATTATCAAATCATACCAAAATCTACCATATAGATGTCAGTTCAGTTCTAAAATTTTTGATTTTATCAGTATAGTCATAAGTCTTTGCATGAAATTCCAATAAAGTTTTTATAACCAATTTCCACATAGAAGCGCTCAGTTATAACTGATTGTGCTATATGGCACATTGATTTAGACAACTTGTGGACTACCAGATCATTAGTTTTCCAACGACAACAGGCCAAAAGGATTACATTGGAATTTCACGCAAAAGTTTAAAGTTACATTGAAAAATTAGAAAGTTTAAGGATGAACTAGCATTTGTACAAAAATTGGTAGTTTTCTCCCAAAATACTTTGATGCGTATTTTTACTAATTTTAGTGATCTTAATTAGTGTCTTGAAGAAATTTGAATTGGCCATCATGCAATAAGTTTTAGATTTTTTAATTATGTCAATTTAGTCCTAAACTTTTTGACAATTTGCTAATTCGGTCATAACTATTATAATTGTATCAATTAAGTCTTAAACATTTTAAGATTTTACTACTTTAGTCATAAACCTTTTAACGAATCGTCAATATAATTGATCAAAAATCATTGACATGATAGTCCAGTCAATTGGCCATCCTTTGTGGCGCTGACATGGATTATTTTTTAAATTTTTTGAAAACAATTCTAAATTTTTATTGATTTTTTATTTTTTTCTTCAATGTGCCTACAGGATTGTTGGTTGCTGGCCAAGGCCAAGCGACCTCCATCAACCCCAGGGCGAGGGCCATGAAGCCCTTACCAACCGCGAATGAGAGTGTCGCAAGCCCTTGTCAGCCATAGGGGTTAGTTGAGGGCTCATGTTGCCTTCAAGTGAAGGCACCACAACCTTGGCCCAAAACCTCACTGACCATAGTGAGGGCCGCAACCCTCACCTACTACTAGTTAAGTTTTCACAGCCCTCACTTAGGGGGTGGTGGGGGTCGTCGACCTTGGTTAGGGGCTGATGGCGGTCAACGGTGGGCCACCAGCACAATGGAGAAGAAAAGAAAAAAGAAAAACATAAAAAGATCAACAAAAAATTTTCATGTCAGCGCTAACGCACCACATAGGATTGCTGATACTAACTAGACCACCACATTAGCATTTCCAACCAAAATTAGCCAAAATGACTATATTGGTGATTCGTTAAAAATTTTAGGACTAGATTAACAAATCGTCAAAACATTTAGGACCAAATTAGTGCAATTGAAAATTTTATGACTGAATTGGTCGTCGTACAATAGGTTTATGAATAAATTGATACAACTAAAAGTTTTAAGACTAAATTAGCCATCGTACAATAGGTTTAAGGTTTTTTGGACAATTTTTCCATAAAAATTCAAATCATAAGAAGGTTATTTTAAAGAAAAATGAAAATTTTTTAATAAGCTGAGAATAAGATGATGCAAAAATTTAGAAGTTAAAACTGTATGAGAATTTAGAATATGTATAGTTGACAGCACTCTCAAAATTTAATCAAATCAATGTAAGGATTGGATACCGATATATATCTATATATATATATATATATATATATATATATATATAGATAGATCTATATATATATATATATATATAGATAGATAGATAGAAAAGGATTGGACCGCTTACGATCTCAAAGGCTAACCTCACGGCATGTTCAAACTAGGGACTTGCATTGAAATTAAATTCACGTTGACTAGACCAATAAAGCTGCGTCCAGTTTAGCTTTCTCAAGGCTTTGGACCTCTAAAACCTTTTAAAGAACAAATGTTGGCCTTGGCAAAAATGAAAGTTCAAGACAACTTAGAATTTTTGGCATTTCGGTAGACCATTTTCTTGGGTTAGATAAAAAAATTTCTTCCAAAACTACTCAAACTAATTTTTTTGTTTTTTGATTTTACTCTTGTAAGAACCATACATCTTCTCTACATAAATAGCTTTTTCGAGACTTGTGCAAGGGTGGCCAATGAGGCCAAATCTAGATTTAGGCAAGCCTTCTAGTGTTGGCCAGCCTTGCTTGAAGTTGCACCACCTTAGGCAACCATCACCTAGGGTTGTGCTAACCTAATCGACAGTCACCTTAGTTTGCACAACCTCAGGCCTCATCGCCTTGGGTCGATGACCCAGGTGATGGCCATTTGGGTTTGAGCAACCTAAGCTATAATCACCTAAGATTGCAAGACTTTTAGGCTGCATTGCCAGGGGATGTGCAACCTAAGTGAGGTTGTTGGTAGCCAAATTTGGTCTTGCTAGCCATTGAGCCCTTTGCTGGTTTTGAGGGTTTTTTTTTTTTTTTTGCAATAATGGTAGCAAAAATGTTTCACAAAATTTGATTTTTTTAAATACCATTCAAATCAAAGTTGTTTTCCAATGCACTTTTAAATTGCAATTTACCAAACACTATTTACATTTCGAAAAACCATTTTAACTTAAAAACCTTTGGATTTTCTCAAGGACTTTCTTAAGAGCGAACCAAAGCACTCTAAGACTACAATGTAAGTTAATGATTGATAGCTTAATTAGACAATAACATTACAAATGCCCTTGGCTATTATAAATTGTTCAATTGTTCAATTCCAATGAATGAAACCGAGATCATAATGATTACTTCTCTAATAAGATCCATAATTTACCTAGATTTAGCGGCATAAATCAAGACACACTTCTGTTATCGACCTCAAGTAAACTAAATTTGTGCACAGCTCAATATCCAGCTTGAACTTGACATAGTTTTCAATAAATTCAAGCCTGATTACTTGACTATGCAATTAGAAAAAATTTATTTTGAGCTCAAGTCAAATTCAAGTAAGAATTATGAATATACTATAAGAAAGTATCGATGAAACATATAATTTTTCACACATTATATATTTAGTTTGATTAAATGCGCTCAAATATAATTCAACAGCTCTACTAGCTTTCTCCAATTCAAAATACTCAAGTTTGGGCTTTTTTCAAGCTTTCAGCCCAGTTACATTTTCCTCGGGTATCTCACGAGTAGCTTGATTTGTTTCCATTCGTACGATCAACCACTTTGCTATGTTTCCCTTAGAAAGGCTGTCACTTGATTTTTACTATCTAAAAGGAGGCAATAGATTTGCATGAACGAGATATGCACATTGACTTTGAGAGGGAATGGACGACCAATTATGACGTAAATGAAAAATCAATCATGACGTAAATTAGGAGAATGAAAATAAATTGGAGAAAAAGCTGCAAGTATTTTACAAGTCCAAGACAGATAGTGGGCCTCCCACGCATTGTCCTCAGCAGCATAAAATGATCTTACGCTATGTGAGTATGATTTAAAAATGGGTAACCGGTTTTTGTGTGTCTTTAATAATCTGAAATTATTATCATGGTTATATTTCATTTTTAGGAAAATTAACACAAAAAGTTCATGAATCCTAGCCGAATATGTAATTTGATCCTTGAATTATTTATGATTCTTTGTGAATTTAAAAAAGCTTTGAAAAACAATTTGTGGATATGCTTTCCAACATGCAAGGTTCCCTCTAAGTAGAACCATCATTATGGACCGTTAGCCCATGGGTCAAACATGGATGGTTACATGGTTAAAGTACAGCTGAAATATCAAAACTTGACAAAAATGGACACTCTAGTGCCCTAGACTTTAAATAGGTAGGTTTAAGTGCCAAAATCGAAGAAGAATAAGTGCCAACCAAAAAAATTGACCAAATTACTAACGTGGCGTTTTTCTTATGAGAAAATTGCAAAATGACATCGTTTTGAAAGCAAATGTGGCTAAGTAACCCCAAAACTATGTTGTTTTGGGCATTGACGTGGCTAAACTTACCCCAAAACATCGTCGTTTTATGTCGAATTCAATTTTTATATTAAAAATCAAATTTATGCCAAAACGATATCATTTTGGTTGAGGCTAAACTGACTTAGCTTTCCAACGAGTCACGTCAATAATTTATATTAAAAAAAATGCAACGTAGAATTTTGGGATAATCACCGAACTTAGCGCTAAAATGTCCCACTTTTCTAAAAAAGTGGTAGTTAAATATATCTTTTAAAGTTTTGGCACCAACGTATCTATTTATGCCAAGTTTTGTCACTCCAACCATACTTTAGCTGTGGTTAAATAGTTGAAGGGCTAGTTGGAAGTGAGTTGGTCCAATCAATTTGTGTCTAAATGAGTTTGCACAAGACCCATTTCGACCCAATTTGGGCCCGAGGGTCTTCCTCCTTCCACTTTTGCTCTCCAATGCTTCCAAGGAAAAACCTCACCACCCACTTTCACTTCAAACCCTCGAAATGGATCCGCTCTGCTTGAAGACCCGATTCTATGGTCCCCACTAGAAGATGACGGCCCATCCGCCCGCTGTCACGGCACTCCGACAACGATCGGAGTAGAGCCGAGCTTTGCATCCTCGAACCTCTCCTCCATGGGCAACCCCATCCAAATCAAGGCCTTCAACCTCTTGCTCTTCAAATTTTCTCGTGCATTATTGATGTTGTTTCTCGAGCTTTGTGACAAATGCCTGACATCATGATGGTCCTCAACTACGACAAGAGATCATCAACTGCCTTAACGACAATTGGGCTGTCGACAAGTTGGGCTTCACCGATTTGTCCAATGAGCTTCTTGGAACTCTCTCGTGGTGAGTTCTCGTTTATTTTTTTCATATTAAGTTCACCAAAATAGGCCTTTGCTGAACTTTTTTTTCCCAAAGAACTGTTTTTCATGTCATCAAATTCCTGATTTTGAGTAATGTAAGACATGACAGTTTTGTGAACAGTTACTTTTTTTTTCTTTTCAAAATCTAGTATAATTCAATTTGGTCTATTATATTTGACTATATTCAACCCGACCGGATCCACCTATTTTGATAAGTCTACTTGTAAGTACCATTTTCTTTATATTGTGCTTACTTCAACTAAGAGATGTCAAGTAGGTCGTGAGTTGATCATGGAGGGAATAATCACTAGTTTTAAGATGGCGATAAAATAGAAAAGTTAATAAGTCAATAAGTCCCTTCCTAAAATGAATAAAAAGTGAGGTATTTACAAGGATATGGCCAACATAGTAAGAGACCTTACCATGTAGCAATCTTATCATGGGGAGATCAACTAATGGTGCGCCTTGCATGTCAAGAGGACATGGGGCCGTTGATAGATGGACCGCACATGAGACGAACATGGGCTGGTATAAACCGACAAAAAATGTTAAGGGACAGATCTTGCTAGGCACTTCCTAAAGCTTGGCCCTTTCTTTCTTGGTATATCGCGTCCCGAGCAATGCACAGGGCATTGCAAATAACAATTGGTATAATAATAAGTCGAAACATCATTTTCGATATATAAATGATAAACAATTAAGAAGCACACTTTTTTTCCTTGTAGAGTTTACCTTAGTTATTTTATTCAATATCAGATCACTCTATGAGAATGTAAAAACATCAGGCAAAATAAAGCAATCGAAAATGGAATTGCTTGGACCGCATGAACACATCTATTTCATTTATATCGTTTCACTTTTGGAAAAATTCAATATCCAATTGATTGAATTTTTTCCTTTTAAGATCAATTTTCTTTTCTTTATTATAGATTCTGGAGGATCCAGTGGCTAGAGTTCACATTTCATGGACTCATGCCATTCAATTTGTCAAATACAGTTCTAAATATTCCATTAAGTAAGATTAGAAATTTCTAGAAAATTTGACATATTTATTTTGTAGTAGATAGATTCACTAATTATGAGTTATATTATGATAAAAACAAAATTACATCAAGTTTTGTAAATAAGGAGAATAAATGTCCATTACTTAGATAGACCACATCATTGATTATAAGGGAGCCATTCTTTTTCTATCAAAAGAGCAAACGATTCATCAAATTTTTCATATTGTATCCGCTAGCCAAAAGTCAATTTTCACGGGCATGACAAATATCTATATCAATAAAAATATGAATTTTTTACTCATTGAAAATAAACTAAACATGTTGGAAGTTTTTTCCACTAATTGAATTTAGTTTTGCCGACAAATTAGTTTTGAAGCTGGTATAAAGTAAAAAGTTTTTTGAATTAGTGTTCCAAGAAGCAAGATGGGTAGGTGGTCAAACGAAAAAGACGATATCTTTTGTGGCAAAATCTAGAGGCGTTCTTCTTGAGTTAGTTGGTACACTTCCGTTATGGACTTGTGCATTTCTCTCAGATTCACATAACAAAAGGAGATGAATATTACTGTGGGTCGCTCTACTTTACCTAAAAATCAAAATCGACTTGTTACGGTTTTTATTTCCTTATTTAAAATCTGTCTCCCTCATTTAGGAGAAGTCCTTTTTTTATACATTTTACTTGTGAGTCGATTTTACTTACATAGACTGCAACATTGGAGACATGGACATTAAAATACATGCGACATATATGATTTACCAGCATCATTATGTGGAGCCAAATAGGCGCAACATGAAACAACAGTAAAAAAGCCAAATTGAGAGAGAGAAGGTGATCTATCAATGACCGACATGGCCGCGAGAAGTTAGTGGTGACCATGGCCATTCAACCTTAAGTTTGCAGATACTGTGGCCACTCGAGCTCAAGGTTGTGGTTGCTCAACTTGAGCTCATAGTAGCCAAGGCCACTTGAACTTTGAGCTCCCAGAGGCCATGGCTGCGAGATCTTTTCAAGTCGTAGAAGTTCAATGCAGATATGACTGCTTGAGATTTGAGATCGCGGCGAGCATGGTCAAAGATCTTTTCAAGTCACAAAGCTTGGTCATAGCAGCCAGAGCTTCAGGCTCACAGCAACCATGGCTGCTTAATTTGCACTTGCAGCCATGGCCACATAATTGGTTGTCGTGAGTGGGATCAACGATAACATTATTATTTAAGAAAGAACTAAGTTGATTGCCTTCTATTACGGAAATCTCTTATGATGTTTTTAATATGATAAAATAGTCAAATGCTACTAATGTTTTTAATAATTGAGTAATCAAGTGAAAGATGCACAAGTCGTTATACTTAAAAGAAAACCAAAAGATAGGCTCTATGTTAAAGGTTAACTTATTTAGATTGTGTTATGACAAAGTCCAAACTCTAAAGATGAATATGTTTATAACGAGACAGAAGTTCAGAACAAGACACGAGTTCAAAAGGTGATACAAATTTAAGACGAGACACAAGTTTAGAATGAGGCTCCAGTCCAAAACATACATAATGGTCAGTGATCTAGCTTGAATCTCACATATAGAAATATTTGATTGACTCAATCTTAAAGATTGTTTTGTCAGACAATTTTGTAAAGCAAAACATCTTATTTGATTGAGAAGCTCTATTTATATAAACCAAAACTTTGGTTACATGGGCGATTAGAATTAAGTGGAGATTCAGCTTCTATCCATGGGTAAATTGGAAGATGATCATTTGGAGACTATCCAATGGTTAGTTTGAAAGTTGAGTATATAAGGAGACCAAGGTGCTGAGAAAGCAAATAAGAGACGAGGTCCGGAATCTAGAATACCAAAGTCTTGTCTTTCGTGAGCTTCAATTTTGTGATATTGAGAGAAATACAGAAAGAGTGAATGAGTGAAATAGTGTGATTTATCATTCACTAAATGTGATTACTCATTATAATCTCTTTTTAATAAAATAAAACCAGTAGGCTATCAAGATAAGATGGTAGACATAGGTTTGATCTAAACTAGATTACTATAAGACTTGTGTGCAAATTCTCTTATCTCTAACCTCTTGTTGTTATTAATATAGTATGTTGCACACTTACTATACTACTTCTGAAGTTTTTTAAAATTCTAAACTTTGCATTCTATCTTCATACTCAGATCTTGACATTTTCAATTTTCTTTTAAATCATTGGAGACTGCCTTAATGGCCTTCCCACATGGGAAGAGAAAAGTGGGAGTTTAAATTCCCATCTTTTCAAAAAGGGTTGGAGTGAGAACTTTTAGCTTTAAGTGTGAGATTCGACTTCCATGCTCTACAAAGAAATAAAGTAAAGTTTGAGAATGAGTTAGAGAGTTAAGAGTAGGATAGAAAAAAAAAATACAACTTTAAATTTGTCAAAATTCTATAGAATCACCTATTTGCCCTTCCCTCTTCTCGTTGATACTTCCTAGCTACATGACCTTCCGCTCCCCCTCCATCAAACCTAAGATTTTCAGTGCAAGAGGACAGAGCATAGCGCTCGCGAATTTTCTTATTTAAGTTAGTTCTTCCAAGGAGAATAATATTCTTAAGAAAAAGTACACAAATGTTGTTGATCTGTGACCCAATGTCGAACGCTTCCTTTCAAGTCCGAATGATCACCCTACTTCTGAACTAGCAATCCTGGATGCAAAGAGTCTAGGGAGTGCCCATGATAAAAACTCCTCAAGTCAGGAAAATGTATTTTATATAATGATTGCATCACATCACAAAGATGGCGTTTTGTAACAAGTACCATAGTCCTTTCGATCTCGCTCTCCAACTTCTCTAGTTAGGCAAAACCAAGCTGACTCCAACCGTGCCATAAATGTCAATGCCAAGTCTGAAGTCCCCTCAACAATCCCGAACACCTATGTTTATCATTTTGATTCCTTGAATGTGATTTGCGCTGGCTGGCAATTCCGGTCTCGCTGCTGATCGACTGAGACCATTTCACTTATTCAACTGCTTGATTTGGAGATCTTCATTAAGCGTGCGTACACATGCACACTAAAATGTCGTAGATCAGATTTAATTGTTGCCTGCGATTTTTTGTTTGTTAACGGAGCATTTAGTCCTTGTGATGCGGGCCGGATTGTTGTCTGGGCTACTTCTGAACGAGGTATATGCCTCGCTTCTCTATGAGGGACCAGGGCTACGGGACAAGGCCTCTTTCGATCCTGATTTGGGTTGGGCCTTTATGGAGCCCATTACGTATCCTGTACAGACCCTTCTTACTTACATGTACAAAAGCTCCAAGTCATTGTCCAAACGGAGTGTGACTTTAGAACCCATTCTATTGTCTCGTACTCCCTCCAAACAGACGAGTTAAAAATTTCGAGAAAGAAGCAAGAGGTTTCGCATCTCGTTTCTCGTAACCGAAGGGA
This sequence comes from Angophora floribunda, assembly GCA_014182895.1. Taxonomy (NCBI): domain Eukaryota; kingdom Viridiplantae; phylum Streptophyta; class Magnoliopsida; order Myrtales; family Myrtaceae; genus Angophora; species Angophora floribunda. The sequence continues at coordinate 19,630,780 of CM024709.1, forward strand.
TTGAATGTGCGTTGACACTTAAAATTGTCCCGAAGATTTCGGAAACTTTTACACAGTTGATATTGAGTTAATAAATGTTCAAGTGATGAGTTACCGGGTTGAAAGCAACTTTTCAACTTTAAAAATGGGTTCTGCTCATCAAAACGGGTCTTTCGACATCCAAATCTAATAAGTCAGTTGAATTCTTCAAGGCTGATGACGCTTTTTCACAGTATAAGGAGGTTTGTAATATCCGGATTCCAGACTCACCTTAAGAAACTAAGTTACAAGAATTCCAGCGCAATGAAAATGGGGTCAGTCGCACGACGAATGAGGAAATTTTAGCCGGTTAAACATTGATAAAAACTTTCTTAATACCCAAACTACGTCTTGGGCCCAAAAACCATATTTAGAGACATCCGAATGGAGTGAAACTTTCCAGATATCTTTGTTCGGTGTTTAACAACTTTCGATAGCTTAAGGTCGCCTATTCGATGTTCGATCCATAAGTCTATGCTTTCAATCCCCTTTTGAGCTAAAATTTCGGATCCGTGATCTTGCAATTTCCCCTAGAAAAGCTTCCTTCATCAGCTTTCCAATGATATGAATATCCCATGAATCGGACATCGGACGCAAAGCCACGAGACTCGGAAGGCGCAAGCTTTCCAATAAAGAGGCGCGCATGCCTTGAGCAGGTGACTCCATAGTATGGTGACGGCGTAGAATTGAATGGATTCTACGATGGAGATAACGGATGAGACTAAAGCAGACACTGCATGTCCATCCTAAATCGGGAAAGTTGGATAGTATTCTCGCTCCTATACACAAAGTACTACGGCTAAAACCATCATCAAAATGAAAGTCGACACAATTATGGGAACATCTAAATCGTCACATGATGTTTTCCCCCTCGACATTCGTACTTTATACATACCATCGCCATACTAGCTTTGGAAAGATTAATCCGAGCATTATGTGGAGCTATAAAGTTCGTGGACGACCAAAGCAAGACTATAATGAGTAACCTCATACGATAATTAGGTGCGTAATGTTTCAAATATATTTAATTTTTATAAAACCATGAAACATTTCAAAATTCATTTTTATTAATACCTTGTTTGTTTCACAGAAAATTAAAGATTTGGAAAATATCTTCCTCAAAATAATAGTTTTTTTTTGGTTTGTCTAAAACATAATAGTTTGCATTGCTTGAAATAATTTTTGATAAAAAATATTTTTATTACCAACAGCAATTTATGTCTAAATATTTTTGTGAACGATGATATTATATCATTCATTTTAGTAATTTTAAAAAAATATTTTCAAATTATTCATTTTTGGCAAAACAAACAAATCCTAAGTCATTCATCATCGCCGACTTCTTTTATCTCGCCTTTATAGTGTCAAATCAATGCCATACATTGAAGAAGACATGATAAAACTCATGTCATATTTTCATGTACGTTAGACACTAATGCAACCCACTTCTATGTGAGGATGAGAAAAATCCATGGGAAAACGGCAATGTATTACAGTCTATCTCTCATAAATCCAACTATTTTAGTTGTTTTACACTCAAGTGGGCATCTTATAGTCAAGACGATAAGAGTGTAGAGTTGTAAACTCTTAGGACTGTGCATAATTGATGGAGTCATCAAAGGAATTCCGACTTAAAAATCGGAGGTTATTCATTCAAATTTCGTTAAATGCATGCAAGCTGTTCAAAGTCAGAACCACCTCACATGCCAAAGATCTAGGACTTAACATGTTTTTAGGGTTTACGGGGGTGTTTCGTCCATGAATCTTCAAATAGCTGAGTCTATAGTCTTGTGCCTTCAATTTTATTTTATTTTTAAAAAAAGTGAAAGAATGTGGAGTAGGAGAGTACAACGTGGATTGAGTTCACCTTCCTACCTAAGAGGGCTCCTCATTAGAGATCTAGTGAAGCTAATAATTTCCTAGAATACTCACCATCATAGGCTTGCTTCCAGTACATGTGAGATTTCATACGGGTATCACATGTATAATCATCATGACATCTGGTTTTGCAAAAGTTTTACTAAGTGGTCTTTGATATATATATATATGATATGATACACTTCACGGATAATGTCCCTTTAAACGTAAAACATAGAGAGCGTCACAAATTAGTAAAGACGATGGCACTTTCAATGCTAAAGGATGGTAGCAACTCAGTTTGGATTATGGGTACGTTTATTTACAATAAACTCAACATTTGTAAAACATTTTCGAAAAATAATTGCTTGTATTATTTATAAATTAATAAATAAAAATATTTTCATCACCCTCATAAATAGTTAAGTCTAAAATTGTTATTGATAATAAAAATATTTTATATTGACTAATTTTTTCAAATGATATAATCAATTATTTTTTGGATAATATTTTCAAAATCTTGATTTTTTTGTGGCGTTTGTTTCACATAAGATAAATAATTTGAAAAATATGTTCTAAAAAAGGTCGTTTGTATAACTTGAAATAATTAATTAATATAAAATATTTATATTATCAATAATAAGTCATGTCTGAATATTTTTGTGAATGATGAAAATACATTTTTGTCTATTCATTGTTGTAAGCGATACAAGTAATTATTTTTAGAAAAATATTTTTCAAATCATTCACTTTCCACAAAATAAATGGAGTTTAGGTATGAAAACACTCAGAGTATAACATAGAGAGATATTTCATATCATAACACTTCCATAATTTGAAATTGAAAGTATGACCTAGGCCTTCGGCAGATTTATCCGACGCATGCAGATGAAACAAAACTTATATAGTGTTGAAAGAGCACTACGAGGAATCAAAACTTCATATACTTCTGTTTCACAACAGTAAAAATTTATTGATTGTTCCCTATGATTTTGATTTTAATGAATAAATAATGTCTCATATGATAACTACACCAATATGATGTGGTTGAATGACACATGCTTTGTGCGTAGATATATAAGCTCGGTCTTACATAGAAATATACAATTGTCTTGAAGGCACTTTCCGAGGTTAGGCAGGTAATATGGCCCTCTGACTTCCAGCTAGAAAATAAACTTATGGTATTATAGGTAGGGTGTGCACGCACGCATGTGTATATATATTAATGGTGAGAAAGTTGAACTATGAATTAGGTAAATAATGCCCATTTGTCTCAAAATAAATTTTGCAATTTGTAAGCAGGCTTAACTCTTCGAAATGGCCGAAAGAAACCCTGGAAGACCTGTCTTTCTCACTTTTTCACCCATACACTAAACTCTTTTTTATCGAAGATTAGACGGTGTGCCATCGATTGAAATCCAGGTGAAAGTGAGGTTGATGATTGTAGAATCAGCTGCTTTTGAGACAGCATGTGAAGCCCAACGACTATATTATAAAAGGAGAAAAAAGGGGGTGCCTTGCTTGCACAGTGGACGGTTACATAATGACAAGGTCCCACCCCCCCTTTTGACGGGCAATTAGAATTTAAGCCAAGGAAAATATTAGGCTTATGGAAAAGGTGATTACGTGACCATAGTGGTGCCCTAATCCATACTTAACCTTTTTTAAGGTAAAAGGGTTTTAATGTATGCATGTCGATGATGTTACAAGCAGAATTTATATCGCCATATGAGTGCAATTGATCTTTAATTTATAATTTGATATGACTCGCTCAAAATTTTCCAGATATGTATCATTGAGACAAAATTACTGTTGGAAAGGGTGCGAAGTAAAAATTCACTAGCTAGATGCTCCATTGGATTCACTTCGACTTTTAGCTATAACTTATAGTGTCTGACCGTTTTGAAACATGAACTTCATTCTACCATTGACTATGTTTAGTACTCGATCAATGATTTCAAAATGGAATGTTTGTTTAGTTGTTGGGGACATCTCTGACATTTTTCCAATTAAACTGATTTTGCCGTTGGCAAAAAGTTGAATTGGTTTTTATTCATCAATGGTATTTATTTTAAGAAAGTGAACGCCATTAAAATAGTGCGGAGACTTTGCATCTATCCCATCATATCGCTTTTGGAATAAAAGCCAGGAGTCAAAAGGGTCGGAGTGTGTCTTTGAGGGCCACTTTTCTAAAGTTCCGTGGATAAAAATGCAAATACAATTGGATAATTTTTTTGGAAAATTTTTGAGGAGATATAATTGTATTTTCAAAATTCTTTAAAAACCCTTAGCCCAAAATAGGTTCAAATGTGTTTCAAGCTTTGAGTTTCAAGTATTTCCAAAATGAAAATACATATTTTTGTTGCAATTTTACCCTCGCTAAACTTTTATAATATCGGAAGTGTCCCCCTCACATGATGTAACCAGCTAGGGACTAACGAAGTTAGATTTGGCTGTTGGCTAGCCTTGCCTGAGGTTTAAGTGAGGCTAGTGGTGATTTGGCTTGGAGTTCCATTAGTAAAGATTTGAGAATTTAAAAAAAAAAGGAAAAATAGCAAAAATCCTTTACAAATATAGTTTTTTTCTAAACAACATTCAAAGTTACTTCTCAACATGTTTATAAATTATGTTTTACTAAACATTATTACATTTTATAAAAACCCTTTTACTGAAAGTTTTTATTCCCAAATGCACTTTGCCCAGCTTACGATAGATGCCTCTCATTGCATTATTTTAATTTGTAAGACGTCCAAACCGACTCTAGGTAGATCTGTGGGTGGTGTTGAACTTATCCCACAGTGTATAATAATCAATCAATCAAAAAACAAAAGTGGAATTCCAAATGGCACAATCCTCCTTTAAACAAAAGCAGAAGAGCTCTCAAGTGGGGAATAAAATCCAATTACATTCCACGCATCCCTTTTTAAAGCCATTTGTCTTTGTACTGCCATCAAGTCCATCACATGTCTGCACCGAGCACCGACCGCCCGAAAGAGAGAGAGAGAAGAAAGTGGCCGATGCACCACCGTCCCACCACCCGCCCGACACGGTGGCGCTCGCGGACAAAAGACGTAAAATAACCGTTCACCAAAACCACACACAACCGCAAAGACCACCACCCCTTGTAAAATGCAGGAGACGTCTTGTCTGTCGAGAAAGGAAAGGAGAAGAAATCGGAACGTTGGAGGCAAATGGACAAAAAAGGCAGGAGAGGAAAAGGCCAGGAATCAAGGAGGGGGTGGAGGCTAGGCATGCTGCATAGACCCATCATTTTCACGACGAGTAACCCCACCCCCAATCATTCTTTCTCAACCAATCCGCACTGTTCATTGCGGCCCGATTCTATGTTTTCTCTCTTTCTTTTGTTTTCATTTCAGTGAGTGTTTTTTTGGTTTATTTTGTAGAGGATCCTCCTATTCCAAATTTCCTGAAATAGAATGATGGCGGAATAGTTAAAGATTGATGTGCTTAAAGGTCTGAAAAAAAAAACTTTATATATAATGATCAATTTATATAAATTAATTTCTTGATTATCAAAAATCTCAAACACATATTTTTCTAAATTGGTATACTTGTGATAAATTTACCTTATGATGATTTTCATTAGATTTACTATCAAATTGCTAAATTTGATGACATGTGATAATTGACTGATATACTAATTTAAGATTTGTTTGTTCATAGTTATTTTTGTGATATTAATCTAATTTAACAAAGATTACAATTATAAAAAAGTATTATTTTTGGATTTTTAGCTAAGAAAAAGTTATTTTGAGATAAATTTGTCCCAAATATATCAATTTGGGTTTATTTTATAGTCATCTAGGATAAATTTATCATAGATGTACCAATTTAGGTCTTTTTTGTGGTCATTTCAGATAAATTGATCATAGATGTACTAATTTTGGGTTTTTGTGGTCAAAAATAAATTTGAAGTAAATTTATCGTAAATTTATTAATTTGGAGTTTTTCATGGTAGCATTAAGTAAATAAGTTTACAAAATGATAAGTATTTATTAAATGTTTAAAAGGAGAGGTGGGTACTGTTTCCTGATCCTATACCCATCTCTTATTACCCCTTCGGATACACCATTAGGTGTAGGCTGCAAATCCACTTTGACTCAATATTTGTAAGTCTGTGATTAAACCCTAAAACACACACATCTATCTCCATCTCTATCTCTGACATCTCTCTGCTTGTCTCTTTATCGTCAAATCACCCCCAGCAAAGCGACATGCTCGAGCTGATGACTACCACCGAGTCATCTCCGCCCATCTGCGATGCTGGTGCCGACCCATTGCCTTCTTTTCTTTGACTTCTCCATGTGTTTGTGCGCGCTTGTGTGTGTTGCCAAACAAAGCTCAACAGTGGCGCTGTTCCTTGAAATCAATGGAGATCGACTCTAAATTGAGCTATTCACATGAGATTTGTCGAGGTCACATGAGCTCATGGCCGATCTCACCCATGGCTCTTACGACATCGAGCTCAACGACTATAAGCACTATGCATGTGACCTAGGCAAGCATGCGTTCTCGTCGTCCTGAGCAAGTCATCGGAGATGATGCCGGCGGTGAAAGACGTAGAAGAGTGGACAGTTGCTACAAGGGACACCAAAAGAAGAGGAAAGAGGAGTACCGAGTGAGCTATGGTATTCTTTTTAAACGGAAAGACACGCTGCACAAATCTAATAACTCAAAATCGTGACAAGATATGAGCATAAAGTATGGAAAAAGGTGCGGCACTAATGATTACAACTTATCACATCAATTAAACGCATGTTTTCTTTTAACTGTAATTAGAGAGAACTTCCTCAATTATATTTCGAAATAGTGGGTTATAAATATAGGCGATTTTGATCAAATTTATGTGTGAGTGATGTCCATAATTTATTTTTAATAATTTAAAAATTATTAGAGAAAAAATATTGTCGTCTAGTATGTCGGCTCTATTATCCCCGTGATTACCCATTTTTCTGAATGGACATGCTTTTTGATGGAACCTCTTGACAACTTTTCACTTCGAGAAGACGTTGCAAAAAGATGATTTTCAAGATGCGACTTGTTGGTGCTTCTTAACGTTACTTCCGTCATAAATTAAAAGTTTCTTTAATCTCAGGTAATTGAAACTACGATTTCATTTCTTTTTTCTGGATTTCGTGAAAGAACTCAAGCAGAACAACACGAGGACCGAAGTCCCTATCAAACATAATAACTGCCGATGATGGTTCAATTTAATCTTAAATCAACTAACTAATACTTCGTTATTATGTGATTTAAAAATTTCTTAACAAAGTACTAGCATTGCGCCACTAAGTGCTCGACTAACGTACGGATTAAAGAAAATGCTCGAATAATATCATCGCATATGAAGTAGACCGTGTGTTTGGAAGGGAGGAAAGACGTTAGGAAGAAACGGTGTGAGAAAATATGAGAGTTTCATTTCCTAATCCCCTGCAAAAAATTAAATCTCAATAGAGGAGAGAAAAGAAAGATACAAAACTAAGGAAACTTATTTTTTTCAATCCATTTTGGACAACCCATCAGCATCAAACCATCCATGAGAAATTACTAAAAGCAAGCAATATCGATATTTCTGTCCCTCGAAATGGATGAGGTTAGTGGAAGTACTTAATTATATAGTTCCTAGATGAATTTTATGAATTTAGTTGCACCTTTTGAAAATTTTAAAAATAAGATTACAACTTTTTTATACAAATTTTAAAAATGCACTTATCTTGATTTTCTAAATTGTTTGGGTACAACAATAGGAGACTCTTTGCCTTGATAATTCAAGAAATCAAGGACAATTTCTTAGTTTTAGCGTTTTGACAGCGAATTTTCTTAATTAAGACTTGGAATTGGAATGAAAGGGCAACGTTAGGCTCTTGAGACATGTTTCAGTGTTCTGACACTGATTTTTCCCCTCAAGTTAAGACATGGAATAGAAGAAGATGACAAAGCAGCGTTGGGTCCCGAAACAGGCGAGTCCAAAGAAACCTACAACAATCAAACAATAAGGGGAATAAAACAAAGACAACGTTCGGTTCCCATCTTGCATATCTTCCTGTAAAGCAACGATTTTTATATTATCAATTTGTTCTATCGAGAAAAAAAGCTTTTGCAGATTCTCGCTTGCTCTGACTCCAGACTATTAATACTCTGCTTCGCACTCCGCTCTTCTTTCCCTTCCGGAAAGCTAAAAAAGAAAGACGGGCCTTTTTCTTTCTCACCCCAGATAAAGAAAGCCCTTCTTCGCCTGCTTTATCACTCCTCTCACTCCTCATCAATGGAGGGTTCAATGTGAAGCTGCAGCGCTTTTTCTCACCAGCTGTCTTCACAGTCTAGGAGATAGGTTGTCAGCTTTTCTGGGTTCTCTTGACTTTTCAACGCCTGTCTCTACTTCTCGTGGGTGTTATGCAGAGATCTTGAGGAAGTCAAAATAGAGGCGACGTGAGTTCTTTTCCTTCCGGGGGGTGGTTTTCTGATAACTAGAACTTGGGTTTCTCTTGTTTCTTCTTGTCCCGCCCCACTGTGCATTTGCACAGATGGAGAGTGTTTCTTGGCTCTTGCTGGTGTTGGTCTCTATGGGGATGGTTGTGTGCACTTGGTGCCAGGATAGTAGCTCGGAAACAATCACAGCTGTTTACATTGTGACTCTTAAAAAAGCTCCTGGTGTCCATGACTATGGTGTGCTAAAGAAGGAGACGAATGTGTTCAGGCATGGAGGTTCGGGGAAATCCAACAGGATGGACAAAGCAAGGTACTTTCTTGCTTCTCTTGTAAATGCGGGCTGTGAGTGGATTCTGTTTATTCGTTTGTAGAATCGGCGAGTCCAAACTGGGAATTGGTTTACTTTACCTCCTTTCTTTGGCAATAGCTACTACAAGGGTTGAATTGCAATTTTAAAAAGTCGATTTTTGCTTCGTGAGGTAAATTTTTAACTTGGTTTATTGTAGTCTCTCAAGTTCAGCAGCTACCTCCCGGGGTTCCATTCATTTCTGTTTGTGCAGTGTCTATAACTATTCTTTACGTTACTATGGCTGATATCGCCGGAATTTCCTTTCTTGATTGGCAGTATAAAGAATTGCTCATTGGTAATCTATTGGAGACTTTAATTTAACGAGGGTGCGATGATGGGAACTTACCTTGATTAAGCTTCATTTTTTAGCCTTTGATTGGTTTTCTGTGCTTCCTATTCTCAATTCAGGAACAGGAACACCTCTCGTTCTGGTGGGAGCTCTGGTTCTTATATTGCTCGAGTTCATGATTCATTATTGAGGAAGGCACTGAAGGGAGAGAAATATCTGAAACTGTACAGCTATCACTACTTAATAAATGGATTTGCAGTGCTTGTCACTCCCCAACAGGTATATCAGTACCCAACACCGTCTTTTTCCTTATGACAGTTCTCATCCTTGTCTTCTTGGCAATTATAACTGCATACTGGATTTGTGGAGGAAAATATTTTTGGCTGTCCTGAATGTGTTATCCATAATTATGGCAAAAATTTATACATGTCCTGCGTTGCTTGTAATTGAATTTTTGTTGCTGAGTGATATAAATGTAGTATCTAGAACCTCACTTTAGCCTGGTAATATTACTTGAAGGCCGACAAACTTTCACAGAGGACAGAGGTGGCAAACGTAGTTTTGGATTTTTCAGTCAGAACAGCAACAACTCATACTCCACAATTTCTTGGTCTTCCTGATGGAGCGTGGGCACAACGTGGTGGGTACGACTCAGCTGGAGAAGGAGTTGTGATTGGTTTCATTGACACTGGCATTGATCCAACACACCCCAGCTTTGCCGATGATGTGTCTGACCGTCCGTATCCAGTCCCTGCCCATTACTCAGGGATTTGTGAGGTCACCCCTGATTTTCCATCTGGATCATGCAATAGGAAGCTCGTCGGGGCCCGGCATTTTGCTGCATCTGCCATAACCAGAGGAATTTTCAATGCATCTCAGGACTACGCATCGCCATTTGATGGAGATGGTCACGGGACGTGAGTGTTTCATGTGACTTTTCTCATCTTGTATGCTTGTGTCTCCATGTCACTTTTTTGTCAGCATCTCTTTTTCTCTATCTGAAATGTGACTGGGGATTTCCTCTATTTTATCTTCTCTATTTCTTGATGTGGATAATAGCGGTGATCTGTCATTGTTTGTCATTCATTTTTCATGACCTGGGCTCAGGACTTGAAGTGACTAGAGGATTAAACTGGTTTATGCTTCAGTATCTGTCCTTATCACCACCAACTGGAATTTGCTTGTCATTGACATACATCTCTTTCTTATTCTTCTATTCAACATAAAATTATTGTTAACAGCGAAAAGTAAAAACCTTGTTTTCATTTTCTATCAAAAACAAAGAGCCATCATTTTCTTGTTTTGTTATGGTTAACTTTTGAGAGTAAAAACATGTAAAGCTTTGTAAGCTGGCAAGATAGGTTTAGTGATATGGGAAAGGTAAAAGAATCTCACTTCATGGCCATGTATAGTTTGTTGTCATATCATTGGCATCAAAGTTAGAGCAACCGTCGTCTGGTTACTGGCTTCCTCATTGTCAGTTAGATGGAAGGCTTAATAGGCAATTGATGGATTGAATAGTGGAATTACAGGCACACGGCTTCAGTTGCAGCAGGAAACCATGGAATTCCAGTTATTGTTTCTGGTCATCACTTTGGGAATGCAAGTGGAATGGCTCCTCGTTCACAGTAATTTTCTGGACCAAGTCTCTCTATATTCTTATGATTTATCTCTTTTCATTAGTGACAGTGATTATTATGTACTAATAAATGACAACTGCTTCTGTTTACCTTCTTTGTTCAAAGATCGGTTTGCACCTTGAGCAAAAAATCATCGATTACTTTTTTATGTTAAGATAACATGGACACTCAATTTCAATTTTCAGCATCGCTGTTTACAAGTCATTGTATAGGAGCTTTGGAGGCTTTGCTGCAGATGTCGTTGCTGCAATTGACCAGGTTTGTGTCTACATGATTTGACTGACCAGTTTCTCTTGCTTAGCTAATCTATGTGTAGACAGTTTAAGACTTCAGAGACCCTTAACACTTTGATGTGCTGCTAGTTGACTCCATTTTTCTGTCTTGCTATTTGACAGATTGTTTTCAGATTACACTTGGATGTCAAAATTATTCCCACTATGCAAAACCGAGTTTCTTGTTTTGGTTCTTTTGCAGTGGCCGTTCGTTGGCTATTTTATCTAAAGATGCTTGTGTTTTTGACTTCTTTGTAGTGATACCAAAAAGAGTCCCTATAACCCTAAAAGGCATTGTGCACAACTGTTATGATTGCTATTCTGTTTCCTCTTGGTAACCCCGTCTTTCCTTTTCTATGTGGAAAATATCCAATGCAAGATAGGTACTCATGATAAGTGGCAATTTTACCTAAGAGAAAAATAAATGAGCTTTTCAGAGGGAGCGTAACCTTGGTTGAAATGTCAAAAATTATTCAGGCTCTCTGTTTACTCTACTATTGAAATAGGCATTTCTCAATAATAGTTTATTCTGGTTGTGAACGGGTGCTGTACCAGATTATAGAATAAGTACAATAATTGTTCAGTGCACTTCTTGGTATTCTCTGGTTGTTTGAGGAATTTTATTTGGAAGATTCTACACAGAGAGCTGTTTAGGCTTTGAATTTCTACAAATCTATGTAGCACCAGTTCTATCTGTCCTTGGCTCATGTTCTTCAATCAATACTGCTAAAGAAAATGTAAAAAGGACTTTTGGGGGATTGTAAAATATCTGTGTCGGTGTTATCATTTGTAACTGATTTTCTTCTTTCTTTGTGATGGATGCATTTGCAGGCAGCTCAGGATGGCGTTGACATAATAAGCTTATCAATCACTCCTAATAGGCGTCCTCCTGGAATTGCAACGTTCTTCAACCCCATTGACATGGCTTTATTGTCAGCAGTAAAAGCAGGCATTTTTGTTGTGCAAGCTGCTGGAAATACTGGGCCTGCGCCAAAAAGCATGTCTTCTTTCAGTCCATGGATCTTCAGTGTCGGTGCTGCTGCTCATGACCGAGTGTACCAAAACTCCATAGTTCTTGGAAACAACCAATCAATCGCTGGAGTTGGCCTTGCACGTAAGCCATCTCCTTTAGCTGATGCTTATTCTCTCTCTTTTTGTTTTAGTGCTAATTTTGGTTGACTTATATTTTGCAACTAACTTGTCTCAAATAACCCAAAAAGATCAAGTTGTCTAGTTTAGCTTCTAACTTTTGTTCCTAAACTGGACTCAAGTTTGTATTGCCTCAGGATTTTCAAAGGTTCTATGTTCAGATTACTTGCCTCTTATTTAAAACCTTGATCAAGATTGATGGAAACTGAGATTGTTTGGTTTGCAGAGTGATTAGTCTGTGGATGTCTTTCATTTGTCTGTCAAAATAATTGGCTGAATCTGATGACCTTTTGGAGATAGTTGAATCTCACGGATGGGGTTGTTCTCTGTCCAAACTAAAAAGGGAAAAAAAATTGATCATCAGATATACAATACGCACGTCACTATCTTTTTACTCACTGATTCATAAATCAAGGAGCTTATTCTATGGTAATAACCAATAGAAAGTAAACAAGGAAGGAAATTTGGGATCACACTTCTTACTAGTCTCGCAGAATCGTATTTGTTGATAATTACTCATCTCTATTATTGCAGCACACTTGATTCTTGTAGTGAGCTAATTTATGTGGATGCACATGCTTGGTGTTGGTGGTTTGTGGAGAAGCACATTTCACCCCTTAATCCATGCAAAAATTTACTTACACAGTTGTACTCTTTACGCCTGTCAAGCTGCAATTAAACATTTCATCATTCTTTTTCAGCGGGAACCGATAAAGATACGATGTACAGGCTAGTCTCAGCACTTGATGCTCTGAACAATGACACTTCAATTTCCAAAGACATGTATGTGGGTGAATGTCAGGACTCTACAAAGTTTGATCCAGATTGTGTCCAAGGGAACCTTTTGATATGCAGCTACTCAATCCGTTTTGTGCTTGGACTCTCCACCATCAAACAGGCCTTAGAAACAGCAAATAACCTCAGTGCAGTTGGTATTGTGTTTTACATGGATCCTTTCGTGATTGGGTTTCAGCTTAATCCAACTCCATTGAAGATGCCTGGCATCATTATTCCATCACCAGATGATTCCAAGGTACAGCCAATGCCTTTAACAGGGACTCGTTGCCGTTAGTTGCTTGCTGATTCAAGCACGAGTGCCAAAGAACTGTATTTGCTATAGTGATCTTTCTCATTTATATGACAGATACTGCTTCAATACTACAATTCTTCCGTGGAGAGGGACAATCAGACAAAACAGGTTGTTACATTTGGAGCCACTGCTAGCATCTTGGGTGGGCTGAAAGCCAACTACAGCTTTTCTGCTCCGAAAGTCATGTACTACTCGGCCAGAGGACCTGATCCAGAAGACAGTTCTCTCACTAATGCAGATATATTGAAGCCAAACTTGGTTGCCCCTGGTAATTTCATTTGGGCTGGTTGGAGCTCCGTTGGCACTGATTCTATGGAATTCGAAGGTATGATCGTCGTAATATATACAGCAATTTATGTTGATTCATTTGACCAGTGCAATTGGTTTCTCTTTTAACCCATTACTACATGAAAGATATTCTCATAAAGCATCGGTATCTGCAAGACATTTATATTTTCATATAGGTAGCATGATATTCTTTTGCCTGTCCATGTATTGATTGACTACCTAGTGATCAAGGCAAGATTTCTTCTCTCTAGTGCCGAATGCAATGGAATTGCAGCATCTGTTTATCCTGGTTCTCTTCTTGGCTGATATGCTGCCTCCTAAAGTAGATTCAATGATTCAGGTGAAAACTTTGCAATGATGTCTGGGACAAGCATGGCTGCTCCTCATATTGCTGGGCTGGCAGCGCTAATTAAGCAAAATTTTCCAAGTTTCAGTCCTTCTGCCATTGCATCTGCACTTTCTACAACGGCTTCTTTATATGACAAGTACGGGGGACAAATAATGGCTCAGCGCGCTTATGCCAACCCAGATCAAAATCAGTCCCCAGCAACACCTTTTGACATGGGCAGTGGTTTTGTGAATGCAACTGCTGCTTTGAATCCGGGACTCATTCTTGATTCCAGTAAGTTACTCTGCCTATGCCAGCTATACTCTTTTGTTTGGAAACATCCTCTACCCAAAGAGATGCAAACGTCAATTAAATTGATAATATAAGGAGTGTCCTGAATCATCTGCTTTTTACAATGGTAGAATCCCAAATCATGGATATGGCCTTTTTGTTGGCCCAAAAAGAAGAATATCTCTTGCAGTCCAATCATAATTCATTGTGATAAGTCTGTTATTTGCCTTCATTGCATCATGGGTGCAGCTTAAGTCCAACTATACTTTAATTTTGTCATGACAATCAATCCAAATGGCACATGGGTTTGCATAACCAAAATATGGTCGGATACAGTTAACCAAGAAGGATTGAGGTTGGACTTGACATGGTGAAAGTGCTAAAGTACCAATTTCCAAAATTTTTATCAATTGCAAATATATGTAATGAAGTGAAAAATCAATAACTATTAATTAGTTTGTCATTTTGAGAAATTTATTCAACGGAAGGATATCCTCAAGGACAGTAATTAAATGTTTAATGGCATTCAACAATTAATGCAGAAAAAGTCCTTAAAGAATAAAGTACATTTCTATAAGTTTCTCTTGTGAACAGATGCCTTTAAATACTAAAAAGACGGCTTTCATGAATAAGCAACGTATTTTATACTCAGAATACAGAAACAATGTGCTTGATATAAATATCTTTTCCTTGTCTGGTAGGGAACCAAACCATGTTCTTCATGTTATGACCTATTTTCTTGTGTTACTTTTACCTCTAGAATAAAATCTGCTTTGTCCATTCTACTTGAAAGATTGACATCACGAAATGTCCACATTGTCTATGTACAATCTCGTGATAAATCGATTTATATAGGTCCAACTCATCAATTTGGTGACGCATTATTGACCCAAGACCATAGCTTGAGTTTTTTTCTTTTTTCCCCTAAATTCTGTCATTTCCTCTGAAATTACATGACATCAACTTAAATTTTCAATTTATGAAGAGCTCTCACCAGAATCTTCAAGCTGTGCATGGGATAGATAATCCCCCGGTTCTCTCTAATTGACAAGTAGCAGAGTATGGACCATCACATCATCTTTCTTTTGCATGTTCCTTGTTCTGTTCGATGCCTGCTTTCATAGGGGGCTGAGATGAGTCTGCCTGATGCTTCTTGTAGGTTATGATGATTACATGTCATTTCTCTGTGGCATTAACGGTTCGGCTCCCATTGTTTGGAACTACACTGGCCAGAGTTGCTGGGCTTATAACAACACTATTAGCAGCGCCGACCTGAACTTGCCCTCTATCACAATCGCGACACTCAACAGTTCTAGGACAGTTCAACGGACAATCATTAATATTGCAGGAAACGAAACCTACAGTGTCGGTTGGAGTGCCCCTTATGGGGTCTCCATGAAGGTTGCTCCGACTCGCTTCACCATCACCAATGGCCAGATGCAGGTATTGAGTGTCTCTTTTAACGCGACAATCAATAGTTCCACAGTGAGCTTTGGGAGAATCGGGCTGTTTGGAACGCAAGGCCATGCTGCAAACATACCGTTGTCGATCATGGTAAAGATCTTTTATAACTCTACTAACAGCTGAGTGTAGAGATTTTCTTTTTCCCTTTCATCCTTCTTGTCTGTAACCTTTTGAGCTTCCAGGTTTTGATTTTTTTGCTCCTCCGATTTGTTCGGTGTCGAGATTTGTATGTGGCAAGATCTGTAATGTAAGTCGAATGCTTGTTCATAGCCTGTAAATGCTTAGCAGATCATGTAACAGTGTTCACATCACTTCAATGCTTCTCTTTCTTGTCCATTGCCTATATTGGCTGGGAAAAGGGGCGGGTCGTGATCGACGTGAATCTGTCTATTTGGATGTGTCTCAGGCTGGAGAGATCATTAAACAAAAGGATTAATAATACAAAAATTCTTAAATTAGTATATATATATATATATATATATATATATATATATATATATATATTTGTGACAAATTTAATTTTTTGTTAATTATCGTTAAATTTTATTATCAAATTACTGAGTCAGATGATACGTGAATTAATGAGTATACCAGTTTGAAGTTTTATCGTTTGTTTATCATGGGTATACTAGCTTGTAGTTTTTCATGATATCAATTTAAATTAATGGAATATGATGGAAAGTAAATTTATCATAAATGTATCAATTTTAGATTTTTTTGTAGTTAAAAAAATTAATTTGGGGGTAAAGTTGTAGATTTACTAATTTTGGGGGTTTTTGTGGTAAAAAAGATTAGTTTATGATAAATTTATCATAAATGTACTAGTTTGAAGTTTTTCGAGATGTTAACTCTTTAAGAAAACTCTACTCCAAGCCATTAACTTAGTTAGCTAAATTTATCTTGATTTAAAAATTTAAATCATTGGGTTATAGATCACCTAGACATATTAATTCATTCGCACTGCATCAAAATCGTTAGATGTATAAGTTTCACTTAATCCCTTTTTACTCATATATAGATCTCTCAATCGTATGTGAAGTTCTAGTTGAACTCTTTCTCCATTAATTGAGGTATCCCTTTGTATCAACGTAGCTCAACTTATATCTCAACCATTTTTCAATTAAAATTTATTTTATAATGGTCCCTTCTTTGTTTATTTTTCGTATGGAAAGAAGTAAACTTGTCTCATCCCTCTAACATGGAAGAAAGTTTATCAAAATACAAGAAAAGGGATTATTTTGCTAGAAGCATGGTCATGCTCATCTTCAGATCATATCTAAATATTAATGAAAGATAAACACAAAAAGACAGAGATAAATTGGAACTTTTTGCTGTTCAACATTTAGCATGAAGAAAATAATTACTATTTGTCATAGATTAAATCAGATAGCAAGCAGATCAAAATTTTATGAAGTGCTCAAAAATTTCCTGTAAAATAATAACGTGGAAATTAAGAAGGTGCTACTGGAGTTTTAAGTTCGCCTCCTTTTGCAGTTTCAGAAAAAAATGCAAAAATTTCAAATGAAAGAACAAATAAGCAATCAATAACTATGGAAATCTACAATTTATTCTGACAAAAAAAACTACAAGGTCGAGATTTGTTAGATTAAAATTTAGTTTTTAACATTGAAATATAATTTTGCTCATGTGTGTATTCATAAGCCGTGACAAATAAAATTTCTATTTTTATATATAGCTTTTGTGATTCAAAAGATGAGACCATGAATTAAAATTAACAATCTTTAGGCAAAAAGACAAGCAGATGAAGGACAAGATGATATCTTGTCGGGAGTAATTATAGTATTAATATTGTGAAACTGATTATAAAGACAGCAAAAGTAATGTTACCGATCTTGATTAGTAGTCTCCGCGATTTCAGCAATTCTGGGAAGAATACTAGCGTTTAACCTACCGGAGGCCGGCCTTGGTATGATCGAATGGCTGGAATGGAAGGTGGGGAGAGTGCATGCAGAAGCCAATGAAGGAACGCAATTCACTTACTTTAAACTAAACTTGATTAACGTAGACTTAAATGACTGTTCTTGATTTCTGGATTTTCCTTTTTTCGCTTCATTTTTTTTTGGATACTCTATTGATAGTTTTTTTTCGTAAAACAAACAAAGGGATACCTTATCTCAAATTGAAAGGAGGTGTAAGTGTGTGGATCAATATATAAGCGTAGTAGTCTCCTGACTTTACGATTGAAAACCATTGACTAAGTAGACTCGACCTTACAGTACTCTTGTGCAGGTGCCCGAGAGATGTAGATGTGCAGTTAAATGCATAACGTTCATACAAATGATATGTCCTTGCATCTTCTGCTACAAGAGATGTAGATTTGAGGTTAATGTCGCTCGTGTCTTCTTCTGCCACAAGAGATGTAGGTTTGAGGTTAAGTGCATAAAGTTCATACGGATGATATGTCTGCTACATGCCAATAAGAAGCAAGTGTTCATTTTTTTCCCTACACTTCACGGATAACCGGAGGAAACTCATTATATTGCTGAATAGTGAACGATTTGCTTTGCAAGTATTGTCAATCTTTGACGACATGTATTTCTAAACCTGACACAAATAAAACATAGAATTAAAATGAAGATATAAATGTCTTCTGAGCTTTCTTTTATACATGTACTTGAGGGTCATGGAGCATTGTAGTTCTTGTCCCCATGCACGATCATCAGCATAATATACGCTGCATATGCTAGTCGGTTCGATGTGACAAGTTCCATGCGTCAGTTCGACACAACAAGTTCCATCTCAAAGGATGAAGATTGCACCCCCATCAAGCAGGCTCGGAACTGTGTTCTTTGCTTCGTAAGAAGAGGAACACCCGACAATCTTGGGAGAATTCCAAAAAGTCAAGCTTTATTAGTTGTCTTAGATTTAGTCCTAAACCTTTTTTTTTTGACCGATTTAGTCTAAACTTTTGCGATTGTCTTGAGTTATCCTCCAGGCCAAATTTGGCCGGGGGGACGTGGGCCGGCGGCGCGCGGCGACGATATTTTAATAATTTTTATTATTTTTTTGATTTTTTTTATTATTTTTCGAATTTTTTTATTGTTTTTTAATTTTTCTGTTTTTTTTCTTTTCTTTTTTTTTCCCCACCCCTCCCCCCCCCGCCGGCGGCAGTGGCCGGCCAACGCCGACGAGGCTGCCGGCCACTGCGCGAGGGCCGCGAAGCCCTCGCCGGCGACCTCGCCCAGACCTGGGGGCCGCCGGCGAGGGTCGCGGCCCCGACGTTGCCCAGATCTGGGCGAAGCCGCCTCGCCGCGGCCGGCGCCCAGATCTGGGCGAAGCCGCCTCGCCGCGGCCGGCCTCGCCCAGATCTGGGCGGAGCCGCCTCGCCGCGGCCGGCTTCGCCCAGATCGGGGCGAGGCCGGCCTCGCCATGGCCTGGCCGCGGGCGAAGGCGGCCTCGCCCAGATCTGGGCGAAGCCGCGGCCGGCGCCCAGATCGGGGCGAAGGCGCCTCGCCGCGGCCGGCTTCGCCCAGATCGGGGCGAGGCCGGCGTCGCCCAGATCTGGGCGAAGCCGCCTCGCCGCGGCCGGCCTCGCCCAGATCTGGGCGAAGCCGCCTCGCCGCGGCCGGCGCCCAGATCGGGGCGAAGGCGCCTCGCCGCGGCCGGCTTCACCCAGATCGGGGCGAAGCCGCCTCGCCGCGGCCGGCTTCGCCCAGATCGGGGCGAAGCCGCCTCGCCGCGGCCGGCCTCGCCCAGATCGGGGCGAAGGCGCCTCGCCGCGGCCGGCTTCGCCCAGATCGGGGCGAAGCCGCCTCGCCGCGGCCGGCCTCGCCCAGATCTGGGCGAAGCCGGGGCCGCGACCCTCGCCGGCGGCCCCCAGGTCGCCGGCGAGGGCTTCGCGGCCCTCGTGCAGTGGCCGGCAGCCTCGTCGGCGCTGGCCGGCCACTGCCGCCGGTGGGGGAGGGGGGAGAGGGGAGGGGAAAAAAAAGAAAATAAAAAAAAAACAGAAAAATTAAAAAAACAATAAAAAAATTCGAAAAATAATAAAAATTATTAAAATATCGTTGCGTGGCCACGGCTGGCCCACGTCATTCCTCCGGCCAAATTTGGCCAGGATGGGGACTAACCCAAGCACAATCGCAAAAGGTTTAGGACTGAATCGTAAAAAAAAAGGTTTAGGACCGGGTAAGACAACCGCAATAGGTTTAGTAGACTTTTTTTGGCAATTCTCCCCAACAATCTTCCGCTTGGTTTTCCTCTTTATCTGCCTGCGAGGTGGAGGCGTACTTGACAGGAAATATATAGAAAGAGATGATGAAGACGGCGTCAATGTTTCGAAATGGTGCAAAAGCAGTACTTGGTGTTTTTCAATATTTTCCAACATGGTTCGTGACTTACCCCACCAGCATCTATGGTTGCCATCGGAGTCCATGTTCATTACTAGCTGACGGATCATAGAAGATAATAGGTACAACTTACTATGAAAAATGTAAAAGATTAGTGTTTATGGGCATGATTGATTATTGTAAACAATTGATTTCAACCGACCATGCCCAATATGAACAAGATGACAACCACAACACTTTATCATCTGAATTACGGTGACTGACAACTTTGAATGCATCAAATTATTGGACATTCTCTCGGGTGCAATTTGTGTTTTAAGTGTTATTATGACACTTGTACATGTAATATTTTCTTCAAATTATTTGAAGATGTGCTTTATGCATGTTTAATTGAATGAGTTCTTCTCATTAATTATCACAAAAAATTGGGTATTATTCTCAACATTAAAATATATATAACTTAAATCACATGCTTTTTTTAATTTTCAACGATTGATTAACTCAATACTATAAAAACACTGGGCTCGGGCCAACCATTCCCGGACCTAGCCCAGCGCAGCCCGGTGGCCACCTCTAGTTCCACTAAATATTTTATAAGTAAGACAAAAATCATTAATCTGACATGTGTTGTGACCGGTTGAGAAAAGCTAAACTTTCTTTTTCGGTATCAGAGCACAAGTCGAGAATCAACCCTCACTCTCCCCCTCAACGACGAGCACTTCATGCCTGATCCCGGGCAGTGCGAAGTTTAAGATCAATGAGTTTGGATAAGGACTACCCTTTTCGGCCGAGGCTTGTCCAATTGTATGACCGTCAAGACCGTCTAGACTGAATCAATTCTATATAGGAATTTTGTCATTTTTAATCGCATGTGGGTTTAGGCAAAAATTCTGGCCCCATGCTCTAGCGCTGGCATTGATAAGGTCTAATGTCTGTATATACCTTGTATTTTCATGAATAAGGTACTTCTTACATGTGATAGGAGTGCGTGTTATAGGAATATAGTCTCGCATGTTTAATCCATTTCGTGGTAATTAAAAAATTTCAGGTCAAATTATTTAGAGTTTTTCCTATGCTATAATTTCACGCCACAAGTATACTAGAAACGTCTTAGTAACTTGAAAAATGATACCTATGTTGAGTTGCCAAATATGCGTTTAGTAACATTTCTATTTACAGGAACAAATTTTGTTCAAAAATAGTTTTTTTTAAATTTTATTTCCAAAACGAGTTTCTGAGCATTTGAAAGCATTTAATAATTGTACAAAATTTATATTATAAGAATAGAAAAAGAATAGGAAAACGTTTGGTAGGATCCTCAAATTTTTTTGTGGGTAGAATTTTTTATTTTTTAAATAATTTTCTGATAATTTTCCTTTTTTCCTCCCTTCTTCTTCCTCCTTTAGCCATCCATCAAACCTCGTCTCTAGCTGTTCGTCAATTTTGCCAAGCCCGACGACCAACTAGAGAAGGAAGAAGAAGAGCAGACAAAAAATGACTTGTTTCAAAAATTGTTTTCAAGAACAAAGAAGTAAGTTTTTTCTACTTTTTATATTTGTTTCAAATCTATTACCTGATTACTCATTTATTCCAAGAGATAGAAAATTAACTGAAGTTACCTAATGGATTTCTATTTTTTTCTATTCCAAGAAACAAAAGAATAGAAAAATAAAAAATAAAAAAGTTACCAAACAGGGCCTAAATCATTTTTATACTTTTTATTCTTGTTTTGATCAAATCTGATCAACCAATTAGTATTTTCTAGGGGGAAATTACAAAAAAAGGCTTATAAATTTATTGCAATTATGCTAATTCAATTATAAATATTTTTTATTTGTACCAATTCATTCTATTCAACAAATTTTTGCCAGAAATTGTTGATGTAGATGCGATCTTCCTCAATGACTCGGCTAAAGTGCAAACATGAACAATTTTTAATAATATTTTAATATTTTGTTTTGAAATTTTTATTATATTTTTTTTTTTCTTTTTTTAGATGAAAGAGAAATAAAATAAAAAATAAAATAAATAAATTTGAAAAAAATATTAAAATATTAATACATATATTGTTGATGTCGGCGTTGACCATCCCACATATGATTGTTGTGCTTGTTGGCTTCACGTTAGCATTGGTTGGCCAAAATTGGCACATATACAAAATGTTTAAAACTCAATTGATAAAAAAAATTAAAATTGAATCCACACAGTTTTAATAAATTTAGAATTTTTTATAACTGTTTCTAATGTCCGGCTCTTTCCACAAGACTAAGGGCTTATTTGGTAATACTCTCGAGAACAATTAATTCTGTTTTTTTGTTCTTGAGAGTAAATTTGGAACAAAAATTCGTTTGGTAAATTTTTTGTTCCCAAAAATAGATTTGGAATGGAATTAAGAATAAAAAAAAAGTTGTTTCTCGTTCTCAAGAACAATTTTGAGAATCAATTTTACACTCCTCTTTTTTTTTTCTCTCCTCTTTTTTCCCTTCTCTTTCTTCTTCTTCTTCCTCCTCCTAGCCCTTTGCCACCCCATCACCACCCCATTGCCGACCCTTAGCCACTGCCGCCACTGTTGGCGAGTGGCCAAGCGAGATTCGGCAAGCTCACTAGAGGCTCGCTTGGCCACCGGCAAGGCTTGCCTAGCTTGACGAGGGTCGACCTTGCTTGTAACATCCTGAAATTCGAGCCCTTTAAGGGATGAACGATCATTAATTTCGTCAATGCATTATTGGTTGATCTCACTCGGAACCGATCACTATTGAGATACTAACCTTGAGGGGAAAGGCTAATGAGGACAGAACTCGTGCGACTAAAGAACTTGACCTGGGAAAACGACTAGACCGTGAGAATTGCGTAAGGACGATCTTGTAGATATGTAGGCCGATTCCAGGGACGAATAGAAGTCGATTCACGGACAGAAATAATGGGACGACGGGTGATTCCGTCTACTGTTATCGAACCCGTGAACGGCCCTATGTCGATCCTTAATAATCGTGTACTTTGAAATAAGAATCGATCCTTCGTAATTTCATGTAGTCAAGGACGTCCATGTGTCGAGAAGTCTTGAACGTGAATTGGCACGAGTCGGTTACGCGTGAATCCTCAAAGCCGCCTGTCAATCTGAGTAGTACCAAAATGGCATTCGGGCGAAATTGACAAGGCATGTGAATCCAAGGTGGACTTCGAATTTTCGGAACGTTCGAGAAGGACTTTTGGACGATGCTTTTTAAACAGTCGACAGTGTCAATTGAGCCGAGTTTTGGAAAAGGGATTTTCGGACCGATGAAACGAGCCTACGAGGACGTGGGCTAGGCAAGATCAGTGTGGGTCTTATGCCCAAGGTGGGACAGCCGCCATCGAAGGCCCGAGGTAGGCAAGTGAGCCCGTTGGGCCCGTTGTCTAACCTTGAGCCGATTCGAGCCCAATAAATTCCCGAGCCCGTTTCTATTCATTTTCCGGCCCATTTCCTAGGCCCGCCTTTCATTTTCAGCCCAAGGGTACATTGGGAAATGTGCAAGGTGGAAATGACCAAAATGCCCTTGGATATTTTGAAGAAAAGTCAAAAAGGAAGAGAGAGAAGATGATGTCATGTTTTGGGGACTTGAGCCAAGTAATTAATGGCTTTGATGAGCCTTATCCTTCAGCCTCACTTCACTCTCTCTCTCCTCTTCATCTTCTCCAAAATCGCAGCCCTCTCTCCTCTTGTTTTCCTTCTTTCTTGAAATTTCAGTTTCTGACCTTCCGCCGAAATCTGAGTTGTTCATGCCCTTCCCGTTGGAATCACGTCCCGTGCCACCCACCGTTGTGTTCATAAGAGAAATTCCGTTCAGATAGCGTCGGCCGATCGCCGGAAAGAGTCTCCGAACGATCCGTACGGTGGCCGGAATCCGGCTGCTGCCGGACCGTCACTGTAGCGCCTGCTGCTGTTCTGTTTCGCCTTTGCTGCTGTTTTCCTCCCATTTCGACCCAACCACCGCCCATACCAGCCACAAGTGGTTCCCCCTTGACCCCCTGGAGCCGCTGGTCGCCGGCCCGCAGCTCACCGGAGCTCCGGGCAGCCCGTTCAACTCCGATCAGCTTCTTCCTCCTGTGCAGTGTAGTTTTCAGTGTTGCAGTGGGTATTCCGAGTTTGTTGCTGCTGTTCCAGCCTCGGGACCGCCTTGGATCATCGTGGTAGAGGTCCCCGGGTGTCGGGTTCGTTGCCGCCGCCGCGTCCGTGTCTCCGGCCCGCTTAATGGGTGAGTTTAGCCCTAATCCCTATTTAGTGCCTAAACTTGCTTAGGGTAGGTTAGTTAGTGTTAATATTGGTTTAGATGGTTTAATTAAGTTGTATTAACCCTAAGATAAGTGGTTAGATATATGATTAAGATTACATTAGCTTAATTTTATTTATTAAGCTTAATTGGGATTAATTATTGCTTAATGGTGGATTATTTGATTTTTGTGGATTAATTAAGCATGTTTAGTTTAAATTGATTGATTAATGATTTTAATTAATGTTTTATTTAATTTCGGAATTTAATGTATTAATTAATTAAATTATTTTATAATTTCGAATTATTAATATTTCTGAAAATTAATTATTTTGGGGAAAATAATTAATTGAGTAATTTTGTGGGAAAATTACTATGATCCAATTTTCTAAAGTCCATAGTATTTATATACTATATTATTAAATGGCATTGGTTTATTAAAGAATGGTTTTATTAAATGGAATTATTCGGGTTGGATTATTAATTATGGAATTGGAAAATAATTATAAGTATTTTGTGGGACTTAAATTATTTTTTTTATCGGAACAATCGACTATAGTATTACATGCTTCTTAAACGAGAATATTTGATCGTCGTAGTTGTGAGGACGCGTGTTTATTTATGATTGAATATTGAGACACGTGATTGGGTACTGGTAATTATAGAGGTACGTGATTATTTTGGAAAAGTGTGCAAGTATTGTGATGTTGATTGGTCGGAATTAATTGTCAGACTGTGACTTGAACTGCTGATTGTTAGACTTTCGTGAATGATTGGACTACTGCTGTTGTACATGATTTTTGAATCTTGCCGCATGACATTATATGTGTGTTAACCGCAATAGCATGTCGCATGAGCATGAGCGATGTTGCATTCACGACAGAGCAAAGATATAAATGGATTGCTTGATGATGTGTTGCATGATCACATTAAGAGGAGAGCCCGGCGCTGCCGGTAGACCGCCAACCCTTGGGGTTGTGCCGTGGCCTTTTGGTCGTCTTGACTTCGGTCGGTTGCCTGACAGTGGTCGGTTGCGGAGTCGCGGTAGAGGCCGGACCCATGCTCCTTAGGGAATGCCGTCGATGGGGGATAGCCCGTGACGTCGCCTTGCTTCATGGGGGAGGACGATGCCTGGTCTTCGACTGGTAGACCACCAACCATAAGGTTGTGCCGTGACCCTAGTGGTCGTAATAATCGGAGCATGTGTGAGTGTGAGACATGAGAAAGTTGTGTGAGATACTCTGATTATTCGCATGCTCTTAATGTCGTGATGATTTCATTATTTATGGTACGCACGCATGAGTTGACAGTCGTGCAGGGTGTGTCAATGGCCAGGTGAGATCGCTTGTGATGCAATTCGCATGTGATTGATGAAATGTTTCATCTAACGGCCACGTGCCTTGTTTGCATTGTATGGGATTGAACGTGCAGGGTATAGCATACCGGGTAAGGTTGCATGCGAATCGAATATTGCTATGTTGGTTGCCCCGTCTGTTGTTGGTTGTTGTTTGTGGGTTGTTGGGTTGAGTGAGGGGTAGTTCTGGAGAGATACCCCGATTTGAGTTGGCGTACTAACCGGGGCTTAGGGGAAGAACTCGCTGGGATTTTATCTCAACCCGTCGTGGTTAAACATTTTCAGGTCCTTAGAATGGCGTACCTGCAATGGAGGATCATGCCCCGCTCCTCCAATGATCGACTCGACGGAGCTTGAGTCCGATGGGTCCGAGTGACCATGGTGTTGAACCTGAGGGTTCTTCTTGTTTAATTGGATTAGCCTAGTTTCTATTTGATTTGGCTTAGAGGATGGATCGGCTCTTTTTGTCCGGCTTGTAATTCGGAAAACGATCCTCCATTGGTTAATCCAGTAAATTGAATAATTGAGTAGTTGATGTTGTTCTTGCTGTTCATCCCTCTATCCCTGTTTGATTGATTGTTTGTCTGGGGATGGTTCGTCTTCCGCTTGCGCATAATCAAAGATAAAATGAATGGTCGTCGATGGGTCCTGGGACGTCGCTTTCAATTGACAATGGAGAAGGGGTTGCCACGAGCTCGAGAGTCGGGGCGTGACATTGCTCAAGTGGCACGAGGTTGGCCTCGCCTTGGCCTAGCGAGGTTGAGCCTCGCTGGTGGCTAGGCGATCCTTGCCTTGCCTAGATTTGGGGAGGTGAGTCTCGCCCGGCCATCGGCAAAGCTCGACCTTGCACCGCCTGAGCGAGGTCGAGCCTCATTGGGCTAGGCTAGCCTTGCTCGGCCACCGGCGAGCTTACTAAACCTCTCCCTTCCCTTTCTTCTTCTTCTTCCTCCTCCTAACCCATTGCCACCCCATCACCACCCCATTGCTGGCCCTTAGCCACTGCCACTGCTGTTGGCGAGTGGCCGAGCGAGGTTTGGCAAGCTCACTAGAGGCTCGCTTGGCCACCGGCAAGGCTTGCCTAGCTTGACGAGGCTCGACCTTGCTTAGGTGGCGCGAGGTTGGCCTTGCCTTGGCCTGGCAAGGTGGAGCCTTGCTAGTGGCTAGGCAATCCTTGCCTTTCCTAGATTTGGGGAGGCGAGTCTTGCCCGGCCATTGGCAAAGCTCGACCTTACGCCGCTTGAGCGAGGTTGAGCCTCATTAGGCTAGGCTAGCCTTGCTCGGCCACTGGCGAGCTTGCCGAACCTCACTGGCCTAGCAAGGCTTCGACGAGCTTGCCAAACCTTGTCCGGTCGCTTGTTGACCACTGCCCAATAAAAGAGGAAGAATAAGAGAAAAGGGAAAAATAAAAAAGAGAAATATAATAAAAAGTATTAAAAAATTAAAAGAATAAAAAAATTGAAGATTCTTATCAAGCGCATTTTTATTTCGGAAATAAATTTTTGAAATATTTATTAAATACCTTAAATACTTAAAAATTATTATTGGGAGCAGAGTAAAAAAATTATTTTTAATTAAAAATTGTTCTCGAAGTAAAATTATTACCAAATAAGCCTTATAAGCCACTCACATGTCAAGAGTACGTGGATGCTTATTTCAATTCCTAGACTCTGCGTAGCCAACATGTGTACTTAACGTCATTAAGTTCCTCACCGAGAACATTTTGAACGTACCCTCCTGTAAACTTGAAGTACCATGTAGAATGTACCCTGCTGCATTAAATTCCCTGGGAATTTGAAAACGACATGGCGAGGTTGCCGCTAAATAATTAATACTATCCGTCCTTCTATGCGAATTCAATTCCTGGCACAACCATCAAGAAGTGTCCGAACTTCAACAACTTCAACACAAGCAATTCCTCCATAAAATCCCATGTACACAACGCCAAAATTGTCTTGCAAAATTGTCCTTCATTCTCATCATCCATGGCTCGGCTTGCTCCCGCGAGATCGCCAATCAATCATCTTCTCGTCCTCCTAATTCTGATCTCCCCGACTCGCAGAATCATCAGCCGCCACTTGCTGTTGAAGGCGCCGCCGAGCCCACTTCTAGGCGCGACGAAAAGCACAGCTCAACATGTCGGAGATGAGGCTAGCGGGGCCGAGGATGATCGTGACGATGAGGTGCACGGGGATCGCTCGAGCTCGGGAG
Organism: Angophora floribunda; assembly: GCA_014182895.1. Lineage (NCBI taxonomy): Eukaryota > Viridiplantae > Streptophyta > Magnoliopsida > Myrtales > Myrtaceae > Angophora > Angophora floribunda. The sequence goes on from CM024709.1 coordinate 19,658,384, forward strand.
AGAGGAAGGATTTGTTTCCGTTTCCGAATTGGCCGTTCCCACCTCCGATTCCGGCATACTTACTTCCCCCGCCGATCCCGCCAATTCCCGGCGTTCCTTCGTGGCCCCAATATCCGTACCCTCCTCCTCTCCGACTTCCCCCCTTCCCCTTTAGTTATCCTCCTCCAGCTAGAGCTTCTATGTCTGTTGCTGTTCTTCTTCTTCGTCACTTTCGCCTGTGGAGGGAGAGAGTGTAGCAGGGTTTGTAACATATGTGAGTTCTTTTTGTGTTAAGATAATGGCCACGGCCGCATCGACAGAAGTACTATTGTCCTAATAAGATCTGTACATATTTAAAAGAAGAGGTCATGTTATCAAAATCGAATGTCGTGTATGTTCTTCGCTAGATTTTTCCTACCCTCGTTAAAACTGGATGTGGATGTGACGTAAACCTTAATATTTGCGAGTCTTGATGTCCTTTCTTTTATCTTCTAACTATAATCGGTTTGATATATTACAAATGCAATCCATAGCGACATATAATTGATAAATATAGAACAATTTATGACCATCCAATCCTTTGACCGCATTTCAAGAAATAGTGTCTGTATATCGTCTTTGCCTTTTAGCACAGCAATCGCCCGTGGCAAATGCAGGTTGCATGGCCATTGTATTCCAACAATTTTCAGCATATCAACGATCTCCTAAATCAACTTTAATTAGGAAAAATATCCAATTTTTTTATTAAATATTCAGTTTGGAGTATATAAAAACAAGAAAAAGTCACCTGCTGAGGCCTATTTAAGTCGGATTTAACCTAGCAAATGGCCGTGATTGAATTTCCCTTCAAAATAAAATTAATCTCTTATTTGTAAAAAGTTATAACTAAAATTTGGGTTGATAAGATATACGTATTTTTACCTAGTAAACCACCATTAAATTGGCTAAAAAATTGGGGTGTAAGCCTGTTTGGGGCCGAACTTCAGAAGTGGTCCGAAATATGTCAGGTGAAAGTACCCGATTTACCAGCTCTCAGACCCGATTCCAGCCTCGAATTCGACCTTATTGTATTAGGAAAAGAAACCTTCGATACCAAAACATGATGTAGTGTGTAATTTTTCGAATTGAAAATAAAAAACTATTATTTGTTTGACAAGTTGGTTTCAGCGTTACAAATATTTTTTCTAGCTTAAAATGGCACTTTAGTTAAAACAACAATCACAAACAAGTCTTGTGCCACTAAATAAGGTTACAATATGAATGCTATTACACCATTATGCTGAATCTTTTTTTATCAGATTATCTAAGAGCGTTAGATATTACTATTCAAATCAATGCCAATCATATCACAGAATGGTTAGTGTCCATATCGGCAATTCCCGACCAAAATGAATAAATAGTTAAAAAAGTTCAAGATTAAATAGCCAAATTAAAAGGTTTAAAACTGATTGATATCCGTTTAATAGGTTTCTGATTTTATTGATAATTATCCCATGAATTCTATCCTTAGTGTTAGATTCTTTACGAGAGTTAGATATTACTTATTTTCCTTCTCATTTATTTCCACCTCTTTTCTAGGCTTTTTAGCTTCCCCTTTTAACCAATGTACGCACAATCCTGGTTCACATCAACACCTCATGGGGATTGAAGACTTTCATAAAAATGTTACTTTAGGTAACAATCCCAAAATCCTATGGAGCCACGTCAAAATTGGTTACTAATGGGTTAATTTGTGAAACATATGGATTGCAATATGCATGTATTATGAGAATTAAATTTTAAAATTTTCCTAGATTCATCCCATTGTTTGAGCAATGACTTACGAAAATTCGCCTACAAGATCTTAGGCGCACTCATCTTTTATTTTTCTTGTTTTTTTTCTCTCTTTTTCAACCAACGTTGATATTTTGAATCATGTACACAATTTTTGCCATCCGATTGATCAGTCATTTTCTATATATTGTATAAATGGTAGTTTAGTATGTTTAGTGGATACTGATTTTTGTAAGTTCATATAATTGCATTTACAATTGTTTATGGGTAGTTTCTAAGAAATAAGACTATATCGTTGGTCAAATTTTTGTGGCGGCACCACGGTTTGGAAGAGGCAACATGATAAGTCGAGGAAGATATAAGGCGCAAGTACCCACAATTCTTCCGATAAATAGTTAAGACCCTAAATTTCCAAGACAAAATTTTTAAGAGGGAGAAAATTGTGACACCCTATATTTTCTTGAGCTCCAAAATTACAAGTAAACCATGAAATGCGGTGTTTTCTTACTTGAGCAAGAGGATTCGAATTTAGGCCAACTATTTCTATGATACAAACAATGTGAATTGAGTTATAGTTAGAATTATAGTAATCTTTGTTGATAGGGAGACACCTCTAATCTTGGACATAGTACTAAAATTTTATTTTTGTGTATTGTGATAAAAAAAAAGGGGGCTTTATTAATTTATGCATGACCATGATCACATATAAACTAGCCTTAGTATTGATTCTTTGTGATTCTAGGCCCTAGGCTTAATTTGTGACCAATGCCACCAATAGGCTATTGCCAATCAATAAGGCACTTGCACTTCTTCTAGCAGGCGAATGTGTAGGGGAGAAATGGGGCAAAATGAAAACATGATAGGGGCTAATGATGAGGTGCAAGAAAATCTAATTAACCACATAACCCACATTAAAACCATCATTCTTGGACAAGTGTGCATGGGAAAATTCCATGCAAGAAGCAACCTTCTCCTTAGTTTCTCCACCCACCCTTCGGTCTCTGTAATATGGGGATTGCCAATGTAATCATTGGCTTTGGGACTCATAAGATCAAGATTAAAACCTTCAAGCACCCATTTCCTCCCTCATTTTTTTCTCTCTCGGCTTGACGGAAACACTTCCCCCCTTCCTCTTCATTTTTCTCTCAGTTCTGAGTACTAAGAGTCCAAATCTTCGAACAACCAGCAAGAAGGAAGAAGTAGGAAGGTCGAGCAGCCACTAGGTAAGGGCAATGGTTGGATACTAGGCTAGGATATCCTCTTGTTGCTCGTTGAGGTGGCTGGTTCTGCGTAGTGTGTCACTAGGCCAAACTCTACTCCTTTTGATTCTCTCATGCCTTGGCTTTGCTTGTAAAGTTGTGTGCGATTGCCGTGAGTAATCTTGATGAATGCAGTGAGAGGTGGACCATGCATGAGTTCTAGAACTTCTAGGGCGTGTGGTTGAGCTATGATCTTGGGTTGAAGGAGTTCTACAAACTGCTATGAGTTTCGGGTTCAAGCTCCAAAACCAACTTCAACTGGACCTTCTCTGTTTATTAATTTTATTGACTTAGTAGTGGTTTGGATTTGATGGTAGCTCCTTCATGAAAGTTACTCCTAATATCCTAAACTACAACATATTACATGTTATAGAATTATAATATGACAAAGACAAGGGCATGGGATGAGGTAACCGGCTACATATTCGATTTAATGAACAATATTTGCCCCAAAAGACAAATATAGGGGGAAACTTCCCATTGAAGACCTTTAACATACTCATTTGGCTTGAATAGACAAGTAGTAATTACCAAAGGCACTCAGGATGTGACATGTTTTAGTCATGCTAACTGATCATGTTACATTTTGGTACGTCCATGATGGGGTATGTTCAAGAGACACATATTGGAGAAGTACCTTTTAAAGGGGTATGAGCGGTTATTTTTCTAAGAAAGGTATAAAAGGACAACTTCAGAAAAATAACTGTAGATGAAATGAACAAAAAATTGAGAGAGAAAAAGGAAACCTCTCAATTAGAAGAAAAACACTCAAATGTTCCATCATCTACTTTGAGAAACTTGTTGGCATTAACATTGTGGAATGTGAATACTTTTCTTGTGATTGTATTCGAACCAACGTGAAGTCGTATCGTCTATCATTCGTTCGGGATTCAATATACGTTCCTGGAGTAATCATTTTATTGCGCATCGAAAGAGGTAAGTCGTTTCTTCCGCCGACGACTTTCTTCCCTAAATTGGTATCAGAGCCTAGGTTATGATCTTTGTCTTGTTTTTCCTGTGATTTTTTCACTTGTTGATGGATATGAGGATTGAATGAATGAACTTCACATTGTCTGGATGTTCATTTCTTAGAAATTGCAACACGAACCATCAAGAATGATTCGGCCACGAAAAATGGGTCGGAAGGACGAAGACCACCGTTCTGTTTCGCTCAGTTTCGACGATTTATTTTTTGAAAAAAATAATTTTTCATTATAAAAATAGAAATATCTCGTCGAGACGAGCAGAACGATGGGTGGCACGCCGTCGGGAGACGCCAGACGCACTCACACACGCGGCCAAAAGCCGCGGCGCGTGATCTCCACGCGCCCCATGCGCTGGGACTGCCAGCGCGTGAGTCACACGCGCGCGTCTGCGCAACCGACGCTGACGTCATCGATGACGTCAGCTAAACCGTCGGTAACGGCCTGCTGACGTCATCGCCCGACCTGATAGCTGACCCGGCCGAACCCGTGACCCGACCCGTTTGACTGGTCAATGATCAGACCAGTTTGACTGGTCAACGGTCTGACCGGTTGACCGGTCGGACCGGTCCAGCAGCCCGCACTGGACTGGCGCGTGCGCTACACGCGCCGCGCATTCAGGAGGCGCATGGGGGTGCGTGCGGGCTCCATTTGGAGCGTGGTTGGTGTCTTTGTGTTCGTAATGAAGTTCTCTACATTGTGATATGGTTATTTTTCATATTGAAGGATTTTAAAGGTATAAAAATGCGTACAGAACCCTAAATACGTGTATTTTTGGGGTATATGCATTGTTTATTCCTTTTAATCTGTATTTTCTTATAAGTTTGTAAATACAAAAGCTATCCTACATGAAAATGACCACATTTGAGTGATGTAGAGCTTAGTTTGATGATGGCATGCATATGGTTTGATGTACTTGCAATTTCCTAGTTCTAAGCTATCTTGAACAATGACAAGAGATCATTGAAATATTCAACATGTCTTGAATTTTGTTAGTGATTAGAATCATTGCATGATTTTTTTTTGTATGTTGGTCCACATCATGCTATGCATTTTGATATTTGATAGAAAAATGTGGCAATTACATGAAAATATGTAATTATTTTTTCTAGTGGGAGTTCGTAGGTTGGTAGAATTCAAAAGAGTTCTCACCTAGAACTTAAAATTTGCACAAATTAAAATGAGTTAATAATAATAGAACAATTGTACATTGAAGCTGATTGGGAACATAGTGAACTTTCGTTTCAGTGTTTTTTGTTGAATTATCATTAATTCAGTTTGTTTTTGTTGCAAATTAAATATATGTGTGTTTATGTGTAAATTGTGCTAGTGTTGATTCTGCGTTTATTATGTTAATGTGTAGTAGCAATTAATTATGGTTTCGGCATCCAAGACCATTGTGGCTGACCTCAATAAGGGTGAGAAGCTGAACGGTGACAATTATGATATTTGGCATCGAAAGGTTTAGTACATCCTTGAGGAGCAAGAGGTTTTGGAAACCCTCAACCACACCATGGATGAACCTGAGCATGGAGCTTCAGCTCAACACAAGAGAGATCAAGAAGCTTACTAAGCTTGGAAAAGAAAGAAAAGCATTGCTCGCATCACGTTGTTGAGCTGCATGCAAGATGATCTCATATGTGAGTTTGAAGGTTATGACAAAGCTCAAGAGATTTGGATTGCCTTGAAAGATAAGTTTGGAGGTACTTCTGCCACTAAATTGAGGAGACTCACTATCAAGTTTGACACATACCGGAAGCGCCCAAATTTGACGATGAGGCAATATCTTCGCGAGATGTCAAACATGATTCGTGAGTTAAAGTCGGCAGGTCACACCCTTATTGATGAGCAACAAGTTCAAGCTGTTATAAGGTCTCTTCCTGATAGTTGGGAGCATATGAAAATCAATATGACGCATAATGAGAATATCGTTACTTTTGACGATATAGCGCGTCATTTGGAATTAGAGGATGAGCGGCTAGAGGCTGCAAAATCCTCTACCCATGCTTATGTTGCTGAATCGAGTTCGCGCAAAGTTTCGGGCTTCAAGCGCAAGAGGAACTGAAAATTCAATAACAAAGGGAATGAGGCAAATGAGGCATCCAAGAGCGCTAAAGCCCTCCAATGCAAGAAGCGTGGTAGGAAGAGGGACAAGGCTAATATGAAGTGCTATAGCTGTGGTAAACTGGGTCACTTTGCTCGTGAATACACTGAGCCAAAAGAGGTACCACATTGCTTCATTACTTTAAGTAATGCTTTTGTTTCTAGCACTGTAATGCTTGCTGAATCTCATCCTATGTGGATCAGACTCGGGAGCAACAGACCACGTAGCTAGAGATCGAGGAGCATTTGTGGAGTGTCGTCGAATACAACCTGGAAGAAGATGGATATATGTTGGAAATAACTCAAGAGTTGAAGTGAAGGGTATCGGCACATGTAAATTGACTTTACGTGGTGGTCGAAACCTATTCCTACATGATGTCCTCTATGCTCCGGATATTCGACGAAACTTAGTCTCAGTAGTTGTTCTTCTAAGCTTAGGTTATGTATTGAATTTCCATGGTACTTGTGTTGACATTTTATTTGGAACTGTTTATTATGATTCTGGTTATGTATTAGATGGTTTTATGGTACTAGACATTGACTATGATGTGTACAATGTTAATGTTGATAGTTGTTTTTCTTTAATTGCATCTTCTACTAATGTGGAAATTGATGCGAATACTTGGCATGCTAGACTAGGTCACATCGGGTTACAAAGAATGAAACAATTAGCAAAAGAAGGCCTTTTAGGGTCACTCGCTAATGTTGATATATCCGTATGTGAACATTGTCTAGCTGGAAAAACAACTAGAAAACCATTTGGTAAAGGAACTAGAGCCGATCTTCCATTGCAACTCATACATTCGACATATGTGGTCCGTTGAATGTGAGGGCGAGGCATGGAGCCTCATATTTCATCACTTTTATAGATGACTTCACACGATTTGGTTATATTTTTCTGATCTCCCATAAATCCGAAGCATTGGATTGCTTTAGACGATATATAGCTTTGGTTGAGAATCAGTTGAACAAAACAATCAAGGCATTGAGAATCGATCGTGGACGTGAGTATCTATTTGAGCAATTTAAGGCTCTTTGTGATGAAAAGGGAATTGTAAGACAGTTCACTATTCCTGGTACTCCGCAACAAAATGGGGTTGCTGAGAGAAGGAATAGAACCCTATTAGAAATGGTTAGGTCTATGATGGCGCAAGCAAATTTACCTATCTCATACTGGGGAGATGTGTTATTGACTGCTGCCTATATACTTAACCGAGTGCCCTCTAAGTCAGTCACTTCCACCTCTTATGAATTGTGGATTAGTAGAAAACCAGACTTAAGTAATTTACGACATTGGGGGTGTGCAGCATATGTTCATGATTCTTCCCATAAATATGGCAAATTAGGCCCAAGAGGGAAGAAATGTATCTTCATTAGATACTCTGAATACTCCAAAGGTTATGTGTTCATAGGTGAACAAGCTGATGGAAGTGTGACTGAAATGGAGTCACGTGATGTCACGTTCTTGGAGAAAGATTTTCCTAGTAGAGGTGAGATTAATAAGGATTTCTAATTATATGAATTGGAAGATCCTGATAACACACCCACTAATATTGTCGAGGGAAATGAAAATTTACCTCCACATACAAGGCCTAATGGGAGTGTTGCATCGTTTAGTGAATTGAATTCACAAGAAGTTCAATTGCGCAAAAGTAATCGTAAAAGTATTCCCCGTCATCGTTTTGAGATTGAAGGGGAAACATTTATGATTGTTCCACAAGACGATGCTGATCCTAAAACAGTCCAGGAGGCTCTCTCATCTATTGATAAGGAAGAATGGAGAAAAGCTTTGGAAGACGAAAGAGAGTCTATGAAGGCAAACCATGTCTGGGACTTGGTTGATTTGTCATCCAATCGCAAAGCTATTGGAAATAAATGGGTTTTCAAAATTAAGCGAAAGGCGGATGGATCCATTGAAAAGTACAAGGCTCGCCTTGTGGCGAAATGTTATACTCAACAAGAGGGTATAGATTATGAGGAAACATTTTCACCAGTTGTAAGGTTTGCCTCTATACGCCTTATACTAGCTATTGTTGCACATTTGGACCTAGAATTACATCAAATGGATGTAAAGATAGCATTTCTCAATGGAGAACTAGATGAGGAAATCTATATGAAACAACCGACGGGTTTCGAGGCTAAAGGTCAAGAGTGAAAAGTTTGCAAACTTAATCGCTCAATATATGGCCTTAAGCAATCATCTAGATAGTGGTATTTTCGTTTTCATTGAGACATTACTTCTTTTGGTTTCATGATGATCGAAGAAGATCATTATGTGTATGTGAAAAAGTCCGATGATAAATTTGTAATTTTATCACTTTATGTGGACAATATTTTGTTGGCTGGGAATGACAAGGGTTTGGTTATAACCATAAAAGAATGGTTGTCCTCCAATTTTGAAATGAGAGACATGGGAGAAGCTACTTATATATTGGGAGTTAAGATTGAAAGAGATCGATCAAAGAAACTCCTTGCTATGTCACAAGAATATTATATAATGAAGGTTCTTGAACGCTTCAATATGCAGCATTGTAAACCCATTGATACCCCTGTCATGCAAGGCGAAGGTCTAAGTACTAAAATGTGTCCTAAGACTCCAGAGGAAAAGAAATGAATGGAAACTGTTCCTTATGCAAGTGCAGTCGGAAGTTTGATGTATGCTATGATGTGTACTCGACCTGACATATGTCATGCTATGAGGTTAGTGAGCCGATATCAATCAAATCCTGGACAAGCACATTGAAAAGCAGTTAAGAGGATCATGAGATACTTGAAAGGCACCATGGACTATCGACTTTGTTATCAAGGGAATGATTTGCGCTTATTAGGCTACTTTGATGCTGATTGGGAAGGAGACCTAGATGAGCGTAAATCAACGTCTGGCTATGTGTTCTTGCTTAATGAAGGTGCAATTTCTTGGAATAACAAGAAACAGACGTGCACAGCCTTATCTACAATGGAAGCAGAATTTATTGCATGTTCTGCTGCAGTACAAGAGGCAGTATGGCTAAAACGTTTCTTGGAAAATTTAGCCATTGTCACTGAAGCTACAAGACTAGTGACAATTCATTGTGTTAGTCAAACAGCATGGTAGAACAAAGCACATTGACATAAAAAATAATTTTACTAGAGATATAATAACGCAGAAGGAAGTGGTTCTACAATATGTTTCAATCAACAAGATTGTTGCTGATCCATTTACGAAGGCTGTTCCTAGAGATGTGTTCTTAACCCATAGGTTGTCTCTAGGGTTACGTAGAATGTGATATGTAATATTGTTGAGAATCGTTGGATTTTGACTATATGGATTTATGTATTGTACTTGTTTATTTTCTTTCAATGAATTGATGTTTCATTATCAAGTAAAAATTCATTATGAGACTAGCACATACACACATATATCATTAAAAAGTATGTTAATAAGCGTTGATTGGCTCACTCACACGAGCAATCGCCTCAAATGCTACAATTAGTATGTTGAGATGAGACGTTATGTATTATAAATGCTAGAAGAGCAAGTTTAATACATAATATCATTTTATGTCGCCTTGATTGGAATCAAGATGAGGTCTGTATTTTATTAATAATAAGACCGAACATGATAGTCCCACAATCATGTGTGCCTAAAGGAAGCCGGATGCGAGTAATTAATTAGGCGCTGTGGAAAACGAGCTAATATAGCACTCGAGCTAAACATAAGTATGTGAAAAGCATGTGACTATGTTTAGGCTAAGATCCGTATAGTGGAAATGTTTAACAAATGACATACGCTCTTATAGAAAGAGAAATCCGCTATAGCATGTAATTCATACTACATGTGCTTTATTACGATCGATAAAGGAGATGAGTAAAATAAATCCCTATTTACTCATCGTGTGAGTCCTTGAGGTAATTTATAACTTACCTCATATAGTGCCCTATGTTATTTCTGACTATGTTCTCGAAGTGACGGATCAATGTTGCTACTTTAGCATGTTACCGGCGGTCATGAGAAGATATGGCTTTATGGGATGTGTCTAGGAAAGCAGTTGCTTTGGAATAGAGAGAGACATGAGTGCGAAGGAAGACTATTGTTGCTTTATATCTATCACGTGTATTTACTGGTCGACCAATTATATCACCTTTTTGTAGTTTTAGATATAATTGTAAATATATGGTGTTTTGAGAATATTCAAATATAGCCTTTAAGGGATAGGTATACTTGGATTGATGTATCAAAATATGTCTGGGGCACTGTGAGATATCGATTGTTTATTTTCTTTTTGGAATTGTAGCCATTATGTTATCCCTAACAGGTGCATAATTAGAGCTCCCAAGTGTAGGTGTACTCACTGGTCGCACGGTTTTCTTGTCAGTATGAATCGTTTCTAAAGTAGATGAATGTTGAATGCCTTATGTCCTTGATAGAGCATTACTAAATCCATCATGTCCGAGTGGGAGATGTTACATTTTGGTACGTCCATGATGGGGTATGTTCAAGAGACACATATTGGAGAAGTACCTTTTAAAGGGGTATGATCGGTTATTTTTCTAAGAGAGGTATAAAATGACAACTTCAGAAAAATAACTGTAGATGAAATGAACAAAAAATTGAGAGAGAAAAAGGAAACCTCTCAATTAGAAGAAAAACACTCAAATGTTCCATCATCTACTTTGAGAAACTTGTTGGCATTAACATTGTGGAATGTGAATACTTTCCTTGTGATTGTATTCGGGCCAACGTGAAGTCATATCGTCCATCATTCGTTCGGAATTCAATATACGTTCCTGGAGTAATCATTTTATTGCGCATCGAAAGAGGTAAGTCGTTTCTTCCGCCGACTACTTTCTTCCCTACAGATCACCTAACACATCATGTAGATAAGAAATTAGGTTCATGCATTTGTTATCTAGAACTCTCCATCCGTACTATTAAATCTGACCAAAAGATCGCATTTTTTCTTTCTCTTTATAATACATTATGGAGATGCCAACTAATGCTTCTAACCCATCCTCCAGTTCCGATAAAACAAGATAAGATTTGACTCTGTTTGAAACTCCATCAAGCAGAACTCTCTGACACGCAATTCTTTCATTTTTAGCAAAGAATCTGATGCTACCAACAAAGCGAAAACTAGAGAGGACCCATGAAAGAATATGAATGCTAAGAGAAGCTAAAGAAGAGATATAAAAAAATAGAGAAAGGAAAAAAAAAAAAGAACGAAGAGGAGGGGCTTACATGCTGAGCTGAGAGAATCAAACAGAGACTAGTGAAGAGAACCTGAAGCAAAATGATGAGGCCTGGTCGGACTGCAATGCGCCATAGTTTTAGGGCTTGTCGGGAGGGACGGCTTTGAGTTGAGTTGAGCCGAGTATGGAAGTGATTGAAGATTAGCCGAGAGAGCAACGCGACTGCTTCTCCATTCTGCCAGAACCACTCCTACACACATCGTGGCAAATTTTTTTTTTGACAATCAACATGCAAGCTTCACCCCTAAACAAAGATGTGGACATAAAGCCTAATAAAAAAAAAAAATTGAACTAGAAAAACGGGGCTTGTCATTGCAGATTTAGGACTTCTCATAAGAGATGGCTTTGAGTAGAGAGGATCGTGGAAGTGAGTTGTTAATGGAAGATTAGATGAGAGACAAGGCACCAACCTCTAAAGAATTCACCACAGCACAACAATCACATAACAGCCACATTCAACACCTTCAGTTCTGCCAAAACCACATGGATGTTATTTCCTCAATCTAAACCAATTCTTACCCACCAAGCAAAATACTACAGCCACCTACGAGCATCACATGCCTCCTCCAAACCTCAAGCCCCACATGTGGCTAAAGAAAAGCAATCCACATGCCTCAACCAACAAAATCAGAGCTTGCAAAAACCCATAGAGCAGTTTATGCTCTTCCTGAGTCACCAGCAAATTCTTTGGGCTTAAAACCTGTTGGATGTTTGTTTGTAAAACAAACCAAGTGTGTCTTTTCAATCTTGTCCCACATAGGAAAGTTTGGAAAAGACAAGTCATTTTATAAATGAAAGCTTTTATAATTTGTCAAAAAGAAAAGATTGAGTGGGGGCTAGACCTTGTTATACCCACGTGTGGGTGCGCGATTATTAGGCGCACTTAGCACTTTGAGCGCCCACGGTTTAATTAGTATTAATCCCCTATCTTTTTCCAATTTTTTATTTTGATGTTATGTGGTTATTTTGTTATTCGAAAGGTTGCTATTCATTTTAACCTTTGGGAAATTATTTATCAAAAAAAAAGGGAAAAGAAATTCGGAATAATTTTATTCTAAATTTTCTATACGTGTCTTTTTAAGACAACTTTTGAAATTATACTAGTTCAGTTTGCAACCTTCCCGAAGGGTTATATTGTTTCATATTATAACTTCTTTTGAAAAGTTACATTTGTTCGTTGTGTAACTTCTTTTGAAGAGGTGCCTATGTTATATATCTGAATTTTCTATACGTGTCTTTTCAAGACAACTTTTGAAATTATACTAGTTCAGTTTGCAACCTTCCCGAAGGGTTATATTGTTTCATATTATAACTTCTTTGAAAAGTTACATTTGTTTGTGTGTGTGTCAGTTTTGAAAAAACAATGGTTTTTAGAATTCGAGTCATTTTCCCAAAATTGCAGCCAAGATTTTCTATTATTTCCTAGAGAGACCCTGGAGAAATACTATAATTGCTATCTAGTATTCTCATTTGAGACTTTGTTGTATCTTGGAGGAAATTTGCCGGTGACCATTAGTAACTTTGTTGGGCAAATAAATCTTTAAAGAAAGTGATATCACGCCTCAAAGTCCGTTGTGATTGCTCTATTGATTCGAACACACATTGACTTCATTGTTCCACCCAAGTATGAAGGCGATTTTTCCCAACAATTTTAAGGATTTATTTTCAACAATGGAGTCAGAGACAATCAAAATCATGAACCAAGACATGGTGAAATTGGACCAGTTCGATGGGAATAATTATGCTCGATGGAAGGACAAGATGATGTTCTTACTCACTGCCTTGAAGATATCCTACATTTTGGATCCTAGCTTGGTGCCTATTGAAGATCTGAAGCCTACTATTGAGGGAGGACAACCAAGTGTAGAAGTTGTTCAAAGGTTTAACAAGGAGAAGAAGAAACGTGAGGAGGACGAATTGCTATGTCGTGGACACATTCTGAATACTCTGTCCGATAGGTTGCATGACTTGTTCACTGAGATGAAATCAGCCAGAGAAATTTGGAACGCATTGGAATTCAAGTACAAAGCGGAGGAGCAAGGTACCAATAAGTATTTAATCTCAAAATATTTTGATTTCAAGTTTATTAATACTAAGCCCTTGTTGGAACAAGTCCATGAATTGCAAGTTTTTGTCAACAAAATTCGTGACCTCAAAATTGAAATTCCCGAAACTTTTCAAGTTGGAGCAATTATTGCCAAATTGCCTCCAAGTTGGAAAGACTATGGAAAAAGGCTGATGCATAAGTCGGAGGACTTCACCTTGGAGCAAATACAGAAACATCTTCGTATTGAGGAAGAGTCACGTTTACGTGATAATTCTGTTTTGTATGATACCAAGGTAAATGTTGTGGAAAAGAAACGAAAAATTGGCCAGAATTTCAAAGTAAAAAGCGGGCATAAATTTAAGAAGACGCACAAGAAGAAGAAGGGTTGTTGTTTTGTGTGTGGCAAACAAGGACACTATGCCAAGGATTGCTTTCATCGCAAGAGCATATCAAAGGACAAGAACATTCCAACAGTGAAGGCAGATGCGAATTTGGTTGAAGAAAATTATGTGGCCATGGTCTCATCTATGATTTCATATATGAAAATCTCTGAACCTCATGGTTCAATGGCTATGGTTTCTGAAATTAATTATACAACCATCCAATATAGTTGGTGGTTAGATTCTAGAGCGACAGTCCATGTGTGCAAGGACAAACACATGTTTAAGCAATTTGAAGAGACTGTCGACCCAAATGTTCAAGAGGTCCTGATGGCAGATAATGCTCTTGCAAAAGTGGCTGGCAAAGGCACAGTGGAGATAGACTTCACTTTTGGAAAGAAGATTACTCTTCTTAATGTGTTGTTTGTACCCGAAATTAGGAAAAACCTAGTTTCTATTGATTTACTTTGTAAAAGGGGGTTTCGGGTTTTGTTTGAATCCGACAAGGTTATCCTGTCGAAGAATGGGCTGTTTGTTGGAAATGGCTATGCTAATGATGGCATGTATGAACTAAGTATCAATAATAATATCGCTACTTCTATTTATATTGTTGAGTCTTTATCTTTATGGCATAGTAGGTTGGCACATATCGATATTCGTTGTTTAAAGAATATGAAAAGGTTGGGCTTGATAAATTTCAATGGTGAATTTGATAAATGTGAAATATGTGCTAAGTCTAAATTAATTAAGAAACCATTTCCTAGTGTGACAAGAAATTCGAATTTATTGGATTTGGTACATAGTGATATTTGTGAATTCAATGGCATGCTAACACGTGGTGGTAAAAGGTATTTTATTACCTTTGTGGATGATTGCAGTAAGTATTTATATGTTTATCTCATGAGATCGAAGGATGAAGCATTTACCATGTTCAAGAAATATAAAGCTGAAGTAGAAAATCAATTGGAAAAGAAAATCAAAGTTTCACATTCAGATAGAGGTGGAGAATATTTCTTAAACGAATTTTCTTCATTTTGTGAAGAACATGGTATCATTCATCAAGTTTCGGCACCATATACTCCACAACAAAATGGTTTGACTGAAAGGAAAAATCAATCTCTTGGAGAAATGGTTAATTGTATGCTTTCTAATTCAAAGCTATCAATTAATCTTTGGGGAGAAGCATTACTTACCGCATGTTATATTCATAATAGAACACCTTCCAAGGGAAATAACATGAGCCCTTATGAACTATGGAAAGGTAGAAAACCAAACATGTCATACCTTAAAGTGTGGGGGTGTTTGGCATATTATTGAGTGCCAGACCCCAAGAGAACTAAACTTGGCCCTAGAGCCATGAAAAGTGTCTTTATTGGATATACTGAAAATAGTAAAGCCTATAGGCTTCTTGACTTAGAATCCAATGTCATTGTGGAATCGAGAGATGTTGAATTCTTTGAGAATAAATGTTCTACAGGTTCTGAAATTATTGAAAATGATTCAAAACCTAGAGTTCGGAAACAAATGATTCTAAAGACATGGTTGAATTAAGAAGAAGCACTAGAGTTCGGAAATTAAAAAATTTAGGTCCAGATTTTGTTACTCATGTTTTCCTTATTGAAGGAGACAGAGATAATAACATGGTAAATAAATACCCTTTAGTGTTGAACTTAGAAGACGATCCTAAGTGTTTTAGTGATGCTATGTCTTCTAGGGATGCTTCTTTTTGGAAAGAAGCTATGAATGACGAAATGGACTCAATTATGTCCAATAATACTTGGGTATTAGTAGATTTACCAAAAGGATCCAAGCATATTGGGTGCAAATGGGTTTTTAGGAAGAAATATCATTCCGATGGCTCTATCCAAGCTTTTAAGGCTAGACTAGTGGCTAAGGGGTATAGACAAAAAGAAGGAATAGATTACTTTGATACGTATGCTCCTGTAGCGCGTATAACTTCTATGCGAATTCTTTTTGCTTTAGCTTCCATCTATGATCTTTGTGTTCATCAAATGGATATCAAGACTACTTTCTTAAATGGAGACTTAAATGAGGAAATTTACATGGAACAACCCGAGGGTTTTGTTCTTCCCGGAAATGAAAAGAAAGTATGTCGATTGATCAAGTCTCTTTATGGACTCAAACAAGCTCCTAAGCAGTGGCATGAAAAATTTGATTCAGTCATATTGTCCAATGGTTTCTTACACAATAATGCTGATAAGTGTATATATTCTAAATTCACTAAAGACTATGGCATCTTAGTGTGCTTGTATGTTGATGATATGCTTATTTTTGGAACAAACATGACTGGAATTCTTGAGACTAAGAAGTATCTAACTTCGATTTTTAAAATGAAAGATTTGGGTGAAGTGGATACCATTTTAGGTATTAAAGTTAAAAGGCATAGTGGGGGCTATTCTTTGAGCCAATTTAATTACATTGAAAAGTTGCTAAATAAATTTCAACATCTGGGTTTCAAGGAAATAAGTACTCCATTTGATTCTAGTACTAAATTAAATTATAACACTGGTAGAGCAGTAGCACAACTTGAATATGCGAGTTCTATAGGGTCCTTAATGTATGCGATGCATTGTACTAGACCTAATATTGCTCATTCCGTGTGCAAGTTGAGTAGGTATACTAGTAATCCAAATGTAGAACATTGGAAGGCTATTACCCGAGTTTTTGGTTATCTTAAGAAAACCATAAATTTAGGCCTATTCTATAATAAATATCTGGTTGTAATAGAAGGATACATCGATGCAAGTTGGATTACAAGTGTGGGAGATAAGCATTCTACTTCTGGATGGATTTTCACACTAGGTGGAGGTGCTGTATCTTGGGCGAGCAAGAAACAGACCTGTATAACTCACTCAACGATGGAATCAGAATTTGTTGCTTTAGCGGCAACTGGGAAAGAGGCTGAATGGATTAGGAATTTGTTGTTGGATATTAAAATATGGCCTAGTCCTATGTCTCCTATTTCTATTCATTGTGATAGTCAGGCTACTTTGGCAAGAGCCTATAATACCACATATAATGGTAAGTCTAGACACATTAGCCTAAGGCATGAGTATGTAAGACAATTGATTAAAGACGGTACCATAACAATTGTCTACGTGAGGTCAAGTAATAATTTAGCCGATCCCTTGACGAAGGGTTTACCAAGAGATATGGTAATAATGACCTCACAAGAAATGGGGCCGAAACCCTTTAATTAAAATCACTAGTAATAGTAACTCGACATTTTTCTAGAACATCACTAGTTACAAGGTTTAATGGGTAAGAACAAGTTACTGAATGTGATTGTTTGATACTAACGTAGCCCTGATATGAGAAGTCAGTATTGTTTGTTATGTTTTGCAGGTTGAATTAAATTCTTAATGAAGTATTGTACAATTTTCTAATGTGTTAATAGTAATAGAAACACATATTAAATACTTCATCTATATGAGTTTAGAAGTGGTGCTGCTTCTTACGAAAGTCAAGGGTTGCTTTCTAGAGAGCTCATGAAACAGGATTAAGCACATGGCCATAATAGTGCGGAGTAATATAGAACTTCTTGCTGAAACAAGAGGTTAATATATGTGCGGTATGTCCGATTCTATCGTTTAAAAGTACAAATTTAAAGCCGAGCTATTTGTCACTTTGCTAGAATCTTAAGATACTTGCACTAAGTAAAGGTTTAACTCGAAAGAGACATTTATGTATGTATATTGATCTCACTGAAATTTTGGTTGTATGGTTTTTTTATTTTATTTTATTTTGAAATCTTTGTTTTACAAACAAAGTGGGGATTGTTGGATGTTTGTTTGTAAAACAAACCAAGTGTGTCTTTTCAATCTTGTCCCACATAGGAAAGTTTGGAAAAGACAAGTCATTTTATAAATGAAAGCTTTTCTAATTTGTTAAAAAGAAAAGATGGAGTGTGAGCTAAACCTCGCTATACCCGTGTGTGGGTGCGCAAATAATTGCACGATTTTGGCGCGATTATTAGGCGCACTTAGCACTTTACGCGCCTGCGGTTTAATTAGTGTTAATCCCCTATCTTTTTCCAATTTTTTATTTTGATGTTATATGGTTATTTTGTTAGTCGAAAGGTTGCTATTCATTTAAACCTTTTGGAAATTATTTATAAAAAAAAAGGGAAAAGAAATTCGGAATTTTATTTTTAAATAAAATATATATATTAATTAAATTTTATTCCGAATTTTCTATACGTGTCTTTTCAAGACAACTTTTGAAATTATACTGGTTCAGTTTGCAACCTTCCCGAAGGGTTATATTGTTTCATATTATAACTTCTTTTGAAAAGTTACATTTGTTCGTTGTGTAACTTCTTTTGAAGAGGTGCCTATGTTTTTATATATATATGTGTGTCAGTTTTGAAAAAACAATGGTTTTAGAATTCGAGTCATTTTCCCAAAACTGCAGCCAAGATTTTCTATTGTTTCCTAGAGAGACCCTAGAGAAATACTATAATTGCTATCTAGTATTCTCATTTGAGACTTTGTTGTATCTTGGAGGAAATTTGCCGGTGACCACTAGTAACTTTGTGGGGCAAATAAATCCTTAAAGAAAGTGATATCACGCCTCAAAGTCCGTTGTGATTGCTCTATTGATTCGAACACACATTGACTTCGTTGTTCCACCCAAGTACGAAGGCGATTTTTCCCAACAAAACCTACCATTCCCTTACCTTCTTCACCACAAGATTCTCCTTGAGCTCCCGCCTTGCTAGTTCTTCAATACCTAAGCTCCTCAAACAAGGAATGGCAAAGAAAATGCCCAAGAAGGAGAGAAATGTTCTACCGAGTGAGAAATGATGAGGAAGAAAAGAGAGGGAGATAGAGGAAAAAATCAAGGTAGCAAGAGAGAAAGACAAGAGAGAGAAGGTTAAGGGTTATTTGCTTGAAGAAATTGCTTTGCATGTCTAAAGCTTCTCCCAAAAGTTTAATAATTAGGTTGCCATTTCCCATGATGCAAAATCCTAGGAGGATGGCATGATGAGGCTAGGAAAATGCCATATCAACCATGCAAATAAGATGAGCAAAGAAGATGATTGGGAAAAATTTTCCCATGCAAACCACATCATTACGAAGGAGAGGAGGGGGAAGGGTTCAGTCATGCTAGGGACGGGGAAAAAAGGAGAGACGACAGTGTTTCAATATTGTAGTCTTGTCCAATGCGTAATTCAAGCATAAGCGAGGCTCTTAGTGACCACTGAATATGTTAACAACAATTTCTAATGCTAACCTAGGGTTTAAATCACATCTAAGAAATTTCCCAATCTTGACATGTACGTGGCCCGTTTAATATTTCCTAACCATCCATTTCTATATGCCAAAAATCAGCACATCTAAATACAATTAGAATTAACTTAGGAAAACCAAGGTTTTGCATAATTTAATTAATCTCCAAATCTTCATGCCTAGACATGTAGCATATCCAAATTTCCTAAATTTGAGCCGAGCCTCCTTCCGTACAAATTGGACCTTGCACCTCCTTCGTGCCTCAATGTCCCAAGCCTTACGGCCCATTCTCCTTACGCCGACCTGCATCATGGCCCAATTCGTGGCCCACCAAGTCCATATTTGACCCTTTACCTGGGTCGTCGGACCAAGCCCACGTCTCTTGCACGGCCGGATGGCCTTGTCACTCAGCTCGCTAGCCAACTCTTTGAGCCCACATTAATCTTTGACTATCTGAAAATTGTAGAATTTTTGGAATGTCACAACCGTCGTCGAGAGGGAGTGTCAGCGTCATCAAAGAGAGCACGGATGTCATTAGAGATACTGCTATTTGGGAGAAAATGTCCCTAGGTCGAGAAAGAGTGGAGAGAGTGGGAAGAGAGAGGAGAGGACTTCTCATGCACTGGATTCAAAATTGGCTAACATGTGGGGCCCCGAGAACACATGTTGAGTTGTGAATGGTTTAGGGTAAGGCTGACGTAGTCCTTTTAGGATATCCAATATTTTCTCGTCACTTAGGTGGAAAGATCATTAAAGAAAGGGTTAATAAAAAAATCTCAAACTAGTACATCAGTTACAAATTTATTCTAAATTAATTTTTTTAACTATAAAAAATCTCAAACTGTACATATGTGATAAATTTACATCTTGCTAATTTCCATTAAATTTTACTTTCAAATTGCTGAGTTATATGATACATAGTACTTGAGGGGCATATCAATTTGAAGTTTTATCCTTGGTTTATCACAGGTATACCGGTCTATGGTTTTTGATAGTATTAATCTAATATAACATAAATTAACGGAAGGTTAATTAGTCACAAATATACTAATTTTGGATTTTTGGTGGTCAAAAAATTAGTTCGAAGTAAACTTATCACATGTGTACTAGTTTGGAGCTTTTAATAATAAAAAAATTAGTTTGATATAAATTTGTCATATGTATATCAATTTGATGTTTTTCATAATATTATCCCTTAAAGAAAACTCTACTCCAAGCCATTAACTAATTTAGCTAAACTTATCTTGATTTAAAATTTTAAACCATTAAGTTATAGATCACCTAGCCGTATTTATTCCTTCGCACCGCATCAATTGTCCAATATATAAGTTTCGCTTAATAACTTCTTACTAATGCATCTAAACTCTCTCCATTACATGTGAGGCTCCAGCTGTACTCTTTCTCCTTTAGTGGAGGTATCTTTTTGTACCAACATATCTCAGCTTATATCTCAACCATTGTTTTCTAATATGATCTATTTTATAATGTTTTCTTTTTTGTTTATTTTTCGTATGGAAAGAAGTAAACTTGTCTTGCTCCTCTAACATGAAAGAAAATTTATCGAAATACGGGAAAATGGATTATTTTGCTAGAAGCACGGTCAGGCTTATCTTCAGATTATATCTAAATATTAATGAAAGATAAACACAAAAAGACAAAGATATATAGGTATCTTTCACTGTTCAACATCTACCGTGAAGAAAATAATTACTATCTGTCGTAGATTTAATCTCATAGCAAGCGGATTAAAATTTTATGAAGTGCTCAAAAGTTTAAGATAAAATAATATCGTGGTGAGTTTGAAATTAAGAAGGTCCTACTAGAGTTTCAATTTCAGCCCCCTTTTGCAATTCAGAAAAAAAAATTGCAAAAATTTCAAATGAAAGAACAAATAAGCCTTCTTTAACTATGGAAATCTACAAATTTATTCTGACAAAAAAAAAAAAAACCAAAAGGTCAAGATTTCTTAGATTAAAATTTAGTTTTTAACATTAAAATAGTTTTGATCATGTGTATTCATAAGCTGTGAAAAATAAAATTTCTACTCTTACATATAGCTTTTGTGATTCAAAAGATGAGGACCATGAATAAAGATTAACAATCTTTCCAAGCAAAAAGACAAGCAGAAGAATCTTGTCAGAGTAATTTGTGGTATTAATATTGTGAAACTGATGATAGAGACTGCAAAAATAATGTTTGCTTTCTTGGTTAGCATGATGAAGAAAAAACGATGAATTGAAGAGAGAGGTGCTATTTCATACACATAACTAAAGAAATGAGTGTCTTAATCAACATGTGGCTAGAAATTGACCCATCGATGTCATTCAATTGTAAAATAATTGTCTATTTTGGATCACAAAAAATCAAATAGCAAAATACTATAAATTATTGTGGGGCTTTCTCTTTTAAGAATTTGTAATTTATAACAAGTTGTTATTCTCACAATAAATCAAATCCGTTATACTAATAAAACTTTTTTTAATAAGTATTTTCTGTGTTCCTTCATTTTACTTTGTTCGATGTCTCCTGAACATCTTGAAAGCTTTTTTTAGTACGCGAGGAAGACAGCTCTTCACTGTGCAGCTCAGGTGGCGCGAATGGGTGTGATTTTGATACCTTTCGTGGTGGTCTTAGGAGGCGGCTTCCCGATTTCTGCAATTCTAGGAGGAATGCTAGGGTTTTGCCTTCTGGAGGCCAACCTCTGGTATGATATAATGGCTAGAATGGAAAGTGGGGAGAGTCCGTGCAAAAGCGGTATGGAAGGAACTCAATTCTCTTACTGTAAACCAAACTCAATTCATGTAGACTTAAATGACTGTCTTTGATGATAGGATTTTCCTCTCTTGTTTTTCGCTTCACTTCATTTCTTTTTAGGATGTTCTGTTGAAAGTTTGTTTGTAAAACATACAAAGAACTGCCTTATCCCACGTCAAAAGGATGTGAGTGTGTAAGGCCAACATGTAAGTGTGAAAGTCTTCCAATATTACAATGGAAGACCATGGATTAAGTGGGCTAAACCTTCCAGTACTTGCACATGGAGTGCGTGAGAAATATAGATCTAAGAGGTTTAAGTGCACAACATTCATACAAAAGATACGTTCCGCTTCATGCCAGTGACTTCTGTATTTGTTGATCGTGGACAGCAAAAGATCATTGCTCCAAGAAGCAAGTGTTCGTCGTTCCCCTTCGCACATAACCAGAGGGAACTCATTATATTGCTGAATAGTGAACGGCTTGCTTAGCAAGTATTGTCAATCTTTGACGACTTACAGGTTATTATCAATCTCGGCACAAATAAAACATAGAAGTATAATGAAGATAAAATGTCTTTCAAGCTTTCTTTTATAGACTCATACACACACATTCGAGGGTCATGGACACTTAGTAGTTCTTGCCCCATGCATGATCGATGGTCACGTTGAAACAGGCCGTTGGGTGGCGGGCTGTGCTTGCCCTTGTCCAGTTCGGGAGCTCGGTTAGGCCCATAAGCCCTAACATGCTCGCCTCGGCCTGATAGATTTTTTTCTTTGATGGAATGGCCAAATCCAATCCTCGAGTGCAAAAATCTATCAATTGCTCATGACCATCCCTGACTGGCAATGGCCGCCGTTGGACTTAAAATTATATGTAGATCAAACAGTCACTTTACCAATGATTATTGAACGCTCGACGGTTGACCATTGTGATTCCAATACATTAGATTCACCCTATTCAGGCATCAAGAGTTGGAGGTCCTGTACATAATATAGAGAAGGCAAGTTGAGAAATTCCCTCTGGACATAAGAACAAGGTAAAATCCAACGTATAAAAATGCCAAAGAAGGAATGCCAGGAGATGGCTGTGTCGGTCCTCTATTCCACCACTGCTTGTAGAAGTGTCAGATACCCACCGTCGACACGATAAAATTTTGGGGCTGGTGAAATTTTTAAAGGACTCTTACAAGATTTCAGCAATGTGACAAATGCTTTGTCGTCCAGCAATGTGCCCTATCATTTCTATAGGTGATGTTGGGGAGCAATTCCTTCTTCAATGAAGTAATACTAGCCTAAAAGCGAAATTACTCAAACATTACTAGGACAATTTGCCTGTTTTCTTTTTAATCCGTTGTCATGGATCCGAGGTTCAAGTTGAAGGGAAAAACCCTCCTTGTTCCATATTGTGAAGGATTGCGTCAGATTTAAGGCCTAGCTTGAGAAGAAAGGTAATTCAATCTCTTGTATTTGTTATAAATCTAATATGGCTGATGTGAGTCACAACATTTGGCGGATTGATTCCGATTCTACAATCCACATTTCAAATTCCTTGCATGGTTTTCAAAATCATAGAAGCCAGTGGGAAGTGAACAAAGCATCTATTTGGGAAACAATATGCATTCACATGTGGAAGTTATTGGGACATGTAGTTTAATTCTTGATAGTGGCTTTATTTTGAATTTTGAAATGACCTTTTATGTACCTAGTTTTTCTAGAAACTAAATTTTAGTTTCAAGACTTGTGCCTTTGGATTACTCTTTTCAATTTTCAAATTCAAACTTTAGTTTATTGTTTAAATCATGAAATTGTTGGGAGTAGTACTTTATCTAATGGTCTTTTTTCGAATTAATTTGCAAGACAATGCCTATTATAATGCAACACATATTCATGATAATGCTGGTGTGAAATGATGTGTTGTAAATGGATATTCCTCTATGTTGTGGCACTAGAGATTGTGATATATCTCCATAAAAAAAAATTAAGCAACTAGTAAATGATGGAGTACTTAGTATTTTGGATTTTACTAATTTTGATACTTGTGTGGATTGCATAAATAGAAAGCAAACCAACAAGACAAAGAAATGTGCCAAGAGGAGTACAAACATATTATAAATTATACATACGAATATTTGTAGTTCAGATATGGGCTCATATGGTCAAAAATACTTCATCTCTTTCATTGATAATTACTTGTGTTACATGTATCTCTACTTGCTTTATAATAAGCATGGAGCGTTATATGCCTTTAAGATATTTAAGGCGGAAGTAGAGAAACAATGTAGTAGGCAATTTGAGATCGTGAGGTCAGATAGAGGTGGAGAATTCTATAGTAGAGACACTGAGAATGGACAAGCACCTGGTCCATTTGCGAAGTTTCTTCAAGAGAATATGATAGCTGCCCAATACACTATACTTGGTTCTCTAGACCAAAATAGTGTAGCAGAAAAAAAAAAACCGAACCTTATTGGACATGTTACGAAGTATGCTTAGTCGCTCTAAATTTTCTAGGTCCTTGTGGATTGAAGCTCTTAAGACATTAGTGTACATGTTGAATCGAGTTCCAACCAAGGCTATTCCAAAGACGCCTTTTGAGTTATTCAAGGGTTGGAAATTGAGTTTGAGACATGTACATGTTTGGGGATGCCATCTAAAGTGAGAGTTTATAATCCACAAGAAAAGAAGTTAGGCCTAAGAACTATAAGTGGGTATTTCATTGATATGCTCAAAAGTCCAAGGAATACATGTTCTATTGTCCATCTCACACTACTAGGATTGTGAAATCAAGAAATGCTAAGTTTCTTGAAAATGACTTAATTAGTGGGAGTGATCATCTAAAAGAACTTATTCTTGAAAAGGATCATTCAAATGCTCAATTTTCCACCTCAAGTATTAAGTTGGTTATTGTTCATAATGCCCCTACAATTCAATCGGCTATTGAACAACAAACTATTGAAGTTTCACAACTTGTTGATATTGGTCCGGTAGATCTTGTTGTTCAGCAAATACCAGAAACTATTGAACAACCAGTTGAACAACACGCTCCTCAAGAGAATGTTGATACAACATTAAGAAAATATACTATAATGAGGAAATCAACGATTCCTAGTGATTATATTGTGTATCTACAAGAATCTAACTATAATATTAGAGCTGAGAATGATCTTAAAACATTTTACAAGTCATGAGTAGTGATGAATCCAATTTGTGGTACAATGCCATGAAGGGAGCGATGAATTTTATGGCATCAAACGAAGTCTGGGATTTAGTTGAGTTGCTTGATTGGTGCAAAGGTCATTGGTTGTAAATGGGTCTTCAAAACTAAAAAAGAGACATTAGGCAACATTGAAAGATGCAAAGCTATACTTGTTGCCAAATGATTCACTCAAAAAGAATGAATCGGTTACACGGAGACCTTTTCTCTTGTATCTAAGAAAGATACTCTTCATATTATTTTGCATTAGTTGCTTATTTTGATATGGAATTACATCAAATGGATGTGAAAACAGCATTCCACAATGGGAAATTAGAGGATGAGGTGTACATGAAACAACTTAAAGGATTCCCCTCTAATAAAGGTGATCATTTAGTATACAAGCTTAAGAAATCTATATGGCTTGAAACAAGCATCCTGCCAATGATACTTAAGGTTCTATGACATTATCTCTTTATTCAATTTTATAGAGAATGTCATGGATTAATGTATATACCAAAAGGTTAGTGGGAGCAAAATTTGTTTTCTTATGCTATATGTGGATGATATTCTACTTGCAATCAAAGATAAGGGTTGCTGCATGAGGTGAAACAATTCTTCTCTAAAAGTTTTGATATGAAGGATATGAGAGAGGCATCTTATGTCATTGGCATTAAGATCCATAAAGATAAATCTCAAGGAATTTTAAGACTATCTTAATAAACCTATATCAATAAGGTCTTAGAGAGATTTCGGATGAAAAATTGTTTACTAAATATAACACCCATTGTGAAAGGTGAGGTTCAATTTGAACCAATGCCCAAAGTATGATCTAGAAAGGGAACAAATGAAAAATATTCCATATGCTTCTACTATCAAAAGCTTGATGTATGCTCAAGTTTGCACTCAACCTGACATTGTTGTTGCCGTGTGAATGTTGGGAAGATATTAGAGTAATCTAGGTATAGACTATTGAAAAGTTGCAAAGAAAGTGATGAGATGCCTTCAAAGTACCAAATGTCACATGCTTATGTATAGATGGACTAAAAACTTAGAAGTAATTGGTTATTCAGATGTAGACCTTGTTGGTTGCATTGATTCTCGAAAATCAACATCTAGATATATTTTTATGTTAGTTGGTGGAGCCGTGTCATGGAGGAGTGCAAAACAGACTTTGACTGCTACTTCCACTATGGAGGTTGAGTTCATTTATTGTTTTGAGGCAACCTCGCATAGTGTATGGTTAAAGAGTTTCATTTTTGAGTTTAGAATTGTTAATTCTATTTCTAGACTATTAAGGATATACAGTAACAATTCAGTTGTGATTTTTATGGCTAAAAATGTCAAAAATGGCAGTCAAAATAAGCATATTGACATAAAATATTTAGCCATAAGGGGTATTAAGGAGAATAAAGTGATCATTGAGCACATTTCACATTGAATTGATGATCACCAATCCTTTGACTAAAGGCATACCACCAATGAAGTATAAGGATCATGTAGCTAATATGGGATTAAGTCCCATTATGTAATTTGTCGTTGTATGGATGATCTTTATTGTATGAAATTCTTATTTAGTTATAATGTTATTCTCAACTTTTGATGTATACATTCAGTTATTTATGAGAATAACAATTGTACTTAATTTTGGAATAAATATGAGATTTATTCATTAAGATGTGTTGTGACATATGGGTTAATATGAAAAGAGTAAGATGCATTGTGATACATGAAAGATATCACTCACTTTTAGAGGACATGTTGCCATGATTCATGCATTTTGTTTCTTTTTTAAGCATAAAGTTTTCGTGGATTAGTTGGCTAATTCGTTTTATGAAAATGTTGGGATCAAGTGGGAGAATGTTATATCTTATATGTGATCCCACATTTTTGAGGTATGGTTTTAAATAAAACTACCACTGACATTAATCCACATTTTTACCTTTGATGAATGGTTATTCCACAAACGGTTTTTCCATGCTTCATACCTTTTTGTGACAACCGTCCATTTAGTAACCGCCTTGTTAGTAGATGGTTTATAATGACAAACGTTTATTTTTGGAGGGCAATCATAGGGTCTAACACAAATCCTCTCATTCGAAATACACCATCAATTCATGAGGGAATTGGGTTAGTAGAGTATGCCCTATTTGTTGTTAGATCACCATCAAATTCCCATGGATTTCTGATGAATGCAAATTTGAACAATGGTTGGAGGTTAGATTTATTTTCAATTCTGTTTTCTG
This sequence comes from Angophora floribunda, assembly GCA_014182895.1. Classification (NCBI taxonomy): domain Eukaryota; kingdom Viridiplantae; phylum Streptophyta; class Magnoliopsida; order Myrtales; family Myrtaceae; genus Angophora; species Angophora floribunda. The sequence continues at coordinate 19,685,578 of CM024709.1, forward strand.
CATAAGACTCTAATTATGCTTGAATTTTCTTCCTCAAGTATGAATAGAATATTCAATTTGATTTTCTAACTGCCAAACCATAGGAATTGTCATTATGCAAGTTGAGAGATGTCACTGCAAATTATTTCCTTTTTCTTGCCGACATCTACTTCCCTCTCATTCATAGCTAGACCGCTGCCCATAAGATAGACAACAAGTAAAGCACTTTGGCAGTTATTTGTCTTATGTTTTTTCTTAAGTTGCCCATGTTTCTTTTGATGCTCAAGAACCATCCAGTCAAATACCAAATTGAAATTCTTTTAAAAAAGTGTTCCACTAGGCAGGTTAATTATCCGATTCCTCTTCATTACTGATTCATACTTTTGCACCTATCCTTTCACTCAAGCAGATCGCTTAGCTAGCATGTGCTTAGGTATTGTCATTGCATCGACTTGCTCGCAAACGAAAATGTCAAGAGAGAAAATGCAAATCATGCTCTTGAGCTATCTATATTCTTTTATGCTTTTACTACATTTGTCTCGGTAGTTTGTCCTCTCCAAAAAGGTTCTTAACACGCATTTCGCGATCACTATTCCATTCTAAGTGCAAATCAAGTGGTGTAGTTCTCAACAACCCAACATCAAGGGAATCAACTATGATAGGCAAATTCTCTAGGCTTTGCCACAAATGAGCATGCAATTTCACTTGCATCCGCAATTACCACAAGTGTAACCAAACCAAATCCAAATAATCACATCTACTAAACTCATCTTCCTAGCTTCACCAACAGAGTTCCATTTCCCTCTTCTATCAAGATTCTATAATTTGGTATGTCGATATGTCATATGTTGGTATGTCAATCAAATTAGGGTTGGTAATTTTGAATATAAGTTGATGAATATAAAGGTCTTTCTAAGAACAAGGATAAAGGGAAAATTGTCCAAAAAGTCATAAATCTATTACATTTTTACCAATTCAATTCTAAACATTTCAATTTTTTAATTAAGTCCTAAATAGTTTCACGTTTTACCAATTGAGTCTATTTGACTAATTTTAGCCATAAATTGTTAATGTGGACGTCGACCGTCTTATATGGCATAACTGGCTCTAACGTTGATGATTTTTAATAATAATTTAATATTTTTTCGATTTTGTTATTTTTTCTCTTTTTCTTTTCTTCTCTTTTCCTTCTTTTCTCTTTTCTCTTTCTTTTTCCCTTTCCCAGCCATCGCCAAGCCTTGTCAATGGCCAGCAAAGGTCATTGGCCTCAAGCGAGGGACACTCAGGCCAAGTCTGGTGAGTAGAGTAGCCAATTCGAGATGACCAGCCAATTGATCAACCCAATCAGTTGCACTTGCTGTAATGCGATGATAACTATTATATCCACATTTATGCTATGCCACCTTAATTACAAAGAATTGAGAGGATCTCAGTGATAATTCTCAGTTTCTCTTTTCTGGTGAAAAGATCCACCTTAGGTAAGTCAATAAGGCAAATGGATACACATGATGATCATAATTGTAACTCAATAAGGCAAATATGACTATAGCCCATTCAATGTATGGACGAGTGACACACGAGCAATCAAACGTGAAATTCAATTCGGATGATGGTGTATGGAATTGAACATGTCTCATGGGGATAATCGATACACAAAAGTTTCGCCATATTAATGTAAGGCAAGACAATGGAATTGCCCGGGAAAAACCGATTCATCCAAGGTGGACAAACTACATCGTCGAGCAAACAGAAATCTGCACTTCCATAACATTTTAACTTCGGCACACTCAACGACAATAGAGCTCCAAGTCTCAAAAGCACCACAAGAAACGGTAGAAGGAAAAGACCATATTTACATCCTCTCGCCGAGTTGGATCCAAAGCTTTCTAGCGCTAAATTATCCTGCATTCACGGAAGCACTTATTGAATCACTGCACTGACTTTATTATAAGGCTGGACTTTTCAAAAGTTCACTTCCACGCATAAAGACCATTTGATGAACTAGTTTCGACGTGAAAGAACCAAATGACTAGTGCAGTTAATCAAGACCTATTGCAACCATAACATCCAACACAACATACCCAAACATATATCGATAACCTTATTATTGTCATCTCCCGCTACTAACTAGTGGCATGACATGATTTTTCATGCTATCCATGTACCCAGTGCTTGTGCTTGCAATTCTATCCGTGTACACACCAATCTTCTCTTCCAATAAACGAACTGTTTCTTCTGGATTCACATCGATACCACTGACCCATGGATGGTTAGCCATTGCTCTGAGTCCCTCCAATTCCATTGCTACTTCTTTCATGGTCGGCCTCTCCTCACCTTTTATTTCCAAGCATCTCTTGGCAAGATTGGCAACTTCCCTCACTTGCTTATTGTTTCCTTCGCATGCAATAACTTCCTCAACAATCTGAAACAATTTGTCATTTTTCAATGATGAAAGAAAATACGTTGCCAAGCTCCGCTCTTTTTCTGGTTGGTCAAAAGAAAGCGCCTTCTTCCCTGTCAATAGCTCAGCTAGCACAACACCAAAGCTATAAACATCACTCTTTTCTGTCAATTGGCTTGTGTGAAAGTATTCAGGGTCTAAGTATCCCAATGTTCCTTGAACCATAGTTGATAATTGTGTTTGATCAAGTGGGACTAATCTTGAAGCTCCAAAGTCAGAGACTTTTGCTGTGTAGTTAGTATCCAAAAGGATGTTTGCTGACTTAACATCTCGATGGATAATGGGAGTAGAAGCCATGGAGTGCAAGTATGAGAGGACTCCAGCAGTTTCGAAGCGATTCTCAACCGAGTCTCCCAAGACAGCTTCGATGATTTGTTTGGGTTGTGGACATGGTCGAAGAGAGTTCCATTGTTGACGAACTCATACACCAATAAAGGCACTTCTGTTTCCAAACAACATCCTAAAAGCTTGACCACGTTACGATTATTAATTTGAGAAAGCACAATGACTTCATTGATGAACTGTTCGATTTGACTTTGGTCCACGAGCTTGGACTTCTTAATCGCAACTACCATATTATTTGGCAATGACCCTTTGTAAACGGTACCATATCCTCCTTGGCCAACTATTCTGCTCTCATGATAATTGTCAGTTGCCTTCTCTAGCTCTTCAGCACTGAACAATTTTGCAGCTTTTATGGTTCTGTCACATTCGTGTAATTGTTGCTGCAAAAGGCAGCCACCATTTTGCTTGAAGTATTGTTCTTTGAGCCTGATGAGCTTCCTTTTCTTGTGTCCAAAATATAGAAAGCCTATGCTGAAAAGCAGCACGATTATGCCCACAGCAACACCTGTATACAACATTAGTTTTTAGAAAAATAACCACATGATTAACTGCACGACGAATCACTACACCATGTAAAAGCGGCCATGCATTCAAACTTTCTGGAGAATAATATTGTGAGGTTTTCTTGAAAAACTTAGTATTTTTGGACAACTTGAGTCTGAATTAAGACAATGGATTTGGTTAAGCTAATACATAAAAAAGGAAGAAAAGCTCAATTGCCCCCGGTCTACAAACCATGTCGTCAGTTTGACAAGTTTAATTAGACATGAAATAAGTCATAAAAGTATAAACTCAAACTAATTACAAAAATACTTATCTTTTCCCACATGTCCTACAGAATACCGGCTTACAATTTCTAGGTTCTACGCAATCAAATCCACGTCATTTAAAAGCATATGTTTATACAACTGTTATGTTAGTACTGCTCATAATTAAAATATAATATGATACAGGAAGCCAGCTGACCAAATCATTAAAATACTCAAAGTCTTCTATACATATATATAGAAACGGCAATTTTGTGACTTGTGTGGCTTTTCATGTCAACATCGTGACTAATTCAATCCCGCAACCAAACAACTATACTCTATAAGTGAAAATGAGGATCACGCAACTACAAGTCTTATGGTACCAATATCAACATTCGCAACTTGATCTCAATAGATGGGAAATGTATTCACAATTAGTCAAAGCCTAAGGTCACCAAGCCAAAAGATGCTCCAAGAGTTCAGACATTGTCAAAAGTGAAATTGATCTACTTTTGAAAATAAAAATTAAGAGAGCTCAACTGTGATCTAAAATTATATATTCTCAACACAAACAAATTAATGATTATATATATTCTAAAAATCAGCTAGGATAGTATATTTTTTGAGTCAGGAAGTCCAAATAAAATGGAAAACTCACCAACCAAAATTTTCATCAAATGTGATGGATTAGCAATGCATCCTTTTCCATCTCCACTGCCCTTCTTGCCATCACCATGATAACCCTTGGGGCATGAACAGCTGTAACTCCCCTCAATATTATGGCACTTTCCCTCACAGGGGTTCTTCTCTAGATCCACACATTCATCAATATCTATAAAAATTAAACACACATAAAATATATGTAATCTTCTCAAATCATATCAATATAAAGGATAGGTTAAAGAGTGTCCATGTTATCAACATACCATGACAACCATTTCTCGAGGTAAGGATTGCCTCGATAACCATCTTGACAAGTGCACTTGTACCCAGATCCATTTTCGGCATCCATGCAAATGGTGTTGTTGGTGCACATGTAGCTCGTGACGTCCTTCTTGGCATCCTTGCATGTTTGATCCCCTATTGCCCAGTCAAGAACTAGAGCGGACTTGTTAAAGTTAATCTGCGAAAGATCGCCAACCGAGAAGTTGTAGAAGTTAGTTTCTGCGACGAATGCATAGCTGCAAGGATTGAAGTCCAAGACATCGGAATGATTGGAAACGCTCCTAATGGAGATGTTGTAGCCAAAGATGTTCCTAGGGATGCTCGTCTGGCAGCAACCAATACCGGAACAAGACCCGCTACTGACATCTAACGGGTTGCTGCACGAAGACATACAACCGAAAGAGAAATTCCCATGGCGGTCTCGAAAAATAGCCGACGTGTCACAACCCACTGCGGTGAACTTGTTCTTGGTGCTGGATATGGGGAATTCAGCTAGTCTGAGCCGTGGATAATTGTTCAAAGACCTAACTTTCCCGGAAGAGTTATAGCAATCTCGACCGATTGAAGCGTTAATGCGCAACTCGTGGTCCTCGACAGAAATGTGGAGTATTTTGATGTTGGAACTTCTCTTACTCATGTAAGGTGTGGGAGGGTTGGTAGAGTTATCACAATCGACTCTAAATGATGGGCGATCGATGCGGCAGTGGGGATCACTGTCGCTCAATCCGAAGGGGTATGGAATTGAGAGGCTTCCGCAGGAACTTGGGCATCCAGGCTTCGTCGTTGAATCAGCAGCTCCTGCCACGTGATTGTGGCATGGACCCAATATGATAGTCCCAAGCACCACAACTTTCAAGAGATGCTCATGGATGACCATGGTTCTTCCTTCAACTCTCTTCATAATTTTTTGCTGTTTCGATGAATTGATTTGATGGGTTCGGGGGGTATATAAGGAGAAGTAAGATGGCTTTTTTTTCCTTTTTCTTTTTTCGTTTTTCTTCTCGTCAAGCAATTGTAGTTATAGTCTAAGTTTAAGTTGTGGAGTCAACATCAGTTGGCCACACCCACTTGCACGAGACGACAATTCCTCATCAGTTGTGGAGTCAACATCAGTTGGCCGTCTCTTTCGAAAAGTTCGTAATGTAAACTTAATATACTTTTCTGAGCAGGAGACTGGAGCGCTCTTGACACAAAATGAGCTGTTCTTATTTTTCAAATAATCACCGGAAGATTAATTCATGATTCTAGTGTTTAAGAAAATGTCTCTCCCTCTCTGGAAATACAAAAATGTCTGATCTTCTCTTTTCCCTATTGATTTTTTATACAATCGTTGTGTCTAAATCTGCAAAATAAAAAACATAATCCTCAAAACAAATTACATCTTTCAGTTCAGAATAAAACCAAAGATATGGTCTGAGATATGATCGTTGCTAAGTAAAAAGGACGTTGGGAGTTCGAAATTGATTTTCAGGAATTTATTGAGGGCCATCTATAAAGTTTGAGGTAAATGCCAAGTCAACGGATCAGTTTCCTAATAATTTCTCATGCACGAGAATATGTCTCGTCAAGATTTTTTTCTTGCTTACCAACTTTGACTACATCATTGATAGAGAACATCAATGATGTAGGCTGCTTTCATTAAAGTGCCAAGACTTGATAAGTCAAGCAAAACAAGAGTAAACATATGCAGTGGGGGAGAGACCACAGCCCCAAAACAGGAGAATGAGGAAAGAAGAAAAATCAACGAGAGCAGACTAGTTTGAGCTGGTGATTGTATGCATGAAATGTGTGTCAAGGTAGATGGATTACTCGAAACATTATATTTTTAAAGAAGTGAAATGCATTCTGAAAAATAGATAACTTGTAGCTTCAAAATAATTAATCAACTGGCTTCAAAGAAGTGAAATATAAAATTTCTCAATCGTTGCGTTACAAAATTCAGATTTCTAAATAAGATTTAATTATATACTCTTAAATTAATATCAGATATGTCACACGTGGAATTCTTTTCTTTTTTCTGGGCAAGAATTCCTAATCAGGATTGCGGTTGATACATATTTACAGGAGAATTATCATCACAAAGAATTTTATAGTGCTGATTCATACTGGATGACACATCACACGTCTATCATACACCCTAATTTATTCTAATTCGAAATTAAATTTTTTTGATTTGTGTAACATCCTGGATTTTGACCCATTCCGGGATATATGAAATGATTATTTTATCAATGTATTGTTAGTTACGTTTACTCTAAGTTGACCCCTCATGAGTTAACTGTTCAAAAAGGCAATTAAGAATTGAAATGAGTACGACTAGTGAATTTAATCAGGAATAAGCCACTCAACCATAAGGATCAAAGAGTAATAATACCACATTGTTGTAGGCTAATTAGCGAACGGAAATAAATCGATTCTGCAAAAGTACGAGGTCCGATTGTAGGTGATTCTGCACGACTTCAATATTGACTGCAAACGACGTAAAACCAATTTTCTTTTAGCCCTGTATTCAGCGTGAGCAATTAACCCATTGTGATTATATGACAATCGAGGATCGCCCTGATTTGAATATGAACGATCGTGGATTGAAAAGCTATTATCCACGAGTCAAACGCGTGAGAACTCTTAAATGCCATCTAAAAGTTAAGTCGTACTAAAGTCACGATTAATCAATTTTAATCACGAATTTCAATCTGGTATCGGGTATCGAACTTTTAGGGACATCGAGACTAAAATATTGGACGTTGTTTCATTGATTCTCGAATTTATCAATAAGCCCGAAACTATCATAAAATGATTCAACAGGTCGAGTTTTGAAACTAAATATTTGGGAATTTGTGCTTCAAGGACAAAAGACCAAAATGCCATTTCTAAAAGCTTGTTTAATTTATTTTTCTTTTTCTTTATTCTTTCTTTTCTCTCTCTTCTCCCACCTTCCTCCGCACGTTTTCTTCGCCCCTTTTTCTCTCTCTCTCCCGCACGCTTTCTCTCTCCCTATCCGCAGCCCCACTTGCCCATCTTTTCTCTCTTCCCCCTTTGACTGGTCTTCTCTTCTTTTTCTCTCTCTCCCTCTTCCGCGCAGCCCCCCATGCACGTTCGCCCCCTGCAGCTTCATCTTCTTCTTCCTCCTCTCTTCTTCTTCTCTCTTCCCCCTTTGACTGGTCTTCTCTTCTTTTTCTCTCCCTCCCTCTTCCGCGCAGCCCCCATGCACGTTCGCCCCCTGCAGCTTCTTCTGCTTCTTCTTCCTCCTCTCTTCTTCTTCTCTCTTCCCCCTTTGACTGGTCTTCTCTTCTTTTTCTCTCTCCCCAGCCACTTGCCTGACACCCCCCACGGTGGGCCGGACGGTGGACGGTGGGCGAAGTGGCGGTCGGCTCCGACCAAGACAGAGGAAGATGAGAAGAAGCAGCAGCCGCGGCTGTCGGTGGCTTGACGGACGGCGGTCCCTTGTGTGGCGGCTAGCGGTGGAGGCACGGTGGTGGCGGTTTGGTGGCAAGCGAGGTGGTGGCGGAGCCGCGGTGGCCGCCGGTGAGGTAGCGACTCAGCGAGCGGCGGCAACTCGGTTTTCCGGCCAAAGGGAAGACCGAAGAAGAAGCCGCGCGCCTGTAACCGAGAGAGAGAAAGAGAGGGAAGAACGGTGGCCGGCGACCGGACGGTGGACGAAGTGGCGGTCGGCTCCGACCAAGACAGAGGGAAGAGGAGAAGAAGCAAACAGCCGCGGCTATCGTGGCTTGACGGACGGCGGTCCCCGGGCGGTGTGGCGGCTAGCAGGTGGAGGCACGGCAGTCGGCGGTTTGGCGGCAAGGGGGTGGTGGCGGAGCTGCGGTGGCCGCCGGTGAGGTAGCGACTCAGCCGGCGGCGGCAACTCGGTTTTCCGGCCAAAGGGAAGACCGAAGAAGAAGCTGCAGAAAGAGAAGAAGGTGGGGAGCAAGAGATGGGAGGGGTGCGGGGTTTAGAGGAGAGGGCGGTGATGCAAGAGGCGGGGTCGCCGGTCTTGTTGCAGAGCCCCCCACCTCATGAGCTTCTTGCGTGCAGGGTCCGAGAGGACAAGTGAGGAAGAAGAAGAAAACAAAAGAAAAAGGAAAGAGGAGAAAGAAAAGTGAACATTAATTGGAGAGAGAGAGAGGAGAATAGGGTGTCTGAAAAGTGGGTCCCAAATTGACACGTGTCGTCCGTTTAATGGACTAATAGGAAGCTGACATGGCTATCACTTGGGTACCCAATATTTTCTCTCCCCATGCACGTTCGCCCCCCCCCTGCCCCCTGCAGCTTCTTCTTCTTCTTCCTCCTCCCCAGCCACTTCCCTTTCTTTCGCCGCCGCCACTGCTGGCGACCACCACCCATCACCGCCGCAGCTCCGCCTTCCCGCCAGCTCGCCCCCGGTCCGCGGTCTCGTCGTCCGACGGTCCCGCCTGCAGTTAGCGCCTCCTCTCTCCTCTGTCCGAGTGTTGCTGTTGCCCTGCTCCAGTTCTGGTCGCGCCGCCGCCGCCGCAACGCCGGACCGCCTCAAGCCAGCCGCTCCCCTTGGACCTGTCTTAGTCGAACCAGATCCGGCCAGCCGTTCCTCCTCCTCTTCTGGTTTGGCCGGCGCTACCTTATTTCCTCTGGTTCTGGTTCAAACCGAGCCGGCCAGCCGACCGCCTGGACGCCGGAGCAGCGAGCTGCCACCTCGCCGTCCCTCGGCCACCACCGTCCTTCCCCCGACCACCCCAAGCCGTCCAAGCTGCCACCTCCATCTTTCCCTCCTCCTTTCAGTTCGGATTTGGGGTCCGGATGGCCGCCCTCGCCGTCCAGCAACCCTCCGCCTCTCACCTAGCTCCCTCTTGGTTCCGTTTTCCCTTCGCCGGAGCCGCCCGCTTGGTCGTCGGAGCTTCTGGCCACCGTCCGGAGCCGCCGGACCGCCCACCAGCCAGCCCCATGCCGCTACAGCTGCCGGTTCCTCCATGTCTCAGCTTTTCGGTTACTAGGACAATTTGCCTGTTTTTCTTTTTTAATCCGTTGTCATGGATCCGAGGTTCAAGTTGAAGGGCTCAAAACCCTCCTTGTTCCATATTGCGAAAATTTGGGACTGGATAAGGAGGTGCAATTGGAGCAAATATTGGAGATGATGAGGACTTGGCTTCATAAAATATATACCGCATATGCTAGTCGGTTCAACATATTCTAAGGACGCAGGCAGGCTCAGAACTCTGTCTGTTCTTTGCTTCATAAGAAGAACCCCCGATAATCTCCTGCTAGCTTTTTCTCTTCATCTATCAATGAGGTGGAGATGATCTTATGAGTGGACTGCTCCCGATGAATAGAAAGAGATGTCAAAGAAAACGCTGACGTTTTGAAATGGTGGAAAGGCAGAATTTAGCGTTTTCCATTTCTTTTCACCTTGGCTCGTGACTTATTAAACCACCCACCTGCGGGTACGATATTGTAGGAGTCTATGTTCATTATTAGCCAATGGATCATGGAAGACAATAGATGGAGCTTGACTGCAAAAAGTGTAGAAATGACTGTTTATGGGCTTGATTGGTTATTGCGTAGAATTGATTCCCGACGGTGCCTGACATGAACAAGATGGAAACCACAACACTTTATCATGTGAATCATGGAGAAGGCAACGACATCCGAAGACATTTAATTATTAAACATTCCTCTGGGTGTAATTTGTGTCGAAGTGTTATTAAGACACTCGTATGTTTTGTTTTTAGTTTTTTTTATTTGAGATTTTATTTTATGCACGTCTAATTCAATGAGTTCTGCTCATTAATTTTTTGTATTATTCTCAATATTTAAGATATATATGATTTTATTTAAATGTTTGATAATTGATCAACTCAATACTAAAAATAATTGGGGCTCGGGCCAACTATTCCCCGACATGGCACACGGGGCTGACTGGCCATGCCTAGCCTAGCACAGCCTGGTGGCCACCTCTAGTTCCACTAAACATTTTCTAAGCAAGACATAATCGTCAATCTACATGTGTTATGAAAGTTAGATTTTCTGTCATTATATCATAGCACAAGTCGACAATTAAGCCTCACACTCTCCCTCGACAATGAACCCTTCATGCCTAAGCCTGGCCAATTCGAAGTGTGAGATCGATGAGTCTGGATAAGTCCTTCCCTTTTTGGCCCAGCCTTGGCCAATTGTATGACCGTCAAGGCTGTCTAGAGCGAATCAATTTTATATAGGAATTTGATCATATTTAACAAAAATTCTTGCCCCATGCTCCAGCGCTTGCATTGATCAGGTCTAATGCCTGTATATACCTTATGTTTTCATGAATAAAGCCCGTCTCACATGTGAAGGGAGTGCATGTGATCGGAATCTAATTGCATGTTTAATCCATTTCATGGTAATTCTAAAATTTTCAATTTGGCATATTTAATTTTAAACTTTTTGACAATTTATCAATGTGGTCATTCCGACCAATTTTGACCAGAAAATCATTGAGTCGTCAATCATGTCACATAGGATATTTGGCATCAACATTAGCGATTTCTAATTAAAATTGACCAAAAATGACTATAAAGATAAATCGTCAAAAAATTTATGATTAAATTAATCAAATTGAAAAGTTTAGAAATTAATTGGTTATACAATAGGTTTGTAACATTTTGGATAATTGTCCCGTACTTCTTATTCTCTTTGTGATCAACTCCTATCGAACAATTAGTATTATCTAGACTCTTTCTATGAGCCCAGGCCAATCATATGTCCAGTACGCGGATGCTCATTTCAGTTCCTAGACTTTGTCTAGCCAAGATGTGTACCTGACTTTTTTAGGTTCCTCACTGAGAACATTTTAACCGTACCACCTTGGAAACTTGGAGTTCTAAGTACATCGCTGCGTTAGATTCCCTGCGAATTTGAAAACGATATGTCGAGGCTGCTGCTAAATAGTAAATATGATCCGTCCTTCTCATGCGAATTCAATTTCGGGCACGACCATCAAGAAGTGTCCGAACTTCGACACAAAGCAATCCCTCTATAAAATCCCATGTACACAACACCTCAATTGCCATGCAAAATTACAAGCAAAGCCCAAAACCCCTCTCGTCCTCAATGTCATCCATGGCTCGTCTAGCTACCGTGAATTCGCCAATCAGTCGTCTTCTCGTCCTCCTAATTCTGATCGCCCCGACTCACGGCATCACCACTGGCCGCCGCATGCTGGAGAAGACGCCGCCGAGCCCTCTAGGCAAGACGAAAGGGACAGCTCGAAATGTTGGAGATGACGATCAAGTGAACATGGCAAAGAATGATCACAACAATAAGGTGCATGGCGATCGGTCGGGCTTGGGAGAGAGGAAGGATTTATTTCCGTTCCCGAATTGGCCATTCACACCCCCGATTCCGGCGTACTTACTCCCCCCGCCGATCCCTCAACTGCCGTTCGCGCCGCCCTTTCAAATCCCGCCTATTCCCGACGTTCCTTCGTGGCCCCAATTTCCGTTCCCTCCTCTCCGACTTGCCCCCGTCCCCTTTCTTTATCCTCCTCCTCCGGCTTGAGCTTCTATGTCTGTGCTGTTCTTCTTCCTCTTCTTCACCTTTGCTCATGGAGGGAGAGTGTATTAGGGTTTCTAATATATGTGAGTTCTTTTCGCTTTATAATAACGGCCATGGTCGCATCGACGAAAGTACTGTTGCCCTAATAAAATGTTTACATATTTAAAAGAAACAGTTGTGCTATCGGAATCGAATGGTGCATAGTTCTTCGTTCAATATTTTTCCACCCTCATTTAAATTGGATGTGATGGAAACCTTAATATTCATGAGTCTTGATCTCCTTTCTTTTATCTTCTAAGATTTCTGGGAGATTTATCGCACCGTTTGAGCAAATGACTAACCAAATTCGCCTACAAGATGTCAGGCACACTCATTGTTTTTTGAACTATTCTGACCTATCTTAAATAAGGAATTAATGTTAGTTGCATCTGGTTCATTAGGCAAATTGGATATGCCAAATGTTGCAATGGCACAATATTCTCGTAATAAACATTGACGGAAAAACTTAGCAAACTTGGCCCACATAATTCAATATCGGTTTGTTTATTACATTAGAAGAAGGATGAATGACCTAGTGGTCCCTTTTAAAGGCATTGTAAAAGTTTTACACACACTATGAAATGTTCAATAGCGAATCTATTATGGTAATCCCATCAAAATACTAATAGTTAAGAAATGCTTGATATGGCATAACTAGACAACATAGTACGAGCCATCCCAACTTTTCATCGGAGAGGTCTCAGTCTCTTACTATTTGCATGCTTATAATGTGATTAGTTTGCTCATTTTTGCAAAGGGTAAGCCAATCAACAATGAAATGTTGAATAAATTCATATAAAAAATCTTGCATTTGCATGGTTTTCAGATTAAGCATATATTTGCAAAAATGTCGCAGAAGTATCCAAACTTGGTATTATTATACATATGGAGAGAATATAAGTATGGCATGAAGCAATACGCCCAACATGTTTATTAACAGAAACTAGCTTATGTAAGTCACAAAAATTAGACCGTACGCCATCGATGTAAATAAAATTTTACCCCAACAGCCTTATCTACCCTTATTAGGGATAAGATATCGTCACACATTTTGTAATATCAGTTTTGATGCTGCGAAACTCGAATGATCAAGGGGTGAATTGCAAGGACCCTTTTTAGCTTAGAAAACGTCGTTGACTAAACCAAAAGCTCCAAATTTTAAAAATTAAAGAAATGATTTCAAAATCAAAAGAAAATAATTTACGTTAAGAGAAAAAGAACATGCCAGCCCATCTTCCTCAATTAGCAGACTCACATTCCACCTCTTGCCGTGTGCCGATGCCGCAGCCGCAGCTGTAGTGGACGTTCCGATAGACCCCCTCGCCGGTAAATTGCTTTGATGACAAAGATAACGACCATTCACGCGACAAATAGAAGACATCCATGAAGAATCTATTTTGTGCAATTGAAGGCCATATCGATCGTAAATGGATTGGGTAACCAAATTATGAATTCAATCTAAGATTATATAATGAGAAATGGACATCCAATTCGAAGTTTGCCTACTAAATCAAGAGGGAGAATTTCCGAACAAAATTCCATACCCGAATTCAGAATACAATGTGCATATCATGACGTGAAATTTCTACCAGTGAAGCGCAATGGCATGGCAAACGGAAGCCCTCATGCATTTCCCACGAAAACAACCAGAGAAGTCGGATTTCAAACGACTCAAGCCAAAATTTTCAAGTACGAAATTCTTTACGCACAGATTGAATCACAAGCCGACATGTTTTGGGATAGATTCTTCATGCTATGGGTAACAAAAGCCCACTATCAATTGCACGGAAGAACGAGCAGAATAGTCTAATTCCAAAAGTCGTGACGAGTCACCAAGAAGGATAAATTATAAGGTATAGCTCAGACACAGCCAATGCAGCCAAATAAGCTTTCTTGAACAAAACCCATGCTGCTCGCTGCCTCACAAGAATGCATCAGGAAAACAATGGTAGGTAGTTAAGCCCCATAATGTCAGGTGTAGACAGCCCTACCGCCATAATATTACTTAAATGTTACACGAAAAGAAACCAGCCTGATCGAGAACAGACACTTGGGAAAGGACACAGATTATTATTGCTCGTCTAGGAACTCGATCAGGATAGACACCTGGGAGACAATAATTGGATCCTTGAACAAGTTGAGTACGAGGAACAACGCCTTTTTTTTAGCAGATTTCTCATCTTGCAAAAATAAAATGAAGGGATTAAACAGCATGAAGTACGTGGGAAGCAATCTCCAAACACGCTCGAGAATATGAAAAAAAGTTGTTCTTGCAAGTTGCAATCAACACAACTTGTTTTCGACATGACAGTCTTACAAGCTCTATGAAATAGTTTATATGCTTTGATTAAGCCTACCATTAGTATTGAAAATAATTACTTCAGCAAGCAAAAGATAAGGTTGATATTTAGTACATTAAGCTGTTGAGAAAACTCCTAGTTTTGATGCTAACAAAACTTTCTATTACTTTAAACAAGCAACACTTCTAGTACAAACTGTGGAAGAAGACTCATGTGTCGACATATTCAACAAAATCTATCCATTATAGAAAATGGCAAAAACAAACATAGAATCTCATTCTATCAGGGACCCAGAACGAACCTCAAGGATCAAAATGAGGACAAGATCACCAATGGCTACGAATTTCACTTACCTTATTTATATTGGTTTTGCTAATGAAATCAATTGACAAGATCAATCAACAAGACAATTTACAAAAAAGGATGGAACACATATGGAAATCTAGATTTTGTTTGTATGGGCAACCAGAATCAAATGGAGTTCAATATGTCTTCAACGATTAGGAAATCCTTCCTTATGAAGTTTGTCCAAGAAAGGAAATGGAAGGCAAAACTTCATGGTGATGACCAATGGCTAGCTTTGGTTCAAAGGGTATATAAGAATGAGATACGGCCAGAAGAACTAAGAGAGAACACGAAATTCCAAAGTCTAATTCTATTCTTCATCAAATTGTGTATGAAAGTGCAAAAATCAAGTGATCTAAAGTGTATTGCAAAGAAAAGTGACTTAGTGAGAGATCTTATCGCCGAGTACTTGCACTCAAGAACGTGTAACCATTTTCAATCACATGGTGAAATTTAGCCTATTAGCTGATAGCGTGGAAGAATGGACATAGGTTTGACAAAAGCCGAATGACTATAATATTGCTTGTAGTCTTCTCTTCCCATACTCTTTTTATTTTTGATTGCATACAACAAAAGTCTATCTCATCCAAACTATGTTCAATTATTAAATTATGAGTCTATTACAGTTAGACTTCGTATTTACAATTTTAGTGCAAAAACTTTATTTACACCTATTCACTCCCCCTCTAGGTGTCAGTACTAGCAATATCAATTGATATCAAAGCCTTGTGCTCAGTATATTGAAGTGTTTCTTACTTTAGAGCTAAAGATCTTTTATGGCTATTATTTTTACACCAAGTCCGATTGAAGGACAAAGCAACACTCGACCACCATACTTTGATGGAAAAAATACTACATATGGAAGAAAAAAATGAAAGCCTTTCTTAGATCAAAGGATCCTCATGAATGGGATGTTGTTGAGAAAGGAATTAACCCTAATGATGGATCTAGAAAGGCCACAAAGAAGGATGATGGAAAATCAATAGAACCTTCCACCACTCTCTCAAAAGAAGAATTGACAAAAAGAGAAGCATTAGATACAAAACCATTTATTCTATTTACTGTGCGTTATCTCCAAATAAATATAATCGAATTTCATCTTGTGAAACAGCAAAAGAAGTCTAGAATAGGCTACATGTCACCTATGAAGGAAAAGATGGAGTAAAGGAAACCAAAATCAATATCTACTTGGTTAATATGAATCCTTTAAAATGAAGCCCAGAGAGTTCATTGGAGATATGTTTAGTAGATTTATTGAAATAGTAAATGAGCTTGCATATCAAGGTCAACCAATCTCAAGACCAATGAAAGTTAACAAGCTTTTGAGAGGTCTATCAAAGAACTAGAGCAATGTGAAGACTTTTATATGCAAAACACTGAGGATCTCACCCTTATATATCGATGAGTTCATTGGAACCTTACAATTTTATAAGGCAGAATAGATGAATGATGAAGTTGAGTCAAGGGGTAAGAAATCAATTGCTCTTAAATCTAACGTTGATTTTGATGACACGGATTCAGAGGATGAAATGGATGATGAAGAACTTGCCTTATTAATCTAGAAAGTTAGAAAGTTAAAGAAGAAAAGGAAGAAGTTCAACAGCAAGAAGCAATCTAGACAATCTGGACAAAGAAGAATAATGGACGAAGAAGACTTTGTCAAAGATGTGATCTGATTTGAATGCAGGAAGAAGGGACATATAAACCAAACTGTCCTATGCTGAAAAAGAAGAAAGGAAAGTATGAGAAATACAAAAAGGCCTTGAAAGCTTAAACTTGGAGTGACACGAAGTGTGAAGAAAGCGAAGATGAATATGGTAATATTTGTCTGATGGCACACTTTGACTCACACTCAAATTCTGGAGCAGACTCAAAATCCAATTCAAATTCAAACATGGAGGTTGTGATTAGTCACTCTGAAATACCTATTAAAGTTTCTAATTATATCAATGAACTTTGTTTAAATCTAAAATCCACTCTTAAGAGGATCTTCGAACTGGAAAAGGAAAATTACTAGTTGAGACAACAAATTTTTTCTCAAAAAGAAAATTTTGAGGATTTGCAAAAAGAATTTTGGAAACAAAAAAAAGTCAAGATTCTTTTTTAAAAGAGAATGAATCTCTTAAAAAGGAATTTCTAGATATTACTACAAAATTTTCAAAGGGATCAAAACCTTGCAACATATACTTTCTATTTAAATTCCCTATTATAACAAGTTTGGACTTGGTATAAATAAGGAAAATGATTCAATAATAGACTTTCCAAAAGTTAAAGAGAATCCAGACAGAGACCTCCTCGACAAGCCTACAAAAATCATTTTCAAAAGAATTTTGTTAAACCCGTTGGTCGAAGCAACCTCAAATGTTCAAATTGTGGAGAAATAGAATATTTTGAGAGTAATTGCCCTAAAGTCTGGAGACCTATTAAGAGGAATTGGATTAACAAAGCTTACACCACTAACTCTCACGGACCCAAGAAAGTCTGAGTACCAAAGAAAACTTGAGAGTGTTTTTTGAATGCAGACTTCTGAGGTCTATCTTGAACTCACAGCCTATTTCTATTCGAACTTATCTTTTTTTATCTCCTAGCACAATGTAGTTTAGTGTCTATGATGATGTCTATGACCTTGATGTGAATGTTCTGGCTGATATCTTAAAAATGGAAAGGGGAGACTTTAGGCAAATTGGAGTGTCGTATGAGCCTATAAGTATCTTACCATAGGGAATATTCTAAAGGCTAACATCACTTACTCGAGCCTGAGTTCTGCTAGAATCATTCTTCATAAGATTGTCATCAACTGCATTAGGCCAAAACCATCTTCAAAAACTAACGTGGCAAAGTTTGAAGCCAAAATGATGTGGGCAACATGTTCTCTCTACCTCATACTATGATGCTGCATATGTATAGAACTATACTAAAAGAAAAGGGGCAATTACCTTATGGGAGCTCTTGTGACAAGGATTTTTCAACATTTCAAAATCCCATTACCATCAAAAATTCTGCACTAGAACTATATCCTTAATGCCCATTGGAGAAGATGATCACAAAGATGTGTCAGAAGGATGTTGTTGAAGTTTGGTAGAGTAAGAAGGACACACCCAAAACAACAACCATCACCAGTGAGAAGAAGAAGAAAGAAAAGAAGTTGTATCCTCTAAAAAGACCAAGAGGAGAAGGAGAACAATTCTTCTACAAGACAAAGACAAAGATGAGACTCCTCTTATATCATCGCCTCTGCAGTTCGCATTGCATCTACACTTCCTAAAGAAGCAAAAGTAGACAAGGAAAGAGAAAAAGGAGAGAGGGACATCAAGAAGCAAAAGAAGAAGGGAACAAGAATGAGGATCAACACAAGGATGTAGATGATGAGGATGTGTCTGAAAGAGAGGACCTTGAAGAGGAGTAGGAACAGGATGAAGAGCCAAAGGAGCAAGATGAAGAAGAATAGCCAGAGGGAGGAATAATCGTTGTAGGGGGAGAAGCTGAAAAAATTCATGAAAAATCAAATTCTGGTGACCAGTTGAGCAAATCCCCATAGGAGGCTGAAGGACAAAATCCAAAAAAAATTGCTGAAGAACGAGCAGAGCCAACATCTTAGGGGGAGCGACATTTTGACAAATCACCTTTTGAAGCAGACTGACGAAACATGCTACTTGGTGAATCCAATGCTCAATATGATCCTGACCCTAACTATGCCAGGATAGTTGATTTGCTTATGCAAATAATGATTCAACAATATGCCCTAAAGATTGATCTTCAGACTCTAAAAACCTCCTTGAACAATAAATTGGAGACTCTTGCGTAGCAGAATGACCAGAATATGGCAAGGATGGAGTCAATATTCACTCATTACATTAGCAAAGTTGAGGAGTCTATCATTAACATGGAGGATTTTCAACTCATTCGCGTTCCCCGAAAACCTTAATCTCAATTTTCAAAAATCTTTTCATTTGTTTGTGCCTAGACTTGTTTATGGTGTGTTTGGCTTGGTTTGCTCTACCCTTGCAAACTTTTGGCGATGACAAAAAGGAGGAGAAGTTGCAAATATTTTCTTTTGGTGTGGCTTAGTATGACTTTTATTTAGTGTGGCTTAGAATGACTTTTATGGCTTAGCTGAGCTTATTAATATGCATATGCTTGTTTCTTATTTCTTTGCTATACCATACATATATATTATGCTATGCCTAACCGTGTTTTGTAGGAATATAAAAATATCTGCATAAAAGTTTTGTCACCTTCAAAATGGGGGAGATTGTTGAGAAAACTCTAGTTTTGATGCTAACAAAACTTTCTATGACTTTAAACAAGCAACACTTCTAGTACAAACTGTGGAAGAAGACTCATGTGTTGACATATTCAACAAAGTCTATCCATTATAGAAGAAGGCATAAACATATGCATAATATCATTATGTTAGGGACCTAGAATGAACTTCAAGGATCAAAATTAGGACAAGATCACCAACGGCTACGAATTTCACTTAACTTACTTATATTGGTTTTGCTAATCAAATCAATTGACAAGATCAATCAACAAGACAATTTCCAAAGAAGGATGAAACACTTATGGAAACCTAGATTATGTTTGTATGGACGACAATAATCAAATGGAATTCAATATGTCTTCAATGGCTAGGAAATCCTTCCTTATGAAGTCTGTCCAAGAAAGGAAATGGAATGAAAATCCTCCATGGTGATGACCAACGGCTAGCTTTGGTTCGAAGGGTATATAAGGATGAGATATGGCCAAAAGAAGTAAGAGAGAATACAAAATTCCAAAGTTTGATTCTGTTCTTCATCAAATTGTCTGTGAAAGTGCAAAAATCGAGTGATCTAAAGTGTATTGCAAAGAAGAGTGACTTAGTGAGAGATCTTATCACTGAGTACTTGCACTCAAGAACATGTAACCATTTTCGATCACATAATGAAATTCAGCCTATTGGCTAATAGTGGGAGAGTGGACATAGGCTTGACAAAAGCTAAACTACTATAATATTGTTTGCAATATTCTCTTCCCTTACTCTTTTATTTTCAATTGCATATAATAAAAGTCTATTTCATCCAGACTATGTTCACTACTTAAATTATGAGTCTATTACAGTCAAACTTCGTATTTACAGTTTTAGTGCAAAAACTTTATTTACATCTATTCACTCCCCTCTCTAGGTGTTGGTACTAGCATTATCAAAGGCATTGATTGCCAAAGCTGAATAGGACGGTTAGCTAGAAAAATGTTTACCCGGTAAGCAATTTTAAGTTGCTTATATAGATCCCCGATCGTTACATCTAAAGACATTTCAACTTGAATAGGTGATTGCATTTCACGACTCTACATATGTAGATGAAGAAAGCTAATAATTATGTCTGGAGAAGTGGAATTTCAACTTTAAGAAGGTGAATATTCGAACATTGCAACTCTAACCATTGGCATCAAATGTGGAGTAAAGTTGATAGTCATCTTTGATTGTGCTGCATCAGATAATTCGTGTTGAAGTATTATATTTAAGCACAAATAAGAGGATAATCTTTGAGCAAATTGCGTATATTGTATACATCAGCCACTATATTCAATCTTTGAGTAAATTTAAACAAAAATTTGGAGTTGAAAAATTCATGATCACAAGAATAACGTACGGAAATCAAGTAAATAATTTGCAGATAAAATTAACATCTCTTTACATCAATTAATGATTAGTGCTTGCTTTGATTATAATAGTGGAGAATAAATACTAAAGAAGACAAACATGAAGGAAATGTTGAAATGTTATGGATGTGGATGAATCGGCTAGGGTGAAAAAAGAATTTGTTCAAAAGTGATGTGGGTAAGTTTTTTCTTTTGGTAAAATTTAAAAAAAGGAGAAAAAAAGGTAAGATAAAATATTAAATTAAGAATCTCAAAGAATAATATGGTTGATTCAATGTTATAGAGGGTGCCAGAGCCAATAATAAGTAGTGAAAAATGTAAGAAATAATTTTAAATTAATAGTGGGACCTACAATGGTTAATGTAGTCAATTCAATACGATAGGTGTGTCTAGAGAGTGTCGAAACCAATAATAAGTGATGACAAAGGCAAAAAGTATACTTAAATCAAGATTGGGACCCACAAAATTTAATATAGTAAATTCAATGTGATAGGAAGTGTTAGAAGCCAATAAGGGGAGGGTAAGCCCTATTTTTTTCTCATCTTTTGAAACTCCACTGAAGCTTTCTCCGAATTTGATTCTTCTTGGCTTTCTCCTTTTGAATTCACCGTGTCCTTCCAAAATTGGCGGCAAGATTGTTTTGTTTTTAATCTCACTCTATTGTTTTTTCATTTTAAAATTTGAGATGCCAAGGCCTTTCTCATCCCATCATAATCAAGACATCTTAATCCCTATATTTGATCTTCAAGTTTGAGTTTTGCCAAAAATCTTGAATTCTTGATCGACCCTTATCTCCAATTGTGAAATTCTTGGTCCAAACTTTCTCAATCCTTGGAACTACAATCTGCTTTGTCCAAATTTCGAAAACCTCCTTCAATCTTGGAATCATATCCAACTCCAACAACATTGGAGTTGAGACCAACTTCCACAACCTTGGAGTTGACTCCAATCCCAAAATCTTGGGATTGTGTCCTAATCCACTATCTTGGAGATGTGTCCAAATTATATCCAAATGATCCACAATCCTCGACCAATGTGAGGGGAAAGGGAAGTGTAGGCAAGATACACATAGAGGCCAGGTTCACATAGGAACGATCTCGAAAATTCAAGGAAGTTTAGAAGCCCTTACCACTTAATCCTTACTCGTCTCGCTTGTCGACTTATAAATCAGGCCAAGTCAAAAAAAAAGAAAAAGAAAATCGTAGCTGAGCCCCTATTTCATTTGATGCGAAATGCTACCTCTAAATCTAAATGTCTCTAATACATAGATGTAAAGAAATGTAGTAAAAAAATATGAAACTAGAACTCTGCAAAATTGTTGTTTTTGTTTAGTGTGCATTCTTCACGCTATGGGTAACAAAAGGCCTCGATCAATTTGCACAGAATAATGATTTTCTGTCCATAAAACCAAAATCTGAGTTACTACCCAGTAATTCCCACCGTGTGTATGCACCAATTAGCATTTTAAATCTATAAAGACAAAGCTATGATACCACGTATAAAAATAATCAACTATTTTGTAAGAATTAGGCACACAAACATAATCAAATAGAGTGTAAAGTCGAGAAAGAGATATGGAGACACAAGATCTACCCTAGTTCACCCTTCAAATAAGATTACATCTAGTAGGGAATTTCACTATATTAACATCTCATACTTCTCTGTTACAATCCTCAACTGCAAAAGAAAAAGATTAAAAATAGGCAATAATATCAATTCATGAGCCAAAACCCAATCTATCAATAAAATATGAGCTCAAACCATAAAAACTCTCTGGTGGCGAGAGGCTCTACTCTCTGAAACCCCATCGGGATGGCCCCCTGAACCCTCACCC
This sequence comes from Angophora floribunda, assembly GCA_014182895.1. Taxonomy (NCBI): domain Eukaryota; kingdom Viridiplantae; phylum Streptophyta; class Magnoliopsida; order Myrtales; family Myrtaceae; genus Angophora; species Angophora floribunda. The sequence goes on from CM024709.1 coordinate 19,707,721, forward strand.
ACTCATCAAGGGGTAGGACCTCTATGTTTTCTTGTTGATGGAGAGTTTAAACTACATCTCAACATACCTAAGACTCGTATATAGAATTTAGAATACCTACACTTCGAACCCAAATCACATACCTATGGTAACAAATTATCATCCTTGAATAACTCGATACAGCTAAAGCTGTGCGAATCCACGACTAATTTCTCCTCTCCTACTCCTCTTTTAGATAGTCTTGATGGATGAACCGTAGGTGTTTAGTACGAGGAGGGGAGAGAGGATCACAACATGTTTATAGTTTGCACTCTAAGGAGTTTTAACCATCACAAATCACTATCAAAATACTGGCCCGCGCTTACCATCCAGCCCCATTTTATAACATGAACCAAGATGCTTTTAGCGCCCTCTAAGTTGATCACCGTGATCACATTTACGCTATCAAACTAGTGGCAATAGACGGTTTTGGTACATGGATATAAGGTGTCCAAACAAGACCCCAACCCTGCAACATTGAGAGCATTCGAGTGATTCACTTGCCTTGCATTTTGTTGTCATGCCGTGCACTTTTCTGGTGAAGTCTTTCTTCTCAAAGAAGTAGATTGCTATTGATAGAACTACATAAGTATGAAGATTTGCTTCTTCCTTTTTGCTTAATTAATTTGAGTGCAAGTTGTGGGCATCGACTTATTCTAACAAAGTGTGTTTTGGATTGTAGGTCCAAATGGACGATGGAGGCAGGTTGGAAGAAAGAAGTGGAATTAAATTAACAGTGTTTGGAAATTTTGTGTTTCACAATGTTACTTTGGTCAATAATAACAACATCGTATGATAGCCAGATCCAAATGTTAGAATTAATGATGTAATGTATCAGGAAAATGAAACCTCCAACGCTAAAATAAAGAAAATCTCTTATTTAGGACGACATTCAAGGACACTTTCCGGTTCAAAATGGATCTTTAGTCAAAATAACAACAATAACCACAATGTAAGTCTCATCCCATTAAGTAGGGTTGCTCATGTATATCCTATTACCACACCACACTAGCCCCTTTTGTTAGATTCTATATGAGCTCTAGATATTATTTATCCTTCCTTACTAGCCCCTGTTGCAACCCTTCCAAAATGAACTCAAGGGGTCAAGGGATTATTAGGCATTGGAGGTGTCAAAATGGATCATAAACCCATATTATGACTCACTTTTAGTTAAATGGGTCAAATATGGGTCAAGTGAAAGTTAAATATGAGTTAAGTGAAAATTAAAAATGGGTTAAATATGGGTCAAATATGGGTTAAGTAAGTTATTAGGTAGACCCATAATCTCTCTCATTCCATCCTCCTCCTCTATGCGTTCTTGACCTCCGTTGCCGATCTCGCCATCATGCCATCGTCACCATCGCCGATCTTGAGTTTGTCGTTGTTGGTTGGAACTCAGCCTGGATCTGGGTAGGCAAGTCCCGAACTCATTGGCCACAACAGAGCTCGTGGCTCACCAAATCTAGGCAAGTTAAGCTTAGCAACCTCGGGGGAGCCTAGATCAGCCGAGCCTCGAGTTTGTCGGCCTTGGTCAAGTTTGAGCTTGTTGGCCTATGTCTTGGCCAGTTGCTGTCGGGCAACACCAACAGAGGAAAAAGAGGGAAGAAGAAGAAAGAAAAGAGAAAAGAAAGGAAAAAGAAAGAAAAAAAAAGAAAAAAAAAAAGAAAGAAAGAAAGAAAGAAAAAAAAATAATAAAAAATAAAAAATCGATTTTTTTAAAAAAATATTTTCCAAAAACTATTTCAATTTAGAGGTATCCACATTTTTTTATTTACTAATTTTTTATTATTAATTTACTTTATAAATTTGATTTGAAATTTTTATTCAAATAATTTATACGTGAAAAGTTTAAAATGGACTAAATAAGTGGGAGTAGATTTTCTCAAATTAAGTTAAATATTAATATGTATTGGTAATATAGGTTGGGTATGGGACGGGTCGGATATAGGTCATCAAATTTACATTGCATGAAAATGGATCAAAACGGGTTAAATTGGTCAATATGGGTCGGACCATTTTCGACCCGACCTACCCATTTGACACCCCTACTAGTCATGTGTGGACAACCCTCATACGGAGATATGGGATGGTGCTTAGGCTTGCACGAGCTCTCCTAAATCCTAAGACCGCAAATTGACTAGAGTTGCCACTAATATATCTTGAGCCAATTTGGGGGTCGTCTTACTTCTGTGAACAAGAAATTTCTAGTTCAAGGACTTGATTACATTTGTTTTACCTAACACCCTTGTTACCAAGATATTTTCTCCTTAGTTAAACATTACTTCATGCAATCTTTTTCGATTTTTTTAGACATGTAACTCTATATGGGCATGCATAACTACACAAGCAGTAGATATTACTTAAAAAACATATGATTAAAGAAAATCTGAAAGCAACTTGAGTAGACAAAGTTAATACAAGGGTTTGTTATAACGCCTTGGGATAGTACCCGCGTGAGGTGAAGTAAATATGCATAAAATTGAAAGGATAGTATTACAACTTACCTAAATTTTTTTAAATGATACGCACGAAAACTAGGGGAAAAAAATAGAGATAAGTACATTGAAATTCCTAAAAATTATTATGAAAGTACAATCAAGTCATAAAATTTCTCGAAAGTGCAATTAAGTTATAAACTTGCCACACAAAATACAATTTAATCATAAAACTTTCAACAAAGTATAATTAATTCCAAAAACTTGTTAAATTGGTCTAATTAAGTCATTCTATTGACTATACTTTTTGAAAATTTTAGGACTCAATTTTTATTATTTGAAAGTTTTAAGACATGATTGTACATTTGTGATAAGTTTTTGGAATTAATTGCATTTTTTGAATGTTTTAATTATCAATTGCACTTTCGTGAGGAGTTTTAAAATTTCCCATGCACATAATGTACTATGAAATGCAAGAAAGATTTCAATGTAAATGAATGTTTTTTTTTATTTTGTAAAATGACATTACTTAAGCATAAAAAACCCTAAATCTAATTGCTGATAACTGTAAAGAAAATGTAATGAAAAAATGAAAAAATCTAAATTTCACACGGGAAAATAGCATAGTAGAACCATTGTCTATTCAATCTCTTTATGCTCACATACCTTGCAAAAGCGGGTTAGAATGGATTCAAACGCATATCGTATAAAAGAATGAAATAATTGAAGACACAAAGGAAGCCCATCGAGGTACAATCCCATTCAAACCCAAATGGTCAAGTCATGAGTTGAATCTTGGACAGATCATCTAATTTTCATGCTACTCAGAGCTAAAATCTCACGCAATCCATATGAACGATTATGTGATGTTAAAACGGATAGATTCATAGCTAGGAATGTCGTTAGAAATGAAAGCTCCAAGCTCGAACTCTCCCTGCAATGAAGAAATCAACCTCGACTACCACTGCCACGAATGCTCCTCGTCCATGATTCCATCTCTGGACGGTGAATGTGAGCTGGACTTGTTTTATTTGAGTGCACTCAATACTTGCTCCTTAGACATTGGCAAGAGTGATGAAGTTGAAAAAACGCAAAGATAACTACAAGAGAATGGCGTTGATTTGTCAGCAATTGCAGCTCGCCGTTCCATTTATATTGGATAGACAAATTAAAAAGACCATATGGTATTGTATTCACACACACACACACAAAACAACAAATAGTTAGACAAGGATATGATATATGGTGCGATGGCACGATTAGCACATGGTCGGCGGTACACATTGGACGACAAAATTCTTGTAGAGTGGACCTGCCAAAATGGATGAGGAGGAGGGATTAGCTCAAGTTTCTTTTGGACGTCACCACAAAGGTTTTACACTCATTATGGAATATTTCATTTAAATCATAATTACTCTGCATTACTTGTGACTCAAAAGTCTATCAAGTAATCTCTCGATGTATCGTAATTAGACATTAAGACACAAGCTATTAGAAGTCTACTCATAATATAAATCAAACTCGTTATCTCAGAAAACATAGGTAACTCACCTACTACCAGGGTGTCACAACCCTCTTGAGATGAATCTTGAAGTGGTTTAATAGAATGTTAGGTGGACACAAATTATCCTCTCGTAAGATAGCGCATATGCTTTGCACAAACTCCCAAGTCATTCCAATCGCAATTTAATTCTCTTTTTCATTCATTCATGATTATTTTAGAGTTTCCATTAACGTGTTTACTAGGCTGATTAGGACGTCGATGAAGTGCGGGAGACCACTTTACCTCCGGGAACCAAAGAATTGAGTCCAACGACTTAGTCAGAAGCATTGCCAATTCTTCGAGATGTATATCTCTCTTTTCTCTCTATTTCTATCTTCCTCTTTTGTTCTCAGTCTCTCCCTCTTCCCTCTCCACAGCTTCTCTTTCCTTTCTTCAGCTTCTCCATCTTGGCCACAGATCAACAGAGTTTTTGGCCCCTCATCCTATGTTCTTTTTCCTGTTCAGCTCCCATCTCTCTCTCTCTCTCTCTCTCTCTCTGTTTCCTTTTCTCTGTTGACGTGGTTGTGGAGAGGAAAGAGAAGGCGACGAAGGAGAGTGGTAATTCTGCTTTTGTTGGGGCTGCCACTCAAACCATGTGTGGCCGACAAGAGGATTCAATTGTCGTAATGAACAAGAAAGTTAGGACCAGCTTTGTTCCCACGCTTATATTCTGCGCAAGAAAATTCAGGGTCTCCCCAATTTTTCAAACGAGGAACGAACGCAGTAAAAAAGATGAGAATGCAAGACTATACAATGTCCATATTTTTCTTGTTGCCGAATTCAATTCTTGGCTTTTTTCACAACCAACTTGAGAGATCGTTTTTTTGCTTTCCAATGCGGGAGCATCTGACTTAACTTCATCAATGAACATAGCATTTATTGATGCTCATCTAAGCGAAGATCGAATTTGGGCATAATGTGATTTGATCGGTCCATAAATGAAATTGTCAATGGACAAAACTATTGATCATAAACCTAATTATGGAGTTGTCGATTTGCCATATTATATGACAGATTCAAGGCTGAACAACAATTTGTCAATGAGAGACTATTCTAGACAATGTCCAAGGACATTTCATGAGTTCTTAAGATGGTTATCTTCTTGTCAAAGTCGGAGTACGACTTTTGGAGATGAATTACAAAGATGAAGATCGAGAACACAAGTTCCCATGACATTAATTGCATTTCTAGTTCTTAGGTCTTTATTATGCTTTCTAGTTCCCAACGTCCTTTAATGTTTGGTAGTTCCCATGTTTATTTATTGTTTGCTTGTTTACTACGTTGTAGTTCTACTATAAATCGAGGAAAGTTCTTAGTTGTAAGCAGACAAGTTTGAGGAATGAAAATACAAGAGATTTCCTTTGTGGAACCGAATAACTTTAGAAAGTGAATAACTCCTATTTCGGTCTTTTTATCCTTAAAGAGTGGATTATTCCTCAGTAGTGAGTCAATAAGCACTTTATCCCCGGTTGGTGGATTTTCCTTTAAGCGTTGATGGTGAGCTTCTCACGTTATTTATCCTTGGCTGTTTTTTTTCTTTCCTATCCTACCCTAACTCTTAATTTACTCGAACTTTTGCTCTATCTCTTTGTAGAGCACAAAAGTCGAAATCCACATCCAAATAAACCCACATTTAAAACTAATCGTCTCTACCTCCAATCCTCTTAAAAAGATGGAGATTCGAACCTACATTCCCCTTTTGGCCGTTAGAGTAAACCTTAATGATTAAATCTAGCTTTTATTTTTTTATTTTTTTGGTCGAAGGCTAGCTTTGTTCACACGCTTAAATTCGACGTAAGAATATTAAGGGTCTCCCTAACTTTTCAAACGAGGAACTGTCAAAAACAAAATTGAGAATGCAAGACTATTCAATGTCTATGTTTTTCTTTTTTTTTTTTTCGGTCGAACATGTTTTTCTTGTTGCTGAACCCAATCCTTGGCGTTTTACACGACCCAACTAGAGAGAATGTGCTTTTGCTTTCGAGACTCGTCGTGTTAATCTCAAGAGAGAAAAGGGTATACGGGCTTTCGCATGATCTCTTCTTTCACGCTGAGCTACGTACTTGCTATTGGGAATAAGTCACGCGATATTCCGTAAGCTATTTAAAAATAATGCCTCCTCCACCTTTCATCATCCCGAAAAAAAAAAGTGCTTGCCATGAAATCCGTTAAAAAAAGTATCTTGAAATTGTAGAGATTTTATAATTTTCAATTTTCTTACGCTTACTTTTTCCAAATCTGTTTTTCAGAAAAAAAAATATTGTTTAATTCCAAAAAGTGTTTTCACCTTTTTTGGAATTAGAAATTTACTTTTTGGTTTCAAGCATAAATATTTTCATTGACCAGAAAATGTTTTCGATTGATTAATTATTTTTGACAAACCAAATAGATAGAAGTTTGAATAAACTAAAATTGGCAATTAACTCAATATCGAGTGGATTGATGATGCACTTCCCATCTTTAAAATGAGAATTGAAGAAGAGGGAATTACCCAGCACGCCGAACTTGACCATCGATTTTGGCCTGAACGTTGTTTTATTGCCCTCTCCAATTTTCATTATTTGGTAGTTGATACGGTAGATAGGCTAGGACCGGCTGACGACACTTACGTATTTTATAGTTTTAATGTGTGGAACCGAACCATAGGTAAGAATTTTGCTTGAAATGAGTTGTTATAGGAAACTTCAATCATATTACGGATCATATATGATTTCATGCGAACCAAGAACTCGTAAATCGTAATTAAAGGACTCAATTTCACCCTATACCTATCAAAATAGGTAGTGGCTCATTTCTTAAACTTAAATAGACCATAAATAGGCTAATTATATTAGGTAAATGAGTCATAAATGAATTTAAACATAACATAAGTGCTTGCTTTAGCTCACTTCGCACTCTTATCTCAATTTGAATATGATTTTTCATAAATTTAATTAAATATGAAAGTATTTTAATAATATTATTTAGGGGAAAGTATGAAATGGGCATAAGTCATTGAATTTGTATTGCAAGGAAATGAATTAAAACAAATTAGATGACTATTGGGTCAACTCGAATTAATCCATTTTTGAACCGGCCTTCTCCACTCGTTTGATGGATTTACTTAGCTTGATGATCACGATCGCACCCCCTCCCAATCTCAATATGTGCCACGTACCATGTGGAGACCCGACGATCCCCGTGCCCCATGAGGAGTCCCTCGACCAGTAATAAAAAACCCAGGACGTACCAGGAAACATTGGCGATGAGCACGTGAGATGCCGGCCCGAAAATGATTTTTTTCCTTTTTCCGAAATCTTAGGGGGGCTCAGTTTCCCCGGAGAAAACTAATATTTTGTCTTGTCGTGACGCGAGTGGAGGATAAGCCTTGTTGATTCCGCTGCGGTGGGGTAATGAAGCTGAAGCTCTCTCTCTCTCTCTCTCTCTAAATATGTCATGAGGTTCTTCGTGCTCTTCCTCTGATCCCCACCAGAAACATGGGTGGCAACAGAGACCGCCATGGCTGCCGCCTCCGTCGTCTCCTCTCTCTCTTCCTGTTGATCTTGTGCCTGCTGTCGCGTCCATCCGAGGCCGGCGTGTCAGGCGGAGAAGGCGGAGGATCATCCGTCATCGTCGGTTATGGATACACGGTCCAGTCCGCAGCCATCGACCGGACAGGGACGACGTTGGCCGCCGAGCTCCGCCTCATCAAGGGGACCTCCGTCTACGGGCCTGACATTGAGAATCTCCGCCTCGTTGCCAGGTCAGAGCTAAATAGTTGACTGTTTGGTGGATGGGTCTTTTGTTGAGAAGCATTATCCTTTTCTTTTTCTGTTTTTTTTCTTTGTCGGTAAGCACCTCCTTCTCCGTCGAATTATTTAATCACAATTTTTTGAAATCTTATAACAATGGATTAATACCCCCAAACTGGTATTAAAAAAACTTAAGTTGGTATGCCAATGAGAAATTATGCTTCGTTAATTTCTATTAAATTTTACTATCAAATTATTAAGTTGGATGACACGTGATAGTTGATGGATACTCCACCCTTTATTTATAACAAATATTGAACAAAAATTAACATAGGATGAATTTGCTATAGGTGTACTACTTTGAGGTTTTTTGTAGTTAAAAAATTAGTCTTTGGTAAATTTGTTATGAGTGTATCAATTTAGGTTTTCGTAGTTAAAAATTAGTCTAGAATATTATGGGTATAAGATTTTTCGTAATATTAAACAATTAATTAAATAGCCAAGTGAAAATTAATTGACCAATATGAAAAATTATACACGTTAGATGTTATTGTTGGAATGTGGGTCATACCCTCCATCTTAAGGATGACACGGGGTCTCGCTCTCAGTGAGCAAGCGCAAGTCCGAGGGTCATTAGTGTAGTGCTCCCAAGCAACTAAAGAGCTTTTTTAATTTGAACTCATATTGTTAGTTTGGGCTTAAACCCATAAGTAGTTATTTGGTATATATAATTTATTTTTGTAGTAATTGAGAAATGTAATAGAGATTACTATATGCTAACTATAGTAAAATTATTTGCTAAACGTAACTCTAGTTTAAGGGTAAACCAAAATAAAATATCTTGTGCTTCGATTTCTTTTTCTCGCTTTTATTCTCTATTTGTTTGTGATTGTATGTTGAATCCAAATAGATATTATTTAAGTCGTGAGAAATTCGTTCACATGATGAATTTGTTTTTATTTATAGAAAAAGAATCTAACATGGAGGAAAGCGTGCTTAGAATTAGGAGAGTAATGGTGTAACTCTGGTATTAGAAAGGCCACCGAAAAGTTTAGTTCTTGATAGGAGATCAAGTAAAGATCAAATTTTGTTAGTAGACTGATGGTGCAATTCTAGGGCTTTGCCATCATTTCTTACCAAAAAAAAAAGAAGGAAAGCGAGCCCGAACTAAGCCAAGCCCAAAGGTCATGCGTATTGCGTTACACAAGCACATCCATAATAAAAATTACATGGAAATGTGAAGGTTGGGGGTGGGCTAATAAGTATGGAAATTGAATAAGACCTGAGCTAACCAAATCCTAATGGATGTAAATGGATATGATTTTGCTTAGTGCGACGAGTTTGGAATCATTCACTAAATTAGAACTTTAATCTTATTTGAACAATGTTTTTGGTCAGCATATTTGCAAAAAAATTAACATTTGAAATCACTTCATTGCAAAAATTTCTAACCATGAACAACGAAAAAGTAATTATTGAATATACAAAATATATAGTGTGTATATCGTTGTGTGAAAAATAAAATATTTTAAAATTTGAATTTTTTTCTATGAAGGTTGTTGCAAAAAGAAAATAAGCAAAATTTCAATATCAATTCATCTGAGATATCAAATTGAACTGTCGATTTGTACATTCTGCATTAATGCAATACTTATAAGATAGATAATGGAGAGTGATTTAAATAGATATAACAGTACATATGTAGATATATATTTAGTAGATTGCTAACTTTAGCTTACGTCATCATGGTTCTCCTTCCAGCTTCCAGGCGGGCGGTCGTCTTCGAGTCCGAATCACAGACGCCGACCACCCCCGATGGGAAGTCCCCGACGACATCATCCCTCGCCGACCGCCCTCCCCTCCCCACCGCCTTCTCTCCCGACAAACCCTAGCTCCGCCGCCGTCGCTCTGCCGCTCCCAATGCCGCCTCTCCGCCGCCGCCTCCTCCGATCTGGTCTTCCTCCTCCGCAACACCACCCCCTTCTCATTCGCCGTCTCCCGCCGCTCCTCCGGCGACGTCCTCTTCGACACCTCCGCCGCCGACCCTTCCGCCTTCCTTGTCTTCAAGGACCAGTACCTCCAGCTCTCCTCCTCCCTCCCTCCCGGCCGCTCCTCCCTCTACGGGATCGGGGAGCACACGAGGCCGTCGCTCCGGCTCCAGCCCAACCAAACCCTGACTCTGTGGAACGCCGACATCGCCTGCGCCAACCTCGATCTCAACCTGTACGGGTCGCATCCGTTTTACATGGACGTCAGGTCGTCCGTGGGCGGCGGCGGAGGAGTTGGGGCGGGCACGAGCCACGGCGTTCTGTTGCTGAACAGCAACGGCATGGACGTGGTGTACAGTGGCGATAGGATCACTTACAAGGTGATCGGTGGGGTGTTGGATTTGTATTTCTTCCCCGGGCCGTCGCCGGAGGCAGTCATGGAGCAGTACACCGAGCTCATTGGCCGACCGACCCCAATGCCGTACTGGTCCTTCGGTATGCAGGTTTTCGCGGGTTGCTTTCGACTGTTGATGCTGACATTTTGATGAATTTGATTCCCCTATTGTGCTTCGGCTTCCATGGCTTATTCTGAATGTGAGATTTTGAGCATAATTATGGGGCGGTAGTATATAATATAAAGAGGATGGAATTGAAGTCTGAATTTATCGCCCTTGATTTGCTTTATGTGATTATTCTCGCATAGAGATGTATGATCAATAGGGAACAGATCTTAGACACGTTGCATCTTATTTTCCTTTGATAACCACTGCTTCCCAACCCCCAGTTGATCCTACCACAATGCTCACTGATGTTCAAGAAACATAGTTGCTTTCCTGGTATATGGCAAAATGTAGATCAGTTATAGAGTTTGATTCACAGTAGATGGCTTCTTCTGCACTCTTTGCTTAACAGGTTTGGAATGTAGCTCTACTGATAAAGTACCTGTGATTTACTTTCTAGGATTTCATCAATGCCGGTATGGTTACAAGAATGTTGCAGACCTAGAGGGCGTGGTTGCTGGTTATGCAAAAGCCCATATTCCACTAGAAGTTATGTGGACCGACATTGATTACATGGATGCATACAAGGACTTCACTCTTGACCCTATCAATTTTCCGGTGGAAAAGATGAAACAATTCGTCAGCAGCCTTCACAAGAACGGTCAAAAATATGTCCTCATAGTTGATCCGGGTACGCTAGTTCAGAAATGCTTGTGGTTGAAACTTGATCTTTTAATTTCTTTCTAATTGCCATCATAATAATACTTTGCTTTTCTTTTGAATGGGTGATCTTTCACAGGCATTAGCGTGAATGAGACATATGGAACCTACATAAGGGGGATGCAAGCTGACATCTTCATCAAACGGGAGGGAGTCCCATATTTAGGTGTTGTTTGGCCGGGGCCAGTGTACTTCCCTGACTTCCTTCACCCATCTAGTGAGAGTTATTGGGGTGGTGAGATAAAGAGGTTTCATGATGTCCTTCCTTTTGATGGCCTATGGATCGACATGAACGAGTTATCCAACTTCATATCCTCTCCACCTCTCCCTTCCACTCTGGACAATCCTCCCTACAAAATCAACAATTCAGGAGTTCATCGGCCCATCAACAACAAAACTACTCCTGCAACGTCATATCATTTTGGTAATATTTCAGATTACAATGCTCATAACCTCTATGGACTCTTGGAAGCCAGAGCAACAAACAAGGCCTTAGTCAATGTTTCTGGTAAAAGGCCATTCATTCTCTCAAGATCAACTTTTGTGAGCTCTGGCAAGCACACTGCACACTGGACTGGAGACAATGCCGCCACATGGGATGACCTGGCTTACTCAATTCCTGCAATTTTAAATTCTGGGCTCTTTGGAATTCCAATGGTAGGAGCTGATATATGTGGTTTCTCTCAGAACACAACCGAAGAGCTCTGCAACAGATGGATTCAGGTATATATCTTTTGTGGCTTTTCTTAATTTATATTAACTTAAGAGCTCTGCAACCAAGTAGCTTTAAGCTTTTTCTGAGTTTATATTCATATATAGGAGTTGATCAATTTTCTTTTTCTTTTTCTGGGAATTTTACTACCTCGTGAAGACAGAAATGAACTATATAGATATTCTTTTGGGTGAGGTGAAGTTTGTTAACTTTTGTGCTTATAATTCATGTTATGTTGAATATATCTCAATCTCGTACGCGTAGGTAGAATGTCAAATAGCTACTGAATAGAGGTGAAAATCATGTTTTTCTATCATACATATTTAAGCACTTATTTAAGAGCTTGTATTGATGCAGTTAGGGGCCTTTTATCCCTTTGCAAGAGACCACTCTGACAAGTATACTATCCGTCAAGAGCTCTATCTCTGGGAATCGGTCGCCACATCTGCCCGGAAGGTTCTCGGGCTTCGTTATCGCCTGCTCCCTTACTTGTATACCTTGATGTATGAAGCAAATAGAAAGGGCATACCCATTGCCCAGCCTCTATTTTTCTCATTCCCTAAGGATACAGTGACTTACGATATCAATTCCCAGTTTTTAATTGGGAAGGGTGTGATGGTGACTCCTGTACTAAATTCAGGTGCCCAAACTGTGGATGCCTATTTTCCGAGTGGAAATTGGTTTGATCTGTTCAATTACTCAAATTCTGTGAGTACTGCTTCGGGAACAAATGTGATGCTCCATGCGCCACCTGATCATCCTCATCTGCATGTAAGGGAAGGTAATATATTGGCCATGCAGGGAGAGGCTATGACTACGGAAGCAGCTCGGAGAACGCCATTTGAGCTGTTAGTTGTAGTTGATAAGAATGGGAATAGCTCAGGACAAGTGTTCTTGGACGATGGAGAGGACGTGGTAATGGGAGGGGAAGGAAATAAGTGGACTCTGGTGAAGTTTTATAGTGAGAAAGCAGGTGATGGTGTTGTTGTCAGATCAGAAGTTGTTAATGGGGAATATGCTTTGATTGAGAAGTGGGTAATTGATAAGATGACAATTCTAGGATTGAGAAAGGGAACTAGAATGACGAGACTGAGAGGCCATGAGTTATCCAATGATGTAGAAGCAACGTCCGGACAGAGAAGAGTGAAAATAGTGGAAAAATCGAGTGATGGTGGAGAGTTTGGGATTGCTGAAGTCTCAGGATTATCACTTCCATTGGGAAAGACATTTAAGTTGGAAGTGAAATTGCGCCAATCCTAAGACAGAACATTATCAGAAGAAACCGGTCAGGGTGTAATAAAAGAACGGAAGCATTTCTCCAACAAGTTTGTGTGTTCCCAAAATGAAAAAGAAAACAAGTATCAAGCCACTTCCTTTCCGTCACTTGCTCTTTCTTTTTCCCCCATTTTTGTGGGAGTGTGTTGCTTCTGAACTGGTTAAGATCCATAAATAAAATCTTCTAATGTTTGTTAAGAGAGAAAATTATATAAATGATTCTTAAATTTTGACTCAATATGCATCCTTGGACTTTTAATTTATTTAATATGATCAATAAACTTTTGGTAAATGTTTAAGGTAGATCCAAAAACCGACCTAACTTGATTCATTCATTTGCCACAGTTCATTTTCCGATTACATGATTGAGTGTTGGCCATGTGATTGCAAGTAAGAATCACTAGTCAATTACTTGGTGAGCATGAACACTTCTCTCATAAGTTGACACTTACACTTAGCATGGAATTTCTCAAGCTATAAAGATCGCAACATGATTTCTCTTATACATTCATGATTATTTTAAAGTTGCCATTAACCTATTTCTTAGGCTCATTATGAGCTTAATAAAGTGTGAGAGATCGATTTACCTTTGTGAACCAAATAATTGAGTTCGGACACTAGATTAAACTAAGCTCATGAAGCAAAACATTTTCTCTTTCAAAAAACTTTGATATGCAATCTGATTGATCATACTTCCTAAACATTCAAATATATATGGTCATGCATAGTGCGCAAGCAATAAAAAATCATTCAATCATGATAAACACATAACTGAAGCAATGTAAAACAACCTTACCCTTATTGAGTGAAATTGGGAAAAGCACCAAAAAAAGTCATAAATCTATTGTATTAGAACTAATTTAGTCATAATCATTTTAATTAGATTAATTTAATCTTAAACATTTTTTTTCGTATTGCTACTAATTTAGTCCATTTAGTTAATTAAAGTTATAAATTATTGATATGAATGCCGATCATGCCATGTGGCATGCCCAACACTGACATTGACATTTTTAAATAAATTTTTAATATATATTTTAAATTTGTTCCTTTTCTTTTTCTTTGGACTATGGTTGGTATCGACCGTAGGCAAAGGCGTTGCCGCCCTTGTCAAATCTAGCAAGGGCTCAACCCTCATAGACTAGGCAAGGGCCACCCTTGCTGCCTTTGGCAAGGGCTTGACCCTCATTGCTTGGGCAAAGGTTGCTCTTGCGGCTTTTGATGATGATGAGCCTCACCCAGGTTATTGAGGATCCTAGATCTAGCGAGGGTTGCAATGCCCTTGCCAACCATTGCCTGTGGCAGGTCATCGCCCATGGCTAGAATTGACCACAATCCAAAGAAAAAGAAAAGAAAAAAAAAAAAAGAAAAAGGAATTTTTTTAAATGAAAAAAAATCGAAAAATTATTTAAAAATGTTCATGTTAGCTTCGTAATAGTTAGCATCCATTTTAGTAATATCCTAAATGGACTAAATCAGTATCAATGTAATAAAATTTAGGACTAAATTGGTCCATTGAAAGGTTTATGACATAGATATAAAACGTTTTTGGTACTTTTCCTGAGTTAAATTATAACAAGACCTTGTAGTTATGACAGAGAGTGGACCCTTGTGAGTTATGCATAAAGATTAAATGTGCATTAATCTGAAAAAAGAAATTTCTTCAAACACATATCAGTATATTCATGCCATATTTATCCAAAATTAATTTTTGTGTCACAAAAATTCTTAAATTGATATATCCGTGCTACATTTACCTTAAATTGGTATACACATACCACATTTACCCCAAATTGTAGTGAATATGGGATTTTTTGTGACATAAAAATTAGTTTAGATAGATGTGGTACATGCATATCAATTTCGGATACATGTAGTATGGGTATACTAATTTGAGAGTTTTTGCTACACAAAAATTAGTTAGGGGTAAATGCGGTATGAGTGTACTAATTTTGGATTTTTTGTGGTATTAAACCTTATTTTTATAACCTTCAATTAGATGGAAAAATGCCTAATCTCGCTCGTGAAAAATCACAACAACTTTCTTGATTGTAAGTCTACCGGCAAAAAATCAAGAAACGGGCGGTAGGCTCACATCATAAATCATATGAAACACAAGACATTGAACTCGAGTTGCTCGCAACGAAGAAGAATGGAATAGTCTGGTTTTGTGGGGGTACGTGATTGTCATAATGAACAGGAAGCGTGAACGAAAGATATCAAAATTAGGTCGAGTTTTGTGGCTCGAGTTGAGTTACAAGCTTGTTCAATTTCAGTACGAGAAAGCTAACGGACGGATGACATCGAATCGGTTCACAAAAAGGTGCGGTCTTATTAAAAGGGGCCTAAGTCTTAAATGTGGAAAAATGTCGCGAAGTATAAGAGTGCAATACCGTGCGATACAAAAAATTTTGTTTAGGCATCGAATTTTGTCATTCGGCAGATTTGGTCTTTAATTTTTATGAAATGCATAAAAAGTTCATCTTTGCTTATGGAGAGTGTAGTAGGGTTTGTAATTGTAATATATGTGAGCTCTTTCCATGTTAAAAAAATGGGCACAGCCACATTGACGGAACTAATGTTACCTAAAAAAATCTGTACATATTTAAAAGTAGTGATATCGGGATTGAATGTCGTGTATATCCTTTTTTTTATGTTTCCCCCTTCATTATAATCAGATGTGATGTAAATTTGATCTCCTTTTTTTTATATTCTAACTATAATTGGTTTAATATTCTACAAATGCAATCCACAGCGTTAGCCACATATATTTGATAAATATAGGACAATTTATGACCATCCAATTCTTCGATTGCTTTTCAAGAAATAGTGTCAAGGTATCATCCTTGCCTTTTAGCACCGCAATAGCCCGTGGAAAAATGTAGGTTGCATGGGCATTGTATTCCAACAATTTCAGTATATCAAATTATCAATGATCTCCTAAATCCACTTCGGGCAAAATTACCAAAAAGGTTCGAAAACTATTACAATTGTATCAATTTAATCCCCAACCTTTCAATTTACTTAATTTAGTCTTAAACCTTTTGTCAATTCAATCCATTCGACTAATTTTAATAAAAAAATTATTGACGTGAAACCAGTTGTCCTACGTGGTGCCCTAGCACTAAAATGTACTTTGGCCCTCAATATTGTGGTGTTAGGGGATGAATAACAAATCTATGAGACTTGGTTAGTGGATCTTGAGTTTAGAGTGTTGCATATCAACTTGATTTATTTGAGCATACATGATTTGGACAGTCAAGGGGCACACATACACACGAATTGCATGGTTAAGGTTAAACATAGCTTACGTATTGATTTTGGATTGATGGGATTTATTTTTTCCTTTGAGTTGTGATTTCACATAATTATGAATAGATATTGATAATTGGAGAATTTGTTTATTTTTATTGTTTGCTCGAGGACTAGCAAATTTCTAAGTTGGGGGTAATTGATAACTCTATTTTTAATAGAGTATTCTTGCTTATTTAGACTTGATATTTACTAAATTTTGATGAATTTTGGGTGAATTTAATTGCTACTCACGTAATTTTATTTTGTATGAAATATTTTTAGATCTTCCAGAATATTGCAATATCTTTTAAAATATTTCATCTTGAAAAAAAAGTAAGCACAAATCAAAAATTTGAAGAATTTGACCATAATTGAAGATAATGTTCAAAGAAAATCAAGGAAATAAGGAGGAATCTTTTCCAAATCCTAGTGGGAGTCGACCTAGGGCAGATTTTTTGAGACTATATAAACTATTATTGTGACGCATATAAAAGGAAGAAGAGAGAATCCTTGAAGAGACCATCATTGTAGAAGATTTTGAATTTTCTTACTTAGATTTTATTCTTCAATTTTAATGGAGTTGTGTGTATCAAGGAGAGAAGGAGGAGACAAACCTGAAGCTCATTGTATCTTAAATTGGTGAATTTGTTTTTATTTAGTATTATGTTTTCTTTAATTCTTGTCAGTTTAGTTTTTACTATGTTCTAAATTTATTTTGTTAGAACTATAATGGATCTTAATCATGATTGATTAATTTTGAAAGACTTTCATGCAATAGAATTGTTTTGATTGTGTCGTCATTTATCATGATCTTAATGTTTTTAGAAGTTTGGCCAACTTTTGAATGATTTTTAATGTATGCATGATACCGGGTGGAGATTGTGTGCATGCGCATTTGTGATATTGAACCATAAATTAAATCTAGGTTAAGGTACACTAGGTTATTTATGTGGCTGCGGTAATAGATCTAGGTTGAAACTACTTAGATTGAATTCGAGAATTTCTACAAGAACTTAATGCTTTTAGGTAGTTTAAATTCACCTAAGTGTGGGTTAACATACCTAATTAGGGATTATTAGACCGAGATCAGCTTTTAATTCATCTTAGGGAAATTCACCAACACAATTGGAAATTAATTTGTTGCATGACAAGTTAAGAAAATTAATTATGAATGGTTAAGTGAAGTTGGATGCTCTAACGCTTTGTGATTTTGATAATTATTAATTTTCAGTTTGCTTTATATTATTTTACTTTACAATTGTAATTAGCTTTTGAATTCTTTAAGTTACTCTTTTATATTTTAGTATTTTAATTGGTTTAATTCACTTTTTACTCGTCTTTTCGATTTGATTAGCTAAATTTTTGGATTAATCACTTTCGGTAAGTAATTGGATAAAATAAAATAAAAACAGTCATTGTGGGAACGATTCTCACTCATCACTTTATTACTTGTTGATATTGTATACTTGCAATTCGCCTAACAGCTTTAACAAGCCTACGTCCACTCTCTCGTAATAACAGCCTATATGGCATTCCACTATTTGAATCGATCAGAAGTTACAAGATTTGAAGAATAAAACTCGAGCTTGTGAGATCAACTCCTCATGAACTCTCAACCTCTAAGAGATTACACTGAAGCACATAGAGACGAATGTATTTAATTAAAAGTACTCTTCAAAACTTTGGAATTATAAGCTTTTGTTCTTGTTGCATTTGCTTTTGTGTTCACATGTTCTCTCCTGCTCCAAGACCTTCTTATATATATTCCTCCTTTGTCCAAACTAACCGTTGGACATGATCTCTAGAGGATCGATCATCTAGCCAATCTACCCGTTAACCTGGATGTTCAAGAAGATTTGATTGCTTATGAGTTGTCAAGAATAAACCTTTCCTAAGATACTGCTACCCATACAACAGTCCGGGTTTTCATAAGTTGAGTACTTTGATTTGGAAATAAATCACCTCTAATTTGACGTCCTAAATCCTCAAAACATCTCAAGATTTTCATGGAGAATTTTTCTTGTTGGAATGTCTTAAATAAGGTAGGAAATCTTGTCAAAATTCACTAGCCGTTATATAGAATTATCCATTCCTTCCTAACAATTAGTCATAACAAGTATAGATGGAAATGATTCTATTTCGATCAAGGTTTTGATCGATAAGATCTGATGACACTTCATCAGACTTTCTATGTGAAAAACACTTATCATAAAAAAACAAACTTAGTCAAATAAGTTTTGTTAGTCTTCAAAACCTTTTTAGGGAATGTTTTTTCAACATTTCTAGCTGAAATTTCTGACCAAAAAACAAAACAAAACAAAAAGGTTAAATTAAGGGGGATGCATCATGCTTCTTCGGTTTCATATTCAGAAGAACTCAGAATGCTTTCTCATCTAGAAACGCACGCGGAGATTCTAGATGCTTTAGAAAATGAAATTATTTTAGTGGCATGCAAAATTAAAACTGGGGAACGCGTTTCCCGATAGGTCGATGGCTGCGGACCGTTCATCCGTACCCGACGATGACGACCACCCTCCGGGCTTCTCCGCCTCACGCGCTGACACGGACGGACGCGACAGCAGGCGCGAGATCAACGGGAAGAGAGAAGAGAGAGAGAGAGAGAGAGAGAGAGAGAGGAGGAGGCGGCAGCGGCCATGGGATCGATGAGTGAAACCGATATAAATGTTGTTTTCTACGTCGTCTGCTTCACCATCTTCGCTCGATTATTTTTGCTGGTGTCCGATTAGTGGGTCATTTGGAGGATTTCTCATAATTGAGAGCTTATAAAAAAAAAGTGGTAAATATCTTTTGTTTTAAATATAAATGTACTAAAAATCTTAAAACTTGTTATGAAAATAAAATTGAATTCTAAAACTTTCAAGAGATGCAATTAATCCCTAAAACTTGTCACAAAAGTACAATCAAGTTCTAAAACTTTCAAAAATGACAATCGAGGTCTTAAACTTATCAAATTGATTAAATTAAGTCTTTCTATTCATTACACTTTTTAAAAATTTTAGGACTTGAGTATACTTTCATCACAACTTTTAGGACTTAATTATATTTTTTGAAAATTTTAAGACTCAATTATATTTTCATGATGAGTTTTAGAACTTCTAATATATTTACCCTTTTATTTTATAGAAACTTATGATTTTGATACTTGTGAAGGAAGAGATCATGGAAGACATAGTGGAGGAGGCAGGCGAGAATGACAGAGAGAATGTGCCAAGCTCAAGCCACACCAGTGCTTTTGGCCAGTTGTCGGAAGAATTGATCATCCTTGTCTATACTGATAGGAATGAACAACTTTAGTTCCCATACTTTGTTTTGGTAAAAAGCAAGTCTATATGATTTTTCAACGAAAACTTAATTACTTTTCTCACATTTCCATTTAAAATCTTCTCAAAGTGCCAAGTCAAAATCAACTATTAGTCGATGATTCTTGAACTTACTAGTGTGCTTAATCAAATTGACAACCCAATTCAATTTAATTTTGTTGCATGTAGTAATTAGCCGTGTATAGGGCATAAGCATTGAGATTCAAATACTTGAAGACTCGTAGGACCCCCTACGGGCTTCATGAGAAGTTGTTGTAATATAGATTTTAATTATATCATGTTATACAATGTAACATGTCAATAGAGGTAGAGGGATGGAAAAAAAATGAATGAGGTGATCGGCCATTAACGAGGACAACTACCAAGTCAACATTTGATTTTTAATTTCTAGAGTTTCGAAAGTGCATGATCTCACGGAGGAGGGAGAAGATATACGTGCAAAAAATGAGAACAAAAGAATAAAGTGACGGTTAATGTGAATTATGGTGAGTTGAGTCCTTTTTAACCATGTCTTCTGGATGTCTTCCGTGAACCTCGTGCTGTAGATGGCGGTGTGAATTGAAAGACGTGGACCCAATTCTACCGTACTTGTCCTACCTGTCTTCGTACACATTGTCCAATCCAGCTTCCCCATATCATGATCCAACAGTTACTCCCCATCTAAGTGCGATCGTGGCCCCACTTGAAAGATGCTTTCTACTCTGCTTTTCGTTGGGCTTTGCTTTTCCAAACGGACGCTCCGCATTTTTGAAAATTCGAATGGAAGAAGACGCAAAGTGTACGCAGCACGCCGAACCTGACCGTCGATCTTTGGGACCCCAGTTTACCCGGAGAAGAGACGACTTATATTTTTCTCTTGTCGTCTTCGCTTTTTTATTCCCCCTCTCTCTCTCTCTATATAAATATGTCATGAGCTTCTTCGGGCTTTTCATCTGATCCCCACCAAAAAGACATGGGTGGAAACGGAGACCGCCATGGCCGCTGCTGCCGCTGTTGCCTCCTCTCTCTCTTTCCATTGATCATCTTGTGCCTCCTGTTGCGTCCGTCTGAGGCTGGTGCATCGAGCGGAGGCGGCAAGGGGGCGCCCGGTGTCGTTGGGTACGGATACACGGTCCAGTCCGCAGCCATTGATCGGTCAGGAACCACGTTGGCCGCCGAGCTCCGCCTCATCAAGGGGACCTCCGTCTACGGGCCTGACGTTGAGAATCTCCACCTCGTTGCCAGGTCAGAGCAAAGTTGACCATTTGGAGGATGGCTCTTTTGTTGAGAAGTAATCAAACCAGTTCTATTTAGGAATCCGACCGGACAATCCAAAAAACAGGTCCGAGAATCAGTTCTTGTTAGAACCGATCTAGGAATAGGTTTCAAATTTTTAGAACCAGTTATAACCGGTCGGAGAATAAGTTCTGAGTAAATACCCACTTGAAAACGTGATCATACTGCCCTATTTTGGAATTGGTGTTGGAATTGGTTTTATAAACTTAAAAATCAAAACTCTAATTTCTTTTTCCCCTGATACTAACTTCAGCACTCCTTAGTCCTTTATCCTTCCCCAAAACTCCTCGCCAGTATTTACTCTTCCCCTAAATTTTTATGGATGAATGGGCAATAGAGATTTATAATTTATATTTTATATTACGTGTTTGAAAATTTTGTTTGTTTATATTGTACATGATTACGTATTTATCTTATAAATTATTGTTTTTGGGGGATTAGGATTTCTATTGTTTATCTTTTATATTGAATCATTTTGTATGACTTTGCTGTAAAAAATGAACCAAAAAAGGGAATAAAAAAATAAAACAGGTTCTCAAGTAGACCCTGTAACTGGATCAGAAAAATAGGATAGGTTCCAATACCAGTTCTAAACAAATAAGATAGGTTGCAAGGTACAAAAACTAAACACCGGTATAATATGGTAGGTTCGAGGTTCTAGCTTTGGAATCTACCCACCCTAGAACCGAACAAAATGACTTTTGCCTTTTCTTTTTCTTGACCAGTAAGCATTATCCTTTTCCAGTTGAAGAAAACATTTTAATCACAATTTTTATGAAACCTTATAACTATGCATTAAGACCACGAAAAACCTAAACTTATAATTTTTTAATATAACTCTAGTCTAAAGGTGAATTAGGATAAAATTGTGTCCATATTTTCTTTTTCTTTTTTTTTTCTCTCAATTTCTTTGCAACTGTGCGTCAAATCCTAACATATATTATCCAAGTTGTGAGAAATTTAACTCTCATGGTGGATTTGTTTTTATTGTAAGAAAAAAAAAGAATCTAATATGGAGGACAGGCATGCTTATGATTAGGAGAGTAAGAGTGTAACTCTAGCATTAGGTGGGCAATCGAGAAGTTTAGTTCCTTCATTGATAGAAGATCAGACATGATCGAGTTTGATTAGAGAAATGATATAATTCCAGGGCTTTGCCCTCATCTTTTACCTGAAAATGAAGAAGTGATCAGTGGGCGAGCCAGAGCTAAGCCAGGCCGAAAGGTCATGCCAATTGCATCACTCAAGCCCATCCATAACATAAAATTACATAGAAA
This sequence comes from Angophora floribunda, assembly GCA_014182895.1. Classification (NCBI taxonomy): domain Eukaryota; kingdom Viridiplantae; phylum Streptophyta; class Magnoliopsida; order Myrtales; family Myrtaceae; genus Angophora; species Angophora floribunda. The sequence goes on from CM024709.1 coordinate 19,729,830, forward strand.
TGTTACGGTTGGGAGCGGCGCCAATACGTATGGAAGTAGAGCAGGTACAATTGAGTGTCCCGACCTAAATAAGTCCTAATGGACCTAGGCATGTAGGATTTCGATAACGCATCAAGTTTGGAGTCAATTGCTACTTTACTCTTATTTTAGCAATGTTAAGAACTTTCGATAGATTCATTTTTACGGCCAACATATTTGCAAAAAAAAAAAAAAAAAAAAAGCTTTTGAAATGACTTTATCACAAATATTTTTAATAAAACAAGCCATGTAAAGAAGTTATTGAATAAAATTTGAATTAATTTAAGAAGGTTGTTGCGGATTAGAAAATAATCAAATTTTGATATCAATTCATGGGTGCGAGATCAAATTGAACCGTTAATTTACACATTAATTTAAGGATATTGAAAGAAGAAAAATGAAGCGACCGAATTTTAATAATATAAATATATCAGTATATAAGTAGATGTATATATTTAGTAGATTAATTTATAAAATGCTTCTTCTTTTTTGGCTACCCATGCAAAATTGCTATCTTTGGCTTACCTCATCATGGTCTCCTTCCAGCTTTCAAGCGGGCGGTCGTCTTCGAGTCCGAATCACAGATGCCGACCACCCCCGATGGGAAGTCCCCGACGACATCATCCCTCGCCGACCTCCCTCCCCTCCCCACCGCTTTCTCTCCCAACAAACCCTAGCCCCGCCGCCGTCGATCTGCCGCTCCCAATGCCACCTCTCCTCTGCCGCCTCCTCCGACCTCGTCTTCACCCTTCGCAACACCACCCCCTTCTCCTTCTCCATCTCCCGCCGCTCCTCCGGCGACGTCCTCTTCGACACCTCCACCTCCGACCCATCTGCCTTCCTTGTCTTCAAGGACCAGTACCTCCAGCTCTCCTCCTCCCTCCCTCCACTCCGCTCATTCATCTACGGGATCGGAGAGCACACGAAGCCATCGCTCCGGCTCCAGCCCAACCAAACCCTAACTCTGTGGAATGCTGATACCCTCAGCTCGAACCTCGATGTCAACCTGTATGGGTCGCATCCGTTTTACATGGACGTCAGGTCATCCGTGGGCCACGGTGGCCGAGGTGTTGGGGCGGGCACGAGCCACGGCGTTCTGTTGCTGAACAGCAATGGCATGGACGTGGTGTACACTGGTGATAGGATCACTTACAAGGTGATCGGTGGGGTGTTGGATTTGTATTTCTTCCCTGGGCCATCACCGGAGGCAGTCATGGAGCAGTACACCGAGCTCATTGGCCGGCCGGCCCCAATGCCATACTGGTCCTTCGGTATGCTGGTTTTCGTGGGTTGTTTTCGATTGTTGATGCTGACATTTTGATGAATTTGATTCCACTATTGTGCTTCGGCTTCTGTAGCTTATTCTGCAGAAAATGTGAGATTTTGAGCAGAATTATGTGGTGGTAGTATATGATATAGAGAGGAGGGAATTGAAGATTCTGAGTTTATTGCCCTTGACTTTCTTTACGAGTTCATTCTCTCATGAAGATAACATTAGTCAGACTCTGCACGTTATTCTCAATAGGGAACAACTTTTAACGACACTGCATGTTATTTTCCTTTGAAAACCACCGCTTCCCAACACCCAGCTGATTCTACCACAATGCTCACTGACGTTCAGAGGACATAGTCACTTTCCTGGTATATGGCTAGATGTAGATCGATTGTAAAGTTTGATTCATGGTACACGGCTTCTTCTGCACATTTTACTCGACAAGTTCGGAATCTTAGCTCTACTGATAAAGTATCTTTGATTTACGTTGTAGGATTTCATCAATGCCGGTGGGGTTACAAAAATGTTGCAGACTTAGAGGGCGTGGTAGCTGGTTATGCAAAAGCTCATATTCCACTGGAAGTTATGTGGACTGACATTGATTACATGGATGCATACAAGGACTTCACTCTTGACCCTATCAATTTTCCGGTGGAAAAGATGAAAGAATTCGTCAGCAGCCTTCACAAGAACGGTCAAAAATATGTCCTCATAGTTGATCCGGGTACGCTAGTGCACAAATGCTTGCGGTTGACAATTGATCTTTCAATTTCTTTCTAAATTGCCATCATAATACTACTTTCCTTTTCTTTGAATGGGTGGTCTTGCATAGGCATTAGCGTGAATGAGACATATGGGACCTATATCAGGGGGATGCAAGACGACATCTTTATCAAACATGAGGGAGTCCCATATTTAGGTGTTGTTTGGCCAGGACCAGTGTACTTCCCTGACTTCCTTCACCCATCTAGTGAGAGTTATTGGGGTGGTGAGATAAAGAGGTTTCACGATTTTCTTCCTTTTGACGGCCTATGGCTCGACATGAACGAGTTGTCCAACTTCATAACTTCTCTGCCTCTTCCTTCCACTCTTGACAATCCTCCCTACAAAATCAACAATTCAGGAGTTCATCGGCCAATCAACAACAGCACTACTCCTGCCACGTCGTATCATTTTGGTAATATTTCAGATTACAATGCTCATAACCTTTATGGACTCTTGGAAGCCAGAGCAACAAACAAGGCCATGGTCAATGTCACTGGTAAAAGGCCATTTATTCTCTCGAGATCAACTTTTGTGAGCTCCGGCAAGCACACTGCACACTGGACTGGAGATAATGCGGCCACATGGGATGACCTGGCTTACTCAATTCCTGCAATTTTAAATTCTGGGCTCTTTGGAATTCCAATGGTGGGAGCTGATATATGCGGTTTCACTCATAACACAACCGAAGAGCTCTGCAACAGATGGATTCAGGTATATATCTTTTGTGCCTTTTCGTAATTTATATTAACTGAAGAGCTTTGCAACCGAGTAGCGTTAACATTTTTCCGAATTTATATATTCAGAGATAGGAGTTGATCAAATTTTCTTTTTCTTCTACTGGAAATTTTACTACCTCATGAAGGAAATGAATTAGATAGATGTTCTTTAAGGTGAGGTGAAGTCTGTTATCTTTTGTGCTTATAATTCATGTTATGCTGAATATATCTCAATCTCGTACGCGTAGGTAGACTGTCAAATAGCTACTGAATAGAGGTGAAAATCATGTTTTTCTATCATACATATTTAAGCACTTATTTAAGAGCTTGTATTGATGCAGTTAGGAGCCTTTTATCCCTTCGCAAGAGACCACTCTGTAAAGCATGCTATCCGTCAAGAGCTCTATCTCTGGGAATCGGTAGCCGCATCTGCCCGGAAGGTTCTCGGGCTTCGTTATCGCCTGCTCCCTTACTTGTATACCTTGATGTATGAGGCAAATAGAAAGGGCATACCCATTGCCCGGCCCCTATTTTTCTCATTCCCTAAGGATACAGTGACTTACGATATCAATTCCCAGTTTTTAATTGGGAAGGGTTTGATGGTGACTCCTGTACTAAATTCAGGTGCCCAAACTGTGGATGCCTATTTTCCGAGTGGAAATTGGTTTGATCTGTTCAATTACTCAAATTCTATGAGTACTGCCTCGGGAACGAATGTGATGCTCCATGCGCCGCCTGATCATCCTCATCTGCATGTAAGAGAAGGTAATATATTGGTCATGCAAGGAGAGGCCATGACCACGGAAGCAGCTCGGAGAACGCCATTCGAGCTGTTAGTTGTAGTTGACAAGAATGGGAATAGCTCAGGACAAGTGTTCTTGGACGATGGAGAGGACGTGGTAATGGGAGGGGAAGGAAATAAGTGGACTCTGGTGAAGTTTTATAGTGAGAAAACAGGGAATGGTGTTGTTGTCAGATCAGAAGTTGTCAATGGGCAATTCGCTTTGATTGAGAAGTGGGCAATTGATAAGGTGACAATTCTAGGATTGAGAAAAGGAACTAGAATCACGAGACTGGGAGGGCATGAGTTATCCATTGATGTAGAAACGACGTCTGGTCAGAGAACAGTGAAAACAGTGGGAAAATCGAGTGATGGTGGAGAATTTGGGATTGCTGAAGTCTCAGGATTGTCACTTCCGTTGGGAAAGGCATTCAAGTTGAACGTGAAATTGCGCCAATCCTAAGACAAAACATTATCAGAAGAAACCGGTCAGGGTGTAATAAAGAACGAATGTATTTCTCCAATAAGTTTTGTGTGTTTCCAAAATGAAAACAAGCCTCTTCCTTTCCGTCGTTTTCTCTTTCTTTTCTCCCCATTTCAATGGGAGCGTGTTGCTTTTGAACTAGAAGATCCCTAAGTAAAATTTCTTCTGATGTTTTTGATGGAATTTTATGGAACATGTATAGGTGAAATAAACATAAATGTAATGAAAGTAAAAATAAAATTCTACTATACATATATCTTCAAAGGTGTTTGTGTGATTTAATAAAAAATCAAAATATCAGAAAGGGGGTTAAATGGATTACTTCTCAAATCACGTCTTAAACGGCTTGATTCAAATGTTCTTCAGGTCGAGCCTCACAAATGTTGAACTTCTAATTCAAACATGCCATCAACACACATCGAATGGAAAAGGAACTCGTAGGTAATCGCCTCTATGTCCGTGCTAGCAATCTTGTGAAGACAATCCCGTTCACATGGTTAGCAACCATTGATGACCATCTAATCCTTTCTCCATCCACTCACCTTCTCTTTGTCCTATATGTACTATCCAACATTTAACTTCCTCCATAAGCTGGTCTCTAACCTCTCAAAAAAGTTAAAGGATTACTCCCTCCAAAAGCTAGTCTCTACCCTTTCAAAGAAGTTAAAGGATTACTTCCTCCAAAAGCTAAGTGAGTCAGAGAACAGCTCTCATGAGTGGGCTATGTCCCTAAGAGAATGAATGAATTGGTTATGGTGTGTGTGACATCTCTAGGTTCACACTGAGTTGGTAGTAAAACTTATACTAACACATTAGTACACCCAAGAAAATTGATTATCCTAATCAATTTAGGTCCTACAAGCCATGACAGACATTTAGTAATATGTTATAGCTACTTAGACAGTGTGAATGCTTTGAGAATATAATGAACCTATCAGCTTTGGCTACAATGTAATTCAATCCCTCTATCATACTATGTCTCGATCGAATAAAGATCATGGAATATTTGCCAAGCTATCAATTCGATTATATGCGCAAACTTAATTGACCTGCATTTTATACGAGACATAAATAATTCATTCTTGGATACAATCTCGACCAAGAATTTCAATGCATTGTCATAATTAGATCACATAAGACATAATTATTGTACCTTCATATAATAAGGAGATAGATTCCATGTTGCACACATATGTAACTTTGTATATGAACAAACTATGACCATCAAGTATAAAGACGGACCAACAAATCGACAATATGTTTACCTATGAAATATAGCCATCTACCACACAAGTCAACACCATGTCTTAGGTCTAAAGATTATTTACACAAGACCAAAGCATGAACGATTATACATTGACCATGCCTAAAGCTTTCATGTCGCTAATCGTTCCATGTGTATCACATTTAGTGAACTTGTCTAGTACAAGCACCATGTTCTAACTCGAGCATCACAATATCCAATGACTTGTGACTAGTCATTACCTTAAGTATCCAATACTTGATAGTGAAGCTAAAAACACAAATCTTAATAGGATTATTAATATCCACTCAATGATCCGAGAATGGTTTAAAGATTCAATTTAATTGTGAACCCGTTACACATATTCTTAACATATCAAGAAAGCCACAACTGATTTTATGGAATCATTCATATATATATAATTGAACAAATAGATGATTACATCATTGATAGTACAATTGAAATCCCTAACATATAACTATTACATGGTGACTTTAGGTCATACATCCAATAGTTTTGTTAAGAGAGAAATTTATATAGATAATTCTTCAATTCTAACCTAATATGCGGCTCAAAGTTTTAATTTATGCAATGCGGCCATGATCATCTTAAAAATTTTAATTTATTTAATGTGATTAATAAACTTTTAATAAATGTTCAATTTAGTCCTATGATGTTCTTCAATAATTCATGTTACCAAAAAATATTAAATATTTTCATGTATTCTACGAACTAAATTGAATATTTATAATAAATTTAGAGAGCATATTAAATAAATTAAAAGTTCAGAGGCAACATTGTAAAATTGAGGCAAAATTCAAACACCATTTGTGTAATTAACCCTTCTTAAGAAAATGATATTTTGAAAAAAAGAGAGAAGAAATTGGGAATTCTTAGAAAACCATGCAATGATATTTTTGTAGCAACAAGACTGATTTAATTTGCAAATGGACTCCAATATTACAAGAGTTGAATAATTTGATTTATGTACATTTATTAATATGTAGCATTCTAACATTATTCAATAAATAGTGAAAAATCCATGCCTTGAGTAGAGTCATTTGAATGAATGAAAGGGCCTATGTATCCTTCAATTACTTTACGGAAAATAAATGATTTGAAAAATATTTTTCTAAAAACGATTAATGTGACGTCCTGAATTTCAACCAATTTTAGATACATGAAATGGTTATTTCATTAATGCGCCGTTAGTTACTTTTACTCTAAACTAATCACTTATGAGTTAACTAACTATTTGGAAAGGTAATTAAGGATTGATACGCATACGATCAGTGAATTCAATCAGGAATAAGCCTCTCAATCATAAGGATCAAAGAAGAACAATACCACACTATTGCAGGCCAATTAGCAAACGGAAATAAATTGATTCGGCAAATGTACAAAATCGGATTGTGAGTGATTTAGCACAATTTCGATACTAGCTGCGAATGACGTTAAACCGATTTTCTTTTAACTTTGTACTTAGGGTGAGCAATCAATCCCTCATGATTATATGACAATCGAGAATCACTCTGATTTGAAGAGGCATGAATGTGGATTGAAAAGCTATTAACCCCAGGTCAAATGCGCGGAAACCCTTAAATGTCGTTCAATAGTTAGGTTGTACTAAAGTCACAATTAATAGATTTTAACCACGAATTTCAATTCTATCTCAGGTGTCGAACTTTCAAGGACGTCAAGATTAAAGTATTGGATGTTGCCTCATTGATTCTCAAATTTATCAGTAATCCCAAAAATTATCAAAAAAGGATATAATGGGTCGAAAATTGGAGCTTACAAGGAAGTGGGCCGAGCAAAGGCCCATTGGGCCTCACGCCCAAAGTGGGTGACCACAAGGTGGGCCCAAGCCACCCAAGTGGGCTCATTTAAGCCCATTAGGCCCATTTAGCCTTTTTAAGTCCATTATTCAATTCAATCCCGATTCGAGCCCAACGACCTTGCAGAACCCATTCCTATTCATTCAAGCCCAAACCAAGGCCCATTTCAACATTTGGCCCAAGGGGAAAATTGGAGATTTATGCCCAAAATGTGAAATGATCATTTTGCCCCTTCTAGAAGGATTTTTGGCTTTGAATGGCTAGGGACAAGAAGGTAATTTGATGAATCTTCTCTAAGAAGCTTATCCAAACTTCTCCTCAAAGTTTTCTTTCTCTATCTCCTCCCCTCTTTCCCTTCATTCGGCCCCCCTTGGTAGCCCTCTCTCTCTCTCTCTCTCTCTCTCTCTCTCTCTCTCTCTCTCTCTCATTTTCTCTCTTTTCCTCTCCTTTTCCTCTTGGTTTTCCCTCTTAACCACCCCCTTCTTTGTTGTACACCACCACGCCTCACCACCTTGAAATTTCTACCCATTTTGATATTAATAAAAAGAGTTAATTCTTGATGCACTATTAGCTGCGACTGCCATGAATTGATCACTCAATAATAACTAACCTATTCGGAAGGGTAATTAGGGATCGATACATGTAAGGCTAAGGAATTTGATCCGGAATTTACCTCTTGACCATAAGGATCAAAGAGGGACAATACCATGCCCTTACAAAGCAATTAATGAATGGAAATAAATCGATTGTAGAGGAGTACATGGCCGGATTGAGGGTGATTCCACATGACATCGATACTCACGATAATCGACGATAAACCGATTTCCTTTTTGACTTTGTACGTGGGATGAGAAATTTATTCCTTGAGATTACATGACAAATGAGGGTTGCCTGGGGATTGAAGGAACTGAACGTGGATTGAAATTATTCCACCACGAGTCAATTTCGCGTAAAAATCCTAAAAGCCACCCGGTAGTTTAAATTGTGCTAAAGTCGTAATCGATGAATTTTAATCTCGATTTTCAATCCAATTTTGGGTATCGAAATTGTAAGGACCTCACGAATAATTATTTGGACGCCGCCTCGTTGATCCTCAAGTTTTTACGGAAAAGTCGGAAAAAGGGATATCGGGCCGAGAAAAGTGAGCCGCGGGAAACGGGCCCAACCGTAGGCCCATTGGACTTTTCGGCCACAAGGGCTGGCCCACCTAGGGCCCATGGGATTGGTGAAATTTCCATTTTGCCCTTGTCTTCTAGAAGGTTGAGTTTTGGAAGCCTTTAACCTTGGTTAATCTTTTGGTTAAAAAGTGACCATGGTTTGGGTTGGCTTAACCCAACTTGCCATTCGAGTTTACTTTTCTCTCTCCTCTCTTTCTGTCCTCTCTCTCAGCCGCACATCAGCCCCCTCCCTCTTCATTTCCTCTGTTTTGCTGCTGTTGTCTTCCTCTGTTTCCCCTGTTTCTGCTTCTGGTTGTTGCTGTCTTTGAGAAGCTATTACGTCTCTAGCTTGCTGCTGCAGCTAGGACAACTTGTGGTTGCTATTGTGAAAGCTCGGTTCTACTATTTCTGTGTTTTCTGCTGCTATTTCTGCATTTTCTATTGTTGTCCTTGCTGTTTCGGTTGCTGCTAGTTGCTGTAATCGCTGTGGTCATTGCTGGTCACTACTGCTGCTGTCTGGGACACAGCTAGCTGTTGTCCAACCGCTGTCGGCCGTATTTTCCCTCTGTTCAGTGTCCAAACAACCACGTCAAGGATTGTTTTGCCAAGTTAGGTTGTTTACCGTCGTCCGTTGTCGATTCCAAGCGAGCCGCTCGTTGTTCTCTCCGTCACCGTTGTCCCGGTACCTTCGATACGCTTAACCCATGAGTTGATTTCCTAATCCTTGATTAGGGTGCTAAACTCCATAAGACGTTATTAGTTTAATTTTATGGGACACAACTAGCTACTGTCTGGGACACAGCTAGCTGCTGTCCAACCGTTGTCGGCCCTGTTTTCCCTCTGTTCAGTGTTCAAACAACCATGTCAGGGACTGTTTTGCCAAGTTAGGTTGTTTACGTCCGTTGTCGATTCCAAGCGAGCTGCTCGTTGTTCTCTCCATCACCATTGTCCCGGTACCTTCGGAACGCTTAACCCGTGAGTTGATTTCCTAACCCTTGATTAGGGTGCTAAACTCCATAAGAGGTTATTAGTTTAATTTTAAGCTTAGTTTATGTTTCTAATGATGAGTAATTAGTATTTGTTAATTGTTTAACATTGACTAGTGTTAACCATAGTTAGATTAATTTACCAGGGTTAGAATAAAGTAACCGTACTTGGCTAAAGTAACTGCAGTCAGATTTATTAACCGTGGTTGAATAAAGTAACCTTAGTTGAGTTAGTTAACTGTAGTTGGGTTAAATAGTAATTGCGGTTAATATTAATATACTATTTATTAATTTCGAAATAATATAGTAATTAATTATTATTTTCGGAATTAATTAATTATTAATTTCGTAATTAATTATTTTTTTGGAGTAATGATTAATTAATTAGTTATGGATGATTAATTAATTTTGGATGTTGAATATTTATTGTTGATTAATTATTAATGGAATATTTTTGGAAATAAATATTATTTTTGGGAGGTACATAATTGATTATTTAGGTTAGTATCAATTATTTTCGGTGGATTATTGTTCATACTTTCCTCACGTGGATTATACATCGGATATATATATATATATATATATATATGATATTGTTTAATATGTATTCAGTGGAGTAAATTCGTGGATTGTGATTGTGAATTAGGGTTGATGTATTCAGCATATTCATATGACTATGTTTGAAAGGTATTTGTATACGCGTGATCACATGTGAAATATTACCGCCTTACATGTAGAAATTGTGGTGAATTAATATGTACAAGCACGAATCATGTCTACATTGATTGCCCTACAAGATAATAAAATGAACATGATTAATTAGTGTGTTTGTGTGGTCACATAAGAGCTCGTCACTCGGTGGAGGATCTGTGATTGACAAAGTCCGTATTATCGGAATGTTTGGCAGGGGTTCGAATGTGGGTCGCAATAGAGGCTGGACCTATGTTCCTTCGGGAATGCCGTCTGGATGCAAGACATAGCTGTGCCCAATGGGGTGAGGCAATGCCCGATTAGGCCGGTAGATTGCCAACTTGTGTGTTGGAAGTAAATTCCCTCAAAGGTTGTTAATAAATGGAACACGAGCGAGTGCATGGTGCATGAGACAACTTGAGAGGTGTTCTGATTATTTGATATACTCGTTGCATTGATGTGGGTATTGGTTTGGGATCCCATGGCCGTCGATGTCCCTGACAGCACTGTAAAAAACCCGACTACCGAGAAGGAAGACCCATAGGAGGATCCAAAGGAAGACCCGAATTAGTTTTTCACGTAACCATCTGAAGCCTACTTTTTGAACTAACCCTTGTAGATAGCGGTAGAAGTAAGTTACCTGACCTAGTCTCTTTTTGTATAGGCCTGCAGGAAAAAGTGCCCAAGGTAGGGTGTGTACATATTGCTTTTCCCAGGGTCACTTTGGTAAATAAATAAAAGTAATGTTTGTTTCTGATATGTGTCCTTTTGCTATCCCTACTGTTGTTGTTGATTGGGTGGAGTACGAATTGTTTTCGCATGCGCATAATTCGAAAGTTAAAAATGAACAGTCGGCGACAAATCCTGGGAGTCGCAAATCAAATGACCTCAAGTGAAATAGGGGTTGTCGCGTACTCGAGAGTCGGGTCATGACATCCTCGTCGGTTTTTGTATCAAAGCTTGGTCAATGAGCGATAAGATGCGATGGATTTTGGAATAGTTAATAGGAAATACATTTTCTTTACTTGCATGTGATTGATTATAGGATCTTTTATGGTCCTTTATATTGAACAGGGCTGTCTCAATTTATAATTCCGTGTTGAAATTGGAAAGCAGGTGTAGGTGGAAACCCTGCTAGATGAGCAATCTGGATCAGAACACGCCGGAGCTGAGAACTCCTGAGCAGAGGGCCCCTAAGAGAAGGATAATGGAAGTCTCAACTGGTGTTGTGGAGAGGGCACCAGAGGATCCAAGGATGAATGGGATTGATTATTTGAAAAAAGAAGAAATATTTTCTTCTATTCTTTATTGAATTCTTTATTGCTTATCAAATTACAAAGAATATAACATATAAATAGAGTCTAGGATTGCTAGAAAATAGAAAGAAATAAAAAAACAAATTTCCTACTTCCTGATTCTAGCAATTTATTTCCTAATTTATAAATTGAAACAAAATAATTTCATATCCCGAAATTATCTTTAAGATCTCTGAGATTTCCTTCTAATTCTTCGACACCCCCCCTTAAGTTGGTGCATAAATGTCTATCATGCCCAACTTGCTGACAAGGGACTCGAAGTTAGGTCTGAACAATTCCTTTGTAAGAATGTCGGCTATTTGTTATGTTGTTGGCACAAATGGCATACAAATAGCTCCCGCATCAATATTCTCCTTGATAAAGTGTCTGTCAATCTCAACATGTTTAGTTCTATCATGTTGCACTGGATTATGAGCTTATTGATTGCAGCCTTATTGTCACAGTATAACTTCATAGGTATTTCCACCGATACTTGAAGTTCTTCTAGTACTCGTTTTAGCCACAACATTTCGCAAATCCCATGGGCCATTGCTCGATATTCAGTTTCTACACTACTTCGTGCCGCCACATTTTGCTTCTTACTTCACCAAGTAACCAAGTTCCCCCATACGTATGTACAATATCCTGATGTTGACCTTCTGTCTATAATGGACCTTGCCCAATCTGCATCCGTGTATGCTTCAATCCCATGTTGAACAGATTTTTTGAATAGCAGACCTTTTCCAAGTGCACTCTTTAGGTATCTTAGGATTCTATACATAGCCTCAAGATGTTTTTCATATGGAGAGTGCATAAATTGGCTTACCATACTCACAGTGAAGGCAATATCTAGCCTAGTATGCGACAAATAAATAAGTTTCCCTACTCACTTCTGGTATCTCGATGTATCAATAGGAGCCCCATTTTTGTCATCTCCAAGTTTCTGATTGGGATCTATCGGAGTTTCTGCTGGTCTACAACCGCTCATTCCCATTTCCTTTAGAAGATCTAGGATATATTTCCTCTGCGAGACCACAATTCCCTTTTTCGATCGAGCTACCTCCATTCTAAGGAAATACCTTAGAGTTCCTAAATCCTTGATCTCAAACTCAGAAGCAAGGCATTCTTTCAACCCTGTTCATCTCAACAATATTATTCCCAGTGAGAATGATGTCGTCCACGTACACTATAAGAATTGCAACCTTACGATCACAAGAATGCTTTATAAACATGGTATGATCAGTTTGTCCTTAAACATACCCTTGTTTCTTCATAGATTGAGTGAACTTCTCAAACCAGGCCCTTGGTGACTGTTTTAGTCCATATAGTGACTTCTTTAATTTACATACCTTTTTGATCCAAATCTTCCTTCAAAGCCGGGGGGGAAGTCCATGTATACTTCTTCCTCTAAATCTCCATTCAAAAATGCATTCTTCACATCTAGTTGTTGCAAAGGCCAGTCAAGGTTAGCTGCAAGTGATAGGAGTACTCTTATAGTGTTTAGTTTTGCAACTGGAGCAAAGGTCTCAAAGTAATCGATCCCATAGGTTTGGGTGAATCCTTTGGCAACCAACTGAGCATTTTACCTTTCAAGAGACCCGTCGGATCTATGCTTGGTTGTAAATACCCATTTGCATCCAACTGTGGTCTTTCCCTTAGGTAGATCCACCATATCCCACATTCCATTTTTTTTCTAGAGCTTTCATCTCCTCAAGAATCGCTTCCCTCCACTCAAGAACCTGTAGAGCATCCTGCACGGTTTTTGGAATCTCCACACAAGACAATGTTGAGGTAAAGGCACGAAAATTGGATGAGAGGTTTTTGTAAGACACATAATGAGCCATATAATGTTTGGTACAAGACCTAACTCCTTTTTGAATAGCAATATGTATGTTAAGTTCATTGATAGACTCATTTTTTTGACTAAGATCAAGCTGGACAGATTGAGTTGGAACATTACCTAAAGATTGTATGGAGTTATGGTCATGCCTTGGTTTGGACTCATGGCACTTTAAAGGAGTAGGATACTCTATTTCTTGAGTTTTGTCTCTTCTCGTGTAGTCTTGAGAATATGATGGAAACTCTGTATTATTGGTACTAGTTTCACACCCGTTATGCTCACAAGTAGGATGAGATGCCAATATAGGTGGATCCGAATTTTCATTATTTAAAGCATATGGTTCAAAATCTGGTACAAGGGTTGTAGGAACTGGATTTTTAGAATAAGGATGTTCAGTATTGTGCGAATCTGCACTTTCTTTCCCCCCTTGGAGATGAGCTCCGAAAAAATGTGTTAATTCAAAAAAAGTGACATCCATGGAAACAAACATTTTTCTAGAAATTGGGTCAAAACATTTATACCCTTTTTGATTAGGAGCAAAACCAACAAATACACATTGTTTTGCTCTAGGGTCAAGTTTTCCACGATTTCTATCATGTATATGAACAAAGCAAGTGCATCCAAATAGTTTTAAGGGTAAGGCTGAAGCAAGTCTAGAGGCTGGGTAGGTCTTTTGAAGGACTCTCAAAGGTGTTTGAAATCTTAATACTCTAGATGGCATCCTATTGATAAGATATGCAGATGTAAGAAGAGTTTCACCCCAAAGATACATGGGAACTTTGGCTATGAAAAGTAGAGCCCTAGTTACTTCTAAAAGGTGTTTATTCTTCCTTTCTACCACCCCATTTTGTTGAGGGGTCTCAGGGCAGGAACTTTGATGCACGATCCCCTTTTCCAAGAAAAATTGTCCCAAAATTTTATTAAAATATTCTTTCCCATTGTCACTCCTAAAAATCTGGATTTGCGCTTGGAATTGTGTTTGTATCATGGTGTAAAAAATTTTGAAAACAGTCCCAACTTCATATTTCTCTTTTAACAAGTATACCCAACTCACCCTCGTATGATCATCGATAAATGTAACAAACCACTTCTTTCTTGATTGTGTAGAAATTCTAGATGGGCCCCAAACATCACTATGAACTAAGGAGAATGGTTTTGACAACTTATAGCTTTGTGAGGGAAAGTTGGTACGATGATGTTTGGCTAATTCACAGATTTCACACTGAAATGAAGATGGACTTTTATTAAAAAACAACTTTGGGAACAAGAACTTTAAATATTGAAAATTTGGATGACCTAACCTATAATGCCATAACATAATATCATCATCCTTAATAACATAAACAGATTTGAAACAACTACCCTGAACATGTCTACTTGAGCTTGTTCCATCCTCAAAGAAATAGAGTCCTCTGCTCTCTTTAGCATTGCCAATCGTCCTCCCCGAGGTCAAATCCTGAAACTCACAATAAGATGAGAAAAAATTAGCTCGACACTTTTGATTAGAGGTTATTTTATTGATGGACAGCAAGTTACAAGATAAATTTGGGACGTGAAGAACATTATGAAGTGTGAGAGCTGGTGAGAGCTTGATAGATCCTGTTCCGGCAATGGCTGAAAGAGAACCATCTTCAATTGTGATTTTTTTATTTCCAGCACACGGACTATAGGTGCAAAAGAGTTTTGAATAACCTATCATATGATCGGTTGCTCCTAATTCGAGAATCCATGGAGTAATTTGGTGTGGATTTTCTATGAGGAAGGCGATAGGAAAAAAATTACCTTTTTGGGCTAAAGAACAAGAAGGAATTGAGGAAGGTTGTGAAGATTGAAAAAGTTTGTATAGGTGCTCTAATTGTTCCTTTGAGAATGGAATTGAATCTGACTTGATTTGCTCTTCCTCATTTGTTGCTTGGAATGCACGACCATCACTATTGATCCTTCTCTTCCAACCTTCTTTCTTCCAATTTTGCGGTTTCCCATGAATTTTCCAGCAGGTTTCTTTGGTGTGCCATGGTTTCTTGCAATGTTCACACCATGGTTTCTTCCTCCTGTTTTCCTCGAAATTAGGCCCCCGAGATACAAGTGCAGAATTTTCTGATATAGAAATAGCACTTGTTTCCGAATCATGAAGCATGATTCGCCTTCGAGATTCCTCTCTTCTAACTTCAGAGAAAACCTCATAGATGGATGGCAGAGGCTTTCGGCCAAGGATTCTGCCTCTCACCTCGTCCAAGTTTCGATTAAGGCCTGCTCTCTTCATGTGTCTTCTGTGATCAGCTGGACTTTGCCATGTATCATCATAGCATCGATCTAAATCCTGCCACAAGGTCACCATTTCATTGTAGTAAATAGTGACCTCACGATCCCCTTGCTTTGATTGCCATAGTTTTGTCTTCAATTCAAAAATCTGGGAAGAATTTTCCAGATCAGAATATGTTTCTCTCACAAAGCATCCCATACATCTTTGGCAGTTGGAAGAAAAAGATATGGTTTTCCAATTGCTGGCTCCATAGAATTCAGCAACCAAGCAATCACTAAGGAGTTCTCGGATCTCCATATCTTCCAAGATGAATTGCTTTTTTCTGGTTCCTTCACCTCGCCTATCAAGTGGCCTAGCTTCCCTCTACTATCAATTGCTAGTTTCACCGATTGAGCCCACTCCAAATAATTTTGGCCATTTAATCGGTGAACTGTTAATAACAAGTTGGAATTCTGAGAGAATTGCTCTCCACTGTTGCTTGATTGTGCAGAGAGATCAGCTAGGTTTTGAACTCCGGTCATCGCCGTTTTCACCATCGTAAGAGCTAGATTCAAAACCAAAGCTCTGATACCATGATGATTTGAAAAAAGAAGAAATATTATCTTCTATTCTTTATTGAATTCTTTATTGCTTATCAAATTACAAAGAATATAACATATAAATAGAGTCTAGGATTGCTAGAAAATAGAAAGAAATAAAAAACAGATTTCCTACTTCCTGATTCTAGCAATTTATTTCTTAATTTATAAATGGAAAAAAAAATAATTTAATATCCCAAAATTATCTTCAAGATCTCTGAGATTTCCTTCTAATTCTTCGACGGGGATCATGCATGCACTAGAGGCCTTGATAGGACAGCAAGCTCAAACTCAAGCCACCGTCACTGCTACTGCCACCGTTCCTGCTAATGCTCCAGCAACTAGGCCTGAGGATTGGGATAGGCCGATGCATAAGATTGTGGAGCAGTTCTTGAAGCTAAAACCACCAAAGTTTGTAGGGATAAGAGATCCTAAGGCTGCTATCCTCTGGGTGGAGGAATTGGAAAAAGCATTTACAGTACTATGTTGTTAAGAAGAAGATAAGGAGATACTAGCTATGTATCAATTTAAAGGCAATGCTAGTTCCTAGTGGGAGGTTACTCGGTCTTCCCTGAAGGTACTGTCCCAACGTGGGCAATTTTTGTTCAAGCCTTTAATGGCAAATATTTTTCAGACTGTGCTCAGTAGCAGAAGATGGCAGAATTTCAACAACTACGTCAGTATCAAATGTCTGTGGACCAGTATGAGGCAAGGTTTGCCGAACTTTCGAAGTTCGCACTGAGGTTGATTAAGGACATGATGGACAAAGCCAGGAGATTCCGGGATGGATTAAAACCGGAAATCAAGGACCAGCTAGTGCTCAACTTGAAGGATTACGATGAATTGTATGAGAGGGCACAGCTGATTGAGAGGAACATGATAGAACGAGCAGCCGCATCTGGATCACGGTTTGTACTGAATAGGGATAATCATTGGTTCGAGAAACGACTAATGACGAGAAGAGGACACCCCATTTCCCCGAACCGAAGGAATAGTGTGGGCAAGCATATGCAGAATGTGAACAATGGGTGTCGATGGTATGGCCGGAAACATGGATCGTGTCACGCCCCGAACCACGAGCACGCGACAACCCCTTACTATGGTCAATTGAAAGCGACGTCCCTAGACTCATCGACGACCATTCATTTTAATCTTTCGTTATGCACAAGCGGAAGACGAACCATCCCCGGTCCAACAAACAATCAAGCAATCAATTAGGGATAGAGGGATGAACAACAAGAACAACCATCACTACTTATTTATATAGTTTACTAGATTAACCAATGGAGGATCGTTTATCGATACAAGCTCGACAAAAGGGGGCCGATCTATCCTCTAAGCCAAACCAAATAGGAACTAGGCTAGCCTAATCTAGCTATACAAAATAAACCCTCGGGTTCAGCACCACGATCACTCGGACCCATCAGACTCGACTCCGGCAAGTCGATCACTAGAGAAGCGGGGGCAGGATTCTCCACTGTGGGTGCGCCATTCTAGGAGTCTGAAAATGGTTAACCACGACGGGTTGAGATAAAATCTTAGCGAGTTCTTCCCCTAAACCTCGGTTAGTACACCAACTCAACCTAGGGTATCTCTCCAGAACCACCCCTCACTCAACCCAACAACAAACAACTAGCAATCAACAATCAAACAGTAGAGAGGTTCAACCAACGATCAAAAGTCGGTTCGCATGCAACCTTACCCGGTATACCATATTCTGCAAGTAAAACATCATACAATATAAGCAATGCAGCCAACAATCATATAATCAGTTCGCATTCAACCTTACCCAGTATGCCATACCCTACACGTTATAAGTCAGCACAATACACGCAATGCACATGGCCGTTAGATGATACGGTTCATCAATCATATGCGAGTCGCACCACAAGCGATCTCACATGGCCATTGCCATAACTTGCACGTTATCAATTCGTGCGTGCGTGCCATAAATGATATGATCACCTCATGCATAATCGGAACCAATTATGCCATGTTTTCTCATGCACTCTCGCATCCACACGTGTTCCGATTATTACTGCCTTACAGGGCTACAACTGAGGCACAACGGCGCTCTTCCTCCGTAGAGGCACAACCGTGCCCTTCCATGCCCAAAAGACGTCAAGGAATACTCTCCCGAGACTGCATGCCCAACGAACGTCAAGGAATACTCTCCCGAGACTGCATGCCCAACGAACGTCAAGGAATGCCCAACAAATGTCAAGGGATACTCTCCCGAGACCGCATGCCCACATAACGTCAAGGGATACTCTCCCAAGACCGCATGCCCACAGATTGTCAAGGGATACTCTCCTGAGACTACATGCCCAAAGGATGTCAAGGGATACTCTCTCGAGACCGCATGCACACAGAATGTCAAGGGATGCTCTCCCGAAATGGCGGTTTCAACTTAGTGATCACACAAGCATACAATCACAACCCACTTATTGTCTTTGAGCATTAGCCAATGCACACATGCTTGCATATAAAACCTCAGATCATTTTCACAAAAGCGGTACGTTTCCGGTGTCCCTCGGACAAACCATTTTCTCCCTTTTTGTGAAAATCACACGATTCATGCGGATGTTCATGCCACGACACACCAATTTCACTTCATATGATCAAGACACATGAAATTACAAATTTTAATTTCGGATGAATAGTGCATGAACAGTAAAATTTCAGAATTTAATAATTAAACAATTAAATTCAGAAATTAAAAATAAATAAATACCGAAAATTAAATAATTAAATACTTAAATACTTAAATTCAAAAATTAAATAAATCATTAAATTAAACAATTAATCACATTAACCAAGCAATTAAGGCAAAAACATGATTAATTAGCACAAAACACACAATTAAGCCTAATTAAGCACAATTAAGCATAAATAAGTAAGATTAAGCTAAGCTAATCTTAATTCACTATCTAACCACCTATCTTAGAGCTAATACACTTAATTAAACACCTTAATCAGCCCTTAGCACTAATTAATCCAACCCTAAGCTAGTTTAGGCACTAAATAGAGTTTAGGAGCTAAACTTACCCGTTAAGTGGGCTGGCGACACGGGCGCGGCGGCGGCGACAACCCGACACCCAGGGACCTCTCCCATGACACTCCAAGGAGGTCCCGGGCCAGAAATCACAGCAACAACCTTTGCTCAAACCCTAAACTCCAAAGGATGGCACTATAGT
Source organism: Angophora floribunda (assembly GCA_014182895.1). NCBI lineage: Eukaryota > Viridiplantae > Streptophyta > Magnoliopsida > Myrtales > Myrtaceae > Angophora > Angophora floribunda. The sequence continues at coordinate 19,748,954 of CM024709.1, forward strand.
GGGAGGAGGCTGCTGGTCGGAGCAAAAACGAGCTGGCCGGAGCTCCGGCGAGCTGGTGGTCGGTGGCTAGTGGTTCCAGGGGGTCAAAAGGGAGTTGTGTGTGGCTAGTGTGGGCAGTGGGTAGGCCAAAAATGGAGAGAAACGGAAGAAAAATCGAAGCTACACAGGAGGCGATGCACAGTGATAGACGGAGGACCGCCGACTTCAGGCTGCCGTACAGAACGGGCGGCGACTCGTTCTAACGATCGACCAATGTGGCTGGTACGGATTTCCTGTGCCGATCAGATTGATAGGTGGCTCAGCTCGAGATTCCACCGGAAAGGTAGCGAACAACTCTAATTTCGGTGAGAGGTCCAAAGCAGAAACTGCAGAAATGCAAGGAGAAGCAAGGGGAGAGAGGGCTACGATTTTCTGGGCTGAAGAGGGGAGAGAGAGAGTGGAGTGAGGGCTTCTAGAAGACCCTTTATGCCATTAAATGCCTTCTACACTCCCCCAAGCAAGTGACATCGTCTTCTCTCTCTTCCTTTGACTTTTCTTCAAAATATCCAAGGATATTTTGGTCATTTCCACTTTGCACATTTCCCAATGTGCCCTTGAGCTAAAAGTGAAAGGCGAGCCTAGGAAGCAAGCCGGAAAATGAATAGGAATTGGCTCGGGAATTTGTTGGGCTCAAATCGACTCAAATTTGAATAACGGGCTAGGAAGGGTGAATGCTCGGTTTGGTCCAACAGGCTTGTTTGTTTGTCTCGATCTTCCACGGTGGCTATCCCACCTTAGGCGTGTGGCCCACACTACTCTTGCTCGGCCCACATCCCCGTTGGCTCGTTTCCTCGGTCCGAAAATCTCTTTCCCAAAAACTCGGCTCAACCAACACTGTCGATTATTAAGGAAGCATCGTCCAAAATTCCATCCCAGACATTCCTGAAAATTCAAATTCCAATATTGGATTCTCATGCCTTGTCAATTTCGCCCAAATGTCATTTTGGTATAATTCAGACTGACAAGCGGCTTTGAGGATTCACGCGTAACCGACTCGTGCCAAATCACGCTCAAGACTTCTCAACACATGGACGTCCTTGACGACATGAAATTGCGAAAGATAGATTCTTATTTCAAAGTACACGATTATCAAGGATCGACATAGGATCGTTCGCAAGTTCGATAATAGCAGACGGAATCACTCGTCATCCCATTATTTCTGTCCACGAATCGACTTCTATTCGTCCCTAAAATTGGCCCGCATGACTACAGGATCGTCCTTACACAAGTCTCACGGTCAAGTCGTTTTCCCAGGTCAAGTTCTTTAGTCGCACGAGTTCTATCCTCAGTAGCATTTCCCCTCAAGGTCAGTATCTCAAAAATGATTGGGTCCAAGCGGAATCAACCAACAATGCATTGGCGAAATTCACGTTCACTCATCCCTAAAAGGGCTCGAATTTCAGGACGTCACATATCGGCACCGTGTCCTACTAGGAAAGGAACATGCTATGGGTGTGGTCAGCTAGGCCACCAAGTGAAGGATTGCCCCAGCCAACCATTTAGAATGCAATTACCACCACTGCCAATAGGACCACCGGCTGGACCTACTCCGCAACAGAGCGCAAATAAGCCACCTATGCAAGGAAGAGTGTACGCCGTCACCAGACAGGAGGCAGAAGACTCACCTGCTGTAATTACAGGTATGGTGTCCTTACACAATCATGCTGCATATGAGTTGTTTGATTCAAGTGCTTTGCGCTCCTTTATTTCCAACCAGTTTGTTGAATTAAGTTAAAGCTAGAATTATTGGCAGTAATGCATAGTATTTTAACCCCGTTAAAGGATAAAATATTGTTTGCAGTAGGCTGCTTTGGTTGTAAATTAGTCACCGATGGTCGCGAGGGAAAGATAGACCTAATTGTTTTAGAAATGCATGACTTTGATGTTATCATTGGTATGGATTGGCTTACTAAGCAAGGAGCCACCATGGACTGTTGTGGAAAGAAAGTCCAGTTTAACCCTATCGGGGTTCATAGTTATGAGTTTATTGGGAATCGAGGAGGACCCTTAATTCCTATGATTACGTCACTAGAAGTGATTGAATTGCTAGATGATGGTTGCCAAGGGTACCTCACGTCAATGATTAATACCTTGATAAAAGAACCAAAGATGGAAGACATCATGGTAGTACGAGACTAATTCGATGTTTTTCCCCAAGAATTGCTTTGATTACCCCTAGAAAGAGACATAGAATTTGTAAATGAGCTAGCCCCCGGGACGAAACCAATTTCTAAGGCACCATATAGAATGGCGTTGTCTGAATTGAAAAAATTAAAGGTGCAGATGTAGGAGGTTTTGGACAAGGGATTCATTCGTCCTAGTGCATCACCTTGGGGAGCGCCAGTTCTGTTTGTTAGGAAAAAGGATGAGTTGTTACGCTTATGCATCGACTATCGGCAACTCAATCAAGTGACGCTCAAGAATAAGTATCCGTTGCCTAGGATTGACGATTTGTTTGACAAACTTTAAGGAGCTTCGATATTCTCTAAGATATACCTAAGGATAGGCTATCACCAATTGAGGATCAAAAAGGAGGATATATCGAAGACGACATTTTGTACTCGTTACGGGTATTATGAGTTTACAGTAATGCCGTTTGGTCTAACAAATGCCCTTGTAGCTTTTATGGATATAATGAATCAGGTATTCAGAGAATATTTAGATCAGTTTGTGATCGTGTTCATAGACGATATTCTAGTGTATTCGAGGAGTCTAGAAAAACATGAATAGTACTTGAGGACTGTGTTGCAAACTCTGTAGGAGCACCAGTTGTATGCTATGTTTAGCAAGTGCGAGTTTTGGCTAACTTGTGTGGCATTTTTAGGTCACGTCATTTCAAGTGAAGGGATCTCCGTTGACCCAGCTAAGGTTAGAGCAGTCATGGATTGGTCGAGACCGACCATAGTAACTGAAGTCCGTAGTTGCTTGGGATTGGCTAGTTATTACAGGCGATTCATGGAAAGATTCTCTACAATAGCTATGCCTTTGACACAGTGTAGTTTGAGTGGACGAACAAGTGCAAGTGTAGTTTCCAAGAGCTTCAGCACAAGCTGACTACCGCACCAGTATTGACATTACCGTCTAGTCTAGGAGGGTATGAGATTTACAGTGATGCGTCATACAAAGGATTGGGTTGTGTTTTAATGCAACATGGAAGAGTGGTTGCATACACGTCCCGACAATTAAGACCTCATGAGTTAAACTACCTGACGCATTATTTGGATTAGTAGCAATCATATTTGTGCTAAAAATTTGGAGGCATTATTTATGTGGGGAAATGTTCCCGATTTACACAGACCATTAGCGTCTTAAGTATATGTTCTCCCAAAAGGAATTGAACATGAGACAACGTCAATGGATGGAACTTCTCAAGGATTATGATTGTGAGATCTTATACCACCCTAGTAAAGCGAATAAAGTGGCAGATGCGCTGAGTCGAAAGTCTTCGCTTGCGTAAATGATGGTGAGAGAATGGACACTGTTGGAAGGGGTATAAGACTCAGAGTTCAAGTTTGAAGTAAGCCACCTTTCTAGTCTTATGGCTACCCTTAGAATTGAACCTGAAATGCGAACCAAGATTAAGGCAGTACAAGCAACGGACTCTGCAATCCAAAAGATTTTACAAATGGATGCAACAAAAAGAAAATCGGATTTTCACGTGTCCGAGGACGGGATCTTGAAATTCCATGGACGATTGTGTGTAACTGATGATGTTAGGCTTAAGGAAGAAATTTCGTTAGAAGCGCACCGTAGCAGTTATAGTGTACACCCAAGTAACACAAAGATGTATTAGAATTTATAGCAATATTACTAGTGGAGTGGCATGAAGGTAGATATTGCCAAACATGTGGCCAAGTGCTTAACCTGCCAGCAAGTGAAAGCGTAATATGGCGGATTGCTGCAACCACTAGAAACTCCCTAGTGGAAATGGGAACATATCACGATGGACTTCGTGATGGGATTCCTGAGGAGTCAAAGAGGTAATTACTCAACTTGGATAGTGGTTGACAGACTAACGAAATTTGCTCATTTCATTGCCGTACGAAAGGACTTTTCCTTGGATAAGTACGCAGAATTGTATGTGCGGCACATAGTTCGTCTGCATGGAGTACCAATGACTATTACTTTAGATCGAGATCCCAAGTTTACAACAACATTTTGGAAAAGTTTGCAGGCTGCCTTAGGAATGAAGTTGCAATATAGCATGGCCTATCATCTGCAAACAGATGGCCAATCAGAAAGGACAATACGAACACTGGAGGATATGCTATGAGCATGCGTCTTGGATTTTAAAGGAGGTTGGGAGGAACAACTCCATTTTATTGAGTTTTCCTATAACAATAGTTATCAGTAGAGTATTCAAATGGCACCTTTCGAGGCATTGTATGGTAGACCATGTAGAACCCCAATTTGTTGGGACGAAGTTGGTGAAAGGAATATTACGGGTCCAGAATTGGTCCAACAATCAGTGGACACTGTCAAAATTATTCGAGAAAGACTTAAGACATTGCAAAGCTACCAAAAAAGCTATGCAAATAAACGACGTAGGCCATTGGAGTTTCAAGTTGGCGATCACGTGTTTCTCAAGGTGTCGCCCATGCAAGGCACTTCAAGATTCGGCAAGAAGGGAAAGCTGAGCCTGAGGTACATAGGACCCTTTGAAATCTTGGAGAGAATCGGAAAGTTGGCCTATCGTCTTGCATTACTACCAAGACTCGCTCAAGTGCACGACGTTTTTCACGTGTCAATGTTAAGGAAGTATGAACTTGATCTGACCCACATGCTGAATTATGAAGAAATAGATGTGGACAACAGGGTGTCGTACGTGGAAAGACCAATTTGGATAGTAGATCGAAAGGAATAGGTATTGCGGACTAAAATGATTTTTTGGTCAAGGTGATTTGGTAGCATCATGGAACTGAATGAGCTAAGTGGGAGAGCAAAGAAATAATGAGGCGCCAACACCCCTGTCTTTTTTAGGATTGAAGTAGTAATTCAAATTTCGAGGATGAAATTTCTATAAGGGAGAAAGAGTTGTAACGTCCTGAAATTTCAACCCATTTTGAGATTAATAAAAAGAGTTAATTCTCGATACACTTTTAGCTGCGACTGCCTTGAATTGATCACTCAATGGTAACTGACATATTCAGAAGGATAATTAGGGATCGATACGCGTAAGGCTAGGGAATTTGATACAGGATTTACCTCTCGACCATAAGGATCAAAGAGGGACAATACCATGCCCTTACAAAGCAATTAGTGAATGGAAATAAATCAATTATAGAGGAGTACAAGGCCGGATTGAGGGTGATTCCACACGACCTCGATACTCACAATAATCAACGATAAACCGATTTCCTTTTTGACTTTGTACGTGGGATGAGAAATTTATTCCTTGAGATTACATGACAACCGAGGGTTGCCCAGGGATTTAAAGAACCAAATGTGGATTGAAATTATTCGACCACAAGTCAATTTTGCATAAAAATTCTAAAAGCCGCTTGGTAGTTTAAGTCATGCTAGAGTCGTAATCGACGGATTTTAATCTCGATTTTCAATCCGATTTCGGGTATCAAAATTGTAAAGATCTCACAAATAATTATTTGGATGCCGCCTCATTGATCCTCAAGTTTTTACGGTAAGATTGAAAAGGTCGGAAAAAGGGATATCGGGCCAAGAAAAGTGAGATGCGAGAAATAGGCACAACCATAGGCCCATTGGACTTTTTGGCCACAAGGGCTGGCCCATCTAGGGCCCATGGGATTGGTGAAATTCCCATTTTTCCCTTGTCTTCTAGAAGGTTGAGTTTTGGAAGCCTTTAACCTTGGTTAATCTTTTGGTCAAAAAGTTACCATGGTTTAGGTTGGCTTAACCCAACTTGCCATTCAAGTTTACTTTTCTATCTCCTCTCTTTATGTCCACTCACTCAGTCGCACATCAGCCCCCTCCCTCTTCATTTCCTATGTTTTGATGATGTTGTCTTCCTTTGTTTCCCATGTTTCTGCTTCTGGTCGTTGCTGTCTTTGAAACTTGCTACTGCTGTTGTGGCTCCAGCTTGTTGCTATAGCTGGGACAACTTGTAATTACTGTTGTGGAAGCTTGGTCTGCTGTTTTTGTGTTTTCTGCTACTGTTTCTGCATTTTCTACTGCTGACCCTTACTATTTTCTGTTGTTTCGATCACTGCTAGTTGTTGTAATTGCCGTGGGTCACTGCTGCTTCTTTTTGGGACATAGCTAGCTGCTGTCCAGCCACTGTCGGCCTTGTTTTCCCTCTATTCGGTGTCCAAATAGCCGCGTCGGGGACTATTTTGCCAAGTTAGGTTGTTTACCGTCGCCCATTGTCAATTCTGAGTGAGCCGCTCGTTGTTCTCGCTGTCGATGTCGCTGTCGTCCCAGTACCTTCGGAACGCTTAACCCATGAGTTGATTTCCTAACCCTTGATTAGGGTGCTAAACTCCATTAGAGGTTATTAGTTTAATTTTAAGCTTAGTTTATGCTTCTAATGATGAGTAATTAGTATTTCTTAATTATTTAACCTTGATTAGCATTAACCGTAGTTAGATTAATTTACCTAGGTTAGAATAAAGTAAACACGGTTAGATTAAAGTAACCGTAGTTGGTTAAAGTAACTGTAGTCAAATTTATTAACCATGGTTAAATAAAGTAACTGTGGTTGAATAAAGTAACCTCAGTAGTTGGGTTAAATAGTAACTATAGTTAATATTAACATATATTTATTAATTTCGAAATAAATATTAGTTAATTATTATTTTCGGAATTAATTAATTATTAATTTCGTAATTATTTATTATGTTTTTGGAGTAATAATTATTTATTTATTTTTGGAAAATGATTAATTAATTAGTTATTGATGATTAATTAATTTTGGATGTTGATTAATTAATGGAATATTTTTGGGAGGTACATAATTGCTTATTTAGGTTAGTATCAATTATTTTCGGTGGATTATTGTTCGTACTTTCCTCACGTGGATTGTATATCGAATACATAAATATATGCTGATTTTGATGATATTGTTTAATATGTACTCGATGGAGTAAATTCGTGGATTACGATTGTGAATTAGGGTTGATGTATTCAGCATATTCGTATGACTATGTTTGAAAGGCATTTGTATTCATGTGACCATGTGTGAAATATTACCGCCTTACATGTAGAAATTGTGGTGAATTAACATGTACAAGCATGAATCATGTCTGCATTAATTGCCCTATAAGATAATAAAATGAGCATGATTAATTGGTGTGCTTGCGCGGTCACATAAGAGCCCATCACCCAATAGGGGATCTGTGGTTGACGAAGTCTGTATTATCATAATGCCCAACGAGGGTTCGGATGCGAGTCGCAGTAGAGGCCGAACCTATGCTCCTTTGGAAATGCCGTCAGGATGCCAGACGTAGTTGTGCCCAATAGGGTGGGACGATGCCTGGTTAGGCAGGTAGACTGCCAACTTGTGTTTTGGAAGTAAATTCCCCCAAAGGTTGTTAATAAATGGAACCCGAGCAAGTGCATGGTGCATGAGACAACTTGAGAGGTATTCTGATTATTTGATATACTTGTTGCATTGAGGTGTGCATTTAATAAACTATATCATGCAGGTTGCGTATGCCAAGAGTGAGGTAAGGATGCTTGTGATTGCAATTGTTAATTGTTAATAATTGCATATGAGCACTGGCCTAATCATGCGTCCGATAATGGTTGAGTGGATATTATTCTGTTGTTGATTTGTGGGCGATAGAAATATTGCACATTTAGGGTGCACCCGAGGTGAGTAGGTCTCCTACCCGAGATTTAGGTTATTAACTTAATGAGATTGATCTCACTGGTTATTGTATAACTATTTCCAAAACCTTAGCATGGCACGCCTCCCAATGAGGTTCGGTGTCTCGATGGATGTGGACACCGAGGTTACGCCGTGTCTTTCTCCCGGTTAGCCTTTTATCTATGAGCTCCATGTCACTACTGTATGGGTGGACGAGGGCTTGATTAGGTGGACTCCACACCTTTTCAAGGCCTGGTACATGCGACAGGGCAATGAGCTCTTTGGTCCCATTAGGGGATTTGACGAGCCCCTTTCTGATGGTCCCACCAATGAGGTTAAGGACCCCATAGCTGTCGACGCCCATGATGGCACTATAGAAGACCCGACTACTGAGGAGGAGGACCAAGAGGAGGATCCGGAGGAAGACCCGAATCAGTTTTTTGTGTAGGCGTCTGAAGCCTACTTTTTGAACTAACCTTTATAGATGGTGATAGAAGTAAGTTACCTGGCCTAGTCCTTTTTTATGTAGGCCTACAAGAAAAAGAGCCCAAGGTAGGGCATGTACGTATTGCTTTCCCTAGGGTAACTTCAGTAAATAATTAAAAGTAGTGTTTGTTTCTAATATGTGTCTTTCTGTTATCCCTGCTGTTGTTGTTGATTGGGTGGAGTACGAATTGTTTCCGCATGCGCATAATTCGAAAGTTAAAAATGAACGGTCAGCAATGAATCCTAAGGAGTCACGAATCAAATGACCGCAAGTGAAATAAGGGTTGTCGCGTACTCGATGGTCGGGTCGTAACACCACCACACCACCGGACCATCGTCACCATCCACTAGAGGCTATTTCCGCCACTTGCCAACTGCCTATGTCTTCCACCCAAGCACCACCGAATCGCCCTCCTCTCTCCTCATTGAATGAGCACCACTACTATGAGCCACCATTGTGCGCCCCCTTGCTGTTCTGCTGGTAGTCACGTGTAATCCTTGCCATCGCCATTGCACCCCCGTTGTCAAAATCGTCGCCGAATGAGTTTACATTTTAATTTCTTGATTTAGTCTATTAAATTTACTTAGGCTTAGTTTAGATTATAGTTAATCTTGATTAGGAGGTTAGTTAAGATTAACTATGGTTGAACTACAGTTAGTTAAAGTAATCATGCTTCATAGGAGTTTAGGTTAATTAACTGCAATTAGTGAAAGTAATAACCATGGTTAAGGTTAATTAAATTTATTAATCCGAATTAATTATAATTAATTATGTTTTATGTTAATTAATAATAATTAAGGCGATAAGCTATCACAATAGGCAATTGGAAAAGATGATAAGCTATCGTCAAAGGAGCGATAAGCTATTGGAAAATTAAGTGATAAGTTATCACTTTAGGGGTGATAAGCTATTAGAATATATTGATAGGCTTTAAACAATAAGTTATCAGGAAATAATTGATAAGCTATCGCCATGAGGCAATAAGTGCTATTTGTTGCTTGAATTATGCTTGAGTTATATGATGTTTTCCTGCATAGGCCATGCTATTTGTGCCCACTTTACCTTGAAAAATATTCGCCTCATGTAAAACCCGGTATAGCAATTTTCACACGGGTTTTCATGGACATATAAAAGGAAAATCTCGAGGTGTCGGGTGTATATGTTGAGTTTTGTAATTTAAATGAGCCAGTATGCTTAGAAAGTAAGCCATGCAAAATTTGACAAGTTTTTTTTTTATAATTATGTGACAATGTACAAATATTTTATTGCATTTTTACTTGAAAAATATACAGTGATTTATTATATTGAGCATGTACCAAGTTTGCATTGGTTAATGCATGGAAATAAATTGAAATTAAGTGATGAGGTGTGCTTGTGTGGTTACATAAAGTAACCCCTCACCCCCAATGGGAGTTTGGGGGACGAAGTCCAATTTATTAGAATACCTAGCAAGAATCTAGATGCCATGTTGCGGTTGAGGTTGGACTGATGCTCCTTCGAGAATGTCGTCTGGGTGGGGGTTCCAGATGTAGTCGTGCCCAACGAGGTGGGACGATGCTTGGCTAAGCTAGAAGACATCGGCAAGAGTTCGATCGTGGCCCTTATGTGGGCATAAATTAGAACACATGTGAATGTAGGGTGCATGAAAAATATATCATTATGTGTTTTGATTATGCATGTGCATATTTGCACTAATTATAGCACACAAGTTTATACCATGCAGGGTATGGTTGTAGTAAGGTAAGGTTGGTTGCGAGTTTATTTGATTGTTGGTTGGTTGTTGTGATGATGATAATGCATGTTGGCATTAATTATGGCATGCGTGAGTTTATACCATGCAGGGTATATGCAGTGCCAAGGTAAGGATGCTTGCAAGTCTAATAAACTATTGAGTGTTTTTGTGGGGTTTGTTAGGGGGTTTTACCTATCAGATCACGTCTATAGTTAAGGCAAGGCAAGGGTCGCTTTGCTATCGATCGGTCATCGATATGCAGTTAAGTATTTAGGTACCCCCAAGGTGAGTTGATATCCTAACCGACACTTAGAACCGCAACTCACTAAGATATATATTTCAGGCCAGTAGTTATGGTGTCCCTGTCGCCATGAATCTGGTAGTGATAGAGTACGTCATTGAAGGCAACAGGATCGTGTGCCTGATGGTTAAAAGAAGTAGATTAACCTTACCTAGTGTCTTTTGATGACTATTGAGGAAGTTGCCTGACTGAAGGGCCTGTATATAAATTTCCTAGGGTTAATTAGTGTAAAAATAAAAATAAAGTTGATGTTGTTGTTATTAGTCTTTCTACTATCACTGCGATTTGATTCACTAGGTGTTATTGATTCACTTCTACTTGCATTTAATTGCAAGATAAAAAGAATGGTCGGCAACACATCTGGGACGTCACATTCATTTGACCAAAATGAGAAGAGGTTGTCGCGAACTCAAGAGTTGGGGCATGACATTTCCGTTAGTTTTGGTATCAAAGCCCGGTCAATACCTGGAGTGATAAGGTGCAATAAACAAGTCAAGTACCTTCTTCAAGAAAGATTGTACTCAAGAGCTGAAATTTAATATAGCAACTGAATTAAGAGTGCCTATTATTAAGAAAACAGGGAAATATCTGACCATTCCTCCATAGTGGGCTCAAATGAAGAAACAAATGTTCTCATGGGTGTTAGCAAAGATTGATAGTGAGCTTGAGGATTGGAAACAGCAGCTAATATCGAAGGCAGTTAAGGAGGTTTTGGTTAAAACAATGGTCTAAGCTTTATCGCAATACGCTATGTTGATATTTAAAATCCCCATTTCAATTTGTAGAGCAATTGAAAAAAGAATCTCATCATTCTAGTAGAAGCAAAACGTGAGACAAAAATGCATCCCTTGGAAAATGTGGGATATTCTAAAGACTAGGAAAGACCAAGGGGGTCTAAGTTTTAAAAACTTAGTTGTCAGGGAAACAAGTTTTGGAGCCTATGTCAAGCCACATAAGCTATGGAGCAAAACTTTTAAAGGCCTCTACTTTCCTAGAGGAAATCTCTAAAATGCTATCAAGAACCCTAGCCCATCCTAGGGGTGGCAGAGTTTGTTAATGGGAAGAGATGTTATCGCACCGAAGATTAAATGGGAAGTAGGAGATGGGAAAAGCATAAACATCAGAGAAGACACATGGTTGCAACCAGGGAAAATTAGAGGGCCAACTAATCAAAATGATCGTAAGTATGTGACTGATTTGCTTCTTCAGAATACAGGGGAATGGAATGTGCAACTAGTGAATAAGATGTTTGGGCTATATAGGAAATCCTTGCTATTCCATTGAGTCTTAACCCAGAACCTAATGAGCTTATCTAGATAGCCAACAATTCAGGTATTTATAAGGAAAAAAGTGGTTACAATAGATTATGTCACCTAGATTTAGCCAATACATAACATCAAGCTCCGTCCTCATATCAAAACCCAAGGAGACTATGGACAGAAATCTGGAATTTGAAGACACACCCCAAAATCTAGTTCTTTATGTCGAGTTTATGTTGTGAGGGGCTTCCAACTAAAGAAAATCTTTATAGACGGAAGTTCATACCCGATCCATGTCACCCTACATGCAGCTAAGCCCCCAAAACCACTAAACATCTTTTCACCTTATGCACTTGGATAGGATTCATCTGGACAGAACCTAGGATTGACGTCACTTCGCCTCCAAGACTAATTACATGGATTGACAAAATGGGTTTGTGAGTGTCTTACCTCCGGTATGTTGAATCAAGCTAAAGCCCTCTTTGCAAGAGTCCTCCGGCTTATATGGAAGAAGCGAAATGCCCTGACTTTCCAAGGCAGAAAACCCAATCCAGATTCTATAGTAAGTGAAGCTATTACCGTGAATCTACTCTTTGAGAAGTGGAAACACAACACAACAGAGAGAGCGACCGAAGGTACCTTCCAAACAAAGCATCATAAGCCGCCGACTAGTCAAGTTATGGAGCTAAACATGGACTGCTCCTGGAGCTAAACAACCATGGTCGAATTGGCTGCAGGGGTCTATAAAGACAAAGATGGTGTGCTCGTGGATGGGTTCGCAAGGACAATACACACTCCCCCAGCTACAGTAACCGAAACCCTAGTTGCAAGAGAGGCTTTTCTATGGCTAAAGAACACGCGTGAGGCTTGTGGAAGAGTACACAGTGCAAATTCGCAAGTAGATTTAGTTGACTACAATAGCAGTTGTCAATGGCATCCTAGGCCAAGTGGAGGTGCAAGGGCTTCCGGGTTCATCATAATGGATTGCCGAAAATTGATGCCTAGCTCAGAGGGATTCAATTACTATTTTAATCGAGAGAAACAAACTAGACTGCAGATTGGGTTGCTAAAGCCCACCATGCAGGGACACTCCCACCTAATTGGGTTACTAGCCCCCCACATTCCCTGTCGTTAATCTTACATCTTGACTTTGGAAGTGCTTGTAATCCACCTTTGGGTTGCATTTAATTGAACTATCTCTTCAACCAAAAAAAAAAAAAAGATCTCAAGAGAGAAAAAGAGTTTACAACTGGCTTTCACATTATTTCTTCTTCTTTTAAAGCTGTTACGTACTTGCTACATACAATACATCACATGATATATTATAAAAAGAAAATATTGAAATCCATAGAAAAGATATCTCGAAACTCTAGGGAGTTTGTTCGCAAGGAAAAACAAACTCTAGAGAGCTTATAATTTTCAATCTTTTTATACTAATGTTTTCCATATCTGTTTTTGGAAGGAAAAAAAAGTTAGTTGCTCAACCCCAAAATGTATTTTCATCTCTTTAAATTTAGGAATTCACTTGCCTAATTTTACACAAATACTTTCTTTGACTGGAAACTTGTTTTCAAAATTGCGGCGAATCAAATGGACAAAAGCCTGGAAAATTAATTTCCCAAAAAAGCACTTTCACCGAAAGAAAGGCACCCTAAGTAAACCAAAATTGGTGATTAACTCAATATCAATTTGATTGATAATGCACTTGATTATGTGATAATAGATTAGAGATAGCTTCTATCTAGTAGATCTATCAAAATGGAAGTAAAACCCATTTATGACACATTTAAGATATAAATGGGTCACTTAAATCCTAAAGAGCCTTCTTAATTGGGTTTAAAAATTGAAAGCTTAAAATATATAGGTTCTGAATGGATTTGAATTAGAGCCCATTTCCTACCTAATGCTCACACTCTTAATTTCCTTTTTAACTTTATGAAAATATTTTTTATAAAAATTGAAATTATAATTATTTTATTTTTCCTTTTTCTTTCCTTTTTTTTCCTTTCTTCTTCTACCTGCACCATTAGCTAGTGGCCAGCACGGCAATGGCTAGCCACCGCCCAAGCAAGGCTCGAGCTCACAAACCGATTACTGACCCAACGTTGGCGAGCTTGAGCCTCACCAGATCGGCGAGGACTCGACCTCACCCTATGTCGACGAGCTTGAGTCTCATCAAATCGGTGACGCCTTAGCCTCACCGATGTCTGGCGAGGCTAAGGCGTCCCCTGATCCAGTGAGACTTAAGCTTGCCAACATCAAGCAAGGTCGAATTCTCACTAGATCGGCAAGCTCGAGTTCACCCAACGCCAGTGAGCTCGAGTCTCGAGCCTTGCCGATTTGGCGAGATTCAAGTTCACCGACATCGGGCTAGTCGACGATCAATCAGTGAGCTCGAGCCTTGCTTGGGCAATGACCAACCATTGCCATGCTAGCCATCAGCTGATAAGGATTTTTTTTTTTTTTGAAGATAAGGAAGGTTGAAGAAGAAAGAAGGAAAGAAAAGAATTTTGTCTTTGTAACATTTGGCATTTAAGTGTCCCTTGTGTCAAGTTTTGGCACTCCTGTACGTTGTTTTCAACATGCAAATCTATATCCTCGATAAGAATTTTGTCGGAACTAGTGTTAGAGGAAGCTTTATAACGTATGACCGATCTGGTATGATTTAATGTGAACTACGAATTCTTAAATCGTAATTAAATGACGACGACGTTGGTTCGGTTTCACCCGTTGATGGATCGCTACCGCCCCCCTCCCCAATTAAATTGAAAATGTAAAAGAGAAAATTGATTAATTTTTTATATATATATATATATATATATATATATATATATATATATAAACAAAGGGTAAGCTTTATAAGAGACTATCAAAGGTAACATGTATCAATTAAGATATGTACAATTAAAGAAGATACTCTACAATCTTGAGAAATACATAAAACCAACAAAAATATTATAATTATCTCTAATATGGAATTATCCTAATTATCTATGATACCCCTTTCGATCTCGTGCAATATGCTGAGATGCAACATATTCCTAATATATCAATCAAAATATGCACAATCAAAGAAAATATCGAACAATTTTGAGAGACACAAAAAATCAATAGAAATATTTTAATTATCTTTAATAAGAGAATATCCTAAAAAAATTATCCTAATAAAGACACGATACGATTCCTTATATATTTATCAAAGTCTGTATAATCAAAGAAGATATCACTCAACGTTGAGAGATAAAAAATCAATAGAAATATTTTTATTATTTTAATGTAGGAAACTATCTCGGAAATCATTCTAAGTATGTCTAACGCCTCCTTTCAATCTCGCGCAATATGCAGAGACGCCGTACGATCCCGCCATGAGGGGAGGGCCATCGACTGGGTAAACGAAACGAATTACTCACGAGGAATCGAAAGCGACGAGAGCACGAGAGACGCCACGCCCGGAAATGGAATTTTTTTCCTTTTTGGGAAATCTCGCGGGGCCCCAGTTTTCCCCGAGAAAGCTGTTTTGTTATCTCGTCACCTTCGGTGGATCTGGTTGCCGGTGACGCGAATGGAGGAGAAGTCCTTTTGATTCCGCCGTGGTGGGAGAATGAAACTGAAGCGCTCTCTCTCTCTCTATATATATAAATACGTCATGAGCTTCTTCGTGCTCTTCATCTGATCCCCCCACCAAAAAGATATGGGTGAAAACGGAGACCGCCATGGCCGTCGCCGCCACCTTCTCTCTCTCTTCCCTTTGATCTTGTGCTTGCTGTCACGTCCGTCCGAGGCCGTTGCGTTTGGTGCAGAAGACGAGGGACCATCCGTCGTGGGTTATGGATACACGGTCCAGTCCTCAACTGTCGACCCGTCAGGAACTACGGTCTCCACCGAGCTCCGCCTCATCAATGGGACCTCCGTCTACGGGCCTGACGTCGAGCATCTCCGCCTCGTTGCCAGGTCAGAGCGAAGTTGACTGTTTCGTGAACGGCTCTTTAGTTGAGAACTGCATTGTCCTTTCCTTTCTCTTTGGGTCCGTAAACAATTATCCTTTTTCCAGTTGGTGAAAATATTTAATCACAATTTTTTCAAACCTTACCATTACATTGTCAAGTGATAAATAAAATCGGTCAATATGAGAATTTGTCCGTATATTATTAGTACGGCAGTGCACTTTAATTTAAGGGAAAATTCCAAAAAAGGGTTTCAAGTGTCCTCAGCTTCTCAAATAAGGGATTGAAGTTAACATTATTTCAAATAAAAGAATAAAGTGGCCATAATTGTTACAAATGAGGGCATTTGTTTCAAATAAAGGCATAAAGTGGCCATAATTGTTTCAAATGAGGGCATAACCTTGCCGGTCACTGGCCGACTATATTTTTCGACCAATCATGGGCATTTTTGTCATTTGCCACTTTTTCTTCTTCTTTTTTTCTTTCCTTTTTTCCTTCTGTTTCATCTTCTTCATCATTGCCGGTGGCCGGCCGGCCACCGGCGACGCCCACAGAGGGCTAAGCAAGAGACGGGCAAGGCCGTCTCTCACCCTGAGGGAGGCCGCCCTCACGATTGTCCACAAGGTCGGCCCTCGTCAATCACAGGCTTGCTATCTGCTGTGAACGAGGGCAACCTTGCCAGATCTGGCGAGGTCAGCCCTCATCGATTGCAGGCGAGGCTGACCTCACAGATGGCCGCGAAGGGTGGCCTCCCACAGGGCAAGGGTCGCCTCGCCCAGCCCTATGTGTGCTTCACCAGTGGTCAGCCAGCCACCGGTGATGGAGAAGAAGATGTTTTGTAAAGCCAGTTAAAGGCCAGCAAATGCAATCTCTGAGTCTAAGGAAATTGTTTTACCTGAAAAAAAAAAAGAAGGAAAAAATAGTAAATTATGGAAATGCCCTTGATCACCGAAAAGTTAGATCATTATTAGACCATTATTTGAAACAAGATTCACTTTAGGTCCTTATTTGAAACAAAGTCAACTCCGAGCCCTTATTTGAGAAATTAATGGCACTTGGGTCCTTTTTTGTAATTTTCCCTTAATTTAATATGTAATATTATCTATGAAATTTTCAATTTTTTAATGAAGGTTTTGATAAATGTTTAATTTTTTCCTTATATTATATGAAATTTTTTAATATTAAGGGATTATTCAGAGATTAAGTTGAATATATACTAAAATTTCAATGATCACATTGAACACATTGTATTAGGGTAAAAATTCAGGAACCAAATTACGTATTGAGCCAACATTCAAGCCCATTTACGTCGATAACCCTATAAATTTAGTAGATTAATTTAATATATGCCTTTTTTGGGCTGTCCATGCAAAATAGCCAACTTTGGCTTACGTCATCATGGTTCTCCTCCCAGCTACGAAGCGGGCGGTCGTCTTCGAGTCCGAATCACAGACGCCAACCTCACCCGATGGGAAGTGCCCAACGACATCATTCCTCGCCAATCTCCCTCCCCTCCCCCTGCCGCTCCCCCACCGTCGCTCTGCCGCTCCCAATGCCACCTCTCCGCCGCCGCCGCCTCCTCCGACCTGGTCTTCAACCTCCACAACACCACTCCCTTCTCATTCTCCGTCTCCCGCCGCTCCTCCGGCGACGTCCTCTTCAACAGCTCCGCCTCCGACCCCTCCGCCCTCCTCGTCTTCAAGGACCAGTACCTCCAGCTCTCCTCCTCCCTCCCTCCCGGCCGCTCCTCCCTCTACGGGATCGGGGAGCACACGAAGCCGTCGCTCCAGCTCCAGCCCAACCAAACCCTAACTCTGTGGAACGCCGACATCGCCAGCTTCAACCTCGATCTCAACCTGTACGGGTCGCATCCGTTTTACATGGACGTCAGGTCGTCTGTGAACGGCAGTGGCGGCGGCGGAGGAGTTGGGGCAGGCACGAGCCACGGCGTTCTGTTGCTGAACAGCAATGGCATGGACGTGGTGTACACTGGCGATAGGATCACTTACAAAGTTATCGGTGGGGTGTTGGATTTGTATTTCTTCCCCGGGCCATCACCGGCAGCAGTCTTGGAGCAGTACACCGAGCTCATTGGCCGACCGACCCCAATGCCATACTGGTCCTTCGGTATGCTGGTTTCACAAGTTCCTTTTGATTGTTGATGCTGTCATTTTGATGAACTTGATCCCCCTATTGTGCTTCGGTTTCTGTAGCTTATTCTGCAGTAAATGTGAGATTTTGAGCAAAACTGTGTATGTTATGCTCAATGGGGAACAAATCTTAGAGACATTGCACGTTATTTTCCTTCGAAAACCACTGCTTCCCAATCCCCAGCTGACCCCATCCACAACGCTCCCTGATGTTCAAGAAAAATAGTCGCTTTCCTGGTATATGGCTAGCTATAGATCCGTTACAAAGTTTGATTCACCATAGATGGCTTCTTCTGCACTTTTTACTTAACAGGTTTCAAAAGTAGCTCTACTAATAATGTATCTGCGATTTACTTTCTAGGATTTCATCAATGCCGGTACGGTTACAAAAATGTCACAGACTTAGAGGGCGTGGTAGCTGGTTATGCAAACGCTAATATACCACTGGAAGTTATGTGGACCGACATTGATTACATGGATGCATATAAAGCCTTCACTCTTGACCCTATCAATTTTCCGGAGGAAAAGATGAAAGAATTCGTCAACAGCATTCACAAGAACGGTCAAAAATATGTCCTGATACTTGATCCAGGTATGCTAGCGGGGAAATGCTCGTGGTTGAAACTTGGTAATTTCATTTCTTTCAAGTTTTCATCATAATATTTCTATCCTTTTGATTGGGTGATCTTTGACAGGCATTAGTATAAACAAGACATATGGAGCCTACATCAGGGGGATGAAAGCGGACATCTTCATCAAACGTGAGGGAGTCCCATACAATGGTAGTGTTTGGCCAGGGCCGGTGTACTTCCCTGACTTCCTTCACCCATCCAGTGAGAGTTACTGGGGTGGTGAGATAAAGAGGTTTCACGATGTTCTTCCTTTTGATGGGCTATGGCTCGACATGAATGAGATAGCCAACTTCATAACTTCTCCGTCTCTTAATTCCACTCTTGACAACCCCCCCTACCAAATCAACAATTCAGGAGGTCGTCGGCCAATCAACGACAGGACTACTCCTGCGACGTCATATCATTTTGGCAATATTTCAGAATACGACGCTCATAACCTCTATGGACTCTTACAAGCCAGAGCAACAAACAAGGCCTTAGTCAATGTCACTGGTAAAAGGCCATTCATTCTCACGAGATCAACTTTTGTGAGCTCTGGCAAGCACACTGCACACTGGACTGGGGACAATGCTGCCAAATGGGAAGACCTGGCTTACTCAATTCCTGCAATTTTAAATTTTGGGCTCTTTGGAATTCCAATGGTAGGAGCTGATATATGCGGTTTCTCTGGGAACACAAACGAAGAGCTCTGCAACCGTTGGATTCAGGTAGTCTTTTGTGCCTAATTGCTATTTATATTGACTGAAGAGCTCCGCAACCGAGTAGCTTCAACATTTTCCTGAGTTTGTATATTCAGAGATAGAAGTTGATGAATTTTCTTTTGTCTTTTATGGGAAGAAATTTTACCTCTTTTTGAAGACAGAAATAAACTGTATAAATGTTCTTTATGGTGAGGGGAAGTTTGGGTATCTTTTGTGTTTATACTTCATGCTATGTTGAACATATCTCAACTTTCTACTGTTGGGAAGAATATAAAGTAGCAACTGAATCGAGGTGTAAATTATGTTTTTCTATTATACATATTTAAGCACTTATTTTAGAGTTTTTACCTATGCAGCTAGGGGCCTTTTATCCCTTTGCGAGAGATCACTCTTCCAAGAACTCTAATCGTCAAGAGCTCTATCTATGGGAATCAGTCGCTGCATCTGCCAGGAAGGTGCTTGGGCTCCGTTATCGCTTGCTCCCATACTTATATACCTTGATGTATGAGGCAACTACGAAGGGCATACCCATTGCCCGGCCCCTATTTTTCTCATTCCCAGAGGATACGACGACGCACAATATCAGTTCCCAGTTCTTAATTGGGAAGGGTGTGGTGGTGACTCCTGTACTAAAATCAGGTGCCCAAACGGTTGATGCTTATTTTCCAAGTGGAAATTGGTTTGATCTGTTCAATTACTCGAATTCGGTGAGTACAGCTTCTGGAACGAATGTGACGCTCCCCGCGCCACCTGATCATCCTCATTTGCATGTAAGGGAAGGTAATATATTGGCCTTGCAAGGAGAGGGCAATACTACCAAAGCAGCTCGGAGAACGCCATTCGAGCTGTTAGTTGTGGTTGATAAGAATGGGAATAGCTCAGGACAACTGTTCTTGGACGACGGAGAGGACGTCAAAATGGGAGGGGAAGGAAAGAATTGGACTCTGGTGGAGTTTTACAGTGAGAAAACCGGGAATGGTGTCATTGTCAGATCAGAAGTTGCTAATGGGAAATTTGCTCTGAACGAGAAGTGGGTAATTGATAAGGTGACAGTTTTGGGATTGAGTGATGGTGGGGGGTTTGTGGCTGTTGAAGTCCCAGGATTGTCACTTCGGTTGGGAGAAACATTCAAGTTGGAAGTGAAATCGCGCCAATCCTAAGACAAAACATTTTCAGGAGAGACCGTCAGGGTGTAATAAAGAACAAAAGCGTCTCCTTTTAGTTTGTGTATTTCCATCAATTTTTGGTTTGAGTTTGTTTTTGTTTTTTTGGTAATAATCTGAGTCTCCCTTTCACTGATGAGAATACAAATTTTCGTGTTTCCATTCCAGATAAGACTTGTTATCTTTAATACGTAATATATGTATGCACAAGTCTCCGGAATTAATATTAACTACTTCGCTAAAAATAATCGAAACAAACTTGTAAATCTCTTGATATTGAAGAGCCGATACTGACATTTGCTATTAATTGTCTCTCTCACGGCATAAACGTGTCCTAACAATCAATGTGATGTTGCCTTTTGCACATCACTAAAATAGGAATAATTCCCGTAAATTTTCTATACATTTTGCCAGTTAAATTAGTGAATTAATGCTATAGTGTAACATCCTGAATTTCGACCCATTTCGAGATATGTGAAATGGTTATTTTATCAATGCACTGTTAGTTACGTTTACTCTGAGTTGATCCCTCACGAGTTAACTAATTGTTCGGCAAGGCAATTAAGGATCGATACGCGTACGACTAGTGAATTTAATCGGGATGGCCGCTCGACCATAAGGATCAGAGAGGAATAATACTACACTGTTGTAGGTCAGTTAGCGAACGGAAATAAATCGATTCGGCAAAAATACGAGGTCGGATTGCGGGTGATTCCGCACGATTTCGATATTAATTGCGAACGACGTTAAACCAATTTCCTTTTGGCCCTGTACTCAGTGTGAGCAATTAACCTCTCGTGATTACATGACAACCGAGGATCGCCTTAATTTGAATGCACGATCGTGGATTGAAAAGCTATCAACCACGGGTCAAACGCGCGAGAACCCCTAAACGCCGACCGAAAGTTAGGTCGTACTAAAGTTGCGATTGATCGATGTTAACCACGAATTTCAATCCGGTATCGGGTATCGAACTTTTAAGGATGCCAAGACTAAATATTGGACGTTGTCTCATTGATTCTCGGATTTATCGGTGAGCCCGAAATTATTGGAAAAGGATTCAACGTCTTAGGAGTTTTGAAGCCCAAATATTTGGGAGGCTTGTCTTCAGGGGCAAAAAGATCGAATTGCCTTTTTAGAAGCTTGTTTAGAACTTGTCTGCTCCTTTCTTTTGTCTTTTCTTCCCCCAACTTCTCCTGCACGTTTCCCTTTCTCTCTCCCCCTTTTCTTTCTCTTCTTCCTCACGTTTCTTTCCTTGGTCGACAATCCCCTTGCCCCATCCCATCTTTGACTTGTCAACTTTCTTTTTCTCTCTCTCCATCAATGTGGCTGACACCCATGTGGGTCTCTCTCTCTCTCTCTCTCTTCGGGCAACTTCTGCTGCACGCCAGCCCCCCTCCTTCCCAGCAGCTTCTTCTTCTTCTTCTTCCTCCTCTCTTCAAGCCGACGCTGGCTTGCTGCTGCTGCTGCTGCTGCATTTTCTTGCTGCTGCCACCCATCACCACCGCAGCACCGCCGTACCGCCAACTCGCCGCTGGTCCGCCGGTCTCGTCGTCCGCCGGCCCCGCGAGCTAGCTGCACCGCTCCCCCTCCTCCTCTGTCCGAGTCTGCTGCTGTTCCTGCTGTTTCTGCTTGCTGTTTGCTGCTGTCTGCTGCTGTTTCTTGCTGTTTCTGCCGCTGGAAGTTGCTGCCGTTGCTGCTGGTTGCTGCTGGCCGCTGTTCGGGACACAGCCAGCCGCTGTCCAGCATCGCCAGCCGCTGTTCGGCTGCTGTTCAGCACAAAACAGCTTCGTCGGAAGCTGTTTTGTTGGAAAACGGCTGCCGGTTGTCGCCTGCCGTTGTCCCCAAGCGAGCCGCTCGTTGTTCTCGTCGCCGCCGTCGCGCTCGTGTGGTTGGAATCGCTAAACGCGTGAGTTGATTTTCTAAACCTTGTTTAGGGTGCTAAACTTCCTTAGGGTGATTAGTTTAATGTTAAGCATGATTAATGTTGATGATTGGTGTTTGATTATTATTGAGTAAGCTTGTTTAGTGTTAATCGTGGTTAGAATAAATTAACTGCAGTTAGATTAAATGTAATTGGTTAATCGCGGTTAGGTTAAAGTAATCTTAGTTGGATTAACTAATCGTAGTTGGGTTAATTAACCATAGTTGGGTTAGACCGGTAACCATGATTAGTATTAATAAATATTATTATTATTTTTGGGATAAAATAATAATTATTTATTAATTTCGGAATTATTATTTATTATTTTCGGAATTAATTAATTTATTATTAATTTCGAAATTGGTGGTTATTATTTTTGGGTAATAATTAATTAATTGTTTTTGGAGAATAATTAATTAATTAGTGATGGATGATTAATTATTCTTGGATGTTGAATATTGATCGTTGGATAATATTATTCTTGGATGTTGAATAATTATTGTTGGATAATTATTAATGGAATATTTTTGGAATAAAGTATTATTTTGGGAAGTATATTATTAATTAATTGTGCTAGTATCGATTAATTTCGATGGATTATTGTTTGTACTTTCCTCACGTGGATTATATATCGATGGATTACTAGTTGTACTTTCCTCACGTGAATTATATGGTGAATACATGTATATATGCTGCCTTTGATGATATTGTTTAATATATACTCGGTGGAGTAAATTCATGGAATGCGATTGTGAATTAGGGTTGAGTATATTCAGCATATTCGTGTGACTACGTGTGAAAGGCATTTGTATTCGTGTGACCACGTGTGAAATATTATCGCATTACATGTAGAGTTTACGATGAATTAATGTGTACAAGCACGAATCATGTCTGCATTGGCTGCATTACAAGATAATGAAATGAGCATGATTAATTGGTGTCTTTGCGTAGTCACGTAAGAGCCGTCGTCGGTGGGGATCTGTGGTGGACGAAGTCCGTATTATCGGAATGCCCGGGCGCCGGATGCGGGTCGCGGTAGAGGCCGGACCTATGCTCTTTGTGAATGCCGTCTGGACGCCAGACGTAGCCGTGCCCAATGGAGTGGGACGATGCCCGGTTAAGCCGGTAGACTGCCAACTTGTGTGTTGGAAGGAAATTCCCCCAAAGTGTTGTTAATAAATGGAAAACGAAAAAGTGCATGGTGCATGAGACAACTGGAGAAGTGTTTTGATTATTTGATATACTTGTTGCATTGAGGTGGACATATGATAAATTGTATCATGCAGGTTGCGTGTGGCAAAAGCGATGTAATGATGCCTGTGATTGCGATTGTTAACTGCTAATAATTGCATATGAGCCTTGGTCTAATCGTGCGTTTGTCAATGGTTGATTGGGTATTATTCTGTTGTTGAATTGTTGGCGATAGAGACATTGCACGTCAGGGCGCACTCGAGGCGAGTAGGTCTCCTAACCGAGGCTTAGGATTTTGACTTGCGAGATTTATCTCACTTTGGTTATTGAATAACCATTTTCAGGTCTATAGGATGGAGGATCGACGCGTGTTACGGCTCGTTGCCGTTTTTTAAGGGAGTAGATTAACCTCAACTTGTTGGTTTCATTGGCTCGGTAGGAAGATGCCCGTGGTAAGGGCTTGTACTTGTAAACTTCCTAGGGTTAATCAATTGATAATAAAGCAGTACTTTGGAATGTGTTCTTGTTGGGTTTTCCTGCTACCCCTGCTTTTATAATTGACCGAGGATTGTGATTCGCTTCCGCATGCGTTTAATTAAAAGATAAAAATAACGGTCGGCGATAGATCCTGGAGAGTCGCAAATCAAATGACTGTAAGAGAACGGGGGTTGTCGCGGACTTGAGATTCGGGTCGTGACATATAGTTAGAAAGATTTAAAGTTATTCACGTTTTTTTTTCTAAAGGTAATCCTTATGTCTTTCACGAATTTGAATTGAAATTGTCAATGCGAATGGTGCCAAAGGGTGTGCAAGAGAGTTGTTAACACCTAAATTCTCACCATTTTACCTAGGACTTAATCTCATTAAAAATTAGGGATTAATCTAAAAAAAAAATCGAAAAAAAATTCGAAATTTCAAAAAAAAAAAAAAAAAAAAAACGGAGTGGCAGTCAGGCTGGGTTGGGGCCAGCCTTGGGCTAGCCCCTCTCTCTTTTCCCTTTTCCATTTGGCACCTGGGTTGGCTCTTCTCCATTTTTTTTCAGCCCGGCTCACATACGGATCCTCTTCTCCCTCACGCAGAACGGCTCTCTGCAAGAAGAAGAAAAAGCGAAGTGCAGACGATAGAGGATCGAGGAAGGTAGCTCCGGCGCGATCCACGGGTCAGGGGACCAGGCTGGCAAGGCAGGAGCCAAGCACGCCTGCCATCAGCCATAAAAAGGTTCGGAGAGACCGAGCTCGAGGGGATCCAGGGGACGACAAAGAGAAAAAGACCGAGAGAGGGACTGAGAGAGGGAGGGAGAAAAGCGAACCAGAGAGAGAAGGCGAACTCGAGAGAGTGGTTGACCGTCATCGGAGGTCCGTCCGTCCGTCCGTCCGCCACAACCCTTCCCTCGAATGAGGTAGATCTCCTAAATTGTCGGCGCCCTCTTTTTGGTGAAATGTTGGGCTGGAGCTCGCAGCCGACCAGTTCGCGCGAGCTTCAGCCCTGGTGATCCTTCGTCGATGCTGCTGTGTGTTTTGATATGTTTCGTTTGAGTCCGTAGCCTCCCCTTCGATAATGCCATTTAGTTGTTCGACGAAATGCCCCACTGAAGAGGCTGACCCTAGCCCTTAACCGGAGCTCGGCTTTTAGTTTTTTTCTGCGTAGCTAGGAATT
The DNA here is from genome assembly GCA_014182895.1 of Angophora floribunda. Lineage (NCBI taxonomy): Eukaryota > Viridiplantae > Streptophyta > Magnoliopsida > Myrtales > Myrtaceae > Angophora > Angophora floribunda. The sequence continues at coordinate 19,773,916 of CM024709.1, forward strand.
ACATTGTTGTCGCGCACCTCCTTTGACATTTTCCTAGCTTTTCGATGGGTTTCCCGCGCCATTTGGATCGGTCGAGGTGTGCGTATCTCTCGCCGGAGTCATTCCAGCGACTTTAGGGAACGCTGGCTAGCTAGTGCCAGCGGTGGCCAGTCGGTTGAACTAAACGACCGACGCTGGACGATGGCATGGCTACCTTTCGAGGGCTAATGAGGACTCGTGGTCGCGGCGGCATCAGTTCTGGTTTAAAGGAGTTGCAGGAGCTTCGGCGAGGAGAAGGGTGCGATGAAGGAGAAGAAGACCAGAAGAAGAAAAAAAGGGAAAAATTAAAAGAAATAAAAAAATAGAAAAATAGAAAAGCCCAAAAAAAACAATAGAAGACAAGAAGATGGGCTTCACCTCAGGCTTGTGTACGTCGAGCTGAGTTTGTCGTGAGCTGGGGGATGACTGGGTTGAAGGTAAAAATTGGAAATCGGCCTTCAAACGAGCTAAAAATAGAAAATAGAAATGGGCTTTTATTAAAAAGGAATTCTCTGAGCCTTTTGTTAATTCTTAATGGGCTTAAGGCCCAATTTCTTTAGTCCAACCTAGACCGACAGGGTCCGAGTCGGGTTAGTAGGGCCGAATTTCTTGACTTGATCCGAATTTTTTTTTATATATTAAAGAATCATCAAAAACATTTAAAAATTCAAAAAATTTTAAAAAAAATTTAAAATTCAAATTTCAGAAAATTCATGGAAAATTTTAAAACTTGAAGAATTATAAAAAAAATTTCGGGAATTTTTTTAAAAAAAAAAATCGAAAATATTAAAAATATTAGAAATTCCTAAAAAAAAGGATCCTTAAAATTCCAAAAATTCCAAAATTCCAAAAAAAAAAAAAAAAATTAAAAATAGAGTTCCCTAAAAAGCTTTAAAGTAGTTCTTAGATAATCTTCTCTTAAAATGTGTGGCAAAATCATCGGTCTAAGATTGTGTTTAAAATTGAACAAGTTCTTACGACTTTACCTTAGGGTTTTAATTTTCTTTAGATATAATTACATTTGATTGCACACTTACGTTGTGATGACTATGGTTCCCCCTTAGTCTAATTAGGATTGTCATTTATTTATCTTTTAATGCTAGGTGCTTATTTTCTCTTGCAATTTATTTCATGTTTCCTCTAGTCATCGATTGTTAATTTGATAATTGCGCACCCGCATAATCACCTTACGTATTAGTGGATAAATCTAAAATCAATCCAAACTGCGTGACAAAAGTCTTTTTGAAATGAACAAGATTAGGTATCGAAAGAGCACTAATTTATTAATTAATGTAATCAAATCCCCGACCCTAGATTCTCTGATTGGATAGAAAGTGAGACACACTCCTATGCCTCGCTTAGTTTTAGCCAACCCCAATAGGCTAATGGCGACTCCTCATTAGAAGATTTTCATAAACATGTAATGTCACGCGATGTATGGGCTTGGGAGAGCTCATGTCTAACTAAGGGTCTTCGACTCATCTTTTAGATAATACCCCTAAACCTATATATGTATTTTCCCCTTCGGAAGGAAAAATAGATCGCGACAACTTGGCAACTCCATTGGGGATTTGGTTTTAAACCTTAGAGTACTTAGGCCGAAATTAATCTTGTTCAAAAATATTTTTGTTTGGCAACGAGGATTCCGAGTACGCCCGTAACATTAAAAGTGTTATATATTTTTGCAGAATGGGAGGTATAAGGGGAAGTGTTTGCTTACATTTGTCTTGTAGGGAGGTGTAAGAATGTATGGTTTATTTTTATGTACAAAGTGTTGTTTGCTTATAAATTGTTGTGCATATATCATTTGCATTGCATAACACCGTAGCACACACAACTTGCCACCAAACCTGGGCCGCACAAGATTACTTAAGATGGTATTGAGGTGGATACCACTCTAACTACAAACATGCAATACGAGTCGCCCACCTCAATTCCAAAATTTCCTTCTCGTGTCAAGAGTTCCCACCTCAATCTATAATCCTGCGACGCAAGTCAGTTCTTTGACCAAGCTAGAGTCATATAAACCCTAACCAAGCCGCGATCACATTGGCTCAGTCCGGTGATCCCATGGTTCCATTTTGCTAAGATGGCTAGAATATAAATCAACCCACATTCCATGTGTATGTCTATGTGATTGGCATCATTCTTTAGTGAGTGGAGTAAGTTTTTTAATCCCTCACACTTGCAATTTACATACCTACTACATTTTTTGGTCGGTCCATGACAAATTAGGTTGGTCGTAGCCTTGGTTTATATACAATGGGAAAACCCGAACTTCGCATTATTTCTGCTCCCAAAGCTTAGCTCCGCACTCAGTAGAATAAACTGGACGAAACTGGCCATGACCTTGTATTATCACACATCGGATGATTGCTTCCCTTGCTAGAAATAGAAGTCCATTGCGACGTCGTTCGAGCATTGGCACATGTTTGGTGCCCCAGGACATCTACTTTCATATTCGGTGATCATAAGCTTACTCAAACCTTAGAGGAGTACAACATTTTCATTGGAAAACCTTTAGTTTCAGAATTGGTCAATCCGCCTATTGGAGTAGAGCCTGCATCGATCTTATCTTATTTTCTAAGATTTAAAAGAGAAGACGTGAGAAAGGTTCTAAAGGCCAACCTCAATACCTGTCCGTTCTCATTTTTGAATGAACTCTTCCGAAATGCCCTGTCTTTTCAAATGAATAGGATATTTCTATTTGTGTTTTTTGGGTGTGTAGTATTCCCTCACTATAAGAACGCTATTAGCCCCTCAGTTGCATGTGTGGTTCAAGAGGTGTGCACGGGAAAGGGCTTTGTTAATGATGTTTTGATCGAAACCTTCCTTTCCCTTACTCATTTTAAAGAAAACGTAAAAAAAAAAAATCTTTCAATGCTCCTCCTAAACTTTTACAAATTTGGTTCCTCTCCCACATTAATGGATTTGGTACTCTAACGACTATACATGACATTTTTTATTCTAATCACCCCATTTGAAAATTTATGAATAAAAAAAACACATGCTTCGAACTATCATTATTACGAATGGTTAGGCTTTATGAGAAATCCTAATCCTAAAAATTTCCAATGACACGCTAGATGGCTCCAACTTCAAGAGGTGAGATTTACATGCTGCGGCATTGGACCTATCCTTTTTTGGGGATCACTAGCGCTACCGAGTATTATCCAACTAGAGTCACTTGCCAGTTTCAAGTGGTGCAGTAGCTTCCGCCGACACTGTAAGAGGACTTACTTTGGGCCAACTTTACTAATGAGAGCCGGGATCATGAGAACACTATCACACTAATCAAATCAATGTGGAATATGTGCCACCCCCAAAAGCTCATTTGGCCGAGGAAGAGTTGGAAGGTAGAGAGAGGATATACTATGCTTCGATGGAGTACATTCTTCAGCATGAGATCCTAAAGCAACTACACCCGGAGATCCCTAACGTGCCACTGATGATCACCAATCGTGCGGAGATCAAGCTTCTCAAGAGAGAAATCGAAAAGGTCGAGAAGCATGCCTTAGCTTTGATGTTTGGGGAATCTCGCTTCGTTTCTATGTCTTAGTTTCAAAGTTGAGAAGTCCTTACTCGTATTTGTAGGGGTTATTTTTTTTTATGAAGTGTCATTTCATGTCCTCATTTTCAAATGTGTAGGAATCCTTCCTTTTTATGAAATGAATGAAAGGAGACGTTAGATCATTGTCATGAGCCGATCGTCTATTTAGATCTTGTACTCATATATACCTATCAACAAATTCGGCATCAGCACTATCAATGTTGACCCAAGCCAAGATAAACTTTAGGTATAATGTGCTTCAATGGATCAAAGCCGGAGTTTCCAAATAAGAAGATTTATTTGAAATAAGTCCTCTTGTATTTCTAAATATAATTTTTTTTTCTAGATTTGTTAAGATATTATGAGATACGATGAGATATGATTAAATATAATGAATATTTTTGTTAGTTTCTAGAGACTTACTTTCATGGTATGTTTGCTGTATTTTTGGAAAGTGCCTAGGGTAGATTTACTTTTCTGATATACTAGCTGTACTTTTTGGAAAGAACATAGGTTAGATTTACTTTCCTGATATGTTAGTTGTATTTTTGGAAAGAGCATAGGTTATTATTTCTTCGATAAATAGGTAAAGCCTCTCAATCATAAGACAAACAATTTGATGACTAAAAATTTTTGAGATTTTCTCTATGAGAGTGAATACCTTTTGGAGAGTGGATTACTCATTTATCGATCTCTTTATCCCTAGAGCATGGATTACTCCTCAATGGTGAGCCAAGAAGTCCTTTATCCTCGGCTGGTGGGTTTTCCTTTAGGCCTTGGTGGTGAACTTTCCTATCCGAAATCAAAATCATCGGCAGGTGGTTCGTCCTTTAAACCTTGACGGTGAACTTCATCAATCCCGATCTTCATCCTCGATTGATAGCACGGCATTTATACCTTGGTGGTGATCGTTTCTATCTTTTATTTGGTATCTCTTCCTTCGACATCTATCCCCATACACATCCTTCTAATGCACTTCACCTGAAATTCCCCCGTTTCGGAATCATGTGCCCATGCACGCATCAATATGATTATTCTCAACATGTGAATATGTACGCACCATTAGTGAAAATTTTGATGAGATCATTGTCACAAGAAGTTTCTTAAGTAAAACATGTAATATATAACTACATGTGAGCTTTGCTCCACTAGTACATATCACAGGCGATTCTTTCGATCGCAACCCGTGTAGCACTTAGACCTTTGAATTAATTGATCGATCTAAGTAAATCTTACTCTCGCTCACACCCTCTCGCTCAAGGAAGGAAATTTCTAGAGAGGGAAAGTAAATATAGAAAATTATAGTAATACTCGTATTTCTTAAACTATGTCAATGATATAAATGAGGGGGGCTCCCCTATTTATACAAAAATCCCTCTAATTGCAATCATTAATATTTTACGAGATCTAACAGTTGAGGATATCAATCCTCGTCTAATTGATCCAATGGAAGAGATTCACTTGATCTAATAGTGGAAGCTGTTGATCCTTGTCGCATTAGTTTAGCAATAGAGATTCATCTAATCCAATGGTTGTGATCGTCAATCCTCATTAAACAAACTTAAGAGCATAGATTAGGCCCCCTTGCAATATAATGATTTGGAAGAGCCCCCTTTGGATTGATGACATAGCGTTCTTTGGTCCATGACATTGTCCCCCACTAAATCCGGTGATGCCCTCGTCACTTCATTATGGAAATGTTGGATTTGATTGGGGAATTGCCATAGAGACTCTACCGATTCCCAACTTGCCTCACTTTCTGGTAATCCTTTCCATTTCACCATATATTCATGAAGGTAAGGGGCACATTGTCGAGAAACATACCTTTCAACTATGACGACTTCAACTTCCCAATCTTGTGTAGTTTTAATCCCAATCGGTGCTCAGTAAGATTTCATGCGCTTGGGATCATATATGTCTACGTGATATGGTTTGAGCATGCTTACATGAAACACCAGATGGAACTTAAGCTTTGGAGGAAGCTCAAGTTTGTAGGCAATCTTTGCAACTCGCTTAAGGATTCGGAAAGGACCTTTATATTGCTAAAGGAGGCCTTTGTGAAGCTGGCCCTTCGTTCTTTGTAGTAAGTGGAGCTTCACAAGAACAAGAACTCCAACTTAGTACTTGACTAGTCTTCTCTTTTGATTAGCATATTTCTTCATTCACTTGGTCGCTTTGTAAAGACATGATCGGGCAAGATCGGTGTCTTCTTGAATGCGGAAGGATTATTATCTTTATACCCCATACCTAAGGTATTTTGGGTAAGCGGTTAATGACCAATCACAATTTCGAACGGACTTTGGCCAGTCGACTCATTATTGTGTAAGTTGAATGAGAATTGTGCCACATCAAGTAGTTTATGCCAATCCTTTTGGCTTGCACTCACAAAATGTCATCAGTAAAGTTCAACAAGAGAGTTGGTCCTCTCCATTTGTCCATCAGTCTATAGGTGCATGCTAGTGAAGAATTTCAAATTCAAATCAAGTAGCTTGAATAACTCCATCCAAAACTTGCTGATGAATAGACCGTCTCGATCACTAACAATATTTCCCGGTAATCCCCAATATTTCATGATATTCTTTAGGAATAACCAGGCAACTTCTTCCACAAGACATTCTTTAGTGGTCGAGACAGAGGTGGCATACTTTGAGAAGTGATCCACAATTACCATGATGGTGCCAAATCCATCAGACTTGGGCATTCCAATGATGAAATCTAAGGACATGCTCTCCCATGGGTGCTCAAGAATAGGGAGAGATTCCAAGAGGCCCGCCAATGTTCTGTGTTCAACTTTGTTTTGTTGGAACACAAGACAAGTCCTAACATACGCTTTTACGTCTTCACGCAAATGAGGCCAATAATAGTTCTCCAGCACAAGGGCAAGCATTGGATGCATGCCCGAATGACCTGCCCAATTGGAGTCATGGCATTCCTTCATGATTTCCTTCCAAAGATTTTTATAGTGTGGGACATAAACATGGTGACCCTTAGTGTACAAAAGACCACCCTCATGCCAAAATCTCCATATCTTGCCTCTCTTTTTCTTGTGCTAAAAGATTCATAGTGGAGGAATCGTGGGACATGTCTTATCGAATGTGATCTATGAGTGTGTTTTATGGAACTCATGGCTTTGAGTTCAAACTGTCGGCTTAGAACATCTGCCAACATGTTAGTTTTGCCGGCCTTATATTCGAAGGAGAAGTCAAATTCGGCAAGAAAGTCTTGCCATCGAACTTGCTTCGGGGATAACTTCTTTTGAGTTTGAAAGTAACATGTGGTGATGTCGTTGATCCGAAACACGAATCCTAAGCCAAGTAGGCAGTATCACTAAGTTCTCAAGCAATACACCATGGCCATCATCTCATCTTCTTGGACAGTGTAGCGCCTCTCTCTCGTTGAGTTTTCTGCTCTTAGAGGTGATTGGATGGGCATCTTGCATTAGAACTCCTCCAATGGCAAAGTCTGATGCATCCATATCGAATGCTTTAAAATGGTTGAGTCATGCCAAGACAGGTTGCTCAATTATAGCCTTTTTCAAAGCCTCAAAGGCTTCGTGGCGTCATTCATTCCAATCCCACGATTGACCCTTCTTTGGCAAGTCAACTAAGGGTGTTGTAATGTGGGAGTATCAACGGATGAATTGTCGGTAATAGTTGGCCAATCCAAGGAATGATCAAAGTTTGGGAACCTTGGTTGGTGGTTGCCACTCGAGAATAGATTTCACCTTCTTTTGATCCATTCAAATGGTACAATTACCAATGATGAGACCTAAGAAAGTCACCTCCGATTGGGCAAATGAGCATTTTTCCCTTTTCACGAACAATTCATTTTCTTTGATGATTACGATGTCATCAAGGTAAACAACGACGAATTGATTGAGAAAAGGTTGTAGTACCTTATTAATGAGAGTGCAAAATGTAGCTATCGCATTGGTGAGACCAAAGGGCATGACAAGAAATTCATAAGATCCATACCGCATAACACAAGCAGTTTTTGGCTCATCTCCTTCAGCTATTTGAACTTGATAATAACCCGACCTTAGGTCGAGTTTGGAAAACCATCGGGCTTTTCCAAGTTGATCAAACAAGTCAGCTATGAGTGGAATGGGATACTTGTTCTTTATCGTTAGTTTCTTGAGCGCATGGTAGTCAATACATAGCCTAAGAGATTTTTTTTTTTTTTTTTTTTGGTAAGGTAGCCTAAGAGATCCATCTTGCTTCTTTTGGAAGAGAACGAGAGCCCCAAATGAAGCCTTAGAGGACCAAATGAATCCAACATCAAGTAATTCATTTAGTTATCATTGAAACTCTTCTAGTTGGGTAGCGCCATTTGGTAAGGGGCCATGGCCAGGGGTGAACATCAAGTACTATCTCAATCTAATGATCCACCTCCCTCCATGGTGGCAACTTTTTGGACAACTTTGGGGGCATCACGTCTTTGAAAGAATCGAGCAAGGTCGCCACTTTGGAAGGGAATCCACCCTTGTCTCCTCCTTCTTCTTCGAACTTGAGAGTGGCAACATAAGTCTCCTTGTTCTTCCTCAACCCCTTGGCAAGTTGAATTGCTAAGAGATATTTGATAGCTTTCCCGGATTGTCGAGCCACAAGTATCAAGCATGGGAAGTACCACCCGCAATGCATATGTAATTTGCATTCGTAACAATCAAAGCATTGACTCGATCAAGAAAATCTATCCCCATGACAAACTCATAGTCATCAAGGGAAATTACCTCGAGTGTTTCTTTGCCTTGACATGTGCCAATGCAAAGATCCACGCCATGAGCAAGTCCTGTTGTAGGAATCTCCTTAGAGTTTATAGTTTTTAGCCATCCTCCCGCTTTCTCCACTTTTAAGCCAAGTTTTTGGGTTGCGATTTTAGAGATGAAAAGGTAGGAGGCACTAGTATCCACCAAAGCTATCACAACCCCTTCTAGGGTCTGAGTTGCGGGTTATTTTTGCGACATCCCAAGTTCGTTGCCAACCCGATTCATTTTATATTATTTATATGCACATGCGGAAGTGTAAATACAACAACCCCGACAACAAGAACAGGGGAATCATGAGAACAAGTCAAACATAAAGGATACCACTATCTTACAATAGTAGTTCAGTACAAACTCATTTTATTCTTGACTTATTTTACACAACATCAAAAGACCTGGGTTTCCTACCTCTACTACAGACCATAGCATCCTTCTCTACATCCACTATATTGACAATCCACACCTCCAAGATTACAGGTAGACATACCTACAAACTCGTAAAGGTAGAGGGGTGAGTTTTGGGAACTCAATAAGTAAAACTCATAACTCTCAGCTAATAAGACATTTCTTCATTGAGGATTAGCTAGAACAACTCGTGCAAACAGTGTTAATGGAAGATTGATAGCAATACAATTGCTATGCCATGACTATACAAAAGAATTTCACTTACTCACCTGTTGGCTAACACAGAGACACATGCAAACCAAACTTGAGCATAACTGGCATATGTGTAGATCACTTAGTATTGTCCTAGCTCAACCAGGCTCTTGAGGCTCAACCATGGCTTCCAACTTCTTGCTGGGCTTCTTGGCTCAACCAAGGCATCTTGACTCAACCGAGGCTTCTCAGGGCTAGCTTCCCGAGGCTTTTGAACTTAAACCGCGCATCTCGTTGGTGTTGGGGCATAGTCATTCTCATATTTTATTAAGTGATCACACCAATGCATCACATATGCCGATTCTTCTCTTTTCATTTAGCTGACTCACTCATGGCCTAGCAAGGGCATGCTCATGCACTATCATGCATGACATGCTTCTTATGACTTGATTCTAATGATGCCATGAATGACCCTAAGCCCGAGGTTTAACTCAATCGCCAAGTGTCAAGGACCCCACATCAATCCAAAACATGATTTTTGTACACTTCGATACAAATCAAGACCTTATAGGCTTGAGCAATCCCCATACCAAACGAGACTAGGATCCAACACACCTCAATGCCAATCTAAGACCTTGCAGCCTTAGGCAATCCTTGTGCTACACAAGACTTGAGTTCTGAACATTTCATTACTGACTCAAGCCTTATGGCTCTAGCATTCCCAACTTGTGCCAAATTCCAATCACAAAAGACTCAAGCACATACTTAAAACTTCAAACGAGCAAGGCATATACATATAATTGCCCAATATACCCACAGCTTGTCAAGAGAATACCGCCTAAACAACGCTCAAGAAGTCTCACTTGCCTGAACAAACATCAAGAAACTAAGAGGCTTTATTTGGTGAGAGCGGCAGTTGCACGGCCGAAGGAGAGAGGAGAGGGTGAGAGAAAAGAGAGCGTTCAAGGGGGAGAAAGGAAGAGAGGATGCAAAAATGGTAAGAAATGAGGAGGTTGCTCCTATTTATAGCTCCCAACCTTGTCATTACCCCTTTAATTGGACCAATCACAACTTAAGGAGTGGCACGCCTATTTTGATGAGTTAGTTAAGCTAGAACTTGAGGTGGTAATATAATATAATCATGTGGCCATCTTGAGTTTCAAAGAATGCTCTAGAATCCTACTTTGCTTGTCGTCATTGGTCCACCTAAGTTCCCCTTCATTTAATAGCATTAAATGCAATCTTGAGGAGGTGGTGCTTAGGGTGCCAAATCGACATCTACTTCCTTTAGGATCATGATGAAAGTCTCTCATGTCCATTTCCGATTGGTCCATGAGGATGGCAACTCATCGCCTTGATTCCCAAGCAAATCTTTCCTTTAGACAACTCATCCTCGTTCATTAAATGAATATGTTCTAGAGAGTTCTATCCTATTATCCATTTCCTCAAGAATAAATAAGCACATATCATAATTCCTCAACTTGCTCTCCAAGGAAAATCTAAGGCTGTCATGACCAAATCTTGGCTTGGAATACCTCATCATGCCTCATTTAATGAGGCTTCTAGAGAGTTCTCTCTCTTTTGTCTTTTTCTTCCAAGAATGAGGCCGTTATGAGAAAACAATCATCTGAGTTCATTCCAAAGCCGAGAGAGAGCACAAGGGACATCTCGAAAAATTGATTTTCACACGCCTGAGATTCGGGCCATTGTGCTCTTCATGCACTCAAAACCATCCTCTTAGGCAGTACTTCAACCAAGAGGGTCAGCTCACTAGTCGGCACAATAGCCGGCCCTTTGGTCAGCACAACTAGCTTGCTCGAGTCCAGAACTAGCCCTTGAGCGAATCCCCATGCTTATCATAGGGCTTGCCCACTACTAAACTCCTTACACAGTTCGTGTTTCGCCGATCGGTTCAAGGATAGTTCTAGGGTTATCCATGGCCTAGCTCTAAGCCAAGGCATTCATGGGTCCTAGAATTAGCGGCAAAATCACTAGGTCTATCCTAGGGCTCATTTAGATTGGTGCTCAATTCATCCACATGGGTCCATGGCCAGTGCATGACTAATCCACGATCAAACATCATCAATTCGAGATTCATTTCCAATCACTAAGAATTAAATAGGGAATAATACATTTTTGGGTCGAGACATGATCACAACTGGCCAAGTTGAATCGTTCATGTATTGGAGCATGGTCGGCGGAATCACCCGTACCGATCATGACCAATTAATCTAGGAACGTCTACTAATTCACGATAGTCCATGATTATCCCATCAACAATTCTTGTGATCCGAAAGTCATTTTCTAGGCTGGTGATCCGATTCCACTTGCATGGTCAGTGGCTGACTCATGGCCGATCCCACGGCCACTTCATGGCCGATCGGCCAATCAAACCATGATCATTCCTTGATTCATTACCAATCAAACGAATTGATTCCATAACCAATGGCCTATGGTTAGGGGTGATCGATTCTCTGTTTAGTCTAGTTCCAAGGTGGAATTGGGAATCGGACCAGGAGGATTGATTCCTATTTTTTGGGATTGTGGATCGGACCATTGGTCCGGTCCGGTCCAATAGGACCGACCACTTAGCCAAAAAAAATGAAAAAAATACTAGAAATATTATTATTTTAGGGTTTATTGCATTTTTAAAAAAAAATTAAAAATATATTTTAAATAGAAAATTATCGGTCCGGTCTGGTCTGATTCCCCCCCGAACTAAGAACCGGACCGAAAATCACGGTTCCATAAAATGGAACCAGGAGCCCAACCGATGCTCTCGAGAATCGAGCCAAACCGGCCGGTCCAGTCTAGTCTGGACAATTTTCAGTTCGGACAATCCAATGTACTCATCCCTACTTATGATCGATCCATTCCAGACCTTATGGTCATCCTTCAAAGGGTAAGAATCGGGAACGTTACAAAACCATTCATCTTGACTCCGGCAATATATGCGAAGAAGCGGAAGCAATGAGCACATGAGGAGCGCGTGAGCCGGGCCGCCACTTTGGAATTTTCTCAATCTCGCGGGTTCCCCAATTTACCCCCCAAAGGAAAGCTACATACTGAGAATCTGATGGGGGACGGGAACGGATGACCAGACGTGGGAAGTCCGCCGCGGTCGGCGTATGAAAATCGAAGCTCTCCCCCACCCTTTCTCTCTCTCTCTCTCTCTAGCCAAAATTAAAAGCAAGCATGCGGAGAAGCAGAGACGGCCGCCGTCTTCCGCCTCTTTTCGCGTTCATCTTCTTGTACCTGCTGTCGCCTCTGCCGGACGTCCGCGCGTCGGACGGAGAAGGCCAGGGCACGCCAGCCGTCGTCGGGTACGGATACACCATCGGGCCCGTCGCCGTCGACCCGTCAGGAACGGCGCTGACCGCCCAGCTCCGCCTCATCAACTCGACCTCCGTCTACGGACCTGACGTCGAGAATCTCCGCCTCGTTGCCAGGTCAGAGCAAAACTTCACTCTCTTACCTTACCAGTGTTTGAAGTATTTTCGCTAGATTCAATTTTAGAATCGACATATATGCAAAAATAAAATGAAAAAAGAAAAAACAATCTAACACTTGAAATCATTCTATTGCAAAAAAAAAATTAATAATTAAACAATGAGAACAAATATTAGTATACACAGTAAAAGTTTATAGTATAAATAGACCGTAAAAAAGGCAGAAAGAATATTTCGAAATTCGAATTCTATTGAAACATATGCAATTTTACATTAAAAAGTTAGTTTATGTATTATATTTACAAAAAAAAAAAAAAGCTAATTTTGGCTTACGTCGTCACGGTCCTCTTTCCAGCTTCCAAGCGAGCGGACGTCTTCGTGTCCGAATCACAGACGCCGACCACCCTCGATGGGAAGTTCCCGACGACCTCATCCCTCGCCGATCTCCCTCCCCTCCCCGCCGAACCCCGACTCCTCCACCGCCGCCGTCCCTCTCCCGCTCCGACCTCCGCCTCTCCTCCGCCTCCTCCGACCTCGTCTTCGTCCTCCGCAACACCAACCCCTTCTCCTTCGCCGTCTCCCGCCGGTCCTCCGGCGACGCCCTCTTCGACACCTCCCCCTCCGACCCCTCCACCTTCCTCGTCTTCAAGGACCAGTACCTCCAGCTCTCCTCCTCCCTCCCTCCCGGCCGCTCCTCCCTCTACGGGATTGGAGAGCACACGAAGCCGTCGCTCCGGCTCCAGCCCAACCAAACCCTTACTCTGTGGAACGCCGACATCGCCAGCGCGAACCTCGATGTCAACCTGTACGGGTCGCATCCGTTTTACATGGACGTCAGGTCGTCCGTGGGAGGCGGCGGAGGCGGCGGCGGAGGAGGAGTTGGGGCGGGCACGACCCACGGCGTTCTGTTGCTGAACAGCAATGGCATGGACGTGGTGTACACTGGCGATAGGATCACTTACAAGGTGATCGGTGGGGTGTTGGATTTGTATTTCTTCCCCGGGCCGTCGCCGGAGGCAGTCATGGAGCAGTACACCGAGCTCATTGGCCGGCCAACCCCAATGCCATACTGGTCCTTCGGTACGGCGGTTTTGATTAGTTTCTTTCAATTGTTGCTGCTTACATTTTGATGACTTTGATTCCGCCATTGTTCATCGATTTCTGCTTAGCAATTATTTTGCAATCCCTGTGAAATTTCGAGCATGATTGTGCTTACATAATGAGGATGGAATTGAAGATTCTGAGTTTATTGCCATTCACTTGCTTTAGGAGTTTATTCTCTCATAGAGATGACACTAGTCAGATTGTGCATGTTATGCTCAATAGGGAACAAATCTCAAAGAAGTGTTATTATCCCTTGGAAGCCACTGTTTCCCGACCCCCAGCTGATCCTACCACACTCACTGATGTTCAAGAAACACGGTCGCTTTCGTGGTATATATTGCTAGGCATAGATCAGTTGTAAAGTTTGGTTCACAGTGGATGGCTATTTCTGCACATTTTACTTGACAAGTTTGAAATGTAGTTCTGCTGATGAAGTATCTTTGATTCACTTTTTAGGATTTCATCAATGCCGGTGGGGTTACAAGAATGTCTCAGACTTAGAGGGCGTGGTAGCTGGTTATGCAAAAGCTAATATACCACTGGAAGTTATGTGGACCGACATTGATTACATGGATGCATTCAAGGACTTCACTCTTGACCCTATCAATTTTCCAGTGGAAAAAATGAAAGAATTTGTCAGCAGCATTCACAAGAACAGTCAAAAATATGTCCTGATACTCGATCCAGGTAAGCTAGTGCAGAAATGCTTGTTGTTGAAATTTGGTCTTTTAATTTCTTGTAACATCATAATACTTCTTTCCTTTTCTTTCTAATGGGTGATCATTGACAGGCATCAGTGTGAATGAGACGTATGGGACCTACATCAGAGGGATGCAAGCCGACATCTTCATCAAACGTGAGGGAGTCCCATACTTAGGTGTTGTTTGGCCAGGGCGAGTGTCCTTCCCTGACTTCCTTCACCCATCTAGTGAGAGTTATTGGGGTGGTGAGATAAAGAGGTTTCACGATGTTCTTCCATTTGATGGCCTATGGCTCGACATGAACGAGTTGTCCAACTTTATAGATTCCCCACCTCTTCCTTCCACTCTTGACAATCCTCCCTACAAAATAAACAATGCAGGAGTTCATCGGCCAATCAACAACAAAACTATTCCTGCGACGTCATATCATTTTGGTAATGTTTCAGATTACAATGCTCATAACCTCTATGGACTCTTAGAAGCCAGAGCAACAAACAAAGCCTTAGTCAATGTTACTGGTAAAAGGCCATTCATTCTCTCGAGATCAACTTTTCTAAGCTCTGGCAAGCACACTGCACACTGGACTGGAGACAATTATGCCACATGGGATGACTTGGCATACTCAATTCCTGCAATTTTAAATTCTGGGCTCTTTGGAATTCCAATGGTAGGAGCTGATATATGCGGTTTCTCTGGGAACACAACCGAAGAGCTCTGCAATCGTTGGATTCAGGTAAATATCTTTCATGCCTTTTCTTAATTTATATTAGCCGAACTGCTCTGCAACCAAGTAGCTTTAAGCCTTTCTTGATTTGTATTCAGATAAAAGAGTTGATCAATGTTCTTTAGGGTGAGGGGAAGTTCGGGTATCTTTCGTGCTTGTAAATTATGTTATGTCGAATATGTCTCAATCTTTAATGGGTGGACATAATATCAAGTAGCAACTGAATGGAGGCATAAATCATGTTTTTCCATCACACATCTTGGCACTTATTTTAGAGCTTTTACTGATGCAGCTAGGGGCCTTTTATCCCTTTGCAAGAGACCACTCTGCATTAAACACTGTTCGTCAAGAGCTCTATCTCTGGGATTCTGTTGCAGCATCTGCCAGAAAGGTGCTCGGGCTTCGTTATCGCTTGCTCCCATACTTGTATACCTTGATGTATGAGTCATATAGAAAGGGGATACCCATTGCCCGGCCCCTATTTTTCTCGTTCCCAGAGGATGCAATGACTTACAATATCAATTCCCAATTCTTAATTGGGAAGGGTGTGATGGTGACTCCTGTACTAGAATCAGGTGCCCAAACTGTGGATGCCTATTTTCCTGGTGGAAACTGGTTTGATCTCTTCAATTACTCAAATTCGGTGAGTACAGCTTCAGGGATGAATGTGATGCTTGATGTGCCACCCAATCACCCTCATGTGCACGTAAGGGAAGGTAATACATTGGCCATGCAAGGAGAGGCCATGACTACGGGAGCAGCTCGGAAAACACCATTCGAGCTCTTAGTTGTGGTTGATGGGAATGGGAATAGCTCAGGACAAGTGTTCTTGGACGACGGAGAAGATACTGAAATGGGAGGGGAAGGAAATAAGTGGAGTCTGGTGTGGTTTTATTGTGAGAAAAAGGGGAATGATCTTGTTGTCAGATCAGAAGTTGTTAATGGGGAATTTGCTCTGATTGAGAAGTGGGCAATTAATAAGGTGACAATTTTAGGATTGAGAAAAGGAACTATGATGTTGAGACTCAGAGGGCATGAGTTATACAATGATATGGAAGCGAAGTCTGGACAGAGAACAGTGAAAACAGTGAAAACAGTGGGAAGATCGAGTGATGGTGGAGAGTCTGCGATTGTTGAAGTCTCAGGATTGTCACTTCTGTTGGGAAATGAATTCAAGTTGGAAGTCACATTGAACCAATCTTAAGACGAAACATCATCAGGAGAAACCGTGCAGTGTGTAATAAAGAATAAAAGCATGTCTTTAATAAGTTGTGTGTTCCCAAAAGGACAAAGCAAACCAGTATCGAGCCACTTCGCATCACTGGCTCTTTCTTGAATGGGAATCTGCAGCTTCTTAACTGCTTAAATTCCCTAGATGAAATTTCTTCTTATTTTTTTCTAAGAAAAAGATTTTTTGAAAAATAAAAAGGAGACGAAATTGGGTATTCTTGGAGAAGCATGTGGTGATATTTTTGTGGCAACAGTACTAATTTTCGTAGAGACTCCAAAATTATGAGAAATTGCTCAATCAATTTTAAACTCATTGTATAGATATCAATTTTATCTTAAATTTTTGTATGAAATTCTACTGTGTTCTTTCTATTCAAATTTTTACTGAAAATGTCTAACGTGATAGTGTACCACATAGAACAGCCAAGCAATGATTGGACCGCCACATCAGTAATTTTTGTCGAAAATTGATTAGAATGACCATATTGGAATGTCGCGTAAAAATTTATAACTAAATTGATAAAATTAAAAATTTTAGAAATGAATTGGTATCCACATGGTAAGTTTGGAATTTTTTTTTTTTGGTCGGAAGTAAGTTTAGAATTGATTAGGTAATTTCCTTCAAAAAATTATATGAGTGAACTAATTTGATTTATATACTAATTTTCTCCATCCTTCGTATTTTCACTGTTATTACTCGTCTGCAAACTGCAAATTGACATCTTGGTTTGCTGAAGTTGTAATTACAATCGATGAAGAGTTAGCGTTGATGGATCTAGAGATGAAATGGCCTTCTCTCTTAATAGCCCAGACACAAGGCGATTTGGTTCATTGCAGGGGCTACGGGAAAGAGGAGCTTCCTTCGGTGGCTCATCGCTGTCGCAAAAACAATGAACGTGAGAAGAGTGGAGGTACAAGGACAATCTGAGAGAGAGGATATTCAAAGGATTTTTAAAAATTTTCGATACGGGTTACACCAAATATATGATGAGATTTTTTACATGAAGATATTCGGAGAATTTCTGATTTCACTTTATCCTGTCATGTTTCAGTCCAAATTCAGATAATTGAATGCAATTTAGAATACAAAATAGGTTCTAAGGTTTGAGATTTCTTCACTTTGCACGCTATATTTTGTAACCCATGCGAAGTATCCTAATGGTCTTGAAAATATGTGTATTGATCTTTTATAGTTTTCTTTTTTCTCTGTAGAGTTTTTCAACTTCAGATACGAGAAATGTTGGAAGGAAGATTTATAAGCTATATTTAACATTTTTATGTCTTAAAATTATGTTACATTAGATATGAACATGTATTTTATTATGTAATGTACTAGTGTTTTTTTATCAAAGTTGATGTCACAAAGCGAGGAAGAAACGAATTGAAGAAGAGAATTTCTTTGTATTCTCCTTTGATGATTTGATTACATTCTTTACATGTATTCATAGTGCAATGAATGAACAATAAAAGGAAATAATGAAAGCTACGGTATTAATTATAATCACAAATTGATTCAATCAACTCGAATTCTAGATTGATTTAATTGCATCTTCGATATAAGGCATATACCCAACTGATGTGTTAATAATAAGAATTGTGGGAACTTCTATTTATTTTTCTTTAAAAAAGTGAGATCACGATATCTGCGGAATTAACAAAATTTAGGTTTCAAAGTAGCCACAAAATTAAATTTAACGAGACTATCAATCTGATCAAGTACATTTGTAAGTTCAGGAATCATTAACTAATAGTTAACTTGACTTGGTACTATGGGAAGATTTCAAATGGAAATGCGAGCAAAGTAATTAAGGTTTTGTTGAAAAATTATATTCTAGCTTTTCACTAAAATGAAGTATGGGAACTAAAGCTGTTCATTCCTATACTTATAGATAGGGATGATCGGTCCTAGCTTAGAACCAAAAACTGGCCGAAGCACTAAACTGGCTTGAGCCCGGCCCTACTCCTCCACTATATCCTCCATTATCTCTTTCTTCACAAGTATCAAAATCGTATATCTTTACTACTTTCGTTGATAAGCTCCCAACTCTGAAAAATCCTCCCAACCTACCCTATAATCAGAGACCAGCCAAAAATAACACAGAAACTGAGAAGTCGATTGGTATAAGAAATTACCTTCTCATCCTGAAAGTCTGAGGGATTGAGGATCGACTTTTCTAGCAAATCTGAGATCTCGGCAACAAGGTGGCAGACAGGGCACCCGTGTTGGAATTAAGCGAAGATGGTGAAGCAGATGAGGGAGCAGAGTATCTATAAGAGGCGGTCGACCTACTTGCCCTGTTCAGAGCACTCAAACTTGAACAACTCTGCCTCATCTACTACCAAGCAAACTCGCTCTGCCAGTAGGAACAAGTGCAAAATCTACTCGATTCACTTCCCATCCAGAGTAGCCATTACTGGAAACGCAACAGCGATCCAGTAGTATGACTGGTGTTAATAACACACATAAGGCATTATGTTGAGGATTCTTGTCTCTATGCTTCAGTGTGTTGGTGCTTACATTTCGGGGTGAAGTACCGGCTTGAACCGACACCTAGGTAGAATCAGTGGTTCCATTCTTGGAGCCGTGAACCAAACCAGTCCTTGGCCGGTTCTAGGTTCTCAAAACCACGAACCAAATCAATTCTCTTTAGAACCGACCTTCAACAAGTCAATTCAAGCCAACTTAGTTAAGTTTCCGAGTGGAACCGGACTTCGTGCTCATTCCCAAGTACAGGACCAAAATTTTAATTTACTTAAGACACTTGCATACATAAGTGCCACGTGTCAACAGCTGGCACAGACAATCTTCGAGAAGTTCTGAACAGAAATTTGATGGAAGGACTAACATTGTCACTGAAGAATAGTAAAAAGACTTGTAATCAAAGTATAAGAATCAAAAAGTGAATTCCCTCAAGATTATTGGGGCTGAAATGGATAAATGGTGCCATCGAGTCATTGAAAGCCTTCAGCGCCAAGGCATTTTTAGACATCCACTTAAAAACACTGACATCTAATATACATTAACTTAATTCTGGGACATAGGAGTGACAAAAATTATCATTCAAGATATCCAAAACAAGCAGTACAGATAATGATACAATGTCAAGAAATGCCTTCTATGCACCACCTGGAAAGGGAAAAAATCTACTCAATATTACCGGTTCTGTCGCCCTATAGTCTAAAAGATAAACCTCTATATGTTTACAAATTCCAATTTCATTGAAGATATCACTTCCTCGTAGCCATAAGGGTCATATTCTCAGTCTGGTTGCTAAAAAAATGTACCAATAAAGCTCCACCGTTGCAATGCACTAATAATTCAGATGGAGTAACATATCACAATCAGACACCTGCAAGTCATAAAAATCAATAGCATTAAATCTCTAGAGCCCAATATTTGTCACTGCCAGAGGATTACTTTATGATAAGCTGTACAGGGATGAAAGCGATGAATGCTCTTGGTGCTTCTTATGCGCGGACAAATGAACAGGTTATGCATGGGACAAATGAACAGGTCCTGCCGTATTGGAGAGTTAACATTCTTATGTATAATTATCCTATGTAATTTGTTTGCTGGAACACAATATAAAAATGTCACAATTTCTCACTTTGCAATTCACTTGTATGTCTGACCACAAAAATAACAAAAACATCACTCGTATGCACTCAAGCTTATTTCATTGAAAAAACTCAATTACTGACACGGCAGTCAGACCCTACTTTCATGGCCCAAATTACTTGACATTCATATGTTTTGACTGGAGAAGGAAACAAGAAATTTCTTTACTCAATCCAATGTTAGATTTTGCTACAATCTTTCATGGAACATCCCAAGATCAAGCAAGGTAGATGAAACTATTTGAAGAATAATAGCAACACTTCAGACATTCGTCCTTGACAGGCAAATATGCAAATCTGTTAAATGTAAATTGATCTAAAACCCATATTGTTATCCAAGCATTCATTAAATGGATCAGTTTATTGATCCCTCACTTGGTTTGGCTACAGTTTCAGTTCAGTAGAAGATTATCTGACCCAACAAGTTTAGCTTGGACAGCTACAGAAGTCACATAAGTTCACCATTTCCCACCCATCAAAGTAGAAGAACAAGTTGCACACAAGTAGAAAGAGGCATTTACTGTGATTGCACCATCATTAGGGGTTCGAAATTTGTTTCCTTCCATGTTATATAGTAGGTAAATGGGTTCAAGTAAATCTTAAGGGGTCCAGCAATTACAATCCTAAGACCTCATTGCTGTGCTAGGGTCCTCGATGTTCACAATGCTACCAAAAGTTAAAAGGGAAAGGTTAGTGAACTCTAAAACCAAGAGTTAACAGGAGCCATCCTACATGTATCCGAACCTATCAAGGTGAACTTTCAATTACTATAGATGTCATTTTATGCCAGCAAGTATGCAGCCACCATAAAATGGTATCCATGCTTAATACTGGAAAATGCTCAGAAACTCCATTGAAAAAGCATCTGCTAGATAATTTTGAATGGGCATTCAACAGATCAAAATAGGGGACACAGCTAACTCACCAGTTACCTCATCACCAAAGGAAAGAAAGAATGCCTCATCTCCAAAATGCTCCTCAAATATGGTTGTCCTTAAATTCCGGAAAAGAAGAAAAAAGATAATTTCACTGTACATCTCATCCAGTTTCAGTGCCAAAATTTTCAGCCAAGAACTCATCAAGTCTCCCCCAGTTAGGAGTGGTAGATTCACTCAAGTCTCCAGTAGGCAATGACCGAATGCATCCCAAGATGTGTTGTGTATCCCGGCAAAGCCTGGTGTTTGAAAATAGAGAAACAATTAGACAACAGTTTGTCCATGAGACAATGAGGTTAACTATTCATAGGAAATCAACAGGAACTAGTTGTAAATAACGTATCAAACTTGAGTAAGAAGCCATTACCTCTTCTTTGCATCTGGAGAGTTTACTTCTGAACTTTTTAATGCGTTGTAAAATATTTCCGATATTTGTGAATGGAAGATAGAGACCACTTGCCTACAGCAAGATGCAACAAATCAAGTAGTTGAATACATGATATGAACGTTCTACAATCTCTTATACTGCGAAAGGGAAAAAATGACCCAAAAGAATAAGATGCAATCTGCAAAATAAGATGTCAGGTAACAGAGCTAATTCATTATTGCATGGGTTAATGATGAAAGAACAGCTACTTATATATGGCTCCAGAAAGTTAACAATATTAATGTACCTGCTGCTCCAAGATTCCAAGATCGTTAATCTAACAATTCAGAGACAACAGATTTCATGTTACAGCCCATAGGTCAACTATTGTTCGAATGTCTTCCATCAGACTCTAGTTAGGAGGGTAGAGGAAGAGCTTAGAGCTTGGACACTTGCACTATTTTTTGCGAGGAAGAATATCATAGTGCATGATTGAAGGAAACAACTTCATTATGAAGATATCTCCCCAACATTCGAGACTTCTTGTGAGAATTTTCCACAGAGTGTGACAGCAATCTCTTAATTATTGGCACAAATATGGATAAGTCTAATGGACTTCTAGGAAATACTACCGAAGCAATCAGCAGTGATGAGTCATAGCACATTGGTAACTCTGGGTTCGAGAGAATCAGGAGCCAATAGGGCAAACAAAGGAGGAAAGAAAAAGGTGGAACAACATAAAGTGACAAAAGAATTTCAAGGGGTAATCTTCAACATCATTTAAAGAACCACAATATCAAGCACAGGATGAAAGAAATTGCATTTACATTAATGATAAACAAAATACTGTGTAAACTCTTTGCCTCTTGCAGTGCATTTGGAAGGAGCAAAATAAGAGACCATTTGAAAGATCTAAATCTTCTACTGATTCTGCTTTTTTTGCTGATTTTAAGAGTTCACAGACTTGATGTTCTGTTTTTTGTTTTTTTTATTTTTTTTGAATTTCTGTTTGTCTTTCCCCCCTCTTCTTGTACTTGAACAATCTTCTCTATTAGTAAACTATTCCTTCATACTACAAAAAATTTGCCAAAATAAACAAACACAAGTGCACTAATAGTTCTAAAATGCAAAACTTTACCTGAAAATTGTCTGAACATCAGGTTCATGCAAAGTCCGAGTCAAGACTCGTTGAAGAAAGCCAACTTCCTAGAAATTAATTGAATCGTCAGTTAGCTAGACCAACAGTCTATTTAATTGTGACAGATTATGAAATGAATACTACCACTTGGAAAAAGAGAGAAAACTAATGCCCACTTCTCACACAAAATTATTTAGCTAGGTAAGTTTGAAAAATGAGAGGCCAATCTGGATAGTAATCTAAAAGAAAGATCCAAACGACACATTAGTTGGACAAATAAGGACTCATATGACAAAGTGCAGATCAAATTATAAAACCATAAAATCTTCATCCCACAAGACTGACTCCATGCTTTCCCTAGGATCGAAGAAGACATAATTCCATCATACTACCTAAGATACAAAACTTAAAACTCAAGAGTAAGGGCACATAAGGGGTACACAACCACTTAGAGGTGTTTTGGGTCCATAAATTAAGCAAAAGACAAAAGCAACTTATCCTGGAAGCTTCTCATTAAATTTTTTTGCTAAGAAACTTAATGGAGGCAATATTCTTAAGTCAGGTGATCGGAAAAAGAGGCAGGATACAGAAAAAATAGACTAGTGATGGTAACATCTTAACAGCAAAAAGTTCGGCAAGAATAAAATTATTTCTATTAAAAATCGTTATCTATATTTTATGAGGTGAAAGAAATACTAGAGCTTTCAACAAGAATTAGATGACTATATTTATTGCCAATATAGATGCCTGTACAACATAACTTCTGGTGCCATGAAACATATACATGGCTATGTCTAGAACATTAAAGTGAACTTTTTCTTGTTACTACACATTTCAAGGCATATGCAGAAAAATTAACTTGATTGAAACCTGGATAAAAATAACTATAACCACAAGAATCACAGGACACGAAAATCTTCGAATTACATGCAGAAAAATAAAAAACATTACACTCTGTCTCAAAAGCAAAATCTTTCTGTCCTGTCAAAACTAAATCCAACAACCGACCTCATGTGCACTTATTAAAAATTTAACATGTAAGAATGAAAAGTCATAGGGGTGATACAATAGTTATCTCTAGCTATAAAAAAAGTTCAAGGGTAACGACTTTTAATTCTTAAATATTATGCTTAATTCTTGAAATAATAAAATAGATGCATTCTTAGACCTAATTGATTAGTTTAACACCACATGACCAAGCAAAGACTCAACCCAGCTTCTGGAGCTTCCTGAAGTAGACAGTTAAGATTGGGGAAAACCCAAAGTACAAATACACAAATTAACTTTTCCTTCAATAAGGTCATGATCACATGCAGCTTGATAAAATAATTCACATCAAGAGTTACAGGAAGTGCCTCATGCAAAAGGCACCCACAGTGTGGGATCTGAGGAGTGATAGGTGTATGGAGTCTTGCTTTTATAACTCAGAGATCTTGTCCATGACATCCAGAGTACTAAACAAAGAGAGAATTGGCAGGCGAATAAATAAATTTATAATTGTATCATCAAGCAAATGTGTCACGATTGGTTTTATAGTCCTCATACATGAAAGAGGTTCAGAATCATCAACATCCCTTTTTCCAACTTAAATCGCTATATTTTGCAACATACAGGATACAACAGTATACAAGTCCAATCACAAAGCATTTTCAAAAGAAATTTAATGTAAGAAGACACTAGCAATATTTCAGGAATGAAACTCACTTTCGTAAGGGATCGTGCAAACTGACTTGGCTGAGTATCAGTATCATCAACTTTATTCCAACTTTGGAACATACTTTGCAACCCACGCAAATGGACCAATAGCCTTTCTCTCATTATCTGAACCAGCTTGGAATGAATTTCATCTTGATGAACCTTATAATCCTGATGGAAAAGATATAACAGGTCAACTAATGTACCAAAGCCCACTGGTAATACATCAAAAAACCGACAAGATTTATATGAAATATGTCAGTAACACCAATAGAAAAAGGAGAAGAATCCATTCACCTGGGCCACTCGATCCATCTCTAACATCAACAATCCCTTCCGTGTTTCAGGTACTTTCATGAAGAGAATACGCCTGATTTCTTCGTTACATAGACCAATATGAGTATATGAGTACACAAGTCATTGTCTCATGCCCACGAAAGGTAGATATTACGTCAAAAAGAGATACTTCTCAAAAAATTAGACACGTGCTCGCATGAGAGAGGTCTTCACTTAACATAGGTAGATTTAATATAGATAAATTTGGGAAAGATGCTAGCTTCCATGTTTTAGGCACTCACGCCATCAAAATCGCTGTTCAAGCATATAATAGTAGATGAAAGACCATATCATGCACATGCAAGGACATAATAAAATTTTAAGTCACAGTAAGCTAGCACGATGTGAATAAATATAAATACAACAAAAGTTATGCTGCCACAGATCCTCAGTGAATTATATTTGAAGTAACTAAAGCCCGGTTGTTCGGAAATGTCCATGAGAAGCTTGCCTAAAATACTAATGTTGGAAAAGAGCTAAGACTATCGGTCTATCTTCTGTTTCATGAATCAACTGAACTTTAAGAAATTGCATTTATCCAACTAATAATTTTGAGCAAAACACCAGGTGAGTCCCACTTCCTAGCAATGGAATTTGAAGCCTCAAATAATTCATAAATTATCAACCCACATGCCTATCATCACTATAAACTGACTACATGGTGTAGAGTGTCTCCTCCCTCCATATATGCCCTACAGAATCAAATTACATATCCATCATAAAATAAGCACGCCTGTTCTGAGAAAGCTTCTTCTTTTTAACTGATGTGTAAGCATTGGGTATTATTGTCTTCATTAAAAAACTTAACATACCCAAGATTCACCATGATCATAACTAATAAAATTAATATTGAATTGAGTTCTTGAAGATCACAATAATGAAAATAATAAAAGAGGAAACCATATAAACATCACAACAACATCAAGTTAGGTAAGATAAGGTGAGAAGCTTCACCAGTTATATATTTCATATGAAAGTAGGACCATGCCTCATCTTAGCATTTACGAAAATAAAACTGATCCTTTTATATTGATATGCCATTTATACCAAACAATATATATGATGTGATGTGAATATATCTGACTTCATTACAGTAATTACCAAACAATGAATAAGATATAGCAAAATCCTCTGGATTTCATATTTTATCCTATCCAGTCCTATCCTGGTTAAAAATCCGGACGACCAAACATAGCCTTAGAGCAATTGTTTTCCCACAAAGATAACAGAGGCATAGTGCACAACATAGAAGCAGGGTAATGGGAAAGATAACATTATATCTGTATTTTGCAATGACATGGAAGACAGTGCTGCGACATAACTTTAAGCACACAACTTGCTTATGCAGTGGCAGTAGATTTGTTATCCCTCACCAGGAACAATGGCATGTATGAAGCTGATGACTTGACTTGCCAAGGCCAAGTGCTTGGAAGTTATAGACTTCAACCCCGACACCTGCAGGATCACATAAACAATAAACTAACAGAGTATACGAATACAAAGTTAATTTCCCTCTGAAAATTATAATAGTAGGTCATGGAAGCTGCAAAAGAAAGCTGAACATATCACATGAAGATGAACAAATGAGGACCCAAAAAAAAAAAAAAAAAAAAAAAAAAAGACCGATAAGGCAACAGGTCCACTCGTGCTGCTCATAGGAGATTTGAGGCAAGCACATCTGATGTGAAAGGAACAGGCCACAGGAGACGATGAAAAAAGGACGGAAGAAATCTTTTAGGCATAAACTTGGAAATTAGGAAAAGACAACTTATCTAGCTTTTTTATGACTTACAACATTGTACCTTCTTGCATTTGCTAGCTGTCTCTGTAAATGCTTATTCTGTTAATAGTTGGGCAGACTAGGGTGATAAATAGAAACTAATAATGTCTTCGCTAATTCCTAACTCTTGATTCCCTTTTTGAACTCCCCTTCTTCTTCTTCATCTTTAGTTCTCTCTATTCACAGTTGCTAGTTAAAATTGGTCCTGACAGCTTTTTTTCCTTGCCCCCTAATGAGTGTTCCTGGAGCCTCAAGCACCTAGGTAAGAATAGGAATAGTTGCTGCCTTTTACCTTAATAACACCAAGCAAATTCATTTTCAAAGACATCAATGAATTTACAAATATGTAAGATGAAAAAGAATCAGCCCAGCTTTGTGACTTGTGACATTTGCCTTGCTGAGACCTGAACAAAGCATGCTTATTTTGATCTTCATTATAGCTCTGGAAGCATAGAAGCTGCTGAAAGAATGAGTATCATGAAGAGGTATTGAAGAGAGGACTCTGATTGAAATGCTTCTCATCATGTCTTGGACTGAGTGGTGAGACAGGCAAACTGAGAGCTAAGGCAATCTAGAGTCTTTGAGAGTACGAAGAGACAAACATGACAAGACTTGTCCCAAAATGTTTCTTGTTCAAAAGCATTACAAATGACAATCATCACAAGACCACTCAGGGAAGATGATAGCATTTCCTTATTACATAAGGATCCTCGTGAAACCACTAACGCAACACAAACAAAACATTGGTCAAACAGACCAAAGGTAAGACCTATTTAAGAATTTGTAACTGCATGGCGTTAGATATTGATACCTGCATGGCATGAGCCCCAAGAACAAGTTGACATGTCCTCGTGTTGAAGTGCTTTAGTATCTCAACAACACGAAGAACCACTTCTGAAGAAAGTGTCGGCAGAAAATTATTCATATCAATATACTCTGACAACATCTTCACCAATATTAAGCCACTGTGCATAGAAAAAGTATTGTCAATGCTTGGCTCTACAGACATAAAACGCAATCAAAAATAAGTTTGGGATCTTCCACAAGGAAAATAGAACCTGTTCTTAGTTTCTAATACCAGTTATGAATCCAGATTACTTGACATAAAGGTCACATACATGAGCAAACAAAATATGAGATATGGCGCAGTGGAGAAAAATGTTGCAGTATAAAAATTAAAAAGCAATTGGAAAAGCCTAAGAAAGTCACTGACCAGTTCACCATGTGATAACCAACACCTCTGTAAATAAGAGATTGAGAACTAGATTTTCCACGCTCTTTAACAGTGCTGTTATTAACCTGAGAAGATGAATTAATCTCTGCTTTGTTCTTTTCAGAATTACTTGTTAGGGATGAAGATATTCCTCGGTTGGAATTTTCAGAAGATACACCTGTCATATTCCCCCCGGGTTGAGTTTCCTGTTGTGTCAACAGTAGTCCAGTAGCTGCCTCTTTTGGAACATCATTTCCAGCAACCATGCTGACTTCAGAAGCATCTACACTCTCTGTATATAACGAATCAGTGCAAAATAGTGCATTTATTATTGCCTGGAATTCCTCAGGTACGTCAACTTCAACCCACGTTTCTTGGTCAAGCACTGCTTTAATCTTTGCCATCTGCAACAGCAATTATACATTGACATTTACTCCAGAGAAAAGAACAACATAAAGTGCAAATGTTTTAGGAAAGATTGAGATAACATAATAATACTAACACGGGATTCATGCTGAAAATCGACAAAGGACTTAGCCTGCGATTGTAGTGTGCCCCTGATGCTATAGCCCAATCTTCCACCAATCTGTTGAGGCATACACAAGATACAGCATAATAAGCAAAAACAACACTGATGACAACAATGACAACAATAACAAATAACAATACTAATAATAGTAGTAATATAAAAAAAACAACAATAATACAATCAAGCAGTTCACCAAAGACTATGGGAAGAGTATGTTCACCTTCTCTGTAGCAGATATAAATTCCTGCGTTATGTTGTATATGCTCAGAAATTCCTGCAATCTTAATCTTGGATGAAGAAGTGCCCGCACTCCAAGGAGCTTGGCCCATCTCCCGTGAGCAGCATCACAAGCAGCAAATATAGCTTCTGCATTTTCTCGCAACACATCAGCTCTGTCAACATCAACAAACACAAGCCATTAATTTTTTTCTAAACAACAGAGAAGCAAGAAATCTTATAGAGCTTTTATTAGATTTCTTACATTTACAAACAACAAATAATGACTGTAAAATTTAAAAAAAGGAAAGAGAAGACCAAACAAAGATTTGTGTTCTTTGGTATTTTTGATAAGGAAGACGGTTAGACACCACAAAGTTTTTCCATCCAAAGTGTAGATCTCAATTTAATTATTTTCTCTATGACTAATCCAAACCCAGTTGAATGTAGCAGAAAATAGTAGGGCCCAAGAACTAATGTGTACCTATTATCTAGGCATACCACAAATTATGTATTGTGTCATGACTCCTTCATGTCCCCATGAAATTGTCACTTTAAAATAAAGTTCTTCACCTATCTCAACAGAAGCCCCAGGCGGGAGAGAGAGAGAGCACAACTCCTTTCAAGGTAGGACATAAGCTTCCAACCTCTCCTCTCCCTGTCCCTCTTTTCTCTCGCTTTCCATGTGTCATTTCTTTTATCTTGGAATTGAATAGCACAAAGATTATGGTAAAAACCAAGATTGACAGATCCATTTGGACCCTCTAAACTGTCATTCCTGAAAAACAATCACTTCCACTGCTCTACATGACATGAGAAAGTATTATATTGTACCAGATACTAAAGGAACATGATACAAGTTTACAAAGAACGTCTGCAAAGAGAAATTGAGAAAGGATAAGACCCTCAATCCCCCCCCCCCACTTTCTTTCCTTGAAAATCAGTAGGCTCTTCTAAAATCAATAAGACTCGTGGTCCAGGTAATCTAAGGAAAAAAAAAATTACTCTTAAGTACAATTATCAACATGTAACATATGATCACAAAACTATAGCATACACAAACTCAAAATCTGGACAGAGAAATCAAGCAAAGCCGCAAATAGATTTCACATTCTGAAACAGAATCTAGCCGGAACTTGAAAATTAACACTAACCGTATCCCCACAGTCTTGGCAACTTACCTCCAGGAAAAAACCCTTCAAAGACATGATTGTGGAAGGCAATCAAAACTAAGAAAGCACTTGGGTTTTTAAAACCCTTCACTTTTCACTTTTAATGAAAATTCTTGTTTTCTATTTTTACCTTTTCAAAGCTTGTTTGAAACCATTTGCACATTGAAAATATGCTTTTATATATTTTTTTTGGTTTTGGTGACTGTCAAATGCCACTTAAGCTCAAGAGAAAGTCCTATAGGACAGTACTAAGGCCAGCAATTGCTTTATGCATGGAGTGTTAGGCGGTTAAGCAACAGCACGTGCACAAAATGAGTGTAGCGAAGATGAGAATGTTGCATTTGATGTGCGGGCACATGAGAAGAGATAAAATTAAAAATGAAGCTATTAGGGCAAAAGTAGTTGTTGCAATAATTGAGGGTAAGATGAGAAGACAGTCTCAGTTGGTTTAGCCACGTTGGATGAAGGTCTTCAGATACCCTGCTTAGGCGATGTGAAGAAGGACTGGATGCATTGGTTAGAAAAGTGGTAGGGGAGGGCCAAGAAGGATATGGAAGGAGATGACAAGGAAAGATATGGAACATCCAGAGGTTCTAACAAGGACCAAGCATAATAGCATAAGAAACTTCACAAACAACTTTATATAGCCAACCACATTTAGTAGGATGAGGCTTAGTTGATGTTGTCATTATAATTGTAGTCAACAAACAAGTCCTTCACAAAACTTCAGTTTCCTTCATATTCCATTTTGAGATATTCCAGAAAACTAGCAAATGAGGGAGGCTGCCAAATTTTTGTTTTTTGTGTAGATGAATACAGAAAACTAGTATCCAACAACCAATCGCATCCTGATTATTTACATAAGCGAAACTAATTAAACTTAATTACAACAATCACGACACAATAATCTCCCACCACTTCTACAGATGCAAAATTTTGTGAAGTGAACCAAAAGGAATCTGG
Organism: Angophora floribunda; assembly: GCA_014182895.1. Lineage (NCBI taxonomy): Eukaryota > Viridiplantae > Streptophyta > Magnoliopsida > Myrtales > Myrtaceae > Angophora > Angophora floribunda. The sequence goes on from CM024709.1 coordinate 19,804,013, forward strand.
CTAAAAGTTACCTGAAGTTTTTCGACACTGCAGTTGTAGTGAGACTTTCGTTAGCCTTTCCTTGAAAAGAAGGAAGCTTAGCAGTGCCATTTCTCTCAGCTGCATACGGCAGAATGGAACCTATCTGACCGTCAGTATCATCCGCAGTTTCTGCAGCTGCTGCACCAAGAGCTATTGCTACAGCAACAGAATTTGCAGCATAGTGATCATCAAGATTGCACAAAATCCATTCAATAGCCTTCTTAACTTCAGCAGCTCGCACTAAATGTACCTGCAATCACTAAAAGATGCAAAATCACATTACATAATACCTAAAGAGTGGGTGATCTCAAGCACAAATTACCTGAGGCCACGTCTGACATTAATAACACCAAAACATAAACAAGCACATGCTCATTTGTTTATGCTGCAATCACTAAAAGATGTAAAATCACATTACATAATGCCTAAAGACTGGTTGATCTCAAGCACAAATTCCATCAGGCCACATCTGACATAAGTAGCACCAAAACATAAACAAGCACATGCTCATTTGTAAGTGCTGGCACATGACAGAGAGAAAGAGAGAGAAAAGAGAGAGAGAGAGTCCTACCACTAAATTTGACTAGTTGCACAAGTGTTAAGCAGGGTTCACTAAATTTGCCTAGTTGCACAAGTTAAGCTGGTAAGCATTCATATCAGTAATTGAAGCACATGTCAAAACATACATATGATCTTCCTATCAACAAGAACTTGAACTCCCACTGAATTTCTTCAATATTAGAAAGGATTTCAGTTAAACTTCATAAAGTCTCAACATGTTGAGCTTGAGACACAATAATCCAACATAGCAAAGTAGTGAACTGCTTTGCCTTCAATGAATCCTTTGTAAAATCTAGCTATGGATCAACTTGGGAATGATAAACCGTAATCAAGCAAACAGCAATCATAGGACTGGCTTTCAAAACCTTCAAATAACCAAGAAAAGGATTGTGGAATGTACAAAGTAAAATATAGTTCACATTACCCGTACTACACCGAAAATAGCACCTAATAGTTGCACAAAGCATTCCGATGACAGGCTCCGCAACTTGCTTGCAAGAGATGAACCTCCACCTAAGTTATTTAATTTGGATCAGATAATATTTCAAGGAAATCACACATGACAAAGAAAGGAATACTCCAACTATCAGCTTGACAAGAAACTTCCTCCAAGTACATGATTACTAAGTTGAGAGGATAATTGAGACAAACTTTACAAATCCAAAAATAGCCACTACAATGATTTCCAAGGGTAGACATATAGGCACCCAAAATATGAAAAAAAAAAAAAAACTATTTTGAACTTGCCATACCACAAAGCTATTTATAGTATGAAAGAAGATTAATTGATTAATTTATAGAATGTGGGAATCTGGAAATTCTGATAAAGAAAGACAAGTTATTAGTATATTCCCCTTATTGAGGAGCATCTAAACATTTCTTAGGTAGGATCTTACCTTCTCCATCATTTGTCCGCTCCCCTGGCGTGAAATCCAAATCAGCAGGTCTGGTGACAAGAACTGGAAGAAGCTCTGCTACTGTGGTCTTAATTGCAGTTTTCATGTCAGCAGTAAGCATGTCGCGGTATATCCTCAATACGGAAGGGAGCTTAGCCTGAAAGGGATCATCTTACCATAAAATACCTATAGAAGTCTTTCCATGCATAACTTATGGATTGCACTATCACTTTAGACAAGATAAATGGAATTGTGACAAACGACATAACCTGTAGACAGCAAATAAAGAAGTCCTGGAATTCAAACCCACCTCTCGCACTTCATCAAGTAGCATGACCGGCTGATAGGACTAACTAGAGTCTAAATCCCATTATGAAAATAGGGCGCAGAATAGTTAGTCTTGTTTTGAGTTTAACCAAGTATAAAAATCCACAAAAATATCCCATGCTGGTTTTTTGGAAAGCTTGTATAAACTTCTCTCCTCTATACCCTATATATGACAATCGTCACCACCTACCACCATTTGTAACTCTTATTACCACCAGCCTAATTTATATGATACAGACCATATTTCTTTTAGTGATTGGCAAAAATATATCATATGCATGAACTCAAATGATGCTTAAAGTTTCAATTACAACAAAGAAAAACAGATTATTAACACAGAATATGACATACATCAAAGAACACAACATTTTTCCTTTACCGCATTCCTCATTTACCACAACACCAGTAATAAAATTTAGATGAACTAGATTTCACTAATCTATAAGATAACAGAGTGAATGAAATTACTATAGAGGTCCACAATATTATATAAATGCCCCATGTGAAGAAAATATTATAAGTAAAATATTTCCCTGGCTGAAAAAGTAGATGATGCATCAAATTAAGGTAAATGGAAAAGCATGCATGACTTACTGTTCTGAGCAATCCAATTACAATAGGGAGAAGACAGTCTCGCAAATTAGAAGTCTCTTCCTCATCAAATTTAATCTGTAAATCACAATGAGTTGAGAACTTTCACATCAAAGCCACTAAAAACTTTAAAGCCAAACAATACCTCCCAATGATAAAGGAATGGAAAGTACAAACTAATTGTCTCATGAGAAGCAGTTAATGAAAAAATATGACCATAAAGAATCAATAAACCACTGCTTATCAAGTTGAAACCAAAAACGAGAAATACAAACTTCCTCTCCACTTTTCACTAGTCAAATTAGCCCAGCAATTACAGATGTTGATCTCTATTGCTTGGACTTGGGTGTAAATATCAAGTGCAAGTGTAGATTTGATTGTCTGACTTGCCTTTTCAGAAAATTTTAGACTCAAGTGCTCATCCAAAAAGGATCCAGAAAATAGACACGTATGAAGGCACACCATCATATATAGGGGTGTGCAAAAGAACCGGGAACCGCCCGGACCGCCCGGAACCGGACCGGACCGGCTCGGAACCGGTCCGGTTCCCGGTTCCAAAAAATTGGAACCGGTGGGTACCGGTCCGGTTCCCGGTTCCATAGGCGGATCCGCCCGCCCACCCATCCGGACCGGACCGGTATTATAATAATAATATATATTAATTTTTATTATAAAAAATAATTTTTTTAGTTGAAAAAAAATTAAAATTTTGAAGCCCCATGTTTATAATTTTTATTGTTCTATTTGAGGCAACCTACCAAAAGAGGTAAAGAAAAAAGCGCGAGAACATTTGCGAAATCTCTAAATAGACCATCTTTTTGATACGTGTCTAGTAGAGCTTTTTTTCTTCGCCCGCTTGTAAGACCGGTTCCATAGATCCACCCGGGAACCGGACCGGACCGGCGGTCCGGTTCTCGGGTGGATCCATGGAACCAACGGGCGGTTCCCGGATCCAATTTTTTGGAACCGGTCCTTAGTGGGCGGTTCCCGGTTCTAGGGTGGGAACCGCCCACCCGGACCATGCACACCCCTAATCATATATATAGATATATAAGCAATTTTATAGTAAAGTCACATGCATAAAATTTGTAGTAGCCACTCAATACGTATTACACTGTTTACCTTAAAAGGAGGTTTTGATTTCTGAAGTCCCACTGTTCTATTTATAGGTATAGTACACAAGTAATTACACAAATATGCCACTGTACAAGAATGACAAGGTAATCAATACCACAACCAACACTATACACCCTTAATCCTTCAACAACAGACTTTCAACAAAGCACACTCTTAGTACACTTTTAAAGAGATGGTCAACTGGTAGCTAGTATTTGTTCATCTAGGCCCCAAGTTTTCAAGCAAATGTCCCAATATCCTGATTGTTTTAAGTGACAAATACTTGTTTTAGAACCCAGCCCAATATCAAGATTTTAAACCAACACCAAGAATGGTAAGATGTAGCTTCCACACTATATTTCTCCATTGTCACTCAATCTAAGAAAGGAATTTTACGTCAGCATGTACTAAATGAAAGGGCTCAAAATCATCATGAAAACAAACCTAAAGCAAATAATGGCGATATTTTGCTAGTGATACTTGCTAGCAGGACTCACAGAGAGAAGCTTACCTCATCTTCTGCTCCATTCACAGAAACAGAAGCCATTGCTTTTACTTTTGACAAAATAATTACATCCATGTCTCCGACATCATGGACAGAAGCACGCATAAACTCTGCTGAAAGAATGCTACAAGAGCAAAATCCACAAGTTACTGCGGATGCACAATGCTGCATTTATTCCCAGCAAACAACTGGTACTTCTTCACTTAGATATATGTCATGCACATGATGAAGTTGACTAGCATGAGTGCACTGGAAAAGCATGGTAATATTGAAGTTGGAATATAGGTCATGTGTGCATTAGATGTCACACTATCAAAAGACACACAGCATTCACCTTCTTTCCAAGGAAATTGACATTGTAGAAATTCTTTAAATATTATCACATCTAAAGGATAATCCTATAAAGAACTAGAATAGCGACCAAGCTGAGACATGCACGAATCTCAACATCTCAAACTCAGGCATAAGCTTTTCAAGTTGACCAACAACAACATGGAAATGAAGTAGATCAACCCAAGATGAGAAAAGAAAAGGAAGGCATTCAAACCTGATAGGCTGGAAGTAAAGTTACAGACATGCAGAAAAAGGCACTATTAAATACTGTAAAAAAGTCTCAGATTTTCACAGCAGGATTATCCAAGCATTGACTAAGCATAAGTTCTGAGAAAAAGTTCTAATAAAACACAATGAACAGAAGTAAGAATGTTCAAACAGGGAATGAGATTGTAGAACAGAGCCAAACATGAAAGAGACTTCCCAACTAAACTAACATGAAAAGTGTATCACTGCCTCTAGCTAAAAGGTATGAAAAAAGAAATCTTATTTAGGTGTCGCTTTGGCTTGTGAAGAGGTGTTCAGCAGCTACATTAATAGTTACAGACTTCTACACTAAGTAACTGATCAACAAGAAAGATTTACTTCCCGATCATGAGAATCATTTAACTGATTCAAGCAAAGAGAAGGCACAAGCCATGCAAAAGAAATGTATGTGACATAGACAATCACAGAGTAATGGAAAATAACAGAATAATTAGTAGTATGGAAAGAGCAGAACACCTGCATCTTTTCATTTGTACAAAGATGGATGGGCATATGTGAAGCATGCAATAAGAATGTCCATGAACTAAAGGGCATAGGATTAATAATCCTAGTAATTATCTTGGTGGACAGACAATATGAACCCACTGATTATATGATCACCTCAAAAACCACAGTGAGGAATGTAAATCAATTCAGGAAGTTCAAAGAAATCTTTCAGCAAATATTTAACTAAATTGGTTCAACCTTAGCAAGAACTTAACAGCTCATATATGTTACAGCATGCAAGATAAATCACTCAATGAGTAAACCTGTACGTAACTTCAGATAGAATGCCAGATCCATACCCTGATCTATGTCATGACAACTTTACTTGTACGCCATCCCTCACAAGATTTTCATGGCCTTTTTATTAAAATATATTTTAGACCAATTGTGGATAAGCGATGCACCATGTTACTTGTTCACATTCATGCATAGATAATTATATGTCAACATTCACAAAAATAATCATGTGTGCACGTGTGAAGCTACCAAGTGTAAACACACATAAATGTTTGTCTACTTGTGACCCAAATTAAAGCTTCCAAAGTAGAAGCTAAAAATGGCAATTATATTTCCAGTTAATCATTTATACCTGTTTATGGAATCTATTGAAGCTGCAACATGGTCCCGAAGGTGACGGAAGCAATGTAGACCAGTAAGTTCATCCCCGTCCTGGTAAACATTTATAACAAATAGAAGCCAAAAACAAATAGTAAAGTTAAGATCTGGTGTAGTTTGATTAGAAGTGCTCTTTGAGCTATTAACCAGGGTCACCACCACCAAGAGACAAATGGGCAGTAGAAACCATCTCAAAAGCCAAAGAAGAAAAAGAAAAATTTGAAAAGGCATCATAATGCAGTTTAACAAACTGAAAAGGCGCAATCTGGCTGCCCTATATATCTGATAGATTTCCTTTCTTTTGCTGGACAGTAGCTTGGAATAAGATTCTTAACATTGAGAATCTCAGAAAAAGAAATTTAATTCTCACAGATTGCTTCTGTATGGGTGCGCATCAAGGTAAATCTATTGACCATCTCTTTCTTTCTTGTGACTTTGCCCTCAAGCTTGGGACCATACCTTCAGCAAGTCTAAGATGGTAATGGTCAAGCCAAGACATGCAATCCAACTTTTTACCTATTAGAATGCTCACGTAGGAGACTTTATTTCTAAAAGACTCAAGAGCGTTACACCACTTTAGCACTAGGAAAGAATCCACCAAAATGCTGTTTGAGGGTTCAGAATCTCCAGGTGTTCCACCATTGTTATTCGGCTTTGATCTATTTGTTCTGGTTCCATATAGTCTTGTAATGTTTTCCTCTTGCTTGTTTGTTTTTCTCAGCCTTTGTTCTTGTACAATTCTGATGTACCAAAGGTTTTCTGTATTGATAAAATCCTTTCGTATCCATCCAAAAGAAAACTCAGAAAAGAGCACAACAGAACCATATTCTATAAAAAAAAGGGTCACCACATGTTTTTCATTTATAGACCTCTAGATATCAACAATAGGTTTTAGGGGAAAAAGGAATTGTCTAAGGGTAAGATAAAAATATGGACAAGGAGACTGAAAGCATCAAAATTCTTGCTCCATAAGCTAATTCTGCAGCACAACATTCTTGATTATAACTACTGCAGTCAAACTGCGTTAAGAAATGGTTTATGCACACTGCAAATATAGTAAAAAGAAAAATTGATAAATGGCCCCTCATTTTTGTGGACTTGAGGTTGGAGAATGGGTGCAATTGCCAAACTAAGATTTGAATCATGAATCCATAATTTTATCAATACTAGGTCCTTGTTTGGAGTGACTTCAATTTCAACTTTTGACTCTATGTAAATTGTGTGATAATCACCATTTAACTTTTGTTAACCCTCAACTAAATTTTGCAAAAAAAATCACCATTTAACATTTATTAACCCTTAATATTTGCAACCTTTCAAAATTTTCAAATACTAACATGTAGCTTCATATGTAATTTTTTCATAATTTCTTGACATTTAGATAATATTTTTTATTTTCAAAATTTGGAGGGAGAGTCATGAGTGGAAGTTGGAAGTAATTAAAAAGTGACAGGAAAACATACATTTCTGCAATTATTTGTAGATTAGAACGATAGCCAGAAATAATATTACAGAGAAAAATGGATTTGATGATATAAATCTTTTGCAGGTATGAGCAATTATATGGCTGGGGAGATTGGTATGGTTACTCTTCTGGGGAAAGTTATATGTTGCAGGATAACAATATCCACTGTATTGGCTGGCATTAAGCATCAGTGACAGTGGATGCCAGTGAGTTGGTTTTAACCAATTTGCAGTTTCATGGGCTATCAGTCATGCCTACATTGTCCTTTTTTTTCCGTGAACAATGATAATATTAAACAGGCCATACATCCAAACATATGGACTGGCACAAAAGCAAGGGAAAGTGGCATATACATGAGAAAAGCTACGATCAGTTTCTCTGCGTAGGTAAGAATGGGAATCTACTTGCTAAGCCACAAATAGAAAGGAGAGGCAAGAAGTGTGGATTGACACAAAATGTCTAATAGCATGCTCTGTCTTGAGTGACAAGAGAAAAATGTTGGCAAGGCAAAGATCAACCAATATTGATTTGATTACAAAAATTGAACCACTAATATGCTCGTATAGGATTTGCCAATTCAGTTAAGTCTTAAAAACCATCACATCTGCTTAAACAACACTAACTAAAGCCTTAAATAGAGCAAAGTGACCAAAGTCTGATAAAAGAGTGCAAGACAGTAGCAACACAACATCAAATCCCTCAAGCATTATTCAGTAAAGTTTTCTCTAAATGCATGACTTAAGACAAAGCGGTATAACTCGAACCCTTTGTTAGATCATTAATGTGGTTTTTGCCCTTAGCTTTCGCCTTTTTTAATTAACTTAAGAGTTTAAAATCAGGATGTTTATGCAATTTTAACTAAAAGTATCGATAATAAGTCAACCCAAGATTTTCATAATTTTAGAAATTAAAAAAAAATTCTCTAATGTTTGCAAAAAATTCTAAAAGGGCTATTGGCTTGGCTTGGCTTCACCTCTTTATGACTAACTAGGCATTGCATATGAAAGGCTGAACCAGAAATTATAACTACTCAGGCAACCTACCACAGGTTTGACCAACTCTTCATCTTAAATGTTCCATAAACAAGAACCATAACACGAGCCACTTTACCCTTGTTCAGCCAGTTGCTTTGGTCCAATCCTAGTAAAGTGCACTATTATTGATGTGCATATTGCACAGCATAACCTTATGCCTGATGATGATGGCTTTCCATGCTAAACTTTTGGCAGCATGGAAATTGTGCTGACAGAGTTCTGTCAGCTCATTATTGTCAACTTGAACTGTACTACTACTCAGTTACATGGGTTGGCACCCCTTGGTGATATTTTGTATTAAAAGCTCTTTTACATATTAAAAGAATACCTGATGTTCAAGTGCCTCACTAGAAACCAAATCGGAGAGAGCAAAACACCTTTCCATTTGGTGTACAGCCACTTCACGGATATTTGAAGGACTATCAGTGAAATAACCTAATTTCATTCAATTCTACGAGTGTTCTCATCATAGCAAGTTTCATCATCCTCAGTCAAAAGCTGATGTAGACAGCACTAAAACATATACAGATACAATAATCAGCTAACAGTCGAACCATCAAAGCAATTCTCTCGGTACCGCTAATTCAATCAGCAAAAATGCCAAGTCCAGTCAAGACTTAGGTGCAAGAAGTAAGCTAGCTTAGCAAGAATTATCATCTAATCATTGCCCAACTCTTTCAACTAAGAAGGTCCTCATCCGATACTGCAGCATTAATTTCATAGATAAAAGCAAATCCTGTGAATTATGGAAAAAAAAAAAAAAATTACATGTCCTCAACCCTCGTGATTTTTGCTTAAGATTTTTCCTTCAATTCTCTCAGCATTGTCAGGCTAGGTTCTGCAGAAACAACCGAGCAAGCCTAGACAAAGACAATGTCATTGAACAGACTGATACGTACCAGCAAGTGCCGCAAATCATCAACGACATCCAAAGCACCAGCGCAATCTGAGGATGCAACCAACTGATCGACAGAAATATAAAAATAAGAACTTTGTTCTCTATAGGGAAGTACCAAGTATCACAATTTGCCAGAAGATCACCAAAGGTCGAAGAACAGAACACAAATACATGAAGGAAACCGCACCAACTGGAGAGCTGAAACCGCTTGATTGACCGACAATATAAGCCTCAATTTCTGCTGGAGACGCAACAAGTTCCCTCTGGTGGCATTCAATTCCTGAATCTGCCGGGCTGAATCCACCAAATCCCCATCCAGAAGCCTAATGGTCTCCTTCAACTCCCTGATCCTGCCACACCCGCGCAGGATCTTCACGTTCAAGTCCTGCAGCTGCCCCTGCGCCTCGAAGAACGAGTTGGACCGCAGCGAAATCTCCTTCACCAAATGCAGCTCGACCACATCCAAGTAGTGCGACAGCTTCTCCTGGAGCGCCGCGTTCTCTGCGATGCTCGAGAAGGGGCAGGCCGCCCGGAACGTGCCGCCCTCCTCGAGCGCGAAATCCTCCTTGAAGTAGAGCGCGGGGACCTCCCTGAGGCACGCGACGAGGGCGTCCCCCTGGCCCCCGGCCGCCTCCGCCGTACCCCCGGCCCCGCCCTGGAGATCGCGCTCCCGGGAGGAGTGGTCCCGGATGTCCTCGAAGCGGTGGAAGGGGTCGGAGATGGAGGAGAGGTAGGGGAGGAAATCGGATCGGGAGAGATCGGATGAGGGGCGGGAGGCGAGGGGGGCGAAGTCGGGGACGGCGATGGACGTGGAGGAGGACCACCACCCGACCCACGACGGATCGGCCGGCCTGGCGGCGGCGGCGGCGGCGGCGGCGGCGGCGGCGTCGGAGAGGGATCTGGAGGAGGAGGAGAGGGAGGCAGCCCGGGGGAATTCGGAGGACGGCGACCTTCCCGGCGGCGGGGAAGGCTGAGAATCCATGGGGAGCAAAAGGCAGAAAGAGAGGGGCTAATGGAGGAGGAGGAGCATGAGTTGGAGTGAGAATGACGGAAGGAGGAGGAGGAGGAGGTGGAGGAGGTGGATCTGGACTCTCTCTGGTGTGATGGTGGTGGTGGTGGTAGTGGTGGAAAGGAGGAGGAAGCAGAAGAAGACGATGCAGACGTGGTGAACTGGAAATTCTCCTCTCTTTTGGTGCCTAATTTTTTTTTTTTTATTTTTTTCCTTTCTTTCCAATATTTTTGGCTGAGTGGCCATTAGGGAAAAAAAAAAGGAAAATTAGGACAATGCGATGATTGCGATTTTTTTAATCCCTTTTTATTTCTAGTGATAATGTTAAAAGTAATGTTTGTGCTCTCATCTCACGTGGGATACCATCACTAAAAATCTTAAAACTTATTAAGAGAGTGTAATTAAAGCCTAAAATTTTTAAAAAATACATTTAAATTCCAAAATTTATCAAATTAATATGATCAAGCTCTTTCATTAACTCCATCCAATTTAATTAATAGAATTTGGTTAATGAAACATCACCATCTACCTCATCATGAATGCAATTGCCTTTTTTGTGAATAATGATGGGGTTAATAATTAGAGTCATGACATCTTTATCTAATAAAAAGTGTAGAGAATTATGGGGCATCTTCAAACATATAGTATTTTTCAGAAAAGAGATGAAATTACCACCAATCAAATTTAAAAAATTAGGCTGATTGGACATGTCGGTGCATGTATGTAAACATTGGTCATTTGTGAAAACTAGAGAAACTTATGTTCAAGGGTTCGGTTTTTGATGGGAGAGCATCCCAACAACGTCTTTCAATATCACCTTTTTCAATCAAGGCCTTTGAATGCAATTTTCAAATAATTTCCTAAAATTGTCGATGCAATTTGATCCTTTCAGAGGCGTAATCAAGATAATTCCTTCGTCATTTTATGCCTTAACATGACTTCATGTGCTACATATGTTTGTGTTTCAAAAATGAGTAATTAACCAATAAAAATTTACATGAGCCTATGTGACGTGCATGTATATATAATTAACTAACAACATGCAATTAGAAGATGCATAATTAGTTTCAAAATCAATAGTCATGTTATTGTTTGGCTTACTTTTTTTTTTTTTTTTTTAAAGCTTACTTAGACAGAGTTATTTTCATCCTTTTTCAGCCATACTTAATAAGCATTTTTGGAACCTGAAAATACCTTTTACAGAAAATCATTATAACTTTTGAGATTATTTTTAAAAATCAATGACTTGCAGATTATAGCAACTTGGAGAAAATATGGAAAATCCATAATAACAGCCGTAAAAACCATAATTATTTTATAAATAATTTTTTGTATTTTTCAATTGGTAATTTAGGACCCCCAAAAAAATGACTTATCTATTTAATATATCTATGTTCATGAAAACCCTAATTTTAAGCTAACAATGTAATGACTTATTTATTTAATATATCTAACCTAACTTTAACATTATCTACAGACTTTAAGTTGGGATTTTGAACCCTTGCTTGATGTCATGCTAATTTTTTACAATTTGTACCTTCTATGATCATCAAAATATTCAAGTTTAAACCTTACAGAAATCTATCAAAAAAACTAAAAGAAAGAAATGTCAAGCTAATAACTTGAATTTGAGATAATATAATTGAAAGAGAGAGTTTTGGGGATGATTTACCTTGGTTGAAACGAGCAAACGAGTACCCCATCTCTAGGAAAATTTTGGTTATAACATGAGGGAAATATTATGCGAAGGGCTTGAAAAATGCTGGACAAAGGCTTTGATGGGTGCGGAACCGGACTTGAAAAGCCCGTTCACTTGTGAAACCAGCCTAGGGACGGCCTGGTCGTCATGGGCCTAGTGGGCCTAGGTGGGCTCATGTGAAGCCCGCTCAATGGAAGGCCCATATGGGCCGATCACGTGTTGGGCGCGTGCGGCTAGGCTGGGGCTGGCCAAGATTTTGTGGCCAGTTCATTTTCCGTGAAATGAACATTGAAAAGTTCAAAAATATTTTTCTTGAAATTATTTTTTGTAAAACGAACGGAGCTTAAATTAACCCATATGATTATGCGTGATCATATAAAAGAGAAAAATCGATACTATTGAGACATCATGACGTATATCACACTCGGAGCTTAATATCTATTTATAAATTGTCAATATCTTTTCTCTCTCTTACTCTATCAAATTTTAATTTATATTTCATTAATTATGACCATGTCATTGGTCAATTATTATATTAATGATGGTTGATTTAAGTGCATTATTAATAGTTTAATAATATAATAATAATCTTCATTATATGATAAATTACAGTGTCTTGATAAAGTTCAATTTTAAATGATATAAATTAAATGTTACCTTAGTTTACTAATTATGTACTCATAGCCATATACCAAAATATGAGATTTTGTAACGAATGTAATATTATTCAAAGATAATTGCACAAATTCCTCCCTGAACTTTATCACTGTTGCCTTGTAGCCTTGAATTTTCAGAAGTTGCAGGTTACAATCATGAACTCTGCCACAATTGCAGAATAAGCCCCAAAAGCCGAAAAAGTTACAGATTACCTCCTTTTTTTTTTTTTTTTTTTTTGTTGTAGTCGTTAGTTTTTCCTTTTGCATAACCATTAAGTTTACTTGGATTTGACCAAGTCCCTAAACTATTTCGTTTGAATTCTAGGATATAAAATTCGGGGTATTCCCAAGTTAGAGAGGAAGAAAAATATTCTTTTACCAACGAGGGGATGCGAGGCGTGCAAGCACCAGTACTTTAAATTTAAAATAAGGAAAGCGGTGTGGTTGGACGCCCTCACTAGATAAACTACCACAGGTAGCCCTCATAAGAGGAAACACCTTGGAGGAAGATAGGCTAGTAGAGTAATCTTCAACTGCTCTTTACTGCATCTGAATGACCCTCTAAACTTAAAAATGACCTTACTTTTTATTTCTAAATCAAGATACTCTCAATTAAATATTTTACAAAGCTCGAAGTCGTGAATGGTTAATGCCATCTTGCAAGCAGTATGCTCACAAAATTTTTGCCTAATCGTGTTGCAACTTATTGGAATTCAAACTTTCAATGATAATCAACTAAATACAAAAGAAGTTATGGATTGACGAGAACTGTGACTTTGATTTTACCATAAATACCACAATAGATCATTGATTGGTTTCAGATTTTGCAAGTCACGCTATTTAATTGTTGGTAACTTACCGGAGGAACATTCAATTCACCACTTCGAAATTTCATGATCAACAAACTCTTTCTATTTTACAAGCGATCGTCTGTAGGGATCGAAAGATTCAGCTCAACGAATCTTCGTGCTAAGAACCAACGACTGTAACTAGAAATCTTGGAAGGGAAGCAATCATGCAGAAAACCGAACAAATGCCGAGAATCGAGCGAGAAAGGTGAACAAGCAAAGATGAATGAAGGCGAGAACGAACACCGGAACACCCGACCAAACACAAACAGCTCTAACGACGAAGAAGAAGGCCGTGACGGATCAAATTCTCGGATATGCCGGTTCAGGCGGTGTGAGGAGGAAGGCGCGTGATGTCCTGAAAGACCTGCAGCCTCTTTCTCCTCAGCGGTGGTTGTCCTACTTTCTTGATCGGCACGGCATCAGAAATGCAGCTGTTTCCTTGAAGAGAGCCGCCCCGGCAGCCCGCCGCCTTCTTGGTCTCTAGCAGCATGACCGAGTCTAGTTCCTGTTTCTGGATCTGGTCGAAGTTCAAGGAGCGCCGAACTGCTGAGCGGCCTGAGGTTCTCGACGAAACATCCATGGTTTGCGACTTAGATCTGCATCCTAGATCGGAAAACGTTAAAGCTCGGCTTAAATTCTCCGTCAGAGTCCGTTCACGACCTACAATGTTGATGTCTAGATTCTCATCATTGAACCCCTCTTCATCTTCACAATTTGCACTGCGAAATCGACTCGTCGGAGTTCGAAAAGGAGACGGTTTCTGAGGCTCAGGAGCATCAGTCAGTTCTTGTTCCTCCTCTTCCTCAGCCATATCAGCCCAGCTCTTCTTATGCTTGTCTACCAAGAAACTCTTCCCTGCAACAACAACCATTTCATCTATCACATGAGAATCGACTTCTTCGGAAAAGCATTCGATTGTAGCATTAACAAATGACTTACCACCGGAAACTTGTACATCGTCGGTGGAAGTTTCGACCAATTCTGCAGGATCTCCCTTGCTGTGAAACATAATTCTGTCATAATTCTTCGGCTCAGCCATCGCCACAGAACCGTTCCCGACGGTTTTAGTTTCTCCAGTTAAAGTAGCATATAAGCTCCGACATGTATGCCTCCTCGATTCCCTGGGAGAAAATTCGATAATTCTCTTGACAGAAGCCGGTGAAGCATATGCGCTCCTGCTCGAGGAACTCCGGCCCACCTTATTTGTCTCAAGACAGTTTTCCTTGGCATGGATATTTCCCGGCGAGACGTATCTCAGCGGCATTCCATAGTGAGAAACTTCTCTCCGGTCGTCGCCAGATACGGTTTCTGAAGATGGCCGAGCTTCGCCCCGGGACAGCACGCCATTTCTCTCGTTTAAGATCCATGTTTCTTCTCCATGTCCATTGGCAATGGTTGTCGAGGCGAGTAGCTGAGCTCCACGGCTGATAACCCGTTCTGCAAAGCAAGTGCTCTCCCTGGAACTTTGGATTTCCTTTCGATCGCCTTCCTTCTGCTTAATCGGTAGCGATTCGATCTCGTTCAGCATCTGAAGGGCGCGATCGAAAGATTTAGCATAGGAATCATCCATGTTGCCATCACTGCACAAACCTCTGACTGCATCCAGTACTGCTTTCGCTTCAGCTATTCTGTTCATATGCATCAGACAGATCGCCAAGTTGCACTCCTTGTTCTTATCTGGCTCCAGAGACAAGGCTTCCCTGAAATCAAATGCATACATTGAACATGAAAAAGGACCAGTCTTTTTGTCTTTCGTAAGCGCGAAATGTTTAATGATTAAGACGCCATCTGTCGAGAGCGTACCGGTAAAGTCCTTCAGCAATCTCGTAATTGCTTAGCTGCAAGTGAGCCCAGGCCAAGTTCCCCATTATCCTGCATAAGATTTGACAAGCAGGCATCGTAAACGGATTGATGGCGAAACGAAAGAACGAAAAAGAAAAGCTTGGCTACTCGAGAAGACCTCGATCTCTCTTGTTCCCTCGTTACTTGGATTTTCTTCCCTTGGGATCTCGCCGTCTTCGTTCGGTTCGTGACGAACCCCTTCCCTTCTTCAATGAGCCGCAGTTTATGCTGAAGCATTTCGATTTCTTCTTCGATCCGTCCGGACCTCTGCATTATAACCCGTGCAAATTGTCTCTTTAGTCGCCGGCGAGCCACTGATACTACTCGTGCAGTATATCGGGAACGTTACCTTGTAGAGTTCGATTAGCACATTGTCCAGAGATTCCTGAGAATCGAAGGGGCAGAGGTGGCGAAAGGACTTGATGGCCTCGATCGCCTCGTCCGACCGGTTCAGCTGTTTCATCACGATTGCCATGTCCTTCAGCGCACTGTCGACTCGATCCCCTGCATTTATGGCGGCCCAGAACAGGGAGATGGCCTTACTCGGATCCTTGTCTATCAACTGAAATCAAGAACAGAAGAAGAATCAATTCGACTGCGACCCCGAAAAGACAATTGACCTCACACACGATCAATGATCACGAGATTACCAAACCAAATCACACTAATTTTACATCGGCAATGCCATATGATTGGAAAGAACCGACTACGATAAACAGTAACGAAGGGAAAGATATCGACGGAGGCGTCTAAAGATCGCAACGAAAGGAACATGACCTCGATGATTGCACCGAAGTCGAGATCAGGATGGCCAGCGAGATCAAGAAAACGAGTGCGCACCTTCTTGATCAAAACAGAAACGCAAGAATTCCAAAACTGGAAAAGGTAAAGTCGGGGTTCTCACTTGGACCCTCTTGGCCTTGACGTAGGGAGAGTCGCCGGCAGGCACTTTGTGAATGATGTGGAAGAGATTGGGCGGCGACGCCCGCTTCCTCTCTGACATCAGCCCCATTATCGACACCGGAGAGACTGGCGGCCGGGCGGCCCGCTTCAGCGGCTGCGGCGTGAAGTAGCCCCGTGCCAGGAAATTCTCCCTGTTGCCCCACATGATCGGGGAACTAGGTTGATCGGAACGGCTCTCACTAACCCTTCAATCAGCACCCCACCACCGGCGCGAGGCCAAGATCGGAATCCCCGTTTCGCAGGAAAGAAAAAAAAAGCAATTTTTCGGTCGATCTATAGAAAGGAAGGACGTGAAAAAGAGAAGAGTGAAGATCGTGCAGAGAGCGATTGAAACGGAAAAGATGATGGGAGGCGTTTTTATAACTATTACTAGCCGTTGGGTAGCGGGACCTGGTCGCACGTGCGAAGCCTTCGCACGTGCGTGTGCCCTCCAAGAATGGATGGATCCAATGCCTTTAAAAAAAATTGACAGAAAAAAAAAAAGACCGCGCCTTTTCCATTTTATTTCTGGCTTATCCTTTGTGGGTCCATGCTTGATTTAAAAAAACGACTTATTTTTTTATCAATAACTAAGTATTCCATATAATGAAGACAAATATATTTATGTACTTATCTTTCTCGTATTTTAAAATTTTTCAATGATATCTTTAGAAAATCACGCAATGATGGCATGAAAGTTAGATAAAAATATGTGCTATTAGACTCACCGAATAGAATGAAAGTTGAGCAAGTAATATACACTAATTATAATGTAATAAAAAATATAAAGTTATAATTGTATTCATTAAAATTTTGAGATGATTTTTTCTCTCATTTGTGCTTAGGTTAGTTTAGAATAATGGTGTGCTAGTACAAAATAAAAAAAGAAGAAGAAGAAAAAATGCACGACTCATTAATACAATAATTAATTGGTTATCTGTCACATAAACTATTTTTCTGGAAAAGTGTGATGCCAATTTCGTCCCAGATGGGAAACAAAAAAAAGAAGAAGAAACTATAAAATATGGAAAAAAACGGTAGAAATTAATCTTAAGTCAAGGGTGGGTTCCATATTTGACTTTGGCGAGGGCCATTCATAGTTTTGTCTTTTAGAAAAATTGAAATCAAACAAAAAGAAGAAAAATAGTCTTAAATCAAAAATGGGAATTTAAGGTGATGGGGGCGTCAAAAGCTAAAAATGGAGTGGAAAAAGCATGAGCATTCTTTTTTTCTTTTTCTTTTTTACATTAGGAGTTCTTTTATTTTAATGTATCCAAAATCATTTAAAAAGTTTCATTGAGATGAAAATATGTTGCGACCCTCCTAACATGAGGTCAAAAATAATAGGTTTAGAGGTAATGTCCAGTTGAGGACAATTAGTCCTCAATTGGCACGAATTCTCCAAAATCTTTACCTCATGGGACATTGGAATTTTCATTTTAATGTAATTAATTCTATGAGGATTCCATATGGAGAGTCACCACTAACCTATTATGGTCAATTTGAAATCAAATGATGTATGGAAGTATTCATCACTTCATACACAACCAAAGTAATAGGTGGATACATCGTGTCATAGATGCCTCTAATTCTACTAGTCAAAGCAATGCCA
This sequence comes from Angophora floribunda, assembly GCA_014182895.1. Lineage (NCBI taxonomy): Eukaryota > Viridiplantae > Streptophyta > Magnoliopsida > Myrtales > Myrtaceae > Angophora > Angophora floribunda. The sequence continues at coordinate 19,821,739 of CM024709.1, forward strand.
ATGAAACTAGCTACTTGTTCCTCCATCTTTACTAGGATGTTTTGCCACAATGTTTTAATGAAATGCTAATTAGGCATTAATAATTAGATGCAGTGGTGTCATAGATGCCTCTAATTTCTTCTAGTCAAAGCAATGCTTATAAATGAAACTAGCTACTTTTTCCTCCAATCTTGAATAGGATGTTCTGTCACTATGTGTTAATGAAATGCTAATTAGGCATTAATAAATAGATGTTTTGGCGTCATAGATGTCTCTAATTTCTTCTGGTCAAAGCAATGCTTATAAGTTAAACTAGCTACTTTTTCCTCCATCTTGAATAAGATGTTTTGTCACTGTCTTAAGGACAGAAGTTCATGTTTGGACCTCAGTGCGTCATCTTTTCTCATTAAGATAAATTGGGCTTTTAAAACGTTTGGCACCCTTCATGCACGCGTCAAGATTTCGATACAACAAGCCTCCATTTTAGCAACTAGGCGGGAATAATCATATTTAATCGTGTTTACTTAATAAACAGAGGACTAACAACTGAGCATGAGCAAAAGATTTAAGTAAATGAATCTTTCCTTTCAAGCTCGAGTAGTGAACCATTTTCACGTGGCATGTTCTAGGATTCCTCCCTAGCAAAACAGTCACCTGATAACACACATTGCCCAAACAAACATAGAAAATAATTAATAAAAAGTCAGACTGCTCCTTCCTGCAACAAGTACTGTTTGGAGCAAATATTTTTTTTCTTCTCCGCGATCGTGTGTGATCTCCCTCTGCAATATGCCCTCTTCATGAACATCATCTATATGAATCAAGCAATTTAATCATCATTAACTTGCCAATTCTTTTTACTTATTCTGTAATTCCCAATTCAGTAACGAGTTCACCTATATGTATCATTTACAACATTTGGATAGGTGAATTAGGAATAAATAGCACAACTAAAGAAAGTGGGGAAAAGTATCAAAAAAAAATTAAAATATCGCATTGGTACTAATTCAGTCATAAACATTTTAATTGGATGAATTTGTCCTAAAATTTTTCATATTTGTACCATTTCAGTCCTTTCGCCAATTTAGGCCGAAGGCCGAAAATTGCTTACGTAGACATTTTTAATAATATTTTAAATTTTTTTGAATTTTTTAAATATTTTTTCCCTTCCCTTTTCTCTTCCTCTTCTCTTCCCAGTGAGGGCTGGCCTTGCTTGGGTGAGGTTGCACTTGCCAACCACAAGCGAGGGTCGCCCTTGCTTGGCCAGGGGCAAGCACCGGCTGTCCATGCATGGCCTGGCGAGGCCAACCCTTACCTAGGTTGAAGTGGCCTTGTCGTAGCCTGGTGTTCTCAATGTGAGGTTGACTATCGCCCAAACCAAGGTGAGGCTCACCATTGCTTAGGCAAGCCTCGCCCTTGCCCAAGTGAGGCATAGCGAGGCCGCTCTAGAGGGTCGGCCTTGCCTAACCTTGCTAGATTTGGTAAGGAGGGCCTACCCTTGTTGCACTTGGATGGTCGGCGCTCCCCCTCAACCAGGCGAGGCTGACCCTCGTTTGTGGCCAACGAGTGCAACCTCGCTTAGGTGAAGCCAAGCCCTTACTAACCATGGCTATGGCTGGTGGTTGGTGATTGCCACCAAAAAGAGGAGGAAGAGAAAGGGAAAAAAAGAAAAATATATTTAAACTATATAAAAATATTAAAATATTATTAAAAATTTCCACATCAGTGCACGTTAGCATCAACTAATGTCCACATCAACAATTTTCGGACTAAATTGGTATCAATGTGAAAATGTTTAATATTTAATTAGTCCGGTTGAAAAGTTTATGAATGAATTGGTATCAATATAATAGGTTTAAGATTTTTTTGACATTTTTTCCAAAGAAAGTGCTACCACATATTCGAGAACAACCTCATACGATCCATGATGGTTACCTATTGCTAGACGAATTGCAGCCATCATCAGCCGGACTGAGAACTATTAGATGGATAGTGGGAGGCCGTTCTTGTCACAGGGAGTAACCCTAGAGTCAATATCTGTAATCCAAGGCCTTGTACAAGTTGATATGAGCTTTAATCAGCTTGAAGGCTCAATTCCCATGATTTTGAATGAGATGAAGGATCTCAAGTACTAGAATCTTGAGAAGAACTTCTTTCGTGGGATCGTGCCTCTCAATGGGTCTTTCATAAAGAAATTAGTGGTTTGAATGTCCGGACATGTCTAGAAAAGCTATTAAACCGTTAGACGAATATGGTAAATATTTAAACTCAAGACCTCTAACTCTTATGCCATATGATTTTTGTGAGACAACTGCCAATTTTTCTAATAACTTAACTTGTTAGATGAAAACGTAATTTAATATTTAAATAGGCCTAAGTGCAATTGTCGCTCTTGGAGTAATATCAATAGGGGAAGAAGACCCTTACAACCTATAACATCTAGAGAATTGACACCATTTTGGGATTTTATAAAATGGCGATGTTAGTCGAAGGCCTGGTTAGTACAAATGTTCCAAACTATGTGTTCTTGAGATAACGGATTATGAAGAGATGCCGATAGGAAACAATTTACGGACGACTTGCAATTTCGATTAGGAACAAACCTTTCAACCATGAGGACCTAGGCGGGAACAATATCCTCTAAGTACTAGACTATTAAGGAAAATGAAATAAATCGATTTGGCAGAAGTACGAAGTTGAATTGTGAGTGATTTCCGCACGACTTCGATACGAACTATAAACGACGTTAAACTGAATCCTTTTCATCTAGTACTTGGGATTATCAAATGAGCCCTCGGGATCACATGACAATCGAGAGACGTACTTGACTTGAGAATTGACGTCAACGTGGATCAAAGAATGGTTGACCACGGGTCAAAAGTGAGAAAAGTCCTAAAAGGGCGCCCGATAATCCAAATTGTACTATGGTTGCAATTGACTTAATTTAGCCCCGATTTTTAATCCAATTTTGGGAATCGATTTCTCAATGATATTAATACTAAATATTTGGACATCACCTCATTTATTTTGGGATTTTCCGTTGGACATGGAAGTGTCGGAAAAAAGAAAAATTGGACTGGGTTTCGGGCCCGTGAGTGGGCTAGCCCAAGATCGGCTAGCCCAAGATCGACGGCCCAATGGGCCTTGCGTCCATTTAGCCCAGCCCAAGAGGGGCCCAAGTTGGCCCAAGTTCCCCTCCCTTTCTAGCCCATGGGCTTCTCTCTTTTGGCCTTTTCCTTTTGTGCCCAAGTGGGTTTTGTTTATGCTTGTTTGAGTTTGTTTTTTATTGGTTCTTGAAGCAAGTGGCAAGCCCATTTGCCTTGGCTTCTCCTTCAAGTTTTCAGCTCCTTCTCTCTCCTCCTTTCTCCCCCAAATTCATACACAAGCCCAGCCACTCTCTCTCTCCCTTTTTTTTTTTCTTTCCTTTTCTCTTCCATTTTTGTTGTTTCTTGCTGTCCTTGCTGTTTTCCAACTGGAAAACAGCCTTGCCACCGTCACCGGAGTTGCCACCAATGCCCAAAGTGTAGTCCATGAAGTTAGGGAGCCAGCCACACACCCCTGGTCACCCCTGGTCGCCGCTAGTCGCCCGTTTCGGCCTTTTCCGCTCAGTTGCACTACTTCCGTGTGAACAGTAACCAGCACTATTTTTGGCCCATTTCGGCCATCGTTTGTCACTCGTTGTTGTCCCTGAGCTTACCCCTCATAGCCCTCGTTCCCCTCTACGCGCCCGGTGTCGCTAAATTTCCGATCCAAGTAAGTTAACTTCCTAATCCTTGTTTATGGGTTAATCTTGCTTAGGGGTTAATTAGTATATTTGTGTGTTTGTGTTTAATTAAGGTTAATTGGTTAATTAGGCTAGTTAATCAATGCTGACTAGGGTTAGTTAATTGACCATAGTTAGTAATAAAGTAACTAAGGTTAATTAATTAAAGTAACTAAGGTTAGTTTTAAAGTAACCAATGTTAAAATTTAACTATGGTTAGGTTAATTTGATCATGATTAGGTTAATTTGTTAACCATGGTTAAGTTTATTTATTTTTATTTATTTATTTAATTTCAGACGAAATTATTGTTCACAATTTACTGTTCATAATTACTACTTACGATTATTGTTCATAATCACTATTCACAGCACTGTTCATACAGAAGCAAATTTTGGTTTCAAATTATTGTGTTCTTATTATTAAGGCTTGTTAAAGTGCAAATTGTTGATTATTCCTAAGAATTAGGGAATGTACGTGGTTGTTGATTGGTTGGAATTGGATTTCGATTTGTCGTAATTTTCACGAGTGATTGGATTGTACTGCATCTCATTATACGTGTGTCAACTGCAATAGCATGTCGCATGAGCATGAGCGATGTTGCATTCACGACCAAGCAAAAACAAATTCAAAAATGAATTGTTTACTGATGTGTTGCATGATCAGATTAAAGTTGATAGCTTGGGTAGCTAGATGACCGCCAATCCTTTGGGGTTGTGCCGTGATTATTGAGTCGCTTGACAGTGGTCAGATGCAGAGTTGCGGTTGAGGTCGGGCCCATGCTTCTTAGAGAATGCCGTCGATGGGGGATAGCCCGTGACGTCGTCGTGCCTTATGGGGAAGGACGATGCCTGGTCTACGACCAGTTGACCACCAACCATAAAGTTGTGCTGTGACCTAGAGGGTCGTAATAATCGGAGCATATGTGTGGATGTGAGACACGAGAAAGTTTTGTGCAATGCTCTGATTATTTGCATGCCTCTTACTGTTGTTGTGAGGCGATTGACGGTTTCTACAGGTCGCGTGTGCCAAGGCCAAGTAGGGTCGCCTGCTATTGCACTTGTTTATTGAAACTATCTTTTGTGGTTATTCTTTGAGGTGGTATTGGATGATTTGATGAATTATGTTGTATGTTAAACTCTCGAAGCTAGCGAAGTTCCTAACCGAGGCTTAGGACTTTAATTTGCTGAGTTTATCTCAACCCGTCGTGGCTACCCTTTTTAGGCCCTAGATGATGTAGTACTTGAGGATCAAAGAGAGCGATCCCTCCGAGGCCAACGAGTAGGCACTTGTACAGTGTTAAGTTAGTTAGGCCAGTCCCTTTTTGAATAGGCCTTAGCTTGTCACCTATAATAGTGTAAGCATATGGATGATGTGTTTAATTCAAATGCTTTGAGAATTGATATGTTTATGGGGTTTCTTGAGCTTAAATCCTTTATACCCTCTCCTTAACCAAGCCACATTATAAGCCTTAAAGACCTATTGATTTTTGAATGAGTATTAGTTTTCAATAGTGGAAAGAGAATTGAAAAACAAATCTATGAGACTTGGTTAGTGGATCCTGAGTTTAGAGTGTTGCATATCAACTTGATTTATTTGAGTAGATATGATTTGGAAAGTCAAGGGGCACACATACACACGGATTGCATGGTTAAGGTTAAACATAGCTTATGTATTGATTTTGGGTTAACGGGATTTATTTTTTTCCTTTGAGTTGTGATTTCACGTAATTATAAATGGATATTGATAATTGGAGATGAGGTTTGTTTATTGTTTGCTCGAGGACTAGCAAATTTCTAAATTGGGGGTAATTGATAACTCTATTTTTAATAGAGTATTCTTGTTTATTTAGACTTGATATTTACTAAATTTTGAGGAATTTTTGGGTGAATTTAATTGCTACTCATGTAATTTTATTTTGTATGAAATATTTTCAGATCTTCCAAAATATTGCAATATCTTTCAGAATATTTCATCTTGAAGAAAAATGCAGCACAAATCAGATATTTGGAGAATTTGACCATGATTGAAGATAAAGTTCAAAGAAAATCAAGGAGGAATCTTTTCCAAATCCTAGTAGGAGTCGACCTAGGACAGATTTTTGGAGGCTATATAAACTGTTCTTGTGCCGCAGAAGAAGAGAGAATCCTTGGAGCCACCATCTTTGCAGAAGATTTTGAGTTTTCTTAGTTAGATTATGTTCTTCTATTTTAGTGGAGTTGGCATGTCAAGGAGAGAAGGAGGAGACAAACCTGAAGCTCATTGTATCTCAAATTGATGAATTTGTTTTTATTTTAGTATTATGTTTTCTTTAATATTTGTTAGTTTAGCTTTTACTATGTTCTAAATTTCTTTTGTTAGAGCTACAATGGATCTTAATCATGATTGATTGATTTTCAAAGACTTTCGTGCAATAAAATTGTTTTGATTGTGTCGTTATTTATCATGATCTTAATGCTTTTAGAAGTCTAGCCAACTTTTGAATGATTTTTGGTGTATGCATGATACCGGGTGGAGATTGTGTACATGCGCATTAGTGATATTGAACCATAAATTAAATTTAGGTCAATGTACACTAGGTTAGTTATGTGGCTGCGGTAGTAGATCTTAGGGGTGATCGGTTCCTGGTTCCCAAATTCTAGGACCGTGGACCGGACTGGCCGAGCCTAGAACCGGGAACCAGACCGACCGACTGGTCCGGTCTGGTCCAATGAAACCGGTAATTTTCTTTTTCGGTAAAAAAATTGTTAATATTACAATACATTCTCAAAGACAATCCACTTCGTTTATACACCGCTTTATTAATTTGTCCTTTTAATCTGTATATAATTGTATTTTCTTAAGACTCTAAAGAATTTTCTTCTTCTTTTTTTGAATTCTTGAGAAACTTTAAAATATTTATATTAAAAACTATCGGTCCGGTTCCCACCTTGGAATCGGGAACCGAATCGACTAGCTACCGGTTGCAAAAATGGGAACCGGGAATCGGACCGTCAGCTATGGGAACCACCCAAAACCGGCCAGTCCGGTCCGGTTTGGGCGGTTCCCGGGTTGGGCGGTTCCCGTTGCACACCCCTAGTAGATCTTGGTTGGGACTATTTAGATTAAATCCAGGAATTTCCACAAGAAGTTAATGCTTTTAGTTAGTTTAAATTCACCTAAGGTTAGTGTGGGGTTAACATACCTAATTAGGGATTATTAGACCGATGTCGGCTTTTAATTCATCTTAGGGAAATTTCGCCAACACAATTGGAAATTAATTTGTTGCATGAAAAGTTAACAAAATTAATTATGAATTGTTAAGTGAAGTTGGATGCTCTAACGCTTTGTGATCTTGAATTTGCTTTTAATTAATTTTACTTAGCTTTTAATTCTTTAAGTTTTGACTTTTTCTATATTTTAGTATTTTAATTGGTCTAGTTTATTTTTTTTGCACGTCTTTTAGATTTGGTTAGCTAAATTTTTGAATTGATCACTTTCAGTAAGTAATTGGATAAAATAAAATAAAAACAGTACTTATGGGAGTCACTTTATTACTTGTTGATATTGTGCACTTGCAATTCACCTAACAACAGTACTTGGGACGTCGTACAACTAGACCTTGAGTGAAATGAGGTTGTCGCGAGCTCGAGAGTTGGGGCGTGACAAAATATGGATTGAGTGAGTTATTAGGTAGACCCATTATCTCTCTCCTTCCATCCCCCTCCTCGATGCGTTCTCGACCTCCGTTGCCGATCCTGCCATCACGCCACTGTCACCATTGCCGATCCCGAGCTTGTCGTCACCGGCTGGAGCTTAGCTTGGATCTAGGTAGGTGAGTTGCGACAGAGCTTAGGTTGGTGAGCTCTAAGCTCGCTAGCCGGAGCTCAGCCTAGATTTGGGCAAGCAAGCCGCGAGGTCGTCGGCCTTGGTCGAGCTACGGCTCGCCCGTATCTGGGTGGGTGAGCCCCAAACTCGCTAGCCGCAACAGAGCTCGCGACTCACCAGATCCGGGCGAGCCCGAGCTTGACCACTACCAGCGACCTTGGTAGAGCCTAGATCGGCCGAGCCTCAATTTCGTCGGCCTTGGTCGAGTTCGGGCTCACTAGCCTACGTCTTGGCTAGTCGCCGTTGGGCGGCACCAGCAGAGGAAAACGAGGAAGAAGAAGGAAGAAGAAAGAAAAGAAAGGGAAAATAAAAAGAAAAGAAAGGGAAAATAAAAAGAAAAAGAAAGAAAGAAAGAATAAAATAAAATAAACTAAATAGTAATAAAAATTCAATTTTTTAAAATAATTAAAAAACCGAGTTTTTTAAAAATTATTTTCCAAAAACTATTTCAATTTAGAGGTATCCACATTTTTTTATTTACTAATTTTTTATTATTTAATTTACTTTATAAATTTGATGTGAAATTTTTATTCAAATAATTTATATGTGAAAAGTTTAAAGTGGACTAAATAAGTGGGAGTAGATTTTCTTAAATTAAGTTAAATATTAATATGTGTTGATAATATGGGTTGGGTATGGGTCGAGTCGGGTATGGATCATCAAATTTACATTGTATGAAAGTGGGTCAAAATGGGTTAAATGGGTCAATGTGAGTCGGACCATTTTTCGACCCGACCCAGACCTGACTCGACTCACCCATTTGACACCCCTACCCACCGTACTTGGTGCTTGCCAGTGAGCACCTCATTAACATTGCATTAATAATTTGTTTATCTTTTTTTTTTTTTATCTATTTAGGGCATAAAAATGTTAGGTATGCATGATGAATCTCCGTTTGAGCCTGATTATGTGGTTAAAAATCTGAATTCAGTACATCTCGCGTTGATGAAGTAAGTAGTTAGACCTTTCCCCTTAATCCATATCTATGGCCTATTTAAGGCTTCGTTTATTTTGCAAAAAATGTGATTTGGAAAACATTTTTAAGAAAATAATCGCTCATGCTATTTGGAAAAATTTATCGAGGAAAAATGTTTTCAATACCAACAATAATTTATATCAAAATATTGCTCGTAAACAATGAAAGTTTTTTTTCTTTTATTCCTTTTTGGAAGTGATACAAGCTGTCAAATTTTGGAAAATGATTTTCAAATCATTAATTTTTCAGGAAATAAAAGCATCCTAATGCACCGAACCTTTTCAAATCTGTTTTTTTTTTTTTTTTTTTCTGAGTGCCCTTTGCTGATTAGTTTCCCATTTTCTGAACGTCATCGAGATAACTTAGATGAGCGATGTAGTGTCATCAAGGAACGCGATAGGTTGATTGGAAAAAGGCCTCCCGTATATATGTACTTTTCTGTAGTACATACATTTAGGATTCGTTTTTATTGTTCTTATTACAATTTGCATCTGTCTATGAGAAAATGTATGAGTAACTTCAGTCACATGATGAGCATTTAGCGTTATATAGATATCATTGAGAAAAAGAGAACCCGTATTAGTTTTAGTAGAGCTTATGGACTTTTTTTCACTTATCCTTTTTATCCAGTTAATTTCAAATTAAGTGGATCATAGATTAAATTATTTTCATTTTAATTCTCATCTCAATAAGCTCTTTTAAATGATTTTGGATACACTTAAATAAAAGGACTTTAATGTTCCATTCATTTCATGGAAATAACTTCCAATAAACATTTTCTATATTTTTAAGCATTCGTTTCATGGAAAATAAATTCATTAGAAAAAGAAAAATCTATGAAGAAAAAAAAGTCTTCTAAAATGAGGGAAAATATTTCCACTTTTCAAGTTGGGGAAAACAGTTTCCATACTCACTCTTTCTTTTCTTACACCCCCTACTAGTCCCCACTTCTTTCTTTCTATTTTTTTAATTCGAAATTTTTTATTTTTTAAAAATTCACTTTAATAATTAATTAATGAAAAATATTTTCATTATTGATAATAATTTATATCAAATATCTTCATGGATAATGAGAATATCTTTCATTTATTTGTTTTTGTTAAAAATATAAGTGTTTTTTTAAAGATAATTTTTATATTATTCATTTTCCATATAATAGAGGAAGCTTTACTCTCTTTTATTTTTGAATATTATATGGCATGACACTTGGCATCCTTTGTCCGTTTGTAGGATAAATTTCCCAAGAGGGTTGTTGATGATTCTGGACTGAGTTTCGCTGGCAAGGTTTGACTAGTTATTAATGGTGTTGACTGCTTTTAGCCTAGCTAAAGTATGGCTGAAGTGTTAAAATTTGGTAAAAGTGGACGCTTTAATGTCAAAATTTTCAAAAAGCATACTTGAATGCCACTTTTTTAAGAAAATGAGAGATTGTGAAATTTTAATGTCAAGTCTAGTGACTGGTCCTGGAAATTTTATTTTGCATTTTTTAATAATATAAATCGTTGATGTGGCTCATCAAAAAGTTGAGTCAATTTAAACTCAGCTAAAATGATGTCGTTTTGGCCCGAATTCGATTTTAAATATAAAAATTAATTAAATTCAATTAAAAACTAAATAAATAAATAAAAACAGAGAGAGAGGTCGGCACAGACGGGAGGGAGCTCCCCTACTTGTGGTGAAGCTCCCTATGGCCATTGCCCGATCACTGGTTGGGTGGCAATAATGACCAGTAAGGGCCGGCATGCTCTCGGCAGAAGCCGAGGCGAAGGCGAGCGATAGGGCCAGCATGCTCTCGGCAGAAGCTGGGGAAGGCTGAGATCCTCTCCCAAGTCTGGGCGAGGGTTGCTCGCCTTCACCTCGGCTTGCACCCAACGCCACCAGACCTAAGGCAAGGTTCGACAACCCTGGGCGAGAGTTGTCGATGCCTATGTGAGGGTTGGCAACCCTTACTGGTCATTGCTACTGCCCCACTGGCGATGGGAGGGTGGCCACAAGCGGGGTTCTCCTTTTCTTTTCTTTTTTAATTTGTAAATTTAATTTAATTAATTTTTATATTGAAAATCAAATTTGATGTGAAATGACGTCATGTTAGGATGAGTCTAGCCACGTTAGTGCCAAAATCGACATTGTTTTAGGTTTAGGTAGTCATGTTAGCTTGCAAAACGGCATCGTTTTGTACTTCGCTCATCAAAAAATCGCCACATTAGCCATTTGAGAAGATTTTTTCATCATTAGTACTTAAGGGTGTTTTTGGTAACGATTCTACCCTTGGGAACAATTTCTGATAAGAAATGATTTTTTTTATTTTGCTCCTGAGAATAATTTCTAAGTATTTAAGATGTTTGATAAATTGTTTAAAATTTTTATTCTGGGAATAGAAATGCGTTTGGTAAAAAATTTTGATCTTTTGATTCTTTTAATTTTTAATACCTTTTGTTATAATTTTTTTTCTTTTTTTTTCTTTTTCTCTTTTCTCCCCTTCTTCCTCTTGGCCATTGCCATTGGTGGTGGCCAGCGAGTGGTTGGGCGAGGTTCGGCGAGCTCGCGTGGCCACTAGTGAGGCTTGAGCTTACCCAAGCGGCGCAAGGCTAGGCCTCACCTTGGCTTGGCGAGGCCGAGCCTCGCTGGTGGCTGGGTGAGGCGAGGCAAGGCTCGCCCGGCCGCTTGCCGACGGTGGCGATAGGGCGGTGATGGGGTAGGAGGAGGAGGAAGAAGAAGAAGAAGAAGAAGAAGAAAGAAGAAGAAGAAGAAGAAGAAGAAGAAGAAGAAGAAGAAGAAGAAGAAGAAAGGGAATGTCACGCCCCGAACCCCGAGCACGCGACAACCCCTCACCATGGTCGATTGAAAGCGACGTCCCAGGACTCATCGACGACCATTCATTTTAATCTTTCGTTATGCGCAAGCGGAAGACAAACCATCCCCACCCAACAAACAATCAATCAATCAATCGAGATAGAGGGATGAACAAATAAAGAAACCTCGACTACTCATTTATACAATTTCTTGGATTAACCAACGGAGGATCATCTTTTGAATTACAAGCCCGACAAAAGGGGCCGATCCATCCTCTAAGCCAGGCCAAAAAGAAACTAGGCTAATCCGGTTATACGAGAATGAACCCTCGGGTTCAACACCACGGTCATTCGGACCCATCGGACTCGACTCCGTCAGGTCGATCACTGGAGAAATGGGGGCAGGATTCTCCACTGCGGGTGCACCATTCTAAAGACCTGAAAAAGGTTAACCACGACGAGTTGAGATAAAATCTCAGCGAGTTCTTCCCCTAAGCCTCGGTTAGTACACCAACTCAACCCGGGGTATCTCTCCAGAACCACCCCTCACTCAACCCAACAACAAACAGCCAGCAATTAACAATCAAACCACGACATGTGGTCAACCAACAAACAAAAGTTGATTCGCATGCAACCTTACCCGGTATGCCATATCCTACACGTTAAACCTCATTCAATGCAAGCAATGCAACCAACAATCACATAGTCGATTCGCATGCAACCTTATCCAGTATGCTATACCCTGCATGTTATAAGTCAATACAATACACGCAATGCACATAGCCGTTAGATGATGCAGTTCATCAATCACATGCAAGTCGCGTCACAAGCAATCTCACTTGGCCATTGCCACACCCTGCACGTTATCAATTCATGCGTGTGTGCCATAAATGATGTGATCATGTCATGCATAATCGGAACCAATGATGCCATGTTTTCTCATGCACTCTTGCATCCACACACGTTCCGATTATTACTGCCTCACAAGGCCACAACCGAGGCGCAATGGCGCTACGGCGCCCTTCCTCCGCAGAGGCGCAACCATGCCCTTCCGTGCCCAAAAGACGTCAAGGGATACTCTCCCGAGACCGCATGCCCAACGAACGTCAAGGGATACTCTCCCGAGACCGCATGCCCAACGAATTTCAAGGGATACTCTCCCGAGACCGCATGCCCAAAAGATGTCAAGGGATACTCTCCCGAGACCGCATGCCCAACGAACATCAAGGGATACTCTCCCGAGACCGCATGACCAAAAGATGTCAAGGGATACTCTCCCGAGACCGCATGCCCAACGAACATCAAAGGATACTCTCCCGAGACGGCGGTTTCAATTTAGTGATCACGCAAGCAAACCATCACAACCCACTTATTATCTTTGAGCATTAGCCAATGCACACATGCTTGCATATGAAACCTCAAATCATTTCTCACAAAAGCGGTCCATTTCCGGTGTCCCTCGGACAAACCATTTTTCCCTTTTTGTGAAATTCACACGATTCATGCGAATGTTCATGCCACGACACATCAATTTCACTTCATATGATCAAGACACATGAAATTATGCACAATTTCACTTCCGGATGAACAAAGTGCCGTGAACAGCATACGCGAACGGTGCACGTGAAGCGAATCGTGAAGCAGTTCACATGAACAGTGAAATTTCCGAATTTAATAATTAAATAATTTAATTCAGAAATCACATAATTTAATCAATAAATGCAGAAATTAAATAAATCAATTAATTAAAACAATTAATCAATTTAATCAAGCAAAGCATGCTTAATTAGCACATAACACACAATTAAGCATAATTAAACAAGATTAAGCTAATCCAATCTTAACCCTTAATCTAACTACCTATCTTAGGGCTAATGCACTTAATTAAACATCTTAATCAGCCCTTAGTACTAATTAACCCAACCCTAAGCAAGTTTAGGCACTAAATAGGGATTAGGGGCTAAACTCACCCGTTAAGCGGGCCGGAGACGCGGACGCGGCGGCGGCGACGAACCCGACACCCGGGGACTTCTCCCACGACACTCCAAGGCGGTCCCGGGCTCAGCACAGCAGCAACATTTTCGGATTCCCCACTGAACTTCACAAAACAGCACTGCAGGAGGAGGAGGTTGCTGGTCGGAGCAAAAACAAGCTGACCGGAGCTCCGGCGAGTGGCGGGCCGACAACCGGTGGCACCTGGGGGTCGAGGGGGAACTACTGGAGGCTGGGATGGGCGGTGGTTTGGTCGAAAATGGAGGAAAACAGCAGCAAAGGCGAAACTGTGCAGTACCGCGTGAACAGTAGGCGGTCGGCGAGCAGCCGGCTTCCGGCGGCCGTACGGATCGGTCGGAGACTCCTTTCGCCGATCGGCCGACGCTATCTGAACTTTTTTCCTCTTCTGAACGTAACGGTAGGTGGCACGGGCCGAGATTCACACGGGAAGGCAATGAACAACTCAGATTTCGGTGGAAGGTCAGAAGCTGAAAATTGAAGGAAGAAGGGAAACAAGGGGAGAAAGGGCTGCGATTTTGGAGAAGATGAAGAGGAGAGAGAGAGAGTGAAGTGAGCTGATCAAAACCCTTCATTAATGGCCTTAATGGCTGCTTCAACTCCCCATGCACATGACCTCATCTTCTCTCTCTTCCTTTTTGACTTTTCTCCAAAATATCCAAGGGTATTTTGGTCATTTCCACCTTGCACATTTCCCAATGTGCCCTTGGGCTGAAAGTGAAAGTCGGGCCTAGGAAACGGGCTGGAAAATGAATAGGAACGGGCTCGGGAATTTGTTGGGCTCGAATTGGCTCGAGTTTGGATAACGGGCTAGGAAGGGTGAGGGGTCGGTTGGGTCCAACGGGCTCACTTGCTTGTCTCGGCTTTCCACGATGGCTGTCCCAACTTGGGCGTGAGGCCCACATTGATTTTTCCCGGTCCACGTCCTCGTAGGCTTGATTCCTCGGTCCGTAAACCTCTTTCCCAAAAACTCGGCTCAACCGACACTGTCGACTGTCAAGGAAGCATCGTTCAAAAGTCCATCCCAGACGTTCCCGAAAATTCGAAGTCCAATCTTGGATTCTCATGCCTTGTCAACTTTGCCCAAATGTCATTTTGGTATAATTGACGATGGGCGGCTTCGAGGATTCACGCGTAACCGACTCGTGCCAAACCACGTTCAAGACTTCTCGACACATGGACGTCCTTGACGACATGAAATTGCGAAGGATAGATTCTTATTTCAAAGTACACGATTATCAAGGATCGACATAGGGCCGTTCGCGGGTTCAATAACATGAAGACGGAATCACCCGCCGTCCCATTATTTCTTTCCGCGAATCGACTTCTATTCGTCCTGAAATCGGCCCGCATGACTACGAGGATCGTCCTTACGCAAGTCTTACGGCCGAGTCGTTTTCCTGTGTCAAGTTCTTTAGTCGCACGAGTTCGTCCTCGCAGCCTTTCCCCTCAAGGTCGTATCTCGGCAATGATTGGGTCCGAGCGGAATCAACCAACAATGCATTGGCGAAATTCACGTTCACTCATCCCTAAAAGGGCTCGAATTTCAGGACGTCACAATTCTTCCCCCCTTACAAAAATTTCGTCCTCGAAATTTGCAATCACAGACAAATCCTCAAAAAGATGGGGGTGCTGATGCTTCATCACTTTCTCACTTTCCCATATCGCTCTCTCGTTCGGTGATGCCGTCGATCACCTTAACCAAGGCGATAGTCTTTTTTCGGAGTACTTGCTCTTTACAGTCCTCTATCCGTATCGGCCTCTCCACGTACGACACCCGGTCGTCTACGTCCAATTCCTCAAAATTCAATACATGAGTCGAGTCCGGTTCATACTTTCTCAACATGGACACGTGGAAAACATCATGTACTTGAGCAAGTTTCGGTGGCAACGCAAGACGATATGCTAAAACCCCGATCCTTTCCAAAATTTCAAAGGATCTAACGTACCTCGAACTTAACTTTCCTTTCTTGCCAAATCTGGAAGTACCTCTCATCGACGATACTTTCAGAAACACATGATCGCCCACCTTAGACTCCAACGGTCTACGATGCTTATCTGCATAACTCTTCTGACGACTCTGAGCGGTCTTTAGTCTAACTCAGATAATCTGAACTGCATTCAATAATCGCGAAACCGAATTTTGAACCAACGATTCCCGCCTTTCTCGACCTCATTCCATAAACTGAAATTCCACAAACTTGATCATATTACGGCTATACCATTCGATAAAATCTTATCCCACAAGCACTCTCTTTTTGCACAAAGTGCGTAGTTCGGTTCATTTCGCCCTTTCGACATCCTAGAAGCTCGCCGCCAGAGTCGCTCCTTGCTTAGGTACTCTGGCCCCGGCGATCATTCCCCGCCCTCGTCAGATCAGTCGTTATGGGCATCTTCGAGCTGCACCACTACTAGTCCCTTTTTGATATGCACCATCTCATAGAGGTATTATCCGATTTGGCCTGTCCTATACCAAGCCTCACGGTTTTAACCTCGTCTGAGCATCTCAAAGTGCAAAACTTTTTCCAACTCGTCAACCTACGAGTTTGTTTCCACGGGGTCACTTATCGACACTTGAAATCTTATTCATTGAATTTCCATCGAACTACTATCCAAATTCCACAAACCACCTATTTTATTACAGTTCGTCCCCAAGGTCGACTGCAAACTTTTCCAGAAAGTTGCCATAAACTTAGGATCACGGTCAGATATGATCGTCACTAGAATTCCATGAATGAGTACAATCTGACGTACGTACAACTCTACAAACCTATCCAACATAAAATCTTTTCTTACTGCAACGAAGTGAGATGCCTTCGTCAATCTGTCAACCACTATCCAAATCGAGTCATTGCCTCACTGACTCCTTGGCAATCCTATCACAAAATCCATCATAATGTGTTCCCACTTCCACTCAGGAATCTCAAGAGGTTGCAGCAGTCCACCAGGCTTACAATGCTGAGCCTTACTTGCTGGCACGTCAAACACTTAGTCACGTGCTTAGCGATGTCTAACTTCATGCCGTTCTACTTCTTAAGTTCGGCATCTTTCGGAATGCACAATCGCCCTCAAAACCTTAATGTCCCATCCTCGAACACTTGAAAATCTGCTTTTCTCTTTGCCTGGTCCATCTGTAGGATCTTAAGAATTTCAGGATCTATTACTTGGGCACTCTTAATCCTACTTTGCATCTCGGGTTCCACCCTGAGAGTGGCCATTAGACTAGCAAGATGGTCAACCTCAATTTTAAAATCTGAGTCCCCGACTCCCTCCAAGAGAATCCATTCTCGTACTCTCATCTCGTGCAATTGTCGACTTCGACCGAGCGCATCCGCCACTTTATTCGCTTTCCTCGGATGATACAAAATCTCGCAATCATAGTCCTTAAGAAGTTCCATCCACCATCATTGAACATGAGGCAAAGATGATCACCGCTAATTCCAAATCATGCGTCGGATAGTTAAGCTTGTGAAGCTTTAACGCTTCGGGATACGTATGCAACCACCTTGCCATGTTGTATTAACACGCAGCCTAGTCCTTTATACGACACGTCACCTTTGTAGATTTCGTACCCACCGGGACTGCAGACAATGAATGTCAAGACAGGTTTACTCTTGAGCTCTTGGAAACTATGCTCGCACTTGTCCATTCAATCAAACCTCTCATCTTTCTTTAACAACCTCGTCGATGGCATGGCTATCGCAAAGAAACTTCTCCATGAAACATCGTAATATCCCGCCAATGCCAAGAAACTTCGAATCTCGTTACCGTCATAGGTCTCGGCCAATTCATGACCGCCTCGATCTTAGTCGTCAACGACGATCCCTTCACTTGAAATTACATGCCCTAAAAATGCCACGTGAGATAGCCAAAACTCGCACTTGCTAACTTAGCATAAAGTTCATGCTTCCTCAACGTCTGCAGTACTGATCTCAGGTGTCTCTCATGATCCTCTAGACTCCTCAAGTATACCAGGATATCATCAACCCTTGGCAATGGATACTTGTTCTTAACTGTCACTTGATTAAGCTACCGGTAATCAATGTACAGCGGTCTCAACGACTGTCCTTTTTCCTTACAAACGAGCACGGTGTTCCCCAAGGAGACGCTCGTCCTAGTGCGTCTGCACCTTCAGTTCTTTCATTTCTGACAATGCCATCCTATAAGGCGCCTTGGAAATCAGTTCAATCCCAGGGGCCAACTCAATCACAAACTCAATTTCCCACTCTAGGACAATCCTGTCAATTCTTCGAGAAACACATCATGTACTCTTGTACCACAGCAATATCCTCCATCTTTGATCCTTCTACCAGTGTATCTGCCACCAATGTCAAATACCCTTGGCATGGAATCTGGATGCCAACTACGACCTCAAAGTCATACATTGTTATTGCAATCCAATCAATGATTCCCTCGTGACCTAGTTTCGGGCTATCGGCTTTCCCACGTAATTCTTTCTGTTGGGTGGGATGGAATTCCTTCTCCCCATCATTAGTCCATTTCAAACTAACAACTGTCTTCACTGGGCACGAACCGCGAGCCAAATGTGGTCGCTCTCTCGATCATGTTCTTTCCTATCATCTGGGCCCTCTCGTACATCTCCTCAAAACTTTTCTCAAGTTCAAAGGCACTACCTGGGCTTTCAATTATGGCTTCAAGCCATCTCTAAAACGTCCCACCCTATCCATAGGGTCCTCTACCAACCTCGGCCCAGCATGCGCCGACTCAGTGAACTTCGCCTCATACTGATCCACTGACATCTGATTCTAACAAAACTATTGAAACTCTGTCATCTTCGACTTTCTCGAACTGTCTAAGAAGCACTTCCCATTGAAAGCTTCACGAAAGGCACCCCATGTCTGAACCGTGCCTTTAGGGAACACTCTTCCTTGAGTAGCTCCCTACTAAGTACTGGCATTACCTTGAAGCTGATAAGACGCCAAAAACACTCAGTCTTACTCTGAACACCTCAGCACTGAAACAGTCCTCTCGAAATCCCTTATCCAAAGGGTTGCGGCTTCAGGGTTGCCCACGCCACTAAATCTCGGTGGCTACAATCTCAGGAACTGCTCTACCAGCCTAGGTATCGGTCTCTCACAGACCTCTCCTCACACTAGGGAAACCACAAGGACCACGGCAGAAGCACTCAGCATGCTGCCCTAACAAGGTCTCTAGTGCCAGTAGGATCCTGTCTAACCTAGGATCTGACTGCACGTTACCTCTAACACTAGCCTGACCAGACGCTGCCCTACACTTAAGGGCTCTCTCTGCTCAGGATTGCTCATCACTCTGGACTATGAACAACCCGCCACCACACAAAGCCATACAAGGCCACAAAAGCAATCGCAGGCACGTAATATTAAAGCCATCCCTATCTCACTATCCCAAAAATCCCACGCACCTTATCACTCCAAGTCTCAACCTCGCTCTGATACCAAAATCGACGGGGATGTCACGCCCCGAACCCCGAGCACGCGACAACCCCTCACCATGGTCGATTGAAAGCGACGTCCCAGGACTCATCGACGACCATTCATTTTAATCTTTCGTTATGCGCAAGCGAAGACGAACCATCCCACCCAACAAACAATCAATCAATCAATCGGGATAGAGGATGAACAACGAAACCTCGACTACTCATTTATACAATTTCTTGGATTAACCAACGGAGGATCGTCTTTTGAATTACAAGCCCGACAAAAGGGGCCGATCCATCCTCTAAGCCAGGCCAAAAAGAAACTAGGCTAATCCAGCTATACAGAATGAACCCTCGGGTTCAACACCACGGTCATTCGGACCCATCGGACTCGACTCCATCAGGTCGATCACTGGAGAAATGAGGGCAGGATTCTCCACTGCGGGTGCACCATTCTAAAGACCTGAAAAAGGTTAACCACGACGGGTTGAGATAAAATCTCAGCGAGTTCTTCCCCTAAGCCCCGGTTAGTACACCAACTCAACCCGGGGTATCTCTCCGTAACCACCCTCACTCAACCCAACAACAAACAGCCAGCAATTAACAATCAAACCACGCATGTGGTCAACCAATAATCAAAAGTCGGTTCACATGCAACCTTACCCGGTATGCCATACCCTGCACGTTAAACCTCACTCAATGCAAGCAATGCAACCAACAATCACATAGTCGATTCGCATGCAACCTTACCCGGTATGCCATACCCTGCACGTTATAAGTTAGTACAATACATGCAATGCACATGGCCGTTAGATGATGCAGTTCATCAATCACATGCGAGTCGCACCACATGCGATCTCACCTGGCCATTGCCACACCCTGCAAGTTATCAATTCATGCGTGCGTGCCATAAATGATGTGATCATCTCATGCATAATCGGAACCAATGATGCCATGTTTTCTCATGCACTCTTGCATCCACACACGTTCCGATTATTACTGCCCCACAAGGCCACAACCGAGGCGCAATGGCGCTACGGCGCCCTTCCTCCGCAGAGGCGCAACCGTGCCCTTCCGTGCCCAAAAGACGTCAAGGGATACTCTCCCGAGACCGCATGCCCAACGAACGTCAAGGGATACTCTCCCGAGACCGCATGCCCAACGAACTTCAAGGGATACTCTCCCGAGACCGCATGCCCAACGAACGTCAAGGGATACTCTCCCGAGACCGCATGCCCAACGAACTTCAAGGGATACTCTCCCGAGACCGCATGCCCAAAAGATGTCAAGGGATACTCTCCCGAGACCACATGCCCAACGAACATCAAGGGATACTCTCCCGAGACCGCATGCCCAACGAACATCAAAGGATACTCTCCCAAGACGGCGGTTTCAATTTAGTGATCACGCAAGCAAACCATCACAACCCACTTATTATCTTTGAGCATTAGCCAATGCACACATGCTTGCATATGAAACCTCAAATCATTTCTCACAAAAGCGGTCCATTTCCGATGTCCCTCGGACAAACCATTTTTCCCTTTTTGTGAAATTCACACGATTCATGCGAATGTTCATGCCACGACACATTAATTTCACTTCATATGATCAAGACATATGAAATTATGCACAATTTCACTTCCGGATGAACAGTGCCGTGAACGATCAAGAGAACGGTGCACGTGAACGAATCGTGAACGGTTCACATGAATGCAGTGAAATTTCCGAATTTAATAATTAAATAATTTAATTCAGAAATCACATAATTTAATCAATAAATGCAGAAATTAAATAAATCAATTAATTAAAACAATTAATCAATTTAATCAAGCAAAGCATGCTTAATTAGCACATAACACACAATTAAGTATAATTAAACAAGATTAAGCTAATCCAATCTTAACCCTTAATCTAACCACCTATCTTAGGGCTAATGCACTTAATTAAACATCTTAATCAGCCCTTAGTACTAATTAACCCAACCCTAAGCAAGTTTAGGCACTAAATAGGGATTAGGGGCTAAACTCACCCGTTAAGCGGGCCGGAGATGCGGACGCGGCGGCGGCGACGAACCCGACACCCGGGGACTTCTCCCACGACACTCCAAGGCGGTCCCGGGCTCAGCACAGCAGCAACATTTTCGGATTCCCCACTGAACTTCACAAAACAGCACTGCAGGAGGAGGAGGTTGCTGGTCGGAGCAAAAACAAGCTGGCCGGAGCTCCGACGAGTGGCGGGCCGACAACCGGTGGCACCTGGGGGTCGAGGGGGAACTACTGGAGGCTGGGATGGGCGGTGGTTTGGTCGAAAATGGAGGAAAACAGCAGCAAAGGCGAAACTGTGCAGTACCGCGTGAACAGTAGGCGGTCGGCGAGCAGCCGGCTTCCGGCGGCCGTACGGATCGGTCGGAGACTCCTTTCGCCGATCGGCCGACGCTATCTGAACGTTTTTCCTCTTCTGAACGCAACGGCAGGTGGCACGGGCCGAGATTCACACGGGAAGGCAATGAACAACTCAGATTTTGGTGGAAGGTCAGAAGCTGAAAATTGCAGGAAGAAGGGAAACAAGGGGAGAAAGGGCTGCGATTTTGGAGAAGATGAAGAGGAGAGAGAGAGAGTGAAGTGAGCTGATCAAAACCCTTCATTAATGGCCTTAATGGCTGCTTCAACTCCCCATGCACATGACCTCATCTTCTCTCTCTTCCTTTTTGACTTTTCTCCAAAATATCCAAGGGTATTTTGGTCATTTCCACCTTGCACATTTCCCAATGTGCCCTTGGGCTGAAAGTGAAAGTCGGGCCTAGGAAACGGGCTGGAAAATGAATAGGAACGGGCTCGGGAATTTGTTGGGCTCGAATTGGCTCGAGTTTGGATAACGGGCTAGGAAGGGTGAGGGGGTCGGTTGGGTCCAACGGGCTCACTTGCTTGTCTCGGCTTTCCACGATGGCTGTCCCACCTTGGGCGTGAGGCCCACATTGATTTTTCCCGGTCCACGTCCTCGTAGGCTTGATTCCTCGGTCCGTAAACCTCTTTCCCAAAAACTCGGCTCAACCGACACTGTCGACTGTCAAGGAAGCATCGTTCAAAAGTCCATCCCAGACGTTCCCGAAAATTCGAAGTCCAATCTTGGATTCTCATGCCTTGTCAACTTTGCCCAAATGTCATTTTGGTATAATTCGATCGACGGGGCGGCTTCGAGGATTCACGCGTAACCGACTCGTGCCAAACCACGTTCAAGACTTCTCGACACATGGACGTCCTTGACGACATGAAATTGCGAAGGATAGATTCTTATTTCAAAGTACACGATTATCAAGGATCGACATAGGGCCGTTCGCGGGTTCAATAACGGTGAGACGGAATCACCCGCCGTCCCATTATTTCTGTCCGCGAATCGACTTCTATTCGTCCTGAAATCGGCTGCATGACTACGGGATCGTCCTTACGCAAGTCTTACGGTCGAGTCGTTTTCCTGTGTCAAGTTCTTTAGTCGCACGAGTTCTCGTCCTCGTAGCCTTTCCCCTCAAGGTCAGTATCTCGGCAATGATTGGGTCCGAGCGGAATCAACCAACAATGCATTGGCGAAATTCACGTTCACTCATCCCTAAAAGGGCTCGAATTTCAGGACGTCACAGGGAAGGGAAAAAAGAGGAGAGAAGAGAGAAAAAAAAACCGATTCTCAAAATTGTTCCCGAGAGCGAAAATCAACTTTTTTTTACTTTTTAATTCTACTCCAAATCTATTCCCTGGAACATATTTGTTTTCAAGAACAACAAATTTATCAAACAAATTTATGTTCCAAATTTGGTCCTAGGAACAAAAGAACAAAATCAGTTGTTAACATTCCCTAAGTATCTCACTTTTATTCAATTTTGGCACTTAAATGTACTTTATGAAAATTTTAGTACTAAAGTTTTCACTTGTGCCAAGTTTTAACACTTAGGCCGTACTTGACCCCTTTTGGCCCTTTCAGATCAGAAGATATTTTGGCTGTTCATAACAAATTTTTCCATTTTAAACCTTTTCTTTTGTTTGACCTGGGGCATTTCTCAGTGTAGCAATAATAATGCAATGGGTTTGGTATAGGAAGTTCTAGTTTATTAGCATAGGAAAATGAATTATCTCTTCAATAATCTAAAAAGGTTAACGAATAAGAAAATAAAATGAACACACATTAATAGCAAACTAATTTGCATCATTAGCATTAATATGCGACTGATAACTCTATTTTTAATAGAGTATTCTTGCTAATTTAGACTTGATATTTGCTTAATTTTTGAGGAATTTTGGGTGAATTTAATTGCTACTCACGTAATTTTATTTTGTATGAAATATTTTCAGATCTTTCAAAATATTGTAATATCTTTCAGAATATTTCATTTTGAAGAAAAAGCCAACCCAAATAAGATATTTGGAGAATTTGACCATAATTGAAGTTAAGGTTCAAAGAAAATCAAGGAGATAAAAGAGGAATCTTTTCCAAATCCTAGTAGGAGTTAACCTAGGGCAAATTTTTGGAGGCTATATAAACTGTTCTTGTGCCGCAGAAGAAGAGACAATCCTTGGAGCCACCATCTTTGTAGAATATTTTGAGTTTTCTTAGTTAAATTTTGTTCTTCTAATTTAGTGGAGTTGGCGTGTCAAGGAGAGAAGGAGGAGACAAACCTGAAGCTCCTTGTATCTCAAATTGATGAATTTGTTTTTATTTTAGTATTATGTTTTCTTTAATATTTGTTAGTTTAGCTTTTACTATGTTCTAAATTTATTTTGTTAGAGCTACAATGGATCTTAATCATGATTGATTGATTTTCAAAGACTTTCATGCAATAAAATTGTTTTGATTGTGTCATTATTTATCATGATCTTAATGCTTTTAGAAGTCTGGCCAACTTTTGAATGATTTTTGATTTATGCATGATACCGGGTGGAAATTGTGTGCATGTGCAATAGTGATATTGAACCATAAATTAAATTTAGGTCAAGGTACATTAGGTTATTTATGTGGCTGCGGTAGTAGGTCTAGGTTGGGACTACTTAGATTTAATCTGGGAATTTCCACAAGAACTTAATGCTTTTAGGTAATTTAAATTCACCTAAGGTTAGTGTGGGTTAACATACCTAATTATGGATTATTAGATCGATGTCGGCTTTTAATTCATCTTAGGGAAATTTTGCCAACACAATTGGAAATTAATTTGTTGCATGAAAAGTTAAGAAAATTAATTATGAATTATTAAGCGAAGTTTGATGCTCTAACGCTTTGTGATCTTGAATTTGCTTTAGATTAATTTTACTTAACTTTTAATTCTTTAAGTTTTGACATTTTCTATATTTTAGTATTTTAATCGGTTTAGTTTACTTTTTACTCATCTTTTCGATTTGGTTAGCTAGATTTTCAAATTGATCACTTTCCGTAAATAATTAGATAAAATAAAATAAAAACAGTTATTGCGGGAACGATATTCACTCATCACTTTATTACTTGTTGATATTGTGCACTTGCAAATCAACGAACAAGTTTTTGGCACCGTTGCCGGGGATTGTTTTGACAATTTTCCAATTACTATTGATATCGAGTAATTCTTAGTTTAGACTAGCCTTTATATTATTTTTACTTTATTTCTTTTGTAGGCCAAACTCACTAAAAGGTGGAGGAGCATCGTATAACCCGAAGCCAACAAGGAGATCTTGAACAGTTTGACCCTGAGATTGAAAGAACCTTTCTTAGGAGAAGAAGAGAACAATCACAAGCAATTCACATTGCAATGACTAAAAATCAAGAAGTCGCACCTCCAAGGAAGACTTTGAAAGATTATACTACACCAACAATTCAAGGAGCACGATCAAGTATAAGGAGGCCAACAATGCAAGCCAACAATTTTGAGATCAAGCCATCATTAATTCAAATGCTTTAAAATGCAGGGCAATTCAGTGGATCTTCTAATGATGATCCAAATCTACACTTAGAAGCATTCCTTGAAATTTGTGACACCGTTAAATTTAATTGCGTTATTGATGATGCTCTTAAATTAAGATTGTTCCCATTTTCTCTTCGTGATAAAGCTAAGACTTGGTTGACTTCTCTTCCTGCAGGCTCTATCACTACTTGGGAAGACTTGGCTAAAAAATTCTTAAGTAAGTATTTTCCTCTTGTAAAATCTGGTAAAATGCGTAATGATATTACTACATTTATGTAGATGGATGGTGAACCCTTTTATGAAGCATGGGAGAGGTTTAAGGAGCTGCTAAGGAGATGCCCGCATCATGGACTGCCAATTTGGATGCAAGTACATACATTCTATAACGGAGCACATCCTACCGTTCGAGCTAGTCTAGATGCGGTAGCTGGAGGCACTTTGCAAAACAAGTCACCCGAAGAAGCTTTTCATATACTTGAGGAGATGGCAAGCAATAGCTACCAATGGCCAACTGAGAGATACCAAGCTCGAAAGCCAAGTGGAGTTCATGAAGTTGACACCAATAAGACTTTGAATGCAAAACTTGATGCATTAAGCAATATGATTGCTTCTTTAAAAACTCAAGGAGTATATTATGAATTTTGTGGTGGAAATCATATTAGCACTGATTGTCAAGTAAGTAACCCTCTAGCTTAAATGCCAAGCTATGCCAAGTTTTTGAAGGAGATCCTAGCTAACAAAAGGAAGTTAGGAGTATGAGACTATGAAGTTGAATGAGAAATGTTCGGCCATCCTTCAAAATAAGCTACCACCAAAATTAAAAGATCTAGGAGTTTTACTATTCCATACAATATTGGTGATGCTTACTTTAATAAAGCTTTATGTGATCTTGGTGCTAGTATAAATCTAATACTTTATTCGGTGTTTGTGAAACTAGGTGTAGGAGAAGTAAAAGCGGTCACCGTGTCTTTACAATTGGCGGATAAATCTATTAAATACCCAAGAGGCGTGGTGGAGGATGTTTTAATAAAGGTAGATAAATTTATCTTCCTGGCGGATTTTGGTGTGCTAGAGATGGAGGAGGATTATGAAGTTCCTATTATTTTGGGCCGACCATTCCTAGCCACAGGAAGAGCTCTAATTGATGTACAACAAGGAAAATTGATCCTTAGAGTGGGAGAAGATCAAGTCACTTTCAATGTCCTCAAAGCCATGAAAAACCCTGAGAGACCAAGTGATTGCTTGAAGATAGATACCATATACAGTGAAGTAAAGACCGTGTTTGAATTGACCACAACTCAAGATCCTATAGAGGCATGTTTGGTTCAGCCAAAAGAGAAAGAAACTGAGCATGAAGAAATTAGAGAAACCATTGAGTTTTTAGAAGCAAAGAAGCCCAAGCCTTCCATTGAAAATCCATCAACTCTTGAGCTTAAACCTTTACATTCTTATTTAAAATATGCTTTTCTTGATTATGTTTCTTATCAAGTGATTATTTCTTCTTCTTTGACAGGGGTGATAGAGGAGAAGTTACTGAGTGCTTAGAGAGCATAAGAGTACAATTGGATGGACCATTGCAGATATAAAAGGAATAAGCCCTTCGATTTGCATGCACACAATTCTGATGAAGGAGCAATACAAACCAGTCATCCAACCACAAAAGAGGCTCAATCCGAAAATGCAAGAAGTTGTGAAAACCGAAGTAATTAAGTTACTAGATGCATGTATTATCTATCTAATTTCTGATAGTGATTGGGTAAGTCTTATGCAAGTAGTGCCAAAAAAGGGAGGTATGACTATGCTAACCAATGAAAAAAATGAGTTAATTCCAACTAAAACAGTTATAAGGTGGCGAGTTTGCATGAATTATAGAAAATTGAATGATGCCACTCGCAAAGATCACTTTCCTTTACCTTTCATTGATCAAATGTTAGAAAAAACTTGCTGGACATGAGTATTATTGTTTTCTGGATGGATATTCAGGGTATAACCAAATTCCTATTGCACCTAATGATCAAGAAAAGACCACATTTACTTGTCCCTATGGTACATTTGCATATAGAAGGATACATTTTGGTCTTTGTAATGCACCTGCTATTTTTCAACGATGCATGATGGCTATTTTTTTTTGACATGATAGAGAAATACATTGAAATTTTCATGGATGATTTCTCTATTTTTGGTACATCTTTTGATTCATGCTTGTATAATTTAGTTTGGTGTTACAAAGATGCGAAGAGACTAACCTTGTACTAAATTGGGAGAAGTGTCATTTTATGGTGTAAAAAGGATAGTGTTAGGCCATAAAATATCTGCTAGAGGTATTGAGGTGGACCAAGCCAAAATTGAAGTTATCTCCAAATTACCACCTCCTACTTCTGTAAAATTGCTTCAAGGATTTTTAGGACATACAGGGTTTTATAGGTGATTTATAAAGGACTTTTTCAAGATTGCAAGACCACTCACAAAATTGCTTGAAAAAGATGTTAAGTTTGATTTTAACTCTAAGTGTTTGCAGACATTTGAGACATTAAAGGAGAAGCTGATTTCGGCTCCTATAATGACACCACCAGATTAGAGTTTGCCTTATGAGTTGATGTGCGATGCTAGCGATTGTGCCGTTGGAGCTATGCTTGGTCAAAGGAATGATCGAATTTTTTGAGTCATATATTATGCTAGCTAAACCCTTAATGGAGCCCAATTGAATTATGACATTATTGAGAAGGAGTTTTTAGCAATTGTTTTTGCTTTTGATAAATTCTATTCTTATTTGATTGGCTCCAAAGTGATTGTCTATACTGATCATGCAGCTTTAAAGTATTTGATGGCAAAGAAGGATGCGAAACCAAGGTTAATTCGTTGGATCTTGTAACTTCAAGAGTTTGATTTAGAGATAAAGGATAAGAAAGGGATCGAGAATCTTGTGGCCGATCACCTATCTAGGTTACTGAATGCCCCTAGCGATGAGGTATCAATTTTGGATGACTTTCCTGATGAAGCACTTTTTTCCTTGAAAATCGAAACTCCATGGTATGCAGATATTGTGAACTATTTGGTAAGTGACATCTTTCCCCCTAAATTGAATTATCAACAAAGGAAAAAGTTTCTTTCCAATGTTAGACACTACTTTTGGGAGGATCCTTACTTGTTTAAGGTATGTGCTGATTGAATAATTAGACGTTGTGTTGCTAAGGAAGAAATTCCTAACATTCTTTTTCATTGCCATGATGGAGAGGCAGGTGGTCAATGCCACCAAAACTATTGCTAAGATTTTACAATGTGGATTTTATTGGCCTACTCTTTTTAAGGATGCACATGCTTATGTTTCCCATTGTGATAGGTATCAAAGGATTGGAAATATATCTAGAATGCATGAGATGCCCTTAAACAATATCATGGTGTGTTAATTATTTGATGATTGGGGTATTGACTTCATGGGTCCGTTTCGACCTTCTTTTGGTAATACTTACATGTTAGTTGCTTGTGAGTATGTGTCTAAATGGGTAGAGGCCGTGGCTTTGCACTCTAATGATGTTAGGGTTGTTTGTAATTTCTTGAAAAAGTATATCTTTACTTGATTTGGCACACCTAAGGCTATTATAAGTGACCAATGCACACACTTCATGAATAAACAATTTGAGTTACTTTTGCATAAATATGGAGTCACTCATAAGGTAGTTACTACTTATCATCCCCAAACTAGTGGTCAAACTGAGATATCTAACATGGAGATAAAGAGAATTTTGGAAAAAACTGTGAATACTAATAGGAAGGATTGGGCAAGGAAACTTAAAAATGCTTTATGGGCTTATATAACTGCTTTCAAAACTCCTATTGGTATGTCACCTTTTCGACTTTTGTATGGTAAAGCATGTCATTTACTTGTTGAGTTGGAGCATAAAACATATTGGGCTTTGCAAAAACTAAACTTTGATATGCAGGCACTATGTGAGAAAAGATTGCTTCGGTTAGATGAATTGGAAGAGATTTGCAATGATGCATACGAAAGTGCAAAAATTTACAAAGAGAAAACGAAGAGATGGCACGATCGACACATTTTAATAATGTAGTTTCATGTGAGTGAAAAATTCTTATTATATAACTCTCGTCTTCGTTTGTTTCTAGGAAAATTAAAGTCTGGATGGACCGGTCTTCACACCATCACCAAAGTATTCTCTTTTGGAGTCGTTGAGATTATCAATGAGAATGAGGGGACTTTCAAAGTAAACGGTCATAGGCTCAAGCACTACTATGGAGGAGGTTTCGATGCTCAAACATCTGTCATCATCTTGGTTTCACCTACTTAGAAGCATGGGAAGAGTTCGGCTGCGAACTATAAAGCAAGCGCTTCTTGGGAGGCAACCCGAGTTTTTAAGTTTCTAGTTTTTATTTTTTATTTTGGTTTGCATTTTGTCTATAAAAAAAGAAAATAAAAAAGAATAATTTTTGTGGTGATGAATTTTCTATTTTGCAGAGATAGTAGTGTGCCCAAAGAAGCGTAAGAGGGGTTAGGGACGTATGGCCATGCGATCATGAAGCTAAGAATTTTTTTGTGAGCAACCTCTAACGACACATCTGAACCATTCCTCACCTTACTGGGCATGATTCAACATGAACAATTGTCATCTTCAAATCTACAGGGAAGTATTTGGAACTTTACTCTAATTTGTTTTTCTCATTGCTTGTATTTAATTCTTTATTTGTACGCATTGAGGACAATGCTTCATTTTAAGTTGGTGGTAGGGGATCGAAAATTTTAAAATTTTTGTGCTAAAACTTTTGCTAATCTTGAAAATATTTGCGCTTATTTAAAATTTTTGAAATATTTTTGAAGCAAACTTTGTAGGAGATGATGATTTTGAACTGTAATCTACAAGATCGATATCATTTTCATAGTTATGAGTTATTGTGATTTTTAAGGGAATATAAATCTTGTTCAATTGGTTATTGATATATGAGTTAGTCTTAATCTTGATTATGCAATCCATATTTTGAGCACTTATCATTGCCTTTTGAGTTATGTGTACTTAGAAAAGATCAATGGAAAGTATGCGATTCTTTAGAACTCACCTATGTCTTAGAATTTGTTTGATATTATCTTGAAATTAATATGATATACTCAATCAAGAAGGTGATATAGACATTCTTTGGATCGTTTGAGCCTTTCAACCCTACCTTATTACTTGATCCCTAGTATCCTTTTGAGCTTAATTGGCATATTTTTCTTTAATGACCTTATAATGCTAATCCAAATGTATTACTTTCCCTTATACCCCATAAGCATGTTTATCCTTAAAGCTACTTGAATAGTTATGGATTCTTGATGTGTCTGAAGTTGCTGAAACTTGAAATAATCATGAAAAGTAAAATAAAAAAAAAAAAAAAAAAGAAGAAGAAGAAAGAAAAAGCAAGAAAAAAGAAAAAAAAAGTGTAAGTTATAAAGTGAAAGTTGTTGCATGAAAAGTTAAGAAAATTAATTATGAATGATTAAGTGAAGTTGGATGCTCTAACGCTTTGTGATCTTGAATTTGCTTTAGATTAATTTTACTTAGTTTTTAATTCTTTAAGTTTTGACATTTTCTATATTTTAGTATTTTAATCGATTTAGTTTACTTTTTACTCATCTTTTCGATTTGGTTAGCTAGATTTTTGAATTGATTACTTTCAGTAAGTAATTAGATAAAATAAAATAAAAACAGTTATTGTGGGAACTATACTCAAATCAACGAACAACGACACTTGGTTTGAAGTTATACTTTTGCACGAATATGTTTAGAATGATGCCCTTCCATTTGGATTGAGCGATTTGATCGAAGGTTTTCAGATAGTGGCAAAGTGGATAAAGAAATAGGTGGTTCTTTATCAAACGCCACTTTACCTTCTTTTGGAGGGAAAAAAGAAGAAGAAGAAGCAAGTTCTTGTGGGTACCACAAGCACGCAAGTTACCCAATTTTATCATTATTTTTTTTAAAATTTAGCTAGCGTGAAAGAAAAGGAAAGCACAACAAATTTAGGCTCTCCGTTCGTTCACGGAAAATTACTTCCAAGAAAACATTTTCCGGATTTTCCGGCGTTCGTTTCACGGAAAAAAAATTTATTGGGGAAAACATTTTCCATGAAGGAAAAAAAATCTTCTAAAGTGAGGGAAAATGTTTTCCACTTTTGAAAAGTGGAAAACATTTTCCACATTCACTCTCTTTTATCTTACACTCTCCATTAGTCCTCACTTCTTTCTTTTTATTTTTAGATTTTCTTTTCTTTTCATAAATTCGATTTTTTTGTTATTTTTTTAATAAAATATTTTTTTTGTTATTTTTTTAATAAAATCGATTTTTTATTTTTTTATTTTTCTGTCTTTCTTTTTGCTGTTTTTTTCTTTTTTGGCTGGTCGTCGATAGGGGTGAGCATCGGTCCGTGGTCAACCCCGACCGACCTCGGACCGCCCAACCGTGCTGGTCCCTGGCCCGGTTCTTGGGGGATTGGGTTGGTCCTGGTCCGAAATTCCGGACCAACACGTGCGGGTTGGTCTTCGGTCCTAGGAGTTTAGGGTCGGTTCAACCCGGACCAACCCTGAATATATATATATATATATAATATTATTTATAATTTTTTTAATCAAAAGAGAATAAAAATCATATGGTTTCAATAGTGTTGACCACAAGACTCACGGCATTGGGTTGGCCCCTTCCTCTTTTCCCTTTTCTTTCTTCTCGGCCCGGCCTGCTCCATTTTCTTCTTCCTCCTTTCTTTTTGCCCGCACGGAACATCACCTACAGAAGAAGACTAAAAAGCGAGGTGCGTGTTAGAGGCGAGAGGATCGAGGCGGCAGAAAATCGAGGGGGTTAGGTCAGCAAAGCAAAGGAGAGAGGGGGACAAAAGGGAAAAGAAAAAAGAAGAGAAAGAGGAGCTTGAGGTGGAGAGTTTTGCGGGGGTTTTC
Organism: Angophora floribunda; assembly: GCA_014182895.1. Taxonomy (NCBI): domain Eukaryota; kingdom Viridiplantae; phylum Streptophyta; class Magnoliopsida; order Myrtales; family Myrtaceae; genus Angophora; species Angophora floribunda. Next base: position 19,853,394 of record CM024709.1, read on the forward strand.
TCGGAAAAACATAGAGAGGAAAAGTGAGACCTCCTCTAGTTTGACGTAGGGAAAAAATAGAGAAGAATGCAAAAAATGAAACCAAAAAAAAATTAGTCGGTCCCGGGTTGACCCTGGAACCGGACCGAACCCATTGGGTCAGTCCGGTCCTTGGTCCCAAGCTTGATAGGGTTGGTCCTCGGTCCTAAAATTTGAGGACCAACACTGTGCGGGTTGGTCCTAGGGTTAGGGGGTGGCCCGGCCCAACCCGGACCATGATCACCCCTAGTCGTCGACCACGGCAATGGCCGGTGACCGACGACAGGCGAGCTGAACTTGCCAGATCGGCGACACCCGAGCATCACAAGACGAAAACTTATTTCCAAATTTACCCATTTTCAAAATAAAAAACTATAATCCTATCTTCCCTCGCTTCACGAACCTAGTGCTCTCGTGCTTGCCTCTCTTTGCTCCTTTCAAAACAATCGAATCCCTCCTTTTTAAAGTAGAACAAAGTCAATCGCTTGCCCTAATTGGTCAATCTTCCTCACTCAGCTTTTGCATGGCGTTGTGCTTCTTCTTCCTCCTGGTAGTTCAACTACTTTCTGAATTGAAGCTGCATAACTCGCGATGCCGATTTGCGAGGCTCGAGCCTCATTGCCTTAAGCTCACTTTGCCGGTGAGCTGATCATGCGAGCTCGCCAGAGGTAGGCGAGCCTCGAGCTTTGCTAGCAAGGCAAGCTTGCCCTTAGGGGATCCTGTGCATCAGAATTTCCGATATTCTAAAGACTACTATGATCTAAACTCATGGCTCGAGAAGCTACTTGATGGCTAACAGGCAGTCCCTTTTTAAGGCTAGAAGAGCCGTGTGTGGGATAGCATACTTGCCATAAGTTTGCAGCTCGAGTTTATGAATTAGTTTCATAGAACCTCTTATGGTATCAGAGCCAAGGATTTCTTTGAATCATTTTAGTTTGGTCATAACTATGTTCTGTCTCTAGAAGAGAAGCTCTCATCCCATGGAAACCACAGACTCGCCCTCTGTCTCTTTTCCTATTTCTCATACTTCTACTCTTTCTCTCCAGCCTCCACCCGAGCTTCGGAAATCCTCATGTTCCAAGATAGACTATCTTTATGAGGTATCATACCTCACTGAGGATAGTAAGATCTCAGAGACTCAACTTCCCATGATGAACCCATATACCGCTTTTGCAAAACCACCATCATTTTCACCTCTCAGATCTATTAGACACCTCATTAGGCATACCCCTCGAACTGTTAAAGAGTATGTCCAGTCCTCTAGCTTTGATCAACATCCCATTCAGGCAACTGAACAAGAACAGTTTGTCACCCTCCAGATACCACCAGAGTTTCCTGCTCAATGGATTCAACAAGGCTATACTCATCTCCACTTTTGAGCCATCCGCCTTGCCTTAACCTTCCATGGTCGGAAGGGCCTTCCGGTTATTGCTCGAATAGCCTTGCTAGACACCAGATTTTTGGAATACCAGCAAGCTTGTGTTGGCACCATCCAGACTACTATGAATGCGGGAACTGTCTTTGTTACACTTTTCCCAAATTTCAACATTGCTCTAGCAGATCCCAACCTGCTTACTGCTCTTAAGGTTTAGCTACAAATCACCGGGGCCCCACGGACTCCTGGATCCATTGCTACTACCTTACATTATCAAATGATCTGCTGAGTTCAAAACCATGCTATTGATCTCAATATTCCAAACTCGAAGACGCTCTTGTTATATCCGTTGATCACGACCCAGACATCTTGCATCCATGTTCCTCGACGGATCCCACGGCGAGCTAGTAAAACTCCTCCCCGATAGTTGGGTAACCAACTATGAAAACTTCACCAAAGTTGTAAGCCGATCCAGTCAAGTGAACCACAATTCACCAGGAAAAAAGATGGCACTGTTGCCATCAAGTTTAACAAAACCAAAGAGGAACCTTCCTCCATTTTCCCTACCATCCTCCACTTCACACCCTGCCCTGTTGACCCTGTTTCAAGCGAACCAGATGATAAACGATTTGTCCACTCTTTTGATTCCTAGGGACAACCGATTCATCTGTTTAAAGACCCTGCTGGACACTGCTATTGGGATCCAGATTGTACTTGTTCATCTTGTACACGACTTGAAGATGAAGATGATAGACCCTCTTCCTCAAAGAAAAAAAAGAGAAAAGATACCCTTTATCAAAGGTATCTTGACGGAGATCCAACTGTTGGACCTCTAGGAGAAGACGGTGGTAAATACCAGTTCATTGTCTCCTATGGACCACCTAAAACTCCTAAGGTAACCTCACCTCCACCTCCCTACAAACCAGTCACTCCACCTCCTCAGCCTCCAGCCAAACCCATGATCACTTCCCCTTTCTACAAGCCCATTCAAAAATGGGTAAAGAAGAATCCTTCTTGTCCCATAAATCTCCCAAGACCAAGCACCTGCATACCCAAACCAGTTTCACCCCCTGTTTTACCCAGCATATGCATGTTCCACCCTGATGACTTCCCTCCACTTGAGGCTACCGAATCATCTGAAACCAGTACTCATCCTCGGAAATTTCCTCCACTGGAAAAGTTTTCCGACCCTCACCAAAGGTTTCAGCACTCCCCTAAGATACCAAACCCTACTGGACTTGATGCCCAAGGACAACGGAAACAGCTCGAGTTTGCTTGGGTCCCCATAAGGGAGGATTCTTTTTGAGCATCTTTTAGAGTGGTCTGAGATATGTAGAGATATGAGGAATAAAATCTCGCAAGTAATTTACAATGCCAAGGAATTGCTGGACTTGTCTGGCATTGAGATCTTTCTCGGGAAATTTTGGAGTTCCTCCGCAATGTGGGGTTCAAAGGCAATAAGTTCCTTCTTTCAAGTGCATGCCAAGGAATTCAATCTCTGTTTGGGCAATAATCATTTTTTCGAGAAAGCATAATGCCATGCCTTTTACAATATCAATTGTGTCAAAAGTTGGCAATGAGATTGTTCATCGGCTGAACAAAAGGATGTCATCAATATAGATTTGGGAGTTTGGAAGAATTGGTTCAAAGATTTTGCACATAGCCTTTTGGAAAAGGGAAGGTGCGATCTTAAGGCCAAAAGGAACAACCGTCCATTGAAAGTGCTTTGGTTTGGGATACGTAACCCCGTCTTGGAGTCCTGTCTCGATGGGTCAATTCCCAACCGCGTAATCCCGCCTTAAGATCGAATTTTGAGTAAATCTTTGCTCGAGCAAGGCTAAGAAAGAGGGAATTTCGATGGGGTAATGGGAATTTATCATCCCGGGAGGAATTCATTCAGAGGTTGATAATTAATTACTAACCTCATTTTTCCACGGTTTTGTTCAGCTCGCTTGTTGACATAAAATGCTTCACATGCCCATTGAGAGTCGATGGTTCAATGAGACCTTGTGCCAACAGTTCGCGCATTCTTCTTTGTGCAAGTGCAAGGTGTTGTGGCCTCATTCCAGAATGACTTGCTCTCGTCGGGTTAATGTCTTCATTCTTCTTGAATGGAAGTTTGACATAAAAGGGAGTTTTTCCATAAGGGCCGGGTGCAGTGTCCGGGAAAACTCGAATGTGACTCAAAGACAAGAGGAAATTAGACTTTGGATGATTGGGTCAAACAAGGCGGGTTCAAGTGCATAGAACCGTTTGGTTTCTACAAATTCCCCGAACCGATTTTTGAAACGTAAACCACGGGAAAGTATTCTAAGCTTTGGGAGTTGGGTCGAATGTCCCACCCAATGATAATATCTTTGTCTGGGATTTGGAACCAAGGACCCGGTGGTGATAGAACACTGGGGAAAAATTGAATAGTAATTGGCTTACTACGATACTTGGTAGCAAATGTGTCACCGTGCTGAATTGAAATACTGGTGTAGGGCTTCCATAATTCTTCTGGAAGGATCTTAGTGTCTAGAATGGAAGAACTTGCTCCAGTATCAATGAGTGCCACCAAAGGGATTGGTTTGTGATATTTGGACAAAAGGATATGGATGGGGATGTATGGATGGTGTATTGGTTCAGTGGTGTGAATATCAGGGAAGAAGGTGAAGACATCATTTTCAGAATCCGAGGCCGAGTCTGAGCTATATGTTTGGATAGCACAGAGAGTATTTTCTGATGGTTGGTCGTCTAAGGAGAAGACAGACTCAATGTCGAATCATCAAGTTGGATGCCGGTGCTTTTAGCGATTTTATCAATCAAATGGCTTCCACGACTTCTTGGCCTTTGGACAATTTTTGGCAAAATGTCCTTTTTGTTGCAAACATAGCATCTATCTTTGCTTCGTTTTTTGGAGGAACGATGATGGCTTTTTCGCAAGAATTTCCATTTTCCTTTACTTTTTCCTTTGCGTGTCTTCTTGAAGGAAAACTTTTTAAAGTGTCTCTTCTTTTTGCAGCCCGTGCAAGAAGGATCAGTGCAATCCCTAGGACACTTTATCTTCAAACCGGGTTTAAAGCATGCATTGTCAAGATGCCTGTCTTCTTTGAGGAAGTTTCGGAAGGCTTCTCTACGGAGACAGAGTTCTTCTATGGCGATATGAACAGCCTGTTGGATTTCACCAAGAGTGGCTTCTGTGAGGCTTTTTTGCCGTTGTTGGAGGGTTTTTTCTGCAGCTTGACTTAATTCTCTTGGGATGGATGCCAAGAAAATAGGCTTGAGATTCCAATCTGCACCAAGTAAATAGAATAACTTGATCATGGCTTGGAAGTGTCGGTCAAGATCTTTGCGCCTTAATGAGCAACATTTTCGGTCGAAGAACTCCTTTCTTTTGAGTTCTTTGGAGTCTTCAGGTTTGCCAATGAAATACATGTGGATAATCTGGATAGCATTATCCAATGGCTGAGTTAGGAAATACATCTGATCTTGTTCGGAGGCAGTATGCCACCAATCTTTAAATGCTCCTGTAAAGCGACTGGTAAATTCTAGGAGAATATCATAGGTGCTGGGTTTAGAAAAAGGAGAGAACACAAAATAAAGAAAAATAATTTAATAATCTATTTTAAAAATAATAAATAACAATTTTAAAAAATAAAATAATAAAAAAATTATTGAAAAAGAGTTTGTAAAGGAAAATATTTTCCCAAGCGAACATGGAAAATATTTTCCACTTCAAAATTAAGTTTTACCCGAATACCGAAAAATAATTATGTTTTCCTCGGAAAATAACTTCTTGAAAATATTTTTCGAAAAGTAACATTTTCCGTGAAACGAACGGAGCCTTAGAGAAAAGTGGGTTAATATTAACTAAATAAGTCGATTTGAGTTCATCCATTTTTGGCCCATCGAATGTCAATTTGACCTATTTTCAAATCACCCTTATTGTCCTCTCCCGTTCCCTTTGAAATTCCTCCAACCAAACATCCAATGCAACTCTAGATCGATTGTTATATAAAAAATAAAGCATTCGTGATGAATGTCATATTGATGTTTTTATTCGATTCCTTGTAAGCATCTTCGTGCTGACTAACTGAGCAATTAGTCGCTATTTGCAAATAATTTGAGCTATAAGCTCATTTCCAGAATCAATGTCTATTACCCCTTTCAGATGAGGCTCATTCCCCACAATTAAATCGAGCTATTATTATCTTCCTTCGAAATAAATTATAAAAATGTCTTTAGTATTTCCTAATGAAACCCTCGACACGTGGCAGCATACATAAAAGCAGAAAAGCACAAAACAATACTCTCTGACAAATCGAGGAGTCGCTTCCTGAGAGGCGACCCCCTTGTAGGTTTCGCTTCCTCTAAGAGGTGACCACCTTCCTATGGTTAGGTATGACCACGGTTTTTATTCCTTTTTCTTAAATATGAGAAATTTGTTGTTAATATTATATATATGTATATACATGTGTATATACATATATATAATTCAGTTTAGTTACACATGATAAACATTATACGGAGTAGGATATATCCTCTTTTGCTAGTGTTATATATAAGATAGAAATAAATTCGTCGTGTTTTGGTGCGGTCCAATGTTATTCTATCCTATCAACAAATTCAGGCAACCAACCATACCCTTAATAATAAGACTAAAAAGGGTTAATATTACCAAAAACTTTACATTAATATACATGTGTTACATTTATTCTAAATTAATTATTCTGTCACGAAAACTCTAAATTGGAATACTCATGCCATATTTACCACAAATTAACTTTTGTGTTAAAAAATTCACAAACTAGTATAGATGTGTCATATTACCCCAAATTAGTATATTGGTGCTATTTTATCCTAAAATTGTGATAAATTTGAAAACAATTTTTGTAAATATGACACAGATATATTGATTTGGTAAGTGACAAATTTAAAATGAGAGAATTGTCGAAGTGAATTTAATAGATCTCCGAATTTTGTCCATCATTTTCTTAGTCCTTTCTAATGGAATTTTTGTAGTAAAAAAGAAATTTTTACATGGGTCATCTCACATCGACCTCATGTTGCCTTTTTGAGGAAATTTTTTTGATTGTAAAGTCTTCAATACATTAAAAACGGGTAAATTGACAACAAAATTCACCACGCATGAAGGAGGGTGAAATGCCACCCTCACCTTCACCAACTCCTACTTCCTTCTAAGGCTGCATTTGGTTAAACATTTGCAAATGGCTTTAAGTTTAATGCAAATGCTAAAAGCCAAAGCTACTTTGGGAAATCTAATTGTTTGGTAAATTTTTTTTGCAAATAGACTTTGAGTTGCATGTGCATTTGGTTAAAAAACTTTCACAATGGGGTTTGAGAGATATTATAGATATATATATATATATATATATATATATATATATATATATATATTTTCTTTCTTTTTGGAAAATTGAACTAAACCCTTTGTCGGATTGGCGAGGGTCGCTCAACCTAGGCGCATCACGACCCAGTGTGACCGCCACGGGTCTCACACCTCAGGCGGCCCTCGCTTGGGTCGAGCGACCTTCGACGGTCCTCGGCTGGGTTGCACGACTCTCGCCAGAGGTCCCCTGACCTTGGGCGACCTCAGCCGACGACCACCGCCACCAGATTTAGCTCGCCAGCAGTGGCCGTAGCCCTTGCCGGACCGGCGAAGGGCTGCCGGACTTCGCCGGTCCGGCGAAGGGCTACCCCTTTCTCAATAAAAAAAATCAGGGGCAAAATAAAAAATATGAAGAACTAGTGAATGTATTTTGGAAGGAAAAAAATAATTTCTGCATTTTGAAGGCCATTTGAAAGCTGAAAGCTAGCTTCAAAGTTGAACCAAACGCACCGAGTAGCCAATTTAAAGAAAAATATGACAAAAATAAAAGTCCACAAAGGAGAACACTAAACATTTCTCTCTTTTTGGGACCATTAGAACGAATTTAACCCAATTTTCTTGATCAAAGTAATATCTTATCCAAATTAACAGTCTCTCATCTAACACCTAATAATCAAATCAACAATTTTCAAAATATAATTCTAGATATGGCAGTGGTCAAAGTGGTGGTCATCGCTCGTGCCTCGTGGGGCCTAAATATCGGAGCAGTCGACGGTCGTGGAGTTGGAGGGTCAAAGTGTAGCTCGTGGTGGTTGGAGTTGTTTTTTTTTTTTTTTTTTTTTTTTTAATTTGTATTTTTATATAATTCCAATTTCCATGCATTTCCAAATACTAGTTGATTATAATTAGCGTACCCTTTTCTTCTTGTCTAATTTTAACATGGTCGCAATCCTTAAAATCTATAGTTGATTTTAATAAGGTTTATCAACTATTTAAATTCGCAATAATCATTCTTTTCCACGTTATGTCAGGGGACTAATAATTGAATAACAAGTTTAATTAAAGGGATTTGAAATTCATTTTCTTATTAATTCCAATTAAAAAAATTCTATCTACTATTTTCGCCTCACAAAGACTATTGTTCTTCCACATCAGTCGTTTCTTATTTCATTAGTCTACTAATTTATCCAACAGTAAGTTCAATTGAAGGATTCAAGCTTCATCATTTTTAAAGTGTACCTTTTGCCTAAATCTCTATTTCATATTGATTAGGGCTATTTAATTTTACTTTCTCATAAAAAATTATTTTTTCCACATCATTTTTTTTTTGCATTATTCGGGGAACTATAAATTTTACGCACTTTACACTAACTGTACTAATGGAAGATATGTATATTCATCCTTAATTAAACTTTTATGTACAGTGCATGTATTGTTGATTTTTTAACGCGAAATCAATGAATCGAGTTCCATAGTAATTGGATTTGAGACAAAATCGTGTTTGCTGATTTGATCTTAATTTTTTTTTTAATTGAGTCATTTATGTATTTTCAAACTTATAGAGCAAGAAGACAAGGATTTATCATCGCGGAAAGTCAGTTATTGGCTGGCGGCACCCATTATCTAAATCATCGATTTTAAATAAGCAATATCCCCAATTTTTTCACAAATATCTTTCGTAACTGAACATTTTTGTTCGCCAGCTTAAAAAGCAATATACTTAATGCAAATCCCTTTTGTCATTAATTGTTATAAAATATTAAATATTTTCCGGCAATGCGGGTAAATACGCGAATTCTGTACATATCTATTATTTCCAAATTTATAGATGTCTATCATCAATTAAGTTTAAAAATTAAAATGCATTGGATCAGAAATCAGAATAAAATATAAGTAATTAGTGTTAAGGGTGTGTAATGGAAACCGCCCAACTTGCAAATTGTCTGGACTAACCGGTTTTGGGCGGTTTCCATAGCTGACGGTCTGATGCCGTTCTTGGTTCCCATTTTTGGAATTGGTGGCCGGTCGATCCAGTTCCCGGTTCCAAGTTGAGAATTGAACCTATCGGACTGGACCAATACTTTTCCATATATATATAAATAAATATATTTATTAATTTCTTGAGAATTCAAAAAAAAATGACAAGAAAATTTTGAAGAGTCTAAGAAAATTCTCACTTTTTCAAATGGATAAATTAGTGCATAAAAGAAGTAGGTTGTCTTCGATAAATGTGTTGCAATATTAACTAATTTTTGGCCAAAAAAGTAAAATTATTAGTTCCACCGGACCGGATCAATCGGTCGGTCTGGTTCCTGGTTCTAGGATTAATCGGTCCGATCCATTATACCAGAATTTGGGAACAGGTCCTTTCAATCTGATTCCTAATTCTAAGGTGAAATTGAATCGGATCGGGAATTGATTAGCCCTAGTTAATGTTAAACGATTTAAATAGCAAAATTCCTTCAATTTCCTCGGCGGAATAAATCACCTTTTTCGTAATTTCATTAGGGACCCCCCAAAAAAAAAATAGCAAAGAATCCGCATAAAAGCGGCGCGTCGCGTGGGCCCCACGACGCGAAGTCCTTCTCCTTTTTTCAGAAACGGCTTCAGCCCGAAGGTGCTTGGCCGCCACGCGCGTCTTTCGGCGTTGAAGATACACGAATCCCCCTAACGAACTGCCCCCCAATTAAATTTAAAATCTAAAAAAAAAAACAAAATAAAAAGGGAACACTCCCCTCCCCTTCTCTCTGGACTATCTCAACAGTCAGAGTCACGGCCACGGCGACGCCGCTAGCGAGCGCGGCCACGGTGCCGATTCTCTTCCCCGCCGCCTCCTGCCGCGGCTCGCCTCCGCGGATTCGATAGCCTCCAGCCTCCGGTGGAGGCCCTCCATGCGCATTCCGCCGTAATCGCGAAGGTAGAAACGACTCTCTCTCTCTCTCCGTCGCTCGCTTCACACGGCAGTCGGAACCTTCTCGTTCGGTTTTTTTCTTCCACGCCTTTTCTCGAGCCGATACTCCTTTAGGTTTTCTCTACCGCTCGTGAACCGGAACGCATACGCTGTTTTCGGTTCGGAATGGTTCATCGCGACGGTTCGCGGAGTCGCCCGGCGTTGCCGGAGACAATCGAGAGCTTTCGCTGCAATTCTTGCTGTTTCTGTGTGTCGTTTCGTTGGAGAATCGAGTTTTATGTTCGGTTTTTCTGAATATATCGGCCGAGGAGAGTAGGCGGACTGCTTGATGGCGGTGCGAGTTGTTTCTCTGCGTATCGTTTTTGTGCGACTCGCTCATAGTTCATCGCGTTCCGAGTGCAGGAGTTTATGCATGGGGACCTCTGGCGCCGCAGCTCTGGGGGCGAAGAAGACGACGATCACGCCGAAAGCTGTTATATACCATAAATATGGAAGCAGAGCTTCGTATGAAGTGGAGGAAGTTCATGAGTCTGTTCAAAATGGGTGTCCTGGACTGTGCATCCCACAAAAGGGGCCTTGTCTCTATCAGTGTCGGTTGAACCTTCCTGAAATTTCCATTCTTTCTGGAACTTTTAAGAAGAAGAAGGACGCTGAGCAAGCTGCTGCTGAGATGGCTATTCAGAAGGTTGTCCATTTCGCACTGCTATTTCTTATTTGATCACAGTGTCTGCAATTGCCTTGCGCTACTTTACACTGTGGACGTTTTATGTTCAGTGTGAAGTAATGTTAAGTGTGGTCAAGCTTTAAATATAATCTTTGTTTATCACTAAATGCAATATTTGTTTGTTTTATCTCAATGAGATTATGTTGGAATTCTGGTTTCTCTTGTTATTCATGAATTGTTTTGAGAATCTGTGTGGATTGTTCATTACAGTTACCAATTCAAATTTTTGGAATGTTCATATTAAGGAACAAAAAATGTTAGCTTTTTTTTGGCATGGCATTTCTACCTTAGTTTGGTATTGTCTCTGGTGGGCATAAAGTGTGGTCGAGCTTTAAATATAATCTTTGTTTATCACTAAATGTAATATTTGTTTGTTTTATCTCAATGAGATTATGTTGGAATTCTGGTTTCTCTTGTTATTCATGAAATGTTTTGAGAATCTGTGTGGATTGTTCATTACAGTTACCAATTCAAATTTTGGAATGGTCATATTAAGGAACAAAAAATGTAAGCTTTTTTTTTGGCATGGCATTTCTACCTTAGTTTGGTATTGTCTCTGGTGGGCGTAAAGTGTGGTCGAGCTTTAAATATAATCTTTGTTTATCACTAAATGCAATATTTGTTTGTTTTATCTCAATGAGATTATGTTGGAATTCTGGTTTCTCTTGTTATTCATGAATTGTTTTGAGAATCTGTGTGGATTGTTCATTACAGTTACCAATTCAAATTTTTGGAATGGTCATATTAAGGAACAAAAAATGTTAGCTCTTTTTTGGCGTGGCATTTCTACCTTAGTTTGGTATTGTCTCTGGTGGGCGTAAAATGTGGTCGAGCTTTAAATATAATCTTTGTTTATCACTAAGTGCAATATTTGTTTGTTTTATCTCAATGAGATTCTGTTGGAATTCTGGTTTCTCTTGTTATTCATGAATTGTTTTGAGAATCTGTGTGGATTGTTCATTACAGTTACCAATTCAAATTTTTGGAATGGTCATATTAAGGAACAAAAAATGTAAGCTTTTTTTTTGGCATGGCATTTCTACCTTAGTTTGGTATTTTCTCTGGTGGGCGTAAAGTGTGGTCGAGCTTTAAATATAATCTTTGTTTATCACTAAATGCAATATTTGTTTGTTTTATCTCAATGAGATTATGTTGGAATTCTGGTTTCTCTTGTTATTCATGAATTGTTTTGAGAATCTGTGAAGTAATGTTAAGTGTGGTCGAGCTTTAAATATAATCTTTGTTTATCACTAAATGCAATATTTGTTTGTTTTATCTCAATGAGATTATGTTGGAATTCTGGTTTCTCTTGTTATTCATGAATTGTTTTGAGAATCTGTGAAGTAATGTTAAGTGTGGTCGAGCTTTAAATATAATCTTTGTTTATCACTAAATGCAATATTTGTTTGTTTTATCTCAATGAGATTATGTTGGAATTCTGGTTTCTCTTGTTATTCGTGAATTGTTTTGAGAATCTGTGTGGATTGTTCATTACAGTTACCAATTCAAATTTTTGGAATGTTCATATTAAGGAACAAAAAATGTTAGCTTTTCTTTGGCATGGTGGGCGTAAAGTGTGCTAGCTTTCATCCCTTAGTTTCCCTCAACCAGCAACTTCTGTTTTGAATAGCTGTTCTATGAACTACTCCTTCAAAAATATTTTCATTGAGATATGTATGTTGAGTGTATTCTTTCAACATGCCTTTTATAGAGAAACAGAATTCTGTTGGAATGCTATGTGAAACTGGATGTCATTACCACTCCTGCATCTGGTTTTACGATTGAGATCAATTAAGAGTACCCCTGTTCTGTACTATTTTGTCTTTAGATATATAATCAGAAGCAGCATTACAAAGTACACTATGGTTTTCGTTAGTAATGATTCTGGCACAAACTTTTGGGTTTTCTCTACATTATTATGGAATGCAAATTATGATCTAAAGATGAGATTATTTCCACAAACTATGATCTGGATATATGATTCCAGAAGATACTGAAATCCAGAGACAGAGTAAAGGACTCCTCATTACATCTGACTGAGTTAATCATCATTCTCAGGATGTCAATATCCATGTGCTAAGTGTATTTATGAAATAGAGGAGCTTGACTCCCTTGAAATCATTGATTTTATTTAACACTCAGACATGAAATAATAATTAGACTTTGCACTGATCCTCATTATGAGAGAGATCCTTTTTTCGGAACATTAGCTGAAACAGTTGATTAGTGGCCAACCAACAATTTAGTTGCCATCTGTCAAATTAGTTTGTCTCGTATATTATATGCACCATCATCTGAATAGTTGTCTAAGGGTGATCATGAAGTTTGTTAACTTTGTCTTTCAGAGTTGAGTTGAGTGTAGCATGGGCATTGGGAATGGTTTGCCAATGGTGTGTTGTTCGCATAGTAGTGGAGGGTCCTATATACATATTTGAGAGCCATGGTTTTGGCCGAAGTTTTCATATAAGTGGGATGAACAAGTTCTGATTTTCCTACCTCTTTGTACCATGCTTTCTGTTTGAGATTTACTGCTATTCAGATCAGTCTCTTCTTTTGTGAATTTCTTTCTAATTAGTTTGTATCTTTCTGCAGCTGGGTATTCATCCTTTAGTGCACAGTCCCAATGTACATGATGCAGGGGAAGAGTTAGTTACTCGGGTTGCCTATTTATTCTCAAATGAGGTTTGTAACCTGTCAAGTATGCAGTAATGCCTTAAATAAGCTGATTAGAAGATGGCAATGTGTCATTTCAGCATTGTTGCATCAAAAACATGTTTGGAATAGCTTATTGTACATGATCTACACTATCTATTAATCCCTTTGCTGCATTATATTATGTGAAGATTTTTGGGGTTGTTGTTGCTGATCAAATGAGGTTTGTGACCTATCAAGGATGCAGTAGTGCCTCAAATAAGCTGTTTAGAAGATGGCAGTATGTCATTTCAGCATTGTTGCATTAAAAACATGTTTGGAATAGCTTCTTGTGTGTGATTTACGTTGTCTATTTGATCGCTTTGCCGCATTTATATTATCTGAAGATTTTTGGGTTGTTGTTGCTGATCATTAGCAATCTTTCGAGCTTGGAGCCGTGATTTTAGTTGCATGATGAATGTTATTGCTGTTTCATTATTGAGCTGTTTTTAACCAGGAAAAGGAAAAGAACTTATTGCCTTTCTAGATTAATCACATTAAGAATGGTGGGGATGGTGGGTTAGGGGGCAATCATCCTAAATTCAATTGCTAGTATGCATGTTATGTTTTCTACAACATCATTTATCTGGCTGTGGAACTTTTCTGCTCATTCTTGGCACCAAGTATGTTTGTTTCACAACCTGTTCATTATGATACAGTTCCTTGCATCTCAACATCCGCTGAGTGGTCACTTTAAAGCTACTTTAAGCCGAGAAGGAGATCTCTACGGTTGCGTTCCTGTTTCTGTGATTGCTGTTTATGATGGGAAGATTAGTAATTTATGTAAACTAATTGATCCTAAGGCGGAGTCAAATCCCTGTTTGGTAATTTCTTTTGTCCTGCGAGCTGCTGCAACATTACCTAGCCTGATTACTGCTACTGAAGGACAGCTTTGGATTCGGAGAGAAAATCTGTACCCTCCTGAGGTTATGGAGCCATTGTTAGTTGAACAATCTTGCACCCTTGGTAGTGTATGCGTTCAGGCCTTATTAATTCCAAGTTCATTGCACGAGGATATCAAGCCTGTAACTTTAGATGTTTCCTCGTCCACATACTACCTGGATGTCATTGCGCAAAAGCTTGGACTACTTGATGCTTCCAAGATCCTAGTCTCACGGTAAGTCCAATCTCCTTGCTCCTCACTCCCTGCCCAAGCCCCACTTAAAAAATAAAGGAAGAATGGAGGGGTTGGGGGGGGTTCTTGAAATATCAAGTTCTTAGATAATTCTTGATGTACTGAATTTGTAAATTTTCTGGTGCACAGTCCTATAGGCAAAGCGTCTTCCGAGACAAGATTGTATTTTGTTGGTTCTGACTTGCCGTTTGTAGAGCCATCGTCAGATCTGAATGGAAAGAAACCTGATATTTTTGAAGGCTCTATGAATGCTAGGGCTAGTTATTTAGCTGGTCAAGAGGTATATGGTGGGGCAATTCTGGCATCAATTGGATATACATGGAAGTCCAAAGACCTTTTCCATGAAGATGTATTCTTGAAGTCATATTACAGGTACTTCGGATGAGCAAAATTTTCCTTGCCAAAAACAATTTTAAGACAGTTTTAGTTTAAATGCTAAAGTAGCTTAGGAAGTATTTTCTCACTTTTCCTAAGTTAAGGGAAATAGCTTCTAGAGTAATATGAAACTTGCATCATTTGTTCGCTGTAACTTCCAAATGCTTATGCAATCCATTTTGAAACTGCTTGTGCAGAATGCTTATTTATAAGACACCGAGTGGACCTTACAAATTGTCTAGAGAGTCTACAATTGCTGCAGAGTTGCCAGTTGTTTTCACAATAAAAAGTAACTGGAGGGGCAGTTTCCCAAGGGAAATTCTCTGTACATTCTGTCGTCAGCATCGATTGTCTGAACCTGTCTTCACTATTTCAAGATATCCTGGGAAAGCACTGTCTGACTTGTCTGGATCACAAAAGAAGCTGAAAGTTACAGAATTGACAGAGGACCCAGGGCCCACAAGTGAAAATGCTGCTAATCACGGCGATGATGAAACTGTGGAATCAGTGAGTGACTTCAGATGTGAAGTAAAAGTATTGTCAAAGCTACAGGATTTGATATTGCAGTGTTCTCCTAAAGATTCTTGCAGGAAGGAGACTGATTGTATCCAGAACGCTTCTCTGAAAGTTCTCTCCTGGTTGAGTTCATATTTTCAGGATTTTAACATGCCGTTGGAGGAGCTTAATTCATTAGCTGATGCACTTGACATAAAGTTTGATTCCTCACATTTGTTTAAGGAATTTAAGTTCTGCTCCACCATGTACCCCAACCAGCAAAGAATAATTAAAGCCAACAATTGTGTTGATGTTCCACAGGCCACAGAAGAACATGAAAATTATCTGTTAAGGGTAGAAGGGCCAGAATCAGGCATCTGTCCATCTAATGGGTCCTTGGCATGCATATGTTATTCTGCATGTTTGGTGACGGAAGCTGGGCATACAAAGGAACTTATTGAAAGTGCTCATGAGTTTGAATTTGAGATGGGGGCTAGAGCAGTTAATCCTCATGTTGAAGCAGCTGTGGCTCAGATGTCTGTTGGTCAGTCTGCATTTCTCTTGGTAGATTTGCCCTCCCAAGAGCTAATTTTGGCCGCTGCTAATGATTCTGCAAGGGCACTATCATTAATTAACTCAAGTCAGTTACTCTTCTTTTTATCTCATGAAAACAGCCTGGTTGAATTGTAGGCATTTCACTTGACATGATATCTTCTCTTTTTGTTATCATGGTCCATGATTACTTTGTTGGACCAACAACCACATTCTTAAGATATGTTGAACTTAGTTCATTAACCTTCATTTCTAAGAAAATCAACCGGAAGCTGTTTTTTGTTCTAAGGAGCTGTTTGACATAAGTATAACTTCATTCAGTTGCATGTTTGTCCACTCCTTTGCTGCTTTTCATATGATAATGATTGGGTCTTGCATTTCGTCAAATATTCTTGCTGTTACAGACATGCGCAGCTTGGAATACTGCATCACCTTATTGAGCTTTTTATATGATAATGATTGGCTCTTGCATTTTGTCCAATGTTCTTGATGTTACAGATATATGTCGCTTGGAATACTGCATCACCTTATTGAAGGTAACAGAGCCCTTGGAGGACAGGATGGAGCAGGCCCTTTTTAGCCCTCCCCTTTCAAAGCAACGGGTTGAATATGCCGTTGAACACATTAAGAAATCTGATGCAACTACTTTGGTACCTGTTCAGTTCACATTGTCTCAGCTCAAAACTGTCTTAATTTTGGATTGACAGTAGATATTTAGCTTCTCAGCTTGCTTTGCAGGTTGATTTTGGTTGTGGCTCCGGAAGTTTGCTGGAATCCCTGTTGGACTATCCAACCTCACTGAGAAAGATTGTTGGTGTTGACCTCTCACTCAAGAGTCTTAGTCGCGCAGCAAAGGTTTCTTCTTTTTTCTTTCGTAATGTAAAACCACATTTCTTTTCAAGCTCTTGTAATTACAAAGACAGTTGTTTAAGGGTGAGAGGGATGTTGTCAATAAGCCTACTTTTGTTTACATCCACTAGAAAGTTATATAAAATAAAACTGCATGGAATCTAGTCTACTTTGGATGTTACTGAACCAATTTTTGTGTACTGAATTTAGAATCATTTGCTAAACGTCATGATGGTTCTTTAGTAATCTAACTATGTACATGATGACAAGAGTTTAGTAGATTTGTATCTGCAAGAGATACAGAAAATTAGGATTTGCATGCTCATGTACTCACATAGAGGAAGAGTATATTCTTCATATCTTTGTCATAATTTTCAAATGTGAAGATAGACCCAAATGGATAATTAACCAACAATAAATAACTGGGCCTATTCTTCATTATATAGGATAAACTATGCAGATCTTTTATATTGTTGTCTTTTGCATATTTAAGAACTCGAGAGTTGAAATTTTTTCTGAAGCATCTGTTCATGCATTTTTATGTGAAGTTGTGCTACTGGTCATCTAGATCATCATCATAAAGTCTCATCTACCTACTTGGGCTGCTGATGTGCAGTTGTGCATTGTTTCATTTGTACCAAGGGCCTTTTCCTGTTCCAGAAAATTTTGAGTTGTAGCAACATGGATTAAAGTGGTTTCAGATAGGCTAATGATCAGATTCATGGTTTGTGGTTCATTTAAAAACAGGATTCAATACCTTTTCTAATTAGAATTTTCTAATTCCAAGGTTTGTTGTGAAGTTGATGATTATACAACTTTAATACATCTTTCTACTGAACATGAGCATATTTTTTGTTTTTTGTTTTCGTTTATGCTTGAATTAGACCTGTCATAATTATAACAAAAGTCTGACCGTTCAAATTCTTTATTTTAAATATTCCTTTGTAATTGCCAGCAAGTAGTAACAAGATTGGAACACTCCACAATCCCTGAAAGTACATTGCTGCTACTGCTGCTGTGTGCTGCTATTTAATTGCTGGCAAACCTATCCCTCCAAATGACTATACATGTTAAATCCTCCAGTTTCCACAAGTCTCTTTTCATCCACTATGCAGTCAATTCCACTTGCAACACAAACCATCGTACCATCCTGGAGGTGGCACCTAACTGATTTGCTTAACACTTACACCTTTCAACTGAAATGTTTCTTCTCATTTTCAGAACTTTTTATGTCCTATGTTCTTTATAATAATAAGC
Organism: Angophora floribunda; assembly: GCA_014182895.1. NCBI lineage: Eukaryota > Viridiplantae > Streptophyta > Magnoliopsida > Myrtales > Myrtaceae > Angophora > Angophora floribunda. The sequence continues at coordinate 19,871,108 of CM024709.1, forward strand.
AAGTTCATAGCATTTCTATTCATCAGTTAACCATACAAGATGGCATTTGTTCACTCTCTTGTTGTTAACTTGTCTTTTGGGGGGCTTTTCTCTTCCATCATGTAGGTATTGCACTCGAAGTTAAGCAAAAGTTTAGATGGGGACGTGCCATGCAGAGGCATCCAGTCTGCAACACTTTATGATGGTTCAATCATTGTCTTTGATTCTCGTATGTGTGGTTTTGACATTGGCACTTGCCTAGAGGTATGGCTTATTTCTTTGCTCTCCTCGTAATAATGTGGAGTTTAGTTGTTTGAGTGTCTGCTATTCCTTCTTTAACTGTGGTCATCTTTCCTGCTTCCTTCACTGTTCGAATTCAATATTTCCTGCGTTCATTTGCTTTCTCTGCACTTTATGCCCATCTTTTCTGTTGCTGATGATGAAGAGAGAGAGGGTTCAACTGAAAGAGCTCGATGAAAAGATGCATGTTCTTCACAGGAATCGAGATAATTAAATTTTTTGTTTGCATACACCAGTTTTGGCAAATGACCATTTTGACTCTGTCTCTTAAAATGCATCTTACAGAAAGTTTCTCTTAAACTTAATCTGCACGTTTGTTCTAGATGATACCTTCATCTCATCTCTTCCATTCATATCCAAAGTTCTTATGTCCTGACCTTTTGTTTTGCTTGTAAAATTGAGCAGATATAACACTTTCTCACTTCTTGATTTTTCCCTCCTTCAACTTTTATTCATTAGTGCCTCTTCTTACGTTAAACCTTTATGTAATTGGTTTTTGCCTTGGACTAGAAACTTAAAGCCAGCATTGGTGTTTCTGTGTCATAATCATTTTAGTTGAAATAGGAATATAAAATGGATCAATGTGAGGGTTGTTACTGACTTTGATGGTATGAAGGTGAATGTTTTATCAACTGTGTCAAATCTCTCAATGCTAACATAAATTGCTTATCAAATAGTTTACATGATGTGGTATCTATAAAATGTATTGTTAATAAATGCGATGAATTTTCATGACTTATGTGACTGACCTGTGTAATGCAGCACGTGAGTTCTTATATTTACATGGTGTTTCTTTTAAAACAGAGGAATATTTGTACATGCCTTTAAGTTCTTGCAGTGCACACATATCATGTTGAACACATTTAAATAACTCTTAAAAGAGTAAAAGATTGAATGATAAATATATAGAGGTTAGAATTTCCATGATTAAATGTGTATTAAGCATGCCATGGCAATTGCATAACTTGGGAACTTGATATAAGAAAACAGTTATACATTTTTTAAATGGTTTCGCAGTGAACCTGTCTAGGAGGCCATATTTTTACGGATTATGAAATGAGGCTGATTAGACCCAACGAAATCATGATTTACTACTCCTTATGACTGTCATCTAGATGGATTCTTTAACTCCCAGTCCTAGAAACCCCAGTTATTTAAGGTCTCCTTTTGCGATTAAGTTTTCTGCCTAGTTATCATCGTTTGTATCACTATTAACTGAATGTGAATGGTGAACACAAGGACCAGAATTTACTTAAATCCAATCCATTATCACCTCTGAAAGTTGCTCGCCCTCTCGGAATGGAGCCACTTAAAGTAGTGCTTGAATACTTAAAAGGGTCTTGACTGCATCCTCCAGAAGCAGAAGCATCATCTGGAATATAGTAACAGTTACTGTTGTTTGCCTCACATGTTAAAGATTCGATTTCATGTTTCATTGTAGTACATTACCTGCTGTGTCATTGAGTTTGTCGAATGTGTTCACATACGACACACATCAGTGTTGAAGATTAGTATGCTAGTATTTGCAGAGAGAAACGTATTTTTTCTTATTAGGAGATTCAGTTGCTCGATGTAATTATTATCTGAAACTTCCCGTTGAAACACTTCAGGTGATCGAGCACATGGAGGAAGACCAGGCATCTTTATTTGGAGATCTCGTGCTGAGCTCATTCCGGCCCAGTGTTCTGATCGTTTCCACACCAAACTACGAATACAATGTCATACTCCAGAAATCCGACCTGCCAAGCCAAGAGGAGGTGCCTGAAGGGAAAGGGCAGTCAGAGTCTTGTAGATTCCGCAACCATGATCACAAGTTCGAGTGGACCAGAGAGCAATTCAGCTCGTGGGCAAGGAACCTGGCCTTGAGGCATGACTACAGCGTCGAGTTCAGCGGTGTTGGTGGTTCTGCTGACCGTGAACCTGGGTTCGCTTCGCAGATCGCTCTTTTCAGGAGATTGCCTCGGCGAGATGAGTGCGTCAGAGACGAGGAACCAGTTCATCATTACAATATCATTTGGGAATGGAGCAACGGAGAGACATCCAAATCAGATTGATGGGTTTCGCAGACTGTACAGATTTTGATTGGACGGCACGAGGATAGAGTGGACAAAGAGCTAACGTAAGAAACGACTGGATATAGGTGGCATCGATTTTGTTCTTTGAGGGACGATGGAACGGGCTATAGAACAGTACATGGTTGATGGTTCGAAAGGGCACTGTTAAGAACGACGGAATTGGAAGATTTTAATTTCTGATTCCGGTCCTTCTTTCATCGGCGGCGATAGTGGCCGCACTTCATGTTATAGGGCACGGACAAACCATTTGATTCATTGAATTTTCTGACATAGTACAAGCACAGGCACATTCAAACCGATTGGACAGTCACCTTTTATGCCTGGGTAATAAGTGACGGACAGAAGTGTCAAAGTTGAATAAAATTGAATTGAATCGAAATTTCATATATTTTTAGTTCGATTTGAATAATAAAAAAATAAAAATTGAAAAATGGAAAAATCAGATTGAAATAAATCAGGCTTTTGGTTTAGTTAGGCTGTTCACCCTATTGATTCGATTTGATTTTCTGAAAACTCGACCCGAACTGTCAATACCCCTACATCATTGGCCCTTGCGATCCATTTACAAATGATTATTCACACGCTCAAAATGGGCAACCGATGTTCTTATTTGCGCCAGCGTAGGACGAGAAGTTCTGCAAGTGGGAATTCAAATCGAAACCGGAGGTTGGTAGAAGTTTGGTTAGACTCCCAAGTTCAAGCTCACTTCCCTTGTATTCAAACACCAGAACAGCACTTAATCAGACATGAAGCGATGATCGAAAGATCAAATGCAGAAAAGCATAGATGATGCGCGAAAACTCTCGGTTTTCTTACAACTCGACCCCCTCGGGTCGGGATTCTTGGAACGATTATGAGTTCCTTACGGGTACTCCAAGATTAAGCGAAACGAATTGGAATGAATTAGGAAGAACGTATAAAAGAATGTCAAAATACGTCGTCTGTACTCCTTGCTGGTGAAGCTCCGCTCTCAGATTCGCCGTTTCCATCTGTGCTTCAGCTAATTGCCGCCGGATCTGGGTCCGTGAACAGAGGGTTTCGTCTCTCCTCCACGCCTGCTGCTCCTGCTTGGCTCAAACTCTCCACGTCGAGGGAGGAACTTTCTTCGGCGTTCGCTCGCGACCAGGCCTCGTGGAGTTGCAAGACGTACTCCAAGTGCCATAGAACCTCTCCCATGGTAGGCCGGCTCTTCCCCTCGTCGGCGAGACACTTCTCTGCTATCTCCCCGAACTTCTTCATCGACTCCGGCGAATACTGTCCCCTGAGACGTGGATCGATGATGGTTTCGAGCGATCTCTGCCTTTGCCATCGTAAAGCCCATTCGGCGAGATTGATCTGATCCTTGGGTAAGCTTGGATTTATGACAGCCCGAGCACAGACGACCTCGAATAGCACGACGCCGAAAGAGTACACATCGGACTTCTGTGTCAATTGCTGTCGCCGGAAGTACTCAGGATCGAGATATCCGAAGCTCCCTTTCACTGCAGTGCTGACGTGGGTATGTTCCAGGGCAGGACCTGTTTTCGACAATCCGAAATCGGACATCTTCGCCACAAAGTTTTCATCGAGCAGGATGTTAGTCGTCTTGACGTCCCGATGGATTATTCCTCGGTCGGCTCCGGTATGAAGGTAATGCAGTCCTCGTGCAGATCCAATGCAAACCTCGAGTCGCTGCCTCCAACTCAATGGCGGAAGATCGCTGCCGAAGAGATGGCTTCGCAGAGTTCCATTGGCCATATACTCGTACACCAAGATCATCTCGTTTTGTTCTTCACAGAACCCGATCATGGAAACCAGATGCCTATGCCTCAGCTTCGAAAGCATCTCGATTTCCGTCTCGAATTCAGCAAGGCCTTGCTGCGACTGAGGATGGGCGCGCTTAATGGCGGCGAGGGTGCCGTCTTCAATTTCGCCTCTGTACACCTTTCCGAAGCCCCCTACTCCGATGACCATTTTCTCATTGAAATTCTTCGTTGCTGCCCTGATTTCTGCTACAGTAAATCGCTTCCCCATTCTCATCAAGGCAACGGACCCGAACTGGCTTTTGGTTCCCGCCGCTTCCTTGGCATTATTGGTTGTATTCAAAAAGGCCCCGTGAAGGAAGAGCGGCCGCCACCCGGGAGCGTCCTTCTTACTGCTGATCTCGCTACTCCGTCTTTTCCACAGAAGGAAGACGATGGTAATGACAAGTGCGAGGATCAGTACAGAGCCTACACCAGCTCCGATTCCAACCAAGAGAATACGAGCTTTCGAATTGTTTGGAGTGTTATTAGCTGGATCGAATGCACCTGCATAGGCAAGCTTTCCATTTCGGCTCAGCTTATATATCTCCAGACCGTTCAAGAGAGCATCAGTTCCGGATGCACCGGTGGCCGTGTCGGGCCCGAGCTGAATCCACAACGTGTTGACTCTCAACGTGACCGCATCCAAATAGTCCTGGTGATACGCTCTGTTCTTCCCTCTGGCTCGGGTGTAGATATCAAAGTTATCTGCCGCAGTCCTGTTGTTCACGTAGATCCTGAAGTTTCTCTGGTTGGGCTGTCCATAGAGCAGCTCGCAGAAATGTAACCGGACCAGGTAGTCAAAACCTGGATCAACTGCAAGCTTCCATGACATGTTAAACCTCTTCTCAAGAACTTGGTTGTTGGACATAGTTCTCGCCGTCTCGTACACAAGAAGGGGAGCTACAGACGAGTCATTTGAAGAAGCATAAGTGATATTCGAATTGTTCCTCATCTCAGAGCCCGCGTTGACGTTGGTCATGTAGCCGGTATCGACCTCCCATGTCCTCCAGAGATCCGGATCTTGACTGGGATTGATCCGAGACCCCCCGACGTTCAATCTGTACATCGTTTCCATACCCCGTCCGCTCAGATTCAGGTTCACACTATTCCCTCCAACTTTACTGATTACGCCGGCAAATAGGGTATCCTCTGAAGCCACCAATTCTAGTCCGTTTATGAACCCGAACGACCCTTTCAACGGAATAAACTCAATGACGAGCTCGTTTGAACTGATCGAGAGGAAAAACTCCTTGATCAGATAGGATGAAATGTTGCTTTCCGAACGCTGCAATTCCATGTTCTTGGTCGTGATATCCCTCAAAACACTGTATTCCGACAGTAGCCCCAAACCGTTCGCCGTGACATCGAACAGAGAGTCATTCGCGTTGTAATATTCTAAGGCGAACGGGCAGAAATGAAGCCGAAGGAAGTAGTCCCCTTGAACTCCTCGAAAGGTATAGTTCAATCCACCTGCGAAAACACGGCCGGATCCATAGATCGGACCTAAGGAAGTATTCCCGCTCAGCACTGCAGTGGTGTCGGCCGCCGGAGCGGGACTAAGGGTGAGATTATTGCCAGCGGCCAAGTCACCAACCCATGTCCTGCTACCCACATCGACAGTAGAATTCGTGCCGCAATTTATCAGGACAGTCTTCAACTGGGCTTCCCCAGTTCCAACCATTATGCAGAAGGACACTGCATGGAGCAAGACCAAAGTTGCCAACTTCCCCATCTGCATTCCCTCAAAAACCCCCCAGCAACAATCTTTCAAATCCCAGAAAAACCGAACGGAGTAACCAACAACGACGATGATGTTCAGCAGCAGCACAGGAGAAAGATTCACAAAACTCCACCGGTTGAGAAAATTCTAAAAATTTATCTCCCCAATGCATAAAAAACTCTACATACCCTTTGAAGAGGAGTCTGTCATCAAAGCTCAAACGGGCACTGATCCAAATCCCATCTCTTGACCCTAACCTCTCTGGCCCAACATTGTGGGAAAGACGAGAGACGCCCGCCCGCAACTTTTTTCCTTCTGGAGATGGACTGAACTTCTCTTCAACTGGCCAGCCTCGAACTACCCCGCAGATCTGAACTTCACGGACGCAGCAACAAAAGGGGGAAAAAGCAGCGTAAAGAAGAATAATATGGCGAAGAAGAATATCGATACGGAGGCGAAAGTCGAGAGCTATAGCTCAAACACACGAGACTGCCATGGAGAGAGAGAAAGAGAGAGAGGTGGATAATATCTCGGGAAAAGGACAGCGAAAGGACGACGCTTTCGGTGGGACTGCAGAAACCAAAGGAGGTACAGGATGGCAAAATGATGGAGAAGCTGTGATCCCAAGTTTCTTTCTTAGCTTTTGTTTCAAGCTGCTTCCCCAAGAACTCAAAAAATAAATAAAAAGAAAGGCAGCTTCAATTTCACTTTCTTGCAATACGATGATCGCTCGCTACTGTCAGGTAACCGCTAAAGACATCTGGCATTTACAGTTCTCTGTTTTCTCTCTTGTTTTTTTTTTTTCCATTTGGAAATTATCCACAACTTAGATTTAAAAAAATTCTGTATCAATATTTCTAAAATCACAAATTACATTTTTTCGCTCTTGATCTCGAAAATTTTTCCCCGATGAATTTTTGTTACATTATCATTGGTCAAACTGCGAGAAAAATATTTTTCAAATTTATTAAATTAGCTTCTTGTATATTAACTGTTCATAGGAAAATAGTTAATTTATTTTCAGCCTATGAATATTATATCTTGTTCCAAAATTTTAAAAAAAATATATAGGCATGATAAATTGATGGGGACTTTTGTTGTTTTGTTGAGCTGCCAGCTTTTGTTGGTTGATGGGCCTCCATTATTGTTGGCAGTGTGGGGTGGGGTCACATGCTCATGTCTGGTGATTGATGGGCAGGGCAGTGCAATAATTTTTTGTGAAATGACAAAACTATCCTTGAATTCTTCTTCACCCAACAATTAAAAAAGCTTAGTTTTGTCCTGTTCCTCCTCCGTACCAAGAGTAGTACCCTATGAATTAGAGGCAAAAAAACAAAAAAAAATGAATAAATATGAGGGGCTAGCGAATTGGGTCCTCTTGAAAAATAAAAAATAAAAAATAGGGTCCTCTTAAGATTGTTGTTCTTGCAAGCACCCCATGTGTTTTCCTCGCAAATAATGCCAAGGCTTCCTTGGCCTCGTGTCTTGCGTTTTGGTGATCTTCTTGTTTCCATTTCCGGGATATGGTTGGTGTGTTTCAAGACTTTTGTCCTAAAATAATTGATCGGATGGGATGTATGTTCAATGTATTTATAATGTTGATTTGACCAATCGAATTAATGATGTTATTGTGAAATAATGGTGAAGTTGAAGAATCTTACAATTTAAATATGACACAAAAAGAAAAAATTACAAAAGAAATTAATGAGAAAAGATAAAGAACATTAGCAATTTACACGATTTAATTTAAGTGGTGATATCTATTTTACAACAAGAGCCAACTACAAAGAAATTTACTATGAATACGAAGAATTATAATCTCTCAATCCCTCAAGTGTTTCTCAATCTACTACTCTACGCTGATTTCAAGCGTGGGACACTTGAGCCTCAATTAGCGAAGGCAAACCCATGCTCGATTTAGTGAAGGGTTACCTCTGCTAGCGCAAGCAAGGGTGCTAGTGAGGGTAGCCCTTGCCAATATGAGTGACACCCTCACTTGAAGGCTGCCCTCACCAACACCCTTGCTTGGGTTGGTGAGCTCGATCGTCGCCTGAGGTCGGTGAAGGGAAAAAGAAAAAGAAACAAAAGAAGAAAAAAAATATAAAGAAGGAAAAAGAGAAGAAAAAAAAAAAAAAAGGAAAAAAATAAAATAATAAATTATTATTAACATTTTGTCTAGAATAGTGTTGACCATGCCACACCTGGATAGCCATTGTTCAAGTTAATGATTTCTAAGCAAAATTAGCTGGATAGATTTGATTGATAAAATTGAAAATGTTTGTAACTCAATTGGTATAATTAAATAGTATAAGATTAAATCGGTAAAAGTATAATATGTTATGACTTTTTAATTAATTTTTCCATCTTTAATTACACTTAAAGCAAATTCACAAATAATCTCACAATTTCTCCCAGAGAACTTATTCATGAAAGCTTATTGAGGAAAACTCTAACACTTCTCTTGTTTGTTGCAATTTGTACTAATCAAGCAGGATTTTGTATTAATATATTATTATATGATTGGCTAACTCAAATTAGAAATCCGTCTTTAACGTGGAAAGTATTTCAATGATTTATTACTTGTTTGTACATCACCACGTAAGCCCTATATGAATTTTGAATTTCTATTTAGATTGGATTTTCTTTACAGATTCAAACTTAAGACATATTCTCAACTAGTTATTAAGTGGACATAAGTCATAATGAAACCCTTACAAGTTTGATTGGAAATTATTATTGAAAGCCTTTTTGGTAGCACTTCATGAATCCAAAAATATCTTGGAAATTACTATCAAAAGCTTTTTGGTAGCACTTCATGAATTCGAAAAATATCTTACACAACTCTTGAGCATTAAATAACAAATTTATAGGTGAAATGACCGCGTTTTTGCATACTAATCGCTTGTTCCGCCATTAACATTCACGGCTTGCTACTATGTAATTACCATTCTTGCACATTGATTCTCTTCACATTAGACAAGTTGGAGTTTAGGAGGTAAGACAAGCCCAATGCTGCTTCCCAAAGTAACCTAGTGCATTTTTTAATCAAGGATAAACTTGGGGATTGTTGATTTAAGATTATATATCAGATATTATATTTAGCTTAACAATAATAATATTAGACTTTGCACAGTAGAGTAAATGTAGTGATTTTCCATTTGTTTTGCAAAAAATAACTTCTAGGAAAATATTTTCTGAATTTTCTGATATTCATTCTATGGAAAATGAGTTGGTTGAGAAAAATATTTTCCACCAAAGGAGAAAAGTTTTTTTAAATAGAGATTTTTTTTCATTTTTCAATATGAGAAAAACATTTTCCTCATTCACTTTTTCTTATTTCACATCCATGTGAGCCTTTCCATCTTTTTTTTTTTCATTTTAAAAAATTCAAATTTTTAATTATTTTTTTAAGGCTCCATTTGTTTCATGGAAAATATTATGTTTATGAAAAATGACGATATTTTTCGGTATTCGATTGAAACCTGAAAAATGAAGTGGAAAATATTTTCCACCATTTGGTATCTAATTTGGTTATCTGGAAAAAATTGCCAATGTAATTTTAATTTTATAAAAATTGAAATTGTTAATTATTTTTTATCTGTCCTTTTCTTTTCCTTTCTCCTTCCTCCTTTTTCATGCTCCTTCCTCTGCGACTTCTCCTCCTCCTTCTTCATCCCGCTCCTTCGTCCGCTGTTGCATGCCTCGGCGATGGTGGGTTGCCCTATGATCGGCCTAAACGAAAGTCTGTGAGCTCGAGGCTCGGCCAATCCAGGCGAGCTTTAGTTCGCCACTTGCCAGATTGGCTACCCAGCGGTGAGCGCGAGCTTTCGGCTTGTCGATCTAGCGAGGCTTGAGGTTGGCATTAGTGAGCCTTGAGCTCACACGAGGCTACTTGTTAGATTGGTGAGCTAGTGATGAGTGCGAGCCTCTGGCTCACCGATCTAGTGAGGCTTGAGGTCAGTGTCAGTGGGCCTCAATCTCATGTAGTGTTGCTTGCTAGATTGGAGAGCTAATGGCGAGCCAAGCCTCTAGCTCATCGATCTAGTGAGGCTCAAGGTAGTCGTTGGCAAGTTTGAAGCTCGGCCATGGTTGTGGCCAGTGATTAGCCAAAGAAGAACGTCAAAAATAAGTAAAAGGAAAAAAGAGGAAGTCAAATACTCAAATTTTTAGAAAAGAAAAAAAGAAAGAAGAGAGGTTAGGAGGGTTTGAGATAACGAAGAGTGAGTGAGGAAAATGTTTTCTCAATTTGAAAAGTGGAAAACATTTTCCCCTATTTTAGAAGGCTTTTTTCTTTTGATGGAAAATGTTTTCTTCAATTACTTCATTTTCCGTGAAATGAATATTAGAAAATTCGAAAAATATTTTCCTTGAAATGGAATGTGCCATTGCAATTGTAAGGACAGATATAAGGACGGTTGGGTCTAGCCCAAAAACAATTGCCCATTATTCTAAAAAGCATTGTTCTCATGGGCCTTTGACCCATGACATTATTGGCGAAGAAGAAAAGCTCGTGGCTCCCCAATTCTCCCTCTCTCTCAATCTTTTTGAATACCCAACTAATCTCACTAAATGTGACATTTCTCGTCTCACAATACTAACGTAGCTATTAGAGAGACACAAGTCTGTTTTAATGGTGTGTCTATTTTGGAAAAAAAATTCATGATAAAGGAAAATACTTTATGGGAAATCATATTTCAAGAAAATAGTTAGTTTTCCTTTATTTGGTAATATGTGACCAAAAATATTTTTTGGTGTTTGGGTCTTATATGGAAAGTAATTTCAATCTCATGACTTTATCTTAGGCCATAAACAATTCGAATTTCTAAATATTTTTATTTTATCTCTTTTATTTTTTTAACTTCTTTCTTTACTGATCTTCGGGCCTTGGCGAACGACCATGGGCGTGGGCCTCTTTGGCCTTGGATGAGCTCGAGCCTCGCTAGCTTACACTTGTGGTCGGTTGCTACTCAGCCATCATTGAGGCCGAGCGATTGGCGGAGAAAGAAGGAAAAAAAATAAAAGAAAGAAAAGAAAGAAATAAAAAATTGAAAAAAATGAGAGGAGCAATTTCCGGAAAGTGTTTTCATTTCTTTAGATTTAGGAATTCACTTTCCTAATTTTACATGAACCATTTCGGAAAGTATTTTTGATTGATTAGTTATTTTCGATGACCCAAATAGTTGAAAGTCCAGAAAACTAATTCCCAAAAAAACACTTTCATTGCTCAATCAGATGTAGGACTCGGCACCAATAATTTCGTAAATTGAATGGGAATCTAAAATTCTTGGTTACATTCTTTATGCATTATTATGGGAGGTAGCTTTGAAAACCTGAAAATCCTGTTATTAGCCCTTAGGTGAAATCATTAGATCATGAGAAGCATTCGAAGCAAATCAGGCGGTGGACGAATCAAATCCACAACAAAGTAGCAAGAGAAAATAGGGATTAATCCAATGCTGCCCATCAATCTATACACTTTATTGTATGCATGCCGGTTCTACTTGGGAATGCCAGAACCAATATTAACGTTAAAGTAAAATAGGCGTGAATACATTCGACAGTTTCATTCAAATGCAAAACAAACAACCAGGATGAATCCAGTCTGATCTAATCAAAATAGTGTTTCATTTCAATATCAGCATGCAATTCATATCAGCGAGCAATTCAAAGTCATGTGTGGTTCCATCATATCGGCATGCAATCCAATAATGCTCAATTTCCTGAAATTTCGTCATAACAGCGGGTGACGGGAAGTCATTTCGTTCAACTATGAAAAAAATAGAAACATATCGGTGTGCAAATCTCATGAGCAACATGAAATTTCAAAATAGCTTGCAATTCCATAAAAGCTTATTACATCACAACGTGTAATTTCTTGCATTGGCGCGTCATATATTTGACTATCGGTTTGCATGATCGTGGCAAGTTTGATTCAGAAATGTAATGCAGTGATGCGGTGTTCAAAGATAGATATGCACTGTGATATCATGAAATTAGGATTAGACCCGGATGTGTGTGGAGAGAGCAGGGAATATAATTGGCCTGGTGCAGCTTATATAGATCAAGCCATGCACCGGTGATAACCGAACCAGCCCTCAGCCATAGTGTGAACATGATCTAGTCACGGTTGGGGCCATCGATGATAAATTTACTTCATTTTTTTTAATATAAAAACCCTAAACTTGTATTCGTGTGATAGAATTATCATAAACTTTTTTTTTATGACACAAAAAACCCCAAATTTTACCAAATGTAATAGATTTATCCCAAATTTTTTTGTAAAACTAAAAACCCTAAATTTGTACCCGTGTGACATATTTATTCCAAATTAAATTAGATTGAAATTTTTTTAAAAAGGGGAACCAACAAGAGGGAGGGGCCTCCCTTGCCTATGGTCGTCGCGCCACTATTGGTGGGGGCAATGGCGATGGTTGGTGAGGTCATTGGCACCGAGGTGTGAATGGTGACCTTTGTTGACTGGGAGGGTTGCCAACACTTGTTGATTAGAGGTGAGAGCCAGTAGGCCCATGTCGGTCGCGGGAGAGGGCGGCAACCCTCTCCCAGATTTGGATGGGGTTGTTGGCATCGGGGCAAGGGATGACCACATGTGTCAACTGGAGGCAAGGGCCGATGACACTCGTTGACTAGAGGTGAGGGCCATTAGGCCCTTGTTGCTCATGGGAGAGGGTCATCACCCTCTCCCAAACTTGAACGATGGTCGCTCACCCTCTGGCAATGTTGGGTGAGGGCTATTGGCACCTATGCGAGGGTCAATGACCCTTGCTTAGGCAAGTATGAGGACAAGTGTGACATCTCGAAAATTTTACAATTTTCGAATACAAAAAGATTAGAGAGTGGGCTTGAAAATTGGCTAATGGGCTGAGTGATAAGCCCATTGAATTGAGCGGCAAGCTCGTGGGCTGCATGAGGGGCATGGGCCTGGCCCAATGGGCTAAGTGGAGGTTGAGCATGGAATGATGGGCCATGAATTGGGTCGGCGTAGAGGAAGAGGGCGACAAGGCTTGGGCTGTGAGTTAGGCCATGAGGCAAATGGGCTCGATGGGTCGAGTGTGTACATTCGAGGCCCAAATTTAGGCAAATGAAGCCCGTGTCAAAATAAGGCAATAGGAGTAGGCTGTGTACATGTTGAGATTAGGAATTTATATTATGAGGTCAAAATTTTAATTAGATTAGTCCTAGTTATAGTCATTTAGCAATGGTTAAATTTTAGGACGTTGAAAGGGATGACTTAAAATTTGTGAACCGAAATAAAGACCTAAGTAATTGGAGACTAGGATTTAAATTTGGCTTAAAGTTCATTTCTTTCACCCCATTTTTCCCCTAACACTCTGAGACCTCTCCTCTCCCTCATTTTGTCCTACTTGCATGGCTTATTACCTTTCTTTTCTTCTTCATCATTTGTTTTCGTAACCCATGCATTTTGAGACTGCATACAAAAAGGGGCAATCATGAGATTGCCCAGGGAAAGACGAACTTCAGCCAGCTTAAGCAAGCTACCCTCATCTTTTCTTCCTCCTCCCCATTTCGACCATCTCTCTCTACTCTCCCCTCCATTTTCCTCCTTTGGCAGCACCTTTTCCCCTTATGTTTGGTGTTTTCTCTTCTCGCCCGCGACCGCCAGAGCTCAGATCTTCAAGGAACTTGTAAGCTGTTGTTTCGGGAGGGTTAAGCAGAGAATAGGTAAGGGAAAATGGTGGGTTTCAAGCTTTGTGAATCTGCTGGTAGCTCGGGAAGAGGGCAAAGTTCGATTCATGGTTGTTGCTTGCTAAATTCCTACTAGATGATGCTTGTAAATGGCTTTTCTTGCTTTGCATGTGGGGTTAGTAGTATAGAAATGGATGTTTAGAGCTTTGAGGTACTGTAGCGAGCATATTACAGGTTAGAAAAGGAAAACTGATCTAAGGAAAAGAACGTGCATGCTGGTTTGCTGTTGTTGAAGTGCTGGTTTGATGTTTCGCATGTGTGAAGTTGCTGTGATGCATTCTTTAGAGGGCGGAGTGCTGGTGGAAGTCTTGTACGTGGACCATAATGCCTAAAATGCTGCTGCACGTGATGGTTGTGATCATTAAATGCACGTATAATGGAAAACTCTAGGCTAGTTGCGATGCAGCTCAACATCGGGTTTCCCTCGCATTTCTGTTTTGCTAATTTTGTACGAGTGATTTACAGGAAACTAAAGAAAGTGTTCTTCATGAAATTCGCTCTAGAGACATCTGAAATTTTGGAGAATTTCTAAAATGGTATGAAAAGAGAAAATGGATAATGCTCCCCATAGTGGAAAATTGAACCTGGCTGGAACAGAGCATGTTTGCTTGCTTCTTCGATTTTTCTGTATTGTTGTGGATGGAATTAGGGCATATTGTCTCATGAAAACTTTTAGAGTACGTCTTTGTACACATCATACAAAATTTTGGTGGTCATGGGACAAGTGTAAGTATCTAAAGGTTTTCTGTTAGTGTACTACTGCCCTGAAATCCGTATAGCAAAATTTTAGGTTGAGATTGCCATACTGTAGCTCTTCGTACATTTAGAATTGAACCTGGATTCCTTCACAAAATATGTTCGTTAATGTCTTCTTTATAACATAATGAAAATTTTCAATTTTTTGAGGTAAGTTACTATGTTTTTGACTTTGATATTTCTAGTAGTGCAATTCTGACTATGTGCTGCCCTGTCCTGAATTTTGGAGGAAATGCTCTTATGGCTGTTGATGAATTTTGAGGAAACCTTAATATACTCTGTTTTGTGATTGCTTGAGCATCTCGCATGCAAATGTGGTAATGTTATGCACATGATGGAAGAGGTGTGTTCATGTGAATGATACGCGTGTAGAAATGATGTGCACCATTAGGGTTCTACATGTTGTGTTTGTGAATGAGGCTTGCTGTGTTTGTATGCTGGTGCAATGGAATGAAATGGATGAGTGCACGTGTGAAATGCATGCAAGAACTATAATAAGAGATGTCCATAGGTTATGAGAAGCCGGTGATGCCCTGGGGACTACAATGCTCATGCCGTGTGTTCTTGGGTGCCTTAGTGAGGTGATATTGGGATGTCTCGGAGTTGAGATGTGACGTCTTGAATTTTGACCTATCTCAGGATATATGAAATGGTTATTTTATCAATGCGTTGTTAGTTACATTTACTTTGAGCTGGTCCCTCATTAGTTAACTAATTAGTCGGAAATGCAATTAAGGATCAATACACATATGACTAGTGAATTCAATTAGGGATAGGCCGTTCGACCATAAAGATTAAAGAGGGATGATACCGTGTTGTTGCAGGCCAATTAGTGAACGGAAATAAATAGATTTGACAGAAGTACGAGGTAAGATTGTGGGTGATTCCTTACGATGTTGATATTGACTACGAACGATGTTAAATCGATTTTTTTTTGGTTTTGTACTCAGTGTGAGCAATTAACCTCTCATGATTACATGACAATTGAGGATCACCCTAATTTGAATAGGCACGATTGTGGATTGAAAAGTTATCAATCATGGGTCAAACGCGCGAGAACCCTTAAATGTTGCCCGATAGTTAGGTTGTACTAAAGTCACGATTGATCGATATTAATCACGAATTTCAATTCGGTTTCGGGTATCGAACTTTCAAGGATGTTTAAACTAAAATATTGGACGTTGTCTTATTGATTCTCAAATTTATCAGTAAGCCTGGAAATTATTGGAAAATGATTCAACGGGCCAAAAAATTGGAACCAAGAGGAGATAGGTCAACTGAAGGCCCAATGGACCTTGTGCCCATTGAGGTTAAGCCAAGTGGGCCCTAACCCAAGCTCACCAAGCCCAAGTGGGCCCAAGCAAGTCCATGAGCCCAACTTCAAGCCTTTGAGCCCAATTGCATTTTCTAGCCATTTCTCCTCAATTTGAGCCCAAACCAATTTTAGGAAAATTTTGTGAAAAAGATCAGAGACAGACATCCACACGTCGATTTTTAGCGTTAACTAAGTGCCAAGTGCATCTTCAACTTACCGAGCTCAGAACATGCGCAAGGCATGCTAGATTATCTTTCCAGTGGGAGATTTGGAGGCAGACATATGGAGATTTCTTCGATAAACTACAAATGGTAAGAATGCGGTGGTATTCATTTCTGGGAGTATGTCAAAGCAATATGTACCCTTTGATAATGTGAGATTCAACTACTAACCCAAAACTCTTGCAGATGAGGAACAGATGATAGATTTTCAATCTAAAGGTTTACAGTGCAATCAAAGACTCATAAGAAAGAATACTTACAAAAGGAAGTCTTTGAATAATTTAACATTTGAATCTTCCAGTCAGCCGAGGAGGCACAGATGATAGACCTCCACTGTCAAGTATATCTAATTCTTCAGGGATTCTCTGTTTGTGGTCTAGGGGAGAGGGGGGTGTATTTGACTGTTTCTACATTTGTTGGCACAATAGGATTAAAAGAAAATACTTTGCATGTCCTTTTGTCTTTCATCTGGTTTTATTTGGGAAGCTCTGTTTGTTATATTAGAGAGGAATGAGCCCTATCACAATCAACTGATTGAAATCTTAGCTAAAGCGGCACCGACATTTTGTCAAAGTCAGGTAATTTTTTATTAGAGAGGAATGAGCCCTATCACAATCAACTGATTGAAATCTTAGCTAAAGCGGGCATCGACATTTTTGTCATATGTCGGATAGAATCTTTTGTGGTTTAACTTATATGTGTGGCATCATTTCATTTCATTCTCATATTATGATACACCCTCTGGAAATTTACGGATTGCCCAAATTCTTTTTTCAGTGAGTCTTTTAATTAAAAGAAAAATAACATCCGGTCAGAGATTCGTTCATCACTTCATGTAGTGAGTGGTTCAAGATCCATTAGAGGTTGCTTGTTGCTTTTACATTTGTAGGATAGGAAGTTATTCAATCTGTATCTCTTAGTATATCTTTTCCATGCCATTTTTATTTTTATTTTTATTTTTTACTTTTTAAAATAGATTGGATTTCAAAAAGTGCTGCGAGATACCTGTTTTTGCGGAACTTCCACTTTAAATTTTCTCATTCTACTAAACTTGTGAGAGGATTGTTTTAATATGTAGTTTGGGCTTTTAATGGGAGTAATCAAGCTTTTCTTTACTTTGCAGTGATATTTACCCTATCTTGGAGTGGATGTGCATTGTTGAGGGTACTCGTGCTAAATCCAAAGTTACTATTTCCACAATTGCTGCTGTCATGGGCCGTTCAGAGCAATATATCTTTTCAGAAATAACCAAGGTAAATTTATCATCTTAAAATGGAAGTGGTTGTACGCTTGGATTTAAATTTGAGTCAATGGTTCTCTTTTGTGGCCAATGAAACGGGAGATTTAGGTGGCCTTTTGATTTTTCACTTAAGTCCTTGGACTGACAGAATGAAATTCTATGTTCCCTATCTTATCATCATCACTCTCTCTCTTTATTATGAATTTTGACTTCCTTAGAATGATCTAAGCTTATACTCATTTGTCTATTGCCTGGTGCTGATTTATGGCCTGAAAACCCTGTCAAAAGCTTTTTGCCTCGTCATGTCAGTCAAGTGAGGAGAAATTTTGGCCATTTGTTATGCTTGTTGGTAAAAAGTTGCAAGAAGGAAAAACTTTTGATTCTGTCCTTTCCTGGTATTATTTTTAAATAAAGAATCTGTGTTTTTGTTCACTTGCCTTCTTCTTCTAGTGAACCTGTCATTGTTTTTCCATCCACAAGTGCTAAGCCAATTTGCTTTATTTGAGCAGTGTTTTGGCAAAATCGAATTCCTAGTGAAATTGGTTTTGTGTGTGTGTTTTGATGCTTGGCACTCAAAATACCAAGGGGTCATGTGACTACCAAAGTTGCAGTATATCAGATTTCTACATTTCTCACATATTTACTGCGTTTTACGACATGATGATGTTTACAATGGAATGGATGGAAATGATTAAATGCCTTTGACTGGGTTCAAGATTAATGAGTCAAGTATGTTTTTGATTTTCTGACAAATACATGATGGTACCACATCTAGGAGTACATTTATTACTAGTGCAATTGAAGATACCAAGTCACATGAAGAAGGAACTATCGATCCGGATGGATCCAGCTTTTATATGTTGGTTGATTAGATGAGATAGTACACTTTGAATCTGAATGCCATTATGATTTGGATGAAGCAGAGTGCTTTGACCCACATTTGTTCATTGGAACATTACTTGACTTGTCCCATGAAGTTTGGAGTTTTCAACCCACATCGTTGTAGAAGGAAATTCAGAAAAGGAAGTTTGGGACATTAGTGCTTGATCTTGATGGTAAGAAGCGGATTCTATAATTTGCCCCTCTCCATGGTTTAAGTAAATAAATTATTATAATTATATGTGTGTATGGAGATGTATATTGAAAGAAAAATCTATGGAGAACAATTTTCATAGCCCAGGAAAAAACTCTTGATCCTGCATACTCTTCTCTCCTCTCCTTTCTTCTCCCTGAAGAGGAATAATTAGTTGTTCCATTCTTTCCTCAATAAAGAAAAGTGTCAAAGTCCAAAGTTAATGATTTGTGAATGTAGCACAACACTTGCTAAAATTCTGTCACTTCTAATCTCAATTTCTGAACTGATTAGCTTGAACGCTACTTCTAAAAGAATGCGGTATTCATTTGGGGCTGCCTTTCCTCTACTAATGATCACTTTTCATAGTCTTGTCATGTATCACTATTTCTTGTTAGTTTCCTTGTCTTATGAAAGCCCATGACAAAGTCTTATCTATGATTTTTCCTATTAGGAAAAGCCAATATTGTAAATACACTTATGTTTAGCTATCTATTCTTGAAGTTGAGAGCCAGAGATATTGTACAATTTTAAGTGATAAGCACTAGTTTGTATGAGACTTAGGGATTCTTGTAGGATAATAAAAGTATCTTATAGGTTTAATAGGTAAACATGAGTATTTGGAACCTGATCATCCAGAAATTAAGAGATTAAGTTTGTGAAATTGTAATGAAGGATTATTTGTTATAGGGTAGAAGCACCTCTTTTTCCATTGAAATTGGTTTGATTGTTTCGGAATACCGTTTCTACAGTTTTATTTGTAAAATGGGTTATCTGAAGCAGTTTCCATCATGAACTTTGGGCTTGCAGAGGGGCCATTGATTTGCATGTTGGAAAGAAGAGATACTAGTAGATGATTCATCTCCTTGTATTTTGAATCATTTGGGAAGAAAGAAATAATAGGGCATTTCAAGGAGATGAATCCTCTTGATATTTGTTTAGCGATAATTAGTTTTTACACTACTAAAAGATGCTTCATACCATTCTTCCCTATTGTTTGCCAACGTGTGTTTTGTTGGTTCACAATCATCATACTTCTTTTGGTTGGACTGTGGTTTCATTGATTGAAGGGTGCTTGCTTCCCAAGCTGATGTTTTTGGGCCAAGATTGCCATTTATACCAGAATCGTCAATCAGATGCCAACATTAAGAATGAAAAGCGAATTGTAGAATTAGACCAAAAGAAAAAAACTTGAGAATCTAACTTTTCCTCTTTGGGTTTCTCCACTGGTACGTAATCACAATCTGTTTTCATGATTGTCATTTATATTTGTTTCTGTTGGTCCCTGTGATGTGTCCTCAATTAAAATATCCAATGATGTGTCCTTTCTCATAATTGAATTTTGTTCATTTAGTTTACTCTCACAGAATAATATGGTGTGCCCTCGAAAAAAGTAATATCAGCACTAACATATTGGGTACAAGTCATAGGATCATAACACCGATATCCTTTTCGAGTATGTGAATATCTAAGAAAAACACATTTAGTGGCACGATGTGATAGTTTATCAACACCGGGACGTAGATTATGGACAAAACAAATACACCCAAAGACACGAGGGGTAAGAGGAAATAACGGCTTAATAGGAAATACAATATTGATTTATGAGATAACAAGCAGTAAGGACATCATCACCCCAAAATGATTTTGGAACATGTATGAAACAAGAGTGGATGAGCAACTTCTAAAAGGATAGTTTTTTCTCTCGGCCACACCATTCTATTGAGGGGTATAAGTACAACTTGTTTGATGTGTAATGCCAAGATTTGGACAAAACAAAGAAATTGATTTTTGTGAATATTCTAGAGCATTATTTGTTCACAAAATTTTAAGGGATGTATTAAACTGATTAGTAACCTCACAATGAAATAATTGAAAAAATGTAAAAATTTAGAATAGTCATGAAGCATGTAGAGCCATGTTAGACGAGAATAATCATCCACAAAAGTAATAAAATACTTAAAACCATTTTGGCTAACAATACGAGAAGGTTCCCAGATGTCCAAATGGACAAGTTCAAGTAAAGAAGATGCATGAGAATCACTATGACTAGGAAAAGAACTACGATGATGTTTCCCAAGTTCACAAGCTTCACACTTAAGGGTAGAAATTGATTTACACTTAGGAATTATTTGCTGTAACTTAAATAAAGATAAATGCCCTAAACGGGAATGCCATAATAGGGGAGTAACGGAACTAGTAGCTAAACCATTAGCATCAATAGTGGAGACACCATCCAGATAGTAGAGTCCATCATGTTCATCCCCTCCACCAACCTTCTTCTTTGTTTGAAGGTCTTGAAAGATGCAATAAGAGGGGTAAAATGTGACTGAACAAACAAGAGCTTTTGTTAACTGACTAACATATAACAAATTCAAAGGAAGTTGGGGAACATGTAAAACATAGGACAAAGACAATGAAGGTGTAAGCGAAACAACCCCTGATCCACTTGCGTAGAGGAACCATTAGCTAAAATAATTTTAGATGAAGAACTAAAGTTATGGTGGGAACAAAATAGGTCTTGTTTACTTGTCATAGCTTCAATCGTTTAGGTTACTTGTCGTTCATGCTAGAAAATAGTACTTATTCTCATTCAAAGAGTTAGGACCAACTTTTGATTGTTACTTAGATAAATCATGGAAAGAAAACTGTTTGTCCCAAGATTGTGGGTACATGCCTTTTAGCTGTGTAATAAGATGGCTCATCTTTCCATTTTTGGGAGTTGATCAAGGATCTTCTTTTCTTGCTTTTCTTTTCTTGTTGTTAGGAAGGTTGGTTGAAACGAATGTACTTCAAGTACTTTCTCAGTGACAACTTTTGTTCGTTAAAGCAATTATCTATCAACAATTTTCTGTGTTTTATCACCATAAGTATATATATAGGCGTTGTTCTACCATATCTATCTATCTATCTATCTATCTATCTGGGCATTGGACAAATAACTTGCTTATCTTTCTATCTTTTTTAAGTTATCAGGACTTTTTAGACATGAGTTTTTACATAAACTCTTGTACACGGCTACTACCTACTCTTACATAACTTGCATTGTGTCATTCTTTGACATCATTGTTGTAGTCTTCTTGCTTTAGTGATGTTCCTCTCATCTTAAGGTCATCTTATTCATATTTAAATGTGCTTACTTATGTTCATGATCCTTCTTTATTGGTCAGGAGAATATTCATTGATAAAACAAGTAAACTAGTAAGGGAGCGCGTTATTCCAACTAGATACGCTTGTACTTTCGCATTGGCCACTTCCGATTGTGTCACATATATAAAAGATGAGGTATAGTTGCTTGGTTATATGCTTTTATCATAACAAATTTAGAAAAGGTCAACCTCGATAATCCCTTTTCTTTTCAGAGTGAGGTTGACATATAGTTGAAGGGCAGTAAGGTCAATCCCGATTGTGGTGCTTTTTACATGTTTGGGATACAAGGAATCTTTCATGATAGTACTTTTGGTGATCAACCTCTCCCATTTTGCTAAAAATGGGTGATAAAATGTTTTTTCCTTTATTGTTGCTGCAGATTGATGGTGTTAGTTTTCATGAACTGCTCTATTTGTTTTTCTATGTATATACTGTATTTATTGTTGTGTTCAAGATGTGCGATACTTTTGCTTGCATTTTTGATGAGTTGGCTAATGTAGAGAGCCCATACTTTTCTAAGAGGCTTAAAATTCTAGAGACTATTGCATCTTGTAAATGCTGGGTGGTAATGTTGGATAGCAAGTGTAGTGATCTTATTCTTGAAATGTTCAATGTCCTATTCCCCATTGTGAGGTCAACTCTCTCATTCTTTCTCTCCAAAGCTATTTGTGCTACCTCTTTATCCTTAAGTGGTAGATAGGTCTGTATAACATCTAATACTTTACATGATAGGACGATTCTTCCTTTAACCCATTTTTTGGTAGAGAAAGATAGTGAAATTTTTATGGTTTAAATTAGTGGAGCATATATTTTCATGGGTCATGTCTAGAGCATGTGAAATTGACTTTAGTATTTGCAATCATGCAAATTGGTGTTTCCTTGAAAATTACGAATTTGCTTCTCATTGACCCTTTCACCTAGAATGGGAATGCCATTAAAATTTAATTACAAATTTAACAACTTGATCATTAAAAATTCTTTGTTATTTCATTCGGTATTTTCACTATAAAGATTGTAGAAAAGAATCTATATTTTTTATTCATCATTGAGTGTGTATGTATACAGAAATAGATGACCTAAATTAGGTAAGAAACCTATTTTATGTGTAGATTGTAACTAGCCTCTAATCTTTATCAATAGTTAATTTACAACTAACAAAATCAAATCGCATAATATCAAAATCAAATTGTATAATATCAAATAATATCCCAAATAATTAGGGAGAGATTATAGGAGATTTTCCAACACTCCTCTTAAGTTGGTGAGTGAATATCTTCCATGCACAACTTACTAATAATCTCCTAAAATCTTGACACTAGTAGGCCTTTGGTCAATACATTTGCTATTTGATCTTTGTTAGTTGTGTAGGGAGTACTGATCAAATCATATTCAAGCTTCTCCTTTATAAAATGCCTATCTACCTCAATATGCTTGGTTTGATTATGCTTATCTGGATTGTGAGCAATGTTGACTGCTAATTTATTATCACAATAGTCTCATAGTTCCTTTGTGTTCTACTTTGAGGTCTTCAATGACAATCCTAAGCCACAAAAGTTCACATATCCCATTTGCCCTTGTCCTGAATTCAGCTTCAGCACTAGATTTAGCAACCACAATTTGTTTTTTTACTCTTCCAAGTGAAGAGATTGCCCCCTAAAAAAGTGCAATAGCCAGATGTGGACCTTCTATTTGTTGGTGACCTAGCATAATCTGCATCAGTATAGGTTTCAAGTTTAAGCTTGTCACCTTTTTAAAATAAAATACCTTTTGTAGGAGTTACTTTGAGGTAGTGAAGAATCCACGAGACAGCTTGCATGTGTTTATCTTTATGATCATGCATAAATTGACTTACAACTCCCACGACATAGGTTATGTTTGGCCTAGTATGAGATAGATAAATAAGCCTTCCTACTAACCTTTGATATCTCCCTTTATCAACTATGCCACTCTCTCTTTGTCCATCCATTTTATGGTTTGCATCAATAGGAGTGCTCACCGTCTTGCTATTGAGACATCTTGTTCCTTGAGAAGATCAAGTACATACTTCCTTTGGGATATAAAGAGACATTTCTTAGAGTAGGCCACCTAGATACCAAGGAAGTATCTCAACTTTCTAAGGTCTTTGATCTCGAACTGTTGAGCAAGACTACTCTTGAGAGACCTTTGTTTAGCTTCATCATTACTAGTCACAACTATATCATCTACATACATAAGTAGAGCTGTGACCATATCTTCATTTGAATGTTCAATGACTAAGGTGTGATCCCCTTGTCTTGGGGACTGTTTGAGACCATATAGAGCCTTTGTAAGCCGACACACTTGATTGTTTCTAAAGTCCTTGTCAAAACTTGGTGGAGGCTCCATAAAGACTTCCTCCTCCAAATCTCCATGTAAAAATGCGTTATTCACATCAAATTGCCGCAAAGACCAATCAAAATTAGTTACAAGAGAAAGTAGCACCCGTATTGCGTTCATCTTTGCTACTAGTGCGAAGGTCTTTTGATAATCCACCCCATAGGTTTGAGTGTACCCCTTTGTGACCAGCCTTGATTTATATCTCTCCAAGGTCCCATCAGCTTTGTACTTAAGGGTATAAACCCATTTACATTAGACTGGTTGCTTGCCTTTGGGTAAAGTCACAACTTCCCATGTATCATTTTTCTTCAATGCATTCTTTTTCTCCATCATAGCTTATATCCAATTCCTATCTTCAAAAGCTTCATGTACTGAGTTAGGAATAGTAATTGAATCAAGAGTAGTAATAAAGGCTTTGTGTTGAGTAGATAGTATATGGTATGACACAAATTGGGAAATAGGATGTTGGGTACACTTCCTGGTAGCTTTTCTCAAGGCAATAGGTAAATCCATATCACTTAACTCAAGATTCATTGGAAGTTGAGTGAGTGAGTTCATTACTTGACAATGGTTTGGATAACAAGACTTGATCTAGTTCCATATTGAGTTTCGTCCTTCTTGAGTAAACTTGTAGTTTGGTTGGTTCATTCTTAGGAGGACTAAATGAAGATGATGATGAACTAGGCAAAGGACTTGACATGGGACTTGATGGACTTGATGAAAGACTAGGTGGATTAAGAGGGCTAGGACTAGATAGAGATGGGGAAAGAGATGAAGTTGGATTACATGAAGTAGGATTGGGTGACGCACTAGGTAATGGAGGTAGTGGGTCAAACCCACTATCTTCATTAGGAGTCTCCCCCTAAAGATAGTGGTGGGAAGGAAAAAATGACTGGTTTTTATTAAAAGTGACATCCATAAAGATAAAAACTGGACGTGTCAAAGGGTCATAGCATATATAACCTTTTTGAATATTAGAGTACCCAATAAAGACACTTTAGAGCACAAGGGTTGAGTTTATTTCTGATGTGATTATGAATATGCACAAATATAGCACAACCAAAAACTCAAGGGGAAAGGTGATATTTATGGGAAATATTAGGATAAAAGGTAGATAGGAGCTATAACGGACTTTTATTTCCTAAGGTTTTGGAAGGAACCCGATTAATAAGATAATTTGAAGTATCAACAGCTTTGCCCCAAAAATGCTTTGGGATGAACATTTGAAAGAGGAGAGCTTGAGTAACATTTAGGAGATGCCTATTTCCTTTTGGCTACTCCATTTTGTTTAGGGGTGTCAACATAGGATGACTCATGAATAATACCCTGAGTTTGGAAAAAATGATCAAGATACCGATTGAAATATTCCTTCCCATTATTTGACCTAAGTTTCTTGATTGACACCCTAAATTGATTGACTATCATTTTATGAAAGTTTTGAAAGATATATTGAACATTAGATTTGTTTTTCATAAGATATAGCCATGTAGAATGAGTACAATCATAGATAAAAGAGAAAAATCATCTAGTTGCTGTAAAATTAGCAATTCTAGATGGACCCCACACATCAGTATGGATAAGAGAGAATGGTGTTAAAGCTCTAGCATTATTATTAAAAGGAAATGAAACACAATGATGTTTTACAAGTTCACAAACTTCACAATGAAGATTTTCAACAACAACATCTTTAAAAATGGAAAGAAACATAATCCTAAGAAGACTAAATGGTTAATGTCCTAACTGAAAATGGTGAAGCCAAATTTGAGATGAGTGAATAGGATTACAAGAGTTGTAAGAGGTGTTGTAACCCACAAGAGACCAACTAGATCTGCCTTAATCCTCAAGGTAGTGGAGCCCATTATGTTCCTTAGCAAATCCAATCATCTTCCATGTTTTAGGTCTTGCAAAATACATTGGTCAATAGAGAAAAGCACCTTACAATTCAGATTTTTGGTAAGTTGGTGAATGGAAAGGAGATTGGTGGATATCTTAGGAACATGAAGGGACATTATCAAGTTTGAGTAAGGGATTTAGAGTTATGGTTCCTTAGCTAGCCATAGTAACAAGAGATCCATTTGCTATAGTAATACTCCTATTTCCTAGTGATGGTTTATAAGTTTCAAATTTAGTGGGATCATATATCATATGGTTAGTTGCTCTTGAATCAAGAACACACAAATCAAGGTATTGAGAAGCTATTGAGTTTTTGAAAATTAGACACACACCTAACTAGACTAATGAACACCTATTAGAAGACTTAGATAGGGAGTCAATAAGGTACCAACTTTTTCTTTGTTAAATATCTCTTCACTGATAGGTTTGGTATTGGTCCATAGGGGTAGCTTCACCTTCACTAGTCATGTGTGCTTGTGGCTATCTTTTAGCTCTATTGAGCACCTGCGCTTTTCCATGAAGTTTGAAGCAATTTTCACTTGTATAGGGTGATTTCTTGCAAAAACTGCACCATAAATCGTCATTGTTTGTTGTTTTAATTAGATTTGATCTCCTTTTTTTTATTGGAATTTGTTTCCTCCTTAAATGCTTTCATGGCAGATCCTCCGATGAGTTGGTCTTCAAGCATTACAGTCCATCGGCTTTCCTCTCCTCTTATAGTAGAAAAAACTTCATTCAAGGATGGCATCCGCTTCTTTCCGAGAATCTAAATTTGAATATGATCAAAGTTTGCATTTAGACTTGCCAAAAACTCAAAAATCCTCTCTCCCTATGGTTTTGAAGAGTATTAGTGTCTTCAGCACACTTCATCTGTATATTATGGTTATGATCTATTTCGGGATAGAGACCTCTCATGAGATTGTAGTATTCTGTAATAGGACAATTACCTTGTTTTGTTGTTGAAGCTTTCGTCTTGAGTTCATATATTACTGTAGCATCTTGAACTTTTGAATAAGATTGACGAGCAACCTTCCATATGTCCTTGGTAGTAGGGAGAAACATGTAGTTTTTGCTGATTTCAAGTTGCATTGAGGTCCACAACCATGACATAATTAAGGAATCTTCTTCGTCCCATGCCTAAAACTTGGATGACCTTGTGTTGGACTGGTGCCTTCTAGATGACTGATCTTCCCTTTTCCTCTAAGAAACATCCTAACAATCTATGCCCACTGAAGATAATTTTTTTCCATTCAGTTGGTACTCCTTCATGTTGGGAAAATCTCCAATCGATGAGTTGGATTGATCTTGAAGAGAGGACTCGGTTTGGTTGGAGATAGCCTTCCTTGAATCTTCATTCTAGTAACTTGAAGGGACATATTATAGTAGGAGACTAAGAAGGGATCAAGTAACAAGGGTGGTTATCACACAATTGAAACTAGCAATAAGGTTGGTTAAGTCAGCAATAAGGTTGATATAGAATAGCATCGATAAGGTTGAAAAAAAGGCTGTAGTGGAGCAACAGTAGTGGAAAAGAAACAAAGGTAAGAAATTCAGAAAACTAAGCTTCGATACCATATAGAAAAGAATTTGTATTTCTTATTCATCATTGAGTAATTACAAGGTATATATATATATAGGAATAGATGACCTAAATTAGGTAAGAAACCTATTTTAGGTATAGATCCTCACTAGCCCCTAATCTCTATTAGTAGCTAATCACATAATATTCCAAATAATTAGCGAGAGATTATAGGAGATTTTCCAACAAAGATTAACCATAATGCATTGAAAAACATTGAGATGTTTGAAACGTAAATTGTTTCAGCTTCCATCATATTTGGACATGAGCTTTTCAAGTATTTGATGTATATAATTTTGGTCATTAATTAGATTAAATGGCATAGATGATCCTTTTTGTCTTCCTTTTTTTCCTTACCATTTCTTCTACTTGCTTATAAGTTAAATGCATACTTGTATGTTTATTGGTTAACTTTTTATCTATGTAGATTGATCAAGTCGATATCTGAATATAGGCTATAAGCTTGATTGGGAAAATCTTTGTTGTGCCACGATGTGGAGTTGCATTGAATTATTATGATCTTTTTATAGAGTTTTTGAATAGATTATCTAATAAATTGTGGAAGTTAGAGTTACAACTTTACAATGCATACAAGATTTATGGTATAGTCAACCCCATTGGGCCTAAATCACATGAAGTTCTTTGTAAGTTGTTTAGCAATCTAACATGCTCATTTGTCGAGGCACTATGTAACATCTTGAAAATCGACCCCATTTTGGGATTTTATAAAAGGGCAATATTAGTCAAAGACCTAGTCAGTACAAATACTCCGAACTGTGTTCGTGGGATAGTGGATTATAGGGAGGCGTCGAAAGGAAATGATTCATGTACGACTCGCAATTTCGATCAGGAACGAACCTTTCGACCATGAGGACCTAGGAGGGAACGATATCCTCTAAGTACTAGAAGGAAACGGAAATAAATCGATTTGGCAAAAGTACAAAGTTGATTTGCGGGTGATTTTCGCACGACTTCGATACGAACTACGAACGATAGTAAATCGAATCATTTTCATCTAGTACTCGAGATTATCAATTGAGCCCCCAGGATCACACGACAATCAAGGGACTGCCCTGACTCGAGAATTGATGTTAACGTGGATCAAAGAATGATTGACCATGGGTCAAAAGTGAGGAAAATCTTAAAAGGGCACCCGATAATTCAAATTGTACTACCGTTGCAATCGATTTAATTTAGCCCTGATTTTTAATCCGATTTTGGGAACCAACTTCTCAGTGATATCAAGATTAAATATTTGGATGTCGCCTCAATTATTTTTGGATTTTCCGTTGGACATGGAAGTGTCGGAAAAAGGAAAAATTGGACCGGGTTTCGGGCCCGCGGGTGGGCCGGCCCAAGACCGGTGGCCCAATGGGCCTTGCGTCCATCCAGCCCAGCCCAAAAGGGGGCCCAAGCTAGCCCAAGTTCCTCTCCCTCCTCAGCCCATGGGCTTCTCTCTTTTGGCTTTTTCCATTTGGGCCCAAGTGGGCTTTGTTTTTGCTTGTTTATTGCTTGTTTTTGATTGGTTCTTGAAGCAAGTGGCAAGCCCACTTGCCTTGGCTTCTCCCTCAAGTTTCTAGCAGCTTTCTCTCTCCTCATTTCTCCCCAAATTCATTTAGCATAGCAGCCCCCCTCTCTCTCCCTTTTTCTCTTCCTTTTCCCTTCCATTTCTGCTGTTTCTTACTGTCCTTGCTGTTTTCCAGGTGGAAAACGGCCTTGCCGCCATCACCGGAGCCGCCACCACCACCCATAGTGTAGTCATAGAAGTTAGGAAGCCAACCACACACACCCGGTCACCCCTAGTCGCCCGGGCCCGCCCGTTTCGGCCTTTCCTACACTGTTGGTTAGTTCCGCGTGAACAATAACTAGCACTGTTCTTGGCCCGTTTCGGCCACCATTCATTGTCCGTTGTCATCCTTGAGTTTACCCCTCGTAGCCCTTGTTCCCCTCTACACGCCGGTGTCGCCGGATTTCCGATCCAAGTAAGTCGATTCTCTAATCCTTGTTTAGGGGTTAATCTTGTTTTAGGGGTAATTAGTGTATTTGTTTGTTTGTGTTTAATTAGAGTTAATTAGTGGATTAGTATGGTTAATTAGGCTGATTGAGATTAGTATGTTGACTAGAGTTAGTGTTAAAGTAACTATGGTTAGTTGATTAAAGTAACTATAGTTAGTTTTAAAGTAATCAAGGTTAAAAGTTAATCATGGTTAGGTTAGATTAACTAGGGTTGAGTTAATTTTGTAACCATGGTTAGTATTAATAATAATAATTATTTTTGGATTATATAATAATTATATATTATTTTCGGAATTATTGATTAATTAAATTAATTTATAATTTCGAATTATTATTATTAATATTGTTATTACTATTCATTTCTGAAAATTAATTAATATTTTTGGGGAAAATAATAAATTGTGATTATTTATGGGAAATGTTTTTAATTGAGTAATTTTGTGGAAAAATTTCTATGGTTTAATATTCTAATGTCAATAGTATTTATATACTACTTTGTTAAATGACATTGGTTTAAGAAGGGTTTTATTAAATGAAATTAATTGGGTTGGGTAATTAATTATGGGAATGGTTGATTATCGTAGTCGTGAGGACACGTGTTTATTTATTGTTAAACATTGAGTCACGTGGGTGGGTACCGGTAATTATTGAGGTACATGATTATTTTGGACAAGTATGCTAGTGTTATGATGTTGATTGGTCGGAATTGATTGTCAGACTATGACTTGAACTGCTGATTATTGCAACTTTCGTGAATGATTGGATTGCTGCTATTATACGTGATTCTGGATATTGCTGCATAACATTATACATGTGTTAACTGCAATAGCATGTTGCATGAGCATGAATGGTATGTGCATTCACGACAGAGCAAAGGAATGAACATATTGGTTGATGATGTGTTGCATGGTCACATTAAGAGGAGAGTCCGGCGTTGCCGGTAGACCGCCAACCCTTGGGGTTGTGCCGTGGCCTTTTGGTCATCCTCGCGGTAGAGGTCGGACCCATGCTCCTTAGGGAATGCCGTTGATGGGGAGAGCCCATGACGTTGCCATGCCTCATGGGGGAGGACGATGCCTGGTTTACGACTAGTTGACCGCCAACCATAAGGTTGTGTCGTGGCCTTAGGGGTTGTAATAATCGGAGCATGTGTGGATGTGAGACATGAGAAAGTTGTGTGCGATGCTCTGATTATTTGCATGCTCTTAATATCGTGATGATTTAACTAACAGTTTCTACAGGTCGCGTGTGCCAAGGCTAGGTAAGATTGCTTGTGGTTGTGGCTGATTATCAAACTGTCTTCTGCTTTATTTCTTTGAGATGGCGTTGGTTGATTTGATGAATTAGGTTGTATGTTAAACTCCCGAGGCGAGCGAAGTTCCTAATCGGGGCTTAGGGCTTTAACTCATTGAGTTTATCTCAACCCATCGTGGTTAACCTTTTCAGGCCCTAGATGATGCAGTACTTGAGGATTGAAGAGAGTGATCCCACCGAGGACAGCGAGTAGGCACTTAGTGTTAGGTTAGTTAGGCCGGTCTCTTTTTGAGTAGGCCTTAGCTTGTCGCCTGCAATAATGCATGTATTTATTTGCTGATGTGTTGGTTAACTTTCAAATATATAAAATACTGTTTATCTTTCCTTTACTGTTGTTGCTGCTATCCCTGTTCTTTGGTTTGAGAGTCATTCGTTTCCGCATGTGCTTAATTACAAGATAAAATCAATTAGTCGACGACAGTACTTGGGACGTTGTACAACTAGACCTCAAGTGAAATAGGGTTGCCACGAGCTCGAGAGTCGGGGCGTGACATACTAGTTCTTGATTTTGTAGTTTTCCCTACTTTATGCATCTCATATTTTGATAATACATTGGGTAGCTGCACTTAAGGGCTGACTATTGGACATTGATGATAGAGTGAGGATACAAGCCATGGCACCTACCTATAACTTGGCAAAATGTAATTTAGAGTTCATTCCACTCATACTAATATCTCAAGCAGTTGGAAGTCTTAGAGATAAATAGGTACTTTTTGTGAAGATCTACCTTTGTGGCTGGTAAGATCAGTCCTAACTCCATGATGATATCTTAAATGCAGATATGTGTGAGGAAGAAGGCCACATAGCAGTTAATTGAAGTATATAAAAGTTATTGCAGCAAGTGTGTTGAAGGCAACGTGACCATAGTTGACCACTTCGAATGGATTCCATGCAATGTCTTGATGCTTAGCTCTTGGCATTGCCACAGTGCTTGTATCATGATTGTGGCTATTTAATTTATTTGAAAATAGATATTTCAAGGTATTATACTATCTTCAAACTATGAACAAGGGTTTTACATAAAAGATAATTTTTGTTTAAGTAAACCCTCAAAACATCCCTCTGGAAGCACCTATATAAGATGCTTTTCAGAAGCCAATTTTGGAGTGTCATGGCTTTTAAGGTGTTGCTAAATACATGGAAAGAGCCAAAATACTTCTCAAACGGTGAAAGCTACCATGGGCAACACTCCTTAATATCATCCAAAGTAGATAATGACCTAGAACCAGCCTAAATAATATAGCTTATCCAAGGACCACTATGATCATAAATAGGGATCTTTGGCAGCTAAAAAACACATCGTTAGATACTAAAGCAAGTTTATTTTAGTTGGAATCTAGCGAAACTTTCTGGTAGAGAACACCTTGTATTTCAGTTAATGGAAATACTTTGTATTGATTGTTCTTATTTTCTTTCTTTTAGGAAAATTTATTGAAAAAGGTCAGAGATAGACATCCACATGTTGATTTTGTGTTTACTAAGTGCCAAGAACACTTGCAAAATGTACTGGTTTATCTTCTAGGTGGGAGATTTTGAGGCAAACATTTGTAGGTTTCTTTGATCAAACTACTTTTGGTAAGAATGTGGTGCTATTCGGTTTTGGGAAAAAATGGAAAAGAAGAAAGAAGAGAAAAAAGAAAAGAGAAGATAAAGAAAAATAAAAGGAAAAAAAAAAAAATTATTAAATTTTGGCCACGTAAATGTCGGTTGGACAACTGATGTCAACCTATATCCACATTAGCACTAGCCAGCCAAAAATGGCCGGATGGATTGAATTGGCAAAAAAGAACAAAGTTTAGGACTAAATTGGCTTAATTACAATTAGTTCATAACTTTTTCGGTAAATCTTCCCTCAATCAACTTGTGTAAAATGTGAAGGGATATATATTGGTCGAATTGCTACATACGTCTTATGATTAAACAACTACTGAGCTGATTCACTTAACAATAGATGGATCTTTTGAATTTCATGAGATCATAAGTTCAATTTACCTTGTGAGGGGACATTTGGATGACTCAATCATGTTGTTTAGTTGTACTATATCGAGAGATTTCTTAATTATAGCATTTTGATGGGACTAACATGTGACATCTTGAAAATTTGACCCTTCTCAAATAATTGAAGACATATTGCAGGTTTGAAAGATTCTAAGTGGGCCGAACAAAGGCCCTCAAGCATGATGATGATGGGCCATGTGAAGGCCGTGAGCATGGGCCTAACGGACCAAACCTTGGACCACAAACTTGGATTGGAGCCTAATGGACCGGCTATTTGGATTAGGGGCTGTGTGAGTGGGCCGAGTGGGCCGTGAGTTGGGCAAGAGGCTGAGGCATGAGGAAAGTCCGAATTAGAAGGAAAGTCTCACCTTAAAGATGGGAAAGACTTAGGTTTGCCAATGGGCGTGTTAGACTTAGAGATTTGTCGGACTAAGTACGATTATATTTTGTATAAGTAAATTTTAATAGTGCCATGATCGGTCCTGAGTTAATATTGCTAATCTGTCATTGATTGAAAATATGTTGTGACTATCAGATGTTGAATTTGGAGAGGTGAATTCGTGTCCTTAAGTACACATCGAGTTGAAGTGTAAACTTTAGGTTGTTTGTTCTTCCTTCTCCTTAAACAAGCCGAGCAGCTTCCCCTCTTACCTGTAGAAGTTGCGATTCTGCATGGGGGAGCAACCTCCTCAATAATTTTTTCCTTTTTTGCCTATTTGCATCCATTTCTCCCCTAGCCTAATGATGGTGCTTCTCTTGGGTAGTGTAACATGGGGATTTAGGGTGTAATCATGAAACTTTTGCATTCTTTAGAAGCAATTCCTTTCCCTTCCTGCTGACCTCTCCTCCTTTTCTTCTTTTCGTTTCTGTCTCCTTGCTTTCTTTCTTTTTCCCTCAACTTGTGTTTTCGCCTACACCTCCATTTTCTCTTCCCAAGCGACCCCCTTCTCTTCTGCCCGTTGTTCTCTTTCTGTCCGTGACCTTCAGAGCTCAAGATCTTCGAGGATTCACAGGCCACCATTTCGGGAAGGATTCGGTAGAGGAAAAGGTAAGGTAAAGCGCTGGGTATTAAGCTCTGGGATCTTCGTGGGCTCAGTGATGGCTGAAACCCGCTGGTGATAGTTTGTGAGCTGCGGTTTCTGTTGCTCCTTAGTGTGGAATCATTTTCTTGAGGAAAGGTTGCTGTTGTGTGGATGGAAAGGAAGAAAATAACTAAAAAGGGAGGTGAGCGAGTTGTCGAGGTGGTGGAAATGGTCGGTTGGTAGTGAAAACGCTTTTGCATGTGTCTTAGAAGGTGCTAATTGGGTTGCATGTGGAGTTCGGGGGAAATATCTATTTTGTGATGTTACAATGTTGCTGTTGGTGTGTTAGTTATGGCTTGCACATGTGCTAAATAAATTAGAATAGTCATACATGTCGGTGGAAGAGTAAATTGCTTTGGTAGCAATAAAACCTAGTAGATTTACTGTTCTCTGCAGAATCGGGTCTTTCCTGCATGCTGAGATTGTTGATTTTATGCTGCCCAATCTAGTGAGTTTTGGAAGGAACGGTCTACATGGAAAATGTTGCATAGATGTTAAACTGGGTTATATGTTTTTACGAGATTTCTTGGATGGGTGTAAGTAATTAAAACGGTGAACAAGCTCTGTGCTGAAATTCAGGTGAAGTGCTGAAACATGGTAGTTTAGTGCACGTTTTGAATTTTCTTTATTCTTGTGATGAGATTTGGACCAAGTTGTCTTCATGAAAGTTGTAGGAAACACTCTTAGGAATAACATGTTAAAAGGAATTGGTTGAGAATAAAAGGTGAACATGCATGCGCTTCTGTGATTGCAGCTGCTGAAAAACTGACTGATTTTTGGATCGAGTTTGTGCAATTACTCTTCTTCGTACAGTAGGATATGGACTTAGTGATCTTCATGGAAAATGTTGGTCTATGTCTTCTTTAATACATATTAAAATTTCATGATTTTCTGAATTGAGTTGCTAGAGTTTTAGTTTACGGTTTGCTAGTTGTGCGTGTCTTGTTTTTTCTGCTTGGCACATATTCTGTTTTACCCGAATGATTAAAGAACCTTGAGCGTACTATTGCACGCTGCGAATTGTGTTGCTTGATGATCTTGGTACATGCTGCATTGTCCATTATGTATGTGCATAAGTAAAATGAGAGTGTCATGCATAATGAGGAAGGCATGTCATTCTTGTGTGGGCATTATGAAGGGTTGTGTGCCATCATTTTCATACGCCATGTTTTGAGCTTATAACTTGGAAGGTTCATGCATGCTGGTCAGTGTGGTTAATTCAAGGTGTGTGAAATGGTGTGCTTAACTAGTAATGAAAAGATGTTCCATCGATTGTGTGCTGTCGATATTGCCCTAGGGAGTGGGATGCCCCCGCCGTGTGATCAGGGATGCCTTGAAAGTGGTGGTCAAGATGCCTTGGAGTTGAGATGCCCTTGCTATGTGTCTGGGAAGCCTTGGTAGTTGGAAATTGAGATGTCTCGGAGGGAGATGCCTGTGGATAGAGTTCCATGGAAGTCATGTCAAGGATCGGAAGTGACTCAAGTGGGCTGGCTGGTAACTAGTGGTAAACCAACTCAAGGGTGGATCATGAGAATTTCACCTAAAGTTGAGTTGCATGCGATGTGTGGTGCTTTTGCATAGTTGCATGCATGGGAATGGTTGGGTACTTACATGTTTTAGTTGCTAGTTACATGCAAAGGAAATGGAAGTGTGTACATGTTTTAATGGGTGCCCTCTCGGAGTTATAAATGCCCTCACTAGGGTCACCTTTTTGAGGGGCTCAACTCCGGTGCTAGTTTTTGTAACACAAGGGTAGTAAGGGAAAAAGATGGAATAAAAAAAGAAAAAGAAAAATGAAAATGGAAAATGATGAAAATGCCTTTCAACAAAAAAAATTTAGGTAAATTTGTCATAGATGGCATAATTTTGGATTTTTTGTAGCACAAAAAAAAGTTTATGATAAAATTGTTACAAGTGGCATAATTTGATATTTGTTTGTGACACAAATGTTATGACATAATTTAAAGTTTTTGGTGATATTTGTCATAAACCTTTTGAATCAATGCTAATCCTAAATCTTTTAATTTTATGCCAATTTAGTCTTTTTGACTAATTTTGTTGGATTTTACTGACTTTGACAACGGCCAATTGATTTGACACCATTGGCATTAACGTGAAAATTTTCATAAATTTTAAAAATTATTGATTTTTTTCTATTTTTTTATTATTTTTCTGATATTTTTTTTTTTTCACTCCATTTTTCTTCTTCCTTTGGACAGTAACTAGCCAACAGGTGATGGCCCGCCACCAACCATGGCCATGCAAGTTGGCCTCACTTGGCTAGCATGGGCAAGGGTAGCCCCAGTGAGGCTCCCCTTGCTAAATCTGACGAGGTCACATTGTCTTGGGTGAGGGGAGCCCTTGTGCCTTGCCCCAGCCAGATCTAGCAAGGCCAGCTTGTCTAGTCATTGCCTATTGGCCGCCCAAGGCCTAAAGGAAGAAGAAAAAGGAAGGAGAGAAAAAATAAATAAAAAAAGGAAAAAGGGAATCCCATACACTTTTCCCCCACACAAATGTATTAAAAGCACACAAATAATTACTTGGTCTCAAGAGAATACGCAAATTCAATACGCTTGTGGAAACACATAGAGACATATACGACACCCGTCCGATATTACAATCTGTATGACCTTTTCGTTTAAGCTCAAACAGTTAGAAAGTCTTTTCCTCATCGTCTCACCGCTGACCCTCAGCCTGATTTCGAACTCACATTTGGTATCGACTCCTTATAATGCCTTTTCAGACTTGAGATGCCTCGCCTAGTGTATCATAGATCCTCTTAAATAGCCTCAAATCTGTCGCTGCAACTCCAGTAAATTGGTGAAATGCAAGCTTGAGTCTCGACAATCCCTGTGTTGACCCTCTAGTTAGAGATTTGTATTCACCATTTTGTTTGCGTGTCTCATAATAACATTCCATATATGACTCAACTCGACTTTGCACCAAGTCCATTGCCCAAAATAGCGCCCCTCAACACCAGTCATGACAGAATATAACGAGTTGCACGATTTAACGCACCCCCAAAAGTGATCATCAGACTTCTAGGATACTTCATTTCCAACAGATGGACAAGTTTCGCTGTTGCGTTGCTCTGTAGTTGTCAGCTCTCTCAAACACTCGACAAGGAACAAACAGTTTAAACAGAAAACGGATTTCCTAACCACGAAGCTGCTGGGTAACCATTACTGCAGTGGCATTTTATCTCTAAATTAGCAGTACTCGTTAATAGACCACTAACGAACAGGATGTTTTCGCACAGATCTTGCCATACTAATTCACCTGTAGAAGAGCACTCAATAAAAGAAAGAAAGGAAATAGAGATATCGACTTTAAGACAATCAAAGCATCAATAAGCTTTTCTTGCACTTTTCTTCTCCAAAAGAAAGGCACGAACTTGTTTCAAGAGATTATCATAATTACTGTGACAGCTCGAGGTCTGGTCTACGATCAACTATTTCTCCTTTAGAGTTGTCAGAAAATGCATCGGGATATGTGGCCAAAAGCTTTGCCTTCATACTCCTGGCGTTACAGAAAGAAAAGAACATTAGGCCAGTTCATTGACATGCAGAACAACGATCTCAATTTAACCTCAAGAGCTCATAGGAGGCAACCGTTCTATAGAATCGAGGAAAGAAATAAAACCAAACATAACTGAGAGGATTCTGGGTATGTGAAGCACACAAAGAAGAAGATCCCAAAATAATCATGGTCAAAAATGTGCTAAGCAACTTAGATTTTGAATGGGATACCTAACACATCTCAAGAACAGATTGCCCTCCTGAAGATATTATGTGATTCCATTGTGGAAATCTCTTCTCCCTCATATCAAAGTACAATGGGTTTTGTCTTTTTCATTGCAGAAAAGCTGAGTGAAAGAGAACATTTGACAAACTGCGACCAAATCTATGTGCAATACACAGTAGGAATTCAAGTATACAGGGGCAAGTACTGTCGTGGATTGCTGCACGCTTCAGATGAAGCTCAATGTATGGCTGTTAATCTAGCTTATCTATTTCAACAGTTACCACTAAAAAATTACCTTCAAAGATAAACATTAAAATTTTGGTTGCCCCTTATTTGTTCTACTTCTCATTGTGAAATCAAGCTAGTTCTCTTATTTTCATTATTATCATGAGATGTGAACTTGGATTCCTTATGAAATTTTTGAAAATCAATCAAAGAAATCACGTATCATTATTATGCAAGGAAAACATGAATTTTACAATGGGAATCCTACTTGAAAGAACCCCACTCCAATGACCGGGATTCTGTTGCACTACCTTCAATCAACATCACCTAAGAGAGAAGAATAACAGCTAAAAAGATCCAGGAACTTAATAAAAGTGGAGTAAGACTTAGATATCAATATGACAACAGCTGCGCGTCACACTTTATAGGCTCTTTATGGTAAACATGCTTTGTCATGTGAAGTTATTAAATGTGTTTTGAGTGATTGTAGTAACATCTTCATCAATAAATGGGCTACAAGTTATCAAAAGAGAGTGGAAACATCAGGAGCAGACATAACTAGGCACAAGAAATTGATTCCCTAGATGAAGTATGGCATGTGTTCCCAATGATTTGTCAAGCAATATGTATGTCAGTGGTGAACCAAATAACTAATCACCTTAAAGTGTTTTTTGTTGGAGACCTTTCAGTATTATAACCTCAATTAACTACACAATTGAAACATCCCTGAGAAGTGATGATATCTTGGGTAACAAATTATCAATTCATTGTCAAAGAAATTTTCAAATGGAGCATATCATAACTTTAAAGCTAAAAAAATCAAGACAACCAATTATTAGCTAATGTCACAACAACAAGAATGCAACCAAAGATTATAATAATGTACCTTAGCTTCTGAAAGATGTAGTCAAGGTCTGACTTCATGGACCTCAAGAGACGGGTATTTTTGGAGAAATCACCTGAAACCTCGTTAAAGCAATTCTCAGAATATTCATTAAAATGTGAGAGCACCGCATTGCTGTCCTGTAGCCTTCCCAAACTGCAATGGAAACCACAAACAGGAAACAACCATCAAAAGAAGATAATATTACAATCAGCAATCCATCTAGAGCAACCCAGTAGTCCAAAGATGAAATGGTAAGAACTACACTGCATGTTATCCCACAGAAAAATTTTACCAACATAACCCGTTCAAAGATTAAAAGGGGACAAGCATGTTGCAAGTCATCTACAGTGAGGAAAACAGTAGCATATGTACTTACATAGCACATCTACACAGATATGATTAATCTAAATTTATTATTTGAAACATAGACAGACATCTTTTTTTTTTTACCATTAAAGGATAGAAAAACAGGTAAGCACAGAAAGCTCCCATAACTGGCCAAGTAACTGGCCAGGATTGTTTCATGGAACAAATATAGAATGTATGTATGTATGTATGTATGTATGTAGGTATGTAGGTATGTAATGTATGTTTGTAAGTACATTCTTACCGATGTACTCATGAAACTATCTATATTACAGGTAACATATATGTATCTACATTTTTGAATGTCTCCGATAAGATAATTTCTGGTCTTGCAGAGTCATTCAACATTTGAAGCCACTTATTTCCAATTTATCTTAGATGTCCACCCAGAAGATCAGATCCTCTATACTAGTCCAAAGATTTTGAACCCAAGCAGCAGAAAGCCTTACATGAAACAAAATCACCATGACCTCATGATAATCCATAGTGCAGACTTGCCCAGGCTCCCATTTGCATATAATCGAGTGAGATGGACAAATGCAACATGAAGTGTGAGTCCACTTCCAACAGGTCATTCTTTACACTGAACTGGAACCTCCAGAAGAGAATGTCTAGTTCTTCTCACTTCATCTGTTTCTCCTTTTCCACTCTAGCTTGACTCTATTTTTTATTGCTCAATTCTTTTTAAAAAATCTTCTGGCCTAAATGAGAACTGGCCTACTAGAACTAAAAGACATATCTAAAGCTAAACAGTCATTCTATCAGGCATTCAGATGATAGTTAAAAGTGAGTTTTTCATAATTGGCCCAGCATTAAAAATCGCAAGTATGAACCTTAGTTCACAAAAATGACCCATAACACTGCGTTAAATCATAAATACCGAAACTCAAATGAACCAATCATCTAACTTTGACCATCCCCTATAAGGATTTGAGCATTTCCAATGAATTAGACAGTTCATTAACTTAATTTTCCAAAACCATCTTCTGTTGATTATCATCCTAGATTCCTATGAATCAGATAATTAAGGCAGTTATTTTTCCACAACAATCTTATGTTATCATCCTTGTTCGCCCAAGGGTAGAAAG
The DNA here is from genome assembly GCA_014182895.1 of Angophora floribunda. Lineage (NCBI taxonomy): Eukaryota > Viridiplantae > Streptophyta > Magnoliopsida > Myrtales > Myrtaceae > Angophora > Angophora floribunda. The sequence continues at coordinate 19,910,991 of CM024709.1, forward strand.
TACATGCTCATCATAAAAGCTAAACATTCAAATCAAATCAGAAGCTTTCCCAAAGGAAAAGCAAAAGTATTTTTTATATAATGAAAGTAAAAGATGTACAATTATTTTGACAAATGTAATAGTTGTTGATGCACTTCTGCAACTATCATCAATTTGTTGCTACCGTGTAAACAGTCGATGTAAATAATCATAGAAAAGAAAAAAGCACATGAAATGTGTAAAGTTTCACTTGATTTGACTTATTATCCTCTGTCTCTATGCATTGATGACTGGGACTAAAGAAAAATGGCAATTTGAATGAACCTGAGGTAGCTTTCTTATTTGTAGATGAGAATATGATGAGACATACATAAGGGAGAATGCAGGATATCTACCAAATGAAAAGATTCACCTATAGATAGATGTGAATAAGACAAGTATAGACATTACTTCCTCTTTCACTGATTAAAAATTTCCCACAAAAAAGCTCTTCCTTTACTGGAAATGAAATCATCTTTGTTTGTTTTTGTTGACATCGACCTATATTAAACCTTGGCAGAGCTACTTGTGTGGTAAATTTCCTAAATGCTAATGCAAGATCCCACTAGGCATCACTTAAGTTCCAGAATTCAACATACACAGCTCCACTTTAAATAGTTCAAATTCTGAATAAATATAGATGTGGTATGCCAGCTCCATGAAAGAAACTACAAGATCCCACCAAGAGAGAGAGAGAGAGAGAGAGAGTACATGAGGTGCTGTATTTGCTTAAGGGAATCAACATCATCTGTATTAATGAGGGTCTTGAACTCTTGAGAAACCTCCACTGATGCCTCTTTTATTGATTCTTTCTCTGATTCTTCCATTGACGATAGAGTGTAAAAACTTCTACACATGAGAAAACTTCAAATAAAGGGCATGTAACATGGAACTGCTTACAATTTTTCAATTTTGAGAAAGAAATGGTAACTTGACATTAACAACAAGGCCATACAGTTCAGGATTTGAGAGAACCACAATCAATGATCTTCTTCTCATGTACTTTGGTTTTTAGAAAGCCTGAATCAAGTTCAGCAATCCACTATTATTTTTGACAGGAAAGGTGGGATGGCAAATAGGAATCGAGCAAATACCTCTTGGACCTTAGTGAGTTGGACCACAACCAAAACCAACAACAGCCAATGTGAACAGCTATGATTACTGGTGTTAGAATGCAAGAACCCAAAAATCCTAAGATTGATTAGGCATTTGAGATAAAGATTACTCTTTAGGTAGTCCATGCTATATAAGTTCCACACAGTATTCCATCAAAAATGCCACAAGAAAACTGCTAACACTTTATCAGCATATATCATGGTAAAGAAAACCAGTAAAGGATCCAAAAGGTAACACAGGTAGATAGAAGGAAGACAAGCAAAGCCTTCGCCTCCTGTACCGCCTTTTAGATTATTTGACTATAGTCTATCAAGATGGATCCAGTGATGCAGGAGATTGAACATGTACATGAAATGACAGACATGAATACAAAACCTAGAAAGCAAATCCAAGTATAGCAAATGCATAAAGAGAGGATTAAGAAATGACATATGCTGTCTCCCTTGGAGAGTCATATGAAAGCCTGCAAAGCTAATCATACCGGGGAAATGTTAGCGATTTCCATAACTTCTTAAGCAGAAGCTTAATCAGCAACCAGATCAAGTACTAAAAGCTTCAATTTGCTGCAGAGCAGCAATATAATTGAACATAAAAAGTTCACACAATCTAAAACGCCATAAGCCACTACAAATCGAACCTTTTTACCTGGGCGGACGTCAAATTACAACCAATCCAAACAAACATCACAACATCAACATCAATTCCCCCTAACATCATTTACACGACTAAGGTACTTCAGTTGACCTGCTAGCTCACAGAAATGAGAACACCCATAAAATATCATCGACCGATGAGCAAATTGCGACATTCAAAATAAAAAATTTTCAGTGCCCAACTCATGATACTAAGCGCAACTCCCCCAACACACCCCCCCCCCCCAAAAAAAAAAAAAAAAAAAAAAAACAAATTCCTCACCTTGAACCCCAATGCCGTCCGAGGCAACCTCAGCTTCTTCACATCACGCTGCGGTCATCGTGGGGCGTTTAATCTGCACGGAGAAGCTCTCCGAACGGTAGCGATTCGCAAGGATAACGGTCTATCCCGTTTCGTGATCACAGAAGAGAGAGACTCTCCGTTGGTTCGAGCAATCGAATGGTTTTTCTAGGATAGAGGGGGAAGAGGAAGGAGGAGAATTGCTGTTCCAAATCTTGACTATCGAGTTCTCTCTCCCTTTACCACAAAGGGGTGAACAAATAACCATTGTAAATTTGAGAATTTGAATTTTTATCTTATCTTTTCAAAGACAAGGGGTGTGGAGATATGCTACCAGCCATCCGATTCATCTCCACGAGTGTAACCGTCTCCTGTCCATATATAGATTGGGTAATTAGTAACTAAAACTTCAATTTTATCACAAATGAATGTAGTTATCTTCGTATATGTTTCAAAACGAGTATCCTATATATAGTTATTTTCACGAAAGTAACAGAAATCAAAATAAAATCTCATTTAAAATTCCGTAAAGAAATAAGGAAGGTCTTTCATAAGATCCCATATGGTGCAAAATGTGTCATGCTTAAATCATAATTGTCAAAAGTTGCAAGTTCGTGGAATTATTTTTTGTATACAGTTTATGTAACTTTTTTTTTTTATACAATTCTCCTCCACTATTAGTATTATGTTATCCAAGTTCAGTGTATAATATATGTTATAGTTATATCATTGCAGCATAACTCTGCCATATTCGAAATAGTCCTTCAGTCAATATAACTTGTAAGCAAATATCAGTATCTAATGTTTAATTTCAAAACTATCGCCATGCTTATTGTCTTGTGAGAAGGCACACTAAGTTTTCCCCCTTACTTAGACTTCTATCTATAGGTTACATCGGCCTGGCTTGGCCTAAATAGGACATTCTGAGAGTAGTATACATACTCACAACACAATTGATTCAAATCACAAAGAGACAATAAAAACCAATCAAACCCTCTTCCAATCAGTCACAAAACCATCTTCGAGCATTTCCTCAAAATAGATAAATGCTACTTGGCTGTTCTGTTCTATGGAGGAGCTCAGATTTATTCACATTTCCTCTATCACATCAATGGAAGCGTGCCGATTAATCTCCTCCTTCCCTCGTCCCACACACATGATAATTATAGAAAGCACATGTTTTCGTGCCTTTGGGAGTTGCTTCAAAAGAATGCACAAACGATGTAATATGCAATGCGACGCGCCATAAATGAACCTAAATGGATTCAAGATACCAAGAACCGCTTTACTTATTTATTTGGAAGTTTGTCTTGATTTGTCCTAGTTAAAAAATGCATATGTACTAGTCCACAATAGTTTCGAATGAATGATATGTCCTAGACCTGTGCCTGTTTGAACAGCATCGGTTAATCCTGTCTTTTTTTGATAAGAATCAATACGATCTTTATAAGGTTCCTCCTCCGAATGAAATTCAATAGGATCCAGAGAAACCATGTCTTCATCCATAGGATCCCAAGTACCTGGATCAATCGAAAGTTCGATTCGATCTGAACTACTCATTTTCAAATGATATCCACATTGGTCACAAATATTCATTTTGGATTTCAAAAGTTTCTTATAATTTAATCCATACCAAATATTCATTTTGGATTTCAAAAGTTTCTTATAATTTAATCCATAACAATTTTCGCATTGAACCCACAAATGCCTATATTTTTGAGTCAAATCGAAATCAGTAGAATTTTCTCTTCGAGTGAAATCAAGTCTAAGAATGAACACAAAAGGTCTAAAGACTTTGGGTGCGTTTGGTTTGCACTTTGAGGCCAGAACTTTTTTAAAGAGTAGAGACAGCTTTGAGGGAATACTAAAATTATATTTTTCCTTTCAAAACTACCCTCACTGATTATTCATATTTCCGATTTTACTCCTAAATATTATTATTTTTTTTTCCTTTCATAACTACCTTCACTGATTATTCATATTTCCGATTTTACTCCTAAATATTATTATTTTTAATTGAAAAATGAGGCAGCCCTTCATCGATCCGGCGAAGGGTTTAACTCAATTTAAAAACAAAAAAAGATATATATACATATTATACCCATTATACCTATCAAAACCCATTGCGAAGGTTTTTTTTACCAAACGCATATTCAACTCAAAATCCATTTGCAAATTTTTTTTACCAAACATAATTACATTTCCCCAAGTAACTTTGGACTTTCAACATTTGCATTAGACTCAAAGTCTCTTGCAAATTCTGAACCAAACGCAGCCTTAGAATCACAATCGCTTTTGCCTCCAATAATTTGTCTTCCAATCTTGTGCTTGCTGGAATGCCATCACGAAAGTCTGATAGTCTTCATTTTCACCTTAGCATGGCTCTTTTTGTAAGGAAAATAACTGCAAAATTGACAAAGATGGGAAATACAAAGAGCGAGAGCCGTCGTTGACAAGACAGAAGAAAATTGCCTCGGATTACAGTTCCCAACCACCAAAGTAAAGTGATATCGCACCACAGGTGCTTGGCCATGAAAGCATAACCTTGACACCTACAAGCTATATATTAACAAACGCCCATGTCATGTCAAACCAAAAGCGACCCTCGTAAATGAATTACGAGGGACTAACTATATCCTCCTCTCACATATATGCATGTCCCTTTGGGAAAAAGCAAGAATAATCATCAATATTCACCCTTCCTGAAAAGATAGCATTTTGCATGGTGCAACCAAAACCATGAGCACTGCTCGGTACCATATTAGCTTATTGTCCCGTTCTCTTTGGCAATAAATTTATACAAGGGCTAACGATACATTACCACCACCAATATATCCTAGGATACACCGCCGGAGCATCATAATGCAACAAGAACAATCCAACTCTCTTTCTACAAACTCAAACTAGCCAAATATTCTACTCGAGCACAATGGCTCAATAGAACATCTAACTCTTGATGCCAGAAGAGGTACGACCAATAACAGCTTGAAGACCTACTCGAAACTACCATCTATGCAGCGGGTTTCCCTTAGAACTACAAGCAGATTCACACTACCAACTAGAGAGACTGACCTACAACCAGAAGAGCAGGGCAATTGGTGAGGCTAGGCTAGGTTTGGGAAAGCTATTGATGAAGAGGCATGATTCATGCACAAAAGAGATTACTTCGTGGTGATTGGGAAGATGCATCTCAGGAGGAGCGATCACTTTTATCAGAGTTGAGATTGATATTTCCCTGTGATTTGTCCACTGAAGAAACCTCGCTCTGCTGATTTTCATTCTTCTTTGAGTTCAGGAACCGCCCCCCACATCCTCTAGCTCTTCTCAATGCATGCAAATGTCGAGATTCATGCAAGTACGGCTGCAAAGTTTGTCACACATGAGACATGTCAGAGACAGAATAAAACATGGAGAATCACAAAGCAAACTAGTCCAAAGCAATACAGAAATTGCGACACAACAGAGAGATGCTTGAACAGTGAAAAAAGCACATTTCAAGATGACTGAGCACTCAAGATGGAGTTGTTATATTGAGCAAATGCCATAGAATAAAATATTTTATAACTCGAGAATAATCATTTCAATAATGCTTTCGGATAAGCATGAGTAATCAAATAAAATAAAGTGGCTCAAATGGTCATTGCTCCTGTTGACTTTGTAAGCACAGGATAATAAAATTCACTTGTCAAGATGTCCTTTAAGTAAGTAACAATTTGTTTCTGCTTTCCTTTTTCATTCTAGCTAGACTGAATTACTCTAAACCAAGTTACTTTTAAGATTCTAAGATACACAACAGAGAGGCAAGATATATGCAAATTTCCTGGAAATAGTGCTCAATGGATCGACAGGATATGGGTACGAAAAGATAAAGCAATTGGCAAGAGTTAAAGAGTAAAGATCTAAGCCCTTGCAGATCCTAATAAAGTGATCTCATTGAAAATCCATTTTGCATTTCTCAAACCAATAATGCCAGAGTCTATATTTTCATCTGACCCTCCAAGACAAAATGAGTTCTCCTCCTGCTGAGGGGCTTCCATGCTAGTCAAATGTATGTGGTTTGATGAAGCCCAAAAGGGGGATTAACCAAATTGCATTCCTATGTATCCCGCACTAGCATAAAGCAATGCTAGAATGCAAGCAACTAGACACGAATTTGGGAGATGTTTCAAGTAGTCCAAGACTCCAAACTATCATGACAAAGGAACTAACAAGCCCTTTTCTGACTTACAATTTTGAAAATAATCAGTCATCCAGTCTCCATGACATGAAATCAGTTTTGTCCACACCCAGCAGAGGGTAGAAAGAATTCTACAAAAGTTTTCTCCTTCCTATATTATCCACTGGAGAGCTTACAAGACAGTCCAGAAAAAAATTTCGTCCTCTTCCCAAATAAAATGCTTTCCTTCAGTCATTTCTGCACTTTCTAAAGAAATATAACAAGAATAAACAACTATCCAACTAAGAATTAATCATAGGCTTTTATGTCAACTTGAAGTCCTAATGTCATACACTTAATGAGAACATTAACAAAGCCTTGAGTTGCAGCAACTCAAGGCACATGTCTCATCAAATAATGACAGAATTTCTTACATGAATTTGTTCCTTCCTTTCTCACAAAGACATGAAATCAGCACAGGAAAAAATGAACATGTAAGAACAAAATGAGGTATCACAATCTATCTACTTACATAATAATATCTTGTAGATTCTCCTCCACATAACTATGCTACAAAAATTTTATGGCACTAATTCCTTCAATGTTTGATATTTAAACCCTTTCATAGCTGTCATCCTATCCGAACGACATTCCTAGCTTAAAACCTGAATTACAACATACCTTCCGAGATTTAAGAGCTTTGTTCTCTAACTCAGCTTTTGCACGAGACTGTCGACGCCGCAAGATGCCATGATATTGTTTTGCATTGACAAATACAGGTTCCTCAACTGCATCTGATGGCAAAGGCACTCCAGCTTGTTGAATTCCCATTAATTGCAGATGGACCTGGGCAAACAATTTTTGGATGATCAAAACATTCAAATGCATGAGAAATCAAAGGTCCTAACATCACAGAATTGCTGCTTCATACAATAAAGAAACAATTCAAGCAACTTGCTATTCAAAAGCATTATACCATAGGCTGCGCACCGTAGGGCTGCTGTGGGTACGACTGCGCATCATAGGGAGCGAAGATGCTTCTATAATAAGGGTCTGGATATGGGTAAGCAGGTGGTGTCTGCAATGAAATGAGTCAAAAATGGAAGTTGGTCCCAGACTCAAAGTCCATAAGTGAAAAATACTTCTAAGCCTTTTCATATCTAGCAAAACCAGACCATGATATAAGAGTATGCCAAAGAATGGCCAAAAAAAAGAACAATTCTTAACCCTAAATGACATGAAATATCAATATAGGTACTAAATGTTAATAATGGGGACAGAGTTACCCATTGGAAAACAATTTTAAGGGACAAAGTCTCATGGCCAATTCCCTCACACTTTGACTAGTCCACAGAGGAGAAAATTAACCAAAAAATTAATCAAACATAATAAGAATATGATTTTAATCATGATACCAGTGAAAGAAAGGACTCTGATAATCAATGGCTTGCCCATTCATAATTGTGGGAAAACTGAGTAAGGACTCTGATAATCATCCCCCTCCCCCCTTTTTGTCCACTACAAAGAGAGCTATTAAGGATAGAGCTAGAGTTCTCCAGTGCAGAGGATTGACAGTCGATTCTTTTTAGCATACAGTGGTCACAATAGCAATTTAGAATGATTGAACTGTCTTCACAGATCAGTAGTCCACTAAATTACGTTGTAAACAAGTTACTACCCACTTGGTGATTTGTCCAGGAGCTGTACAATTATAATAGATAGGTTCAAGGCAGAATTTATGGACAATATCAAAATTGTCTCGACAAATGGAAACTCTACAAACCTAAGGATGTTGATGATTAACCATTCAATGTATTAGAAATTCCTTGTACCTAAGTCATTTAATCATAATCACCCGCAAGAACTTCATTAGTCATTCAACACGGTCAAACGCTTGATCTAAAAAGTCTTTCTGCCACAGCAAGAGGCTTGCGAAAGAACAAAAGTCAATTGGTCCATGTCAAGAGTCTAAATTTATATCGGCTAGAGTACTTTTCTTCTTAATACACATATCAGGACCCAACGCCAAACTCATTCTGTTATATTTCAGTCATCAATCACATTAAAATAAAAGCAAGCCCTTAACTATGTAATTTTTATATTTCAGTCATCAATCATATTACTCATTCTGTTATATTATCCAACCCTTTAAAGATTACTGACAAAAAGCAATTTCCCTTGAAAAAAAAAGCAAACTCAGCGGAATAAAAAGCAACCAGAAAAAGATGAAAGTAAACAGCTTCCCGTGTGATATCATGCAATGCATCAAACCAAATAGAAGTAACTCAATCTGGACAACTAGACTAGAAACGTCCCCCAAAAAAAGGCAACCTGCATTTGTATAACATAATGCCATCTCATTATCCAGCCAAAAAACTGCCAACCATGAGATTATATCAATTAGTGGTTCACATCACGTGCAGTTGAGACTATAACACAATACTGCATTTGTAAGATTCAGTAGGTCTTTCTTTCTTTCAATATTTACCTAAGGCAACACAACCCTAGGAAGGAGAAGAAAAATGGAAGATGAAAGCTGTGATTCTTTCCACAACAAGATAACATTATGAAAATAAAAAGAATGAAGTAGACAATAATTGATGATATAGACACAACAAGAACATAATACCATCACATGTCCCGCTCCAAGTTGTGGAGGTGTTGCATATTGGACATTAGGCAAAGTGACACCAGGATGAGGCACTCCGGTTGCAGGGGAGGACTCATGCTGTTCTGAATCTTTTTGCTGTTCATCAGCTTCCCCATTTTCTGTATGTGTTTTGTATTGAGAGGATCCAAAAGAAGTCAGGTAGTATAAAAGATAAAAAGCATTTGATGCCTAACAAGCACAGATGACAAAACTAGGGCCATATCACAAAGAAGAATTTTTGCCCATAGCTGTAGGCACCAATACAAACAATTCCTCGAGAGAGGTCAATATTAATAAGATTCAATCCAAGCAATACAAGAGTTGTAGGTGAGAGATCCATCAGGAACCATTTTGAAAATCCCAATACAAAAGAAAAAGCTTCGCATTCTCCAAATTTAGAGCCCAATAAAATGGAGTCTACTAAATGAAAGTTCTGTTCTTACAAACTATTGGGTTGGCTTAGTAACTAAGGAACTAACTTTAGACTATGAATAAGGCGCACGACACAAATTTGATTCTCCACACCACCAAGTATAAACCATTCCATTTTGGGACTGCCCACATGGGCCTTGGTTTGCATCTTAACTGGTCCACGACATTTACCAACCTAAGGCCTAGCTCCTTACCATTAAAAAAAAAATGCCGTCCTTACAAAGGCATTCATTGAAGCACCAAGGTGACTGAAAGAAGCATATGCCATTAGCCAGGTCATAGCAAAGACATCATTGTTCTTATAGACAATCATAGCAACTCCCTCCTGGTTGTCAGGTCACCCCCACCATCATTACCTCAACTTATAACTTAGAGTATGCATAAGACGGTGCAGGGACAACAAAGGACAATTAGCAAGAACTCATCTTATGAAAGGTCCTTGTTTTAAAAAGAAAAATAATAATAGAAGGAATTTAAGTAGTCATACAATGACTTTGCAACCAACTCAGGCGTTGACGAGTCAAAGACATCAGCCAGTTGATAGCATGAGACAGAGAAATCTATCAACACCAACAATTTGTTATATCAGCATCAGAAAGTCCAAATCAAAAGCAAATTGACAACCCCAGCAATCGTTAAGCAGAAAACAAAACATAATCTCCAAAGGAAAATATCAAGAACACCAAAATGACACATATATTTTGATTAAATGTACCTGAGATGTCATGCACAGAGGAAGTCATCGGGGATGATACAAGTATGTTCCCAAACCCAATGTCTGCGGGCATAAAAAATATAACATGGACATAAGATAATTATGCAACTCAATCAACAAGCAAACAAACTTACATGAGTATTGATCCATCATAATTATAAATGTAGAAGTCATTGCAATTCTAGTTTATGGCAAAAAAAAAAAGCAATTTAATTCCGCAGAAATTCTAGCCTCACTGACAATGGTCTCCACACATCATAACCACATTGTATCAGTTGAGGATACAGCATATGTCATATACCAACAATTCTAAATAGATAAGCAGGGTGAAAGAACATCATCCAATTTCTTGTAAAAACACTTATGCCCCAAAATATCATCACATTTATCCCAAAAGGAAGAAAGAAACTATCAGCATGATGGGAAAGAACACAAAAGCATCATACTTGTAAGCAACAAATCGTACCATAATGACATTCATTTGGGACTTAAAGACTATCCTTTGCACTTAGAGGCCTTACCATATTGTTAAACAATATGATTCACACTTCACACCATAGACAGCACCTTTGTCAAACCCATCTCAAGTCCAACCCCACAAGGGGTTTAACAGATTGGTAGTCAGGTGTGAATAATCCTCTTGCCAAATAGTGTTATGCTTCAATGTGACTCCCAAGCTATACCAAATGCTACCTGGTTTCTCGCAATTTTTGGATTTACTCATTTGCATGATGAATTCATTTTAACCTAATCTAGGTCAATTAGGAGCCGCGTAGAGTACAGGAGATTGCTCTACCTATTTGAACCAGATATTGGATACAAGGACTTGGTTATGCTTCATTAAGCCAACACTTGTTACTGGTGTTACTTTTTTTACGGAGATCTTTTCATGAAATCTTGTTTATGCAATTCTAGATGACCATACATCAAATGTCACTAATTAAAACTGATGCAATTACAAAAAAATGACTACTGTAACCTAGCAATATGCAAATTGACGAAAACTCTACAAGGAACAATAAAATATTGAACTTTAATGACCCAAATGTAGACTCAAACAAGTACACATGGAGCCTTATCACCTAGTAACAAGACCAGGCCTAATTAAGCTCAAAACTCCCCCTGAATCATGCAATTAGGCAAAACTAAATCCAAACAGCAAACAACCACTATCCTGCTGACATCAACTTATGACAAGACTCACCACTCGGATTGTAATTAAGCATGAGATCGTCTCCTAACCTTAATTGGTAGGCTAGCATTAAAATGACATTACTTTCTCCCCTTGGCAAAATTTTCCAGAATCTTAATCAAAGAATAATCCCCCCCTCAACTCCAAACAGCAACTAAATTTGATCAAATACCAATTGGACTACGCATGCAATACTTCACGTGATCGAGACCATGATCAAAGAGCGCACGCACCATATGCAAAGATCAATCATTTCCCTACTCTAATTCAAGAAAACCGTTTAGAACCCGAGCTCCACTTTACCTGTTCGTGATAAAAAGCTTAAAAGCTGTGGTCTCAGGCGACGGGGGTGAAGCGCAACGGTCACTCAGTCACAGCTCGACAAATTCTCGGCAATTTGGCGCAACAACTCCTCGCGGCAACGAGTCAAAGCAGATTGGGCGAGGACCGGCAGCGGCGACTCCGCGAGAGCGGCGGGGTCGGTCCCGACAGAAGAAAACGGCCAGCGAGCTCCGGCCACTCGGATCGGAATCGGCGGCGCGGGAAGCCGGGACCAAGGATCGGGCGACGGGGCGGAGATCGACGCACCCGGCAAGGGAGGCGGAACCTGGACCCGCCCGAGGCGGCGGCGGCGGCGGCGTAACTGGGGCGGGGCGGAGCGAATTCCGGCGGTGGGGGCCGGGGGAGGGGGTGTTTCCGGCTGGCGGTGATGGGTTTGTGTGGTGCAGCGAAAATGGCTGGGAGAGAGGAGGAGCGGGGGAGTGGGGGCCTGGCGATGGTGTTGTGTGGATGGAGTAGGAGGATGCGGTGGAGGAGACAAAAGAGGGAGAGAGAAGAAATCTCGGCCGCGCCCTCAGAATTTTCTCGATGCCTCGGAATTCTCCCGAGGCTTTTACGTTATTGATAATTACTAAAATATATATAATAGAAATAGAGGGAAATGCACAGTAGGAGAACGAAGCTTACTTCGACGGATCGCTTCGGTGCCACTTTGAAAGAAAAATTGATTATTTAGGCACGTTCCTATTTCTTTATTTTTCTATTTTTTTATTATATGAAATATAGAAGGAATAGAAATTCGTTTAGTAATGCTAACTGATTTTTCTATTTACTGGAATAAAAAGTTATTTACATGAATATATTTTGAATAAAAACGAGAAGTAAAAAGAAGTCGCTTTTTTATTTTTGGGAACAATTTCTAAAAATTTATTTCTTGAGAACTATTCGTCGCCCATAGCACATCGTTGCCCCCGCCTACCCTAGGCCGTCGCTCGCCCCTGTTCGCCACTGTTGCTTATCGCTTGTTGCCGGCCTCTCGTCGCCACTGACGCGACTGGAGGTGACCTACGACCCACTAACCTGGCACGATGGGCAGTGGCAACCCGGTGTGCGACCCATCGCGATGGATGGCGGCAACAGGCAATCGACGACAGTGACTAGTGACCAGCGACCGTCGGCCGCCCACACGCCGCCAGTCGCTGGTCGCCGACCGTTGCCGCCCATAGCCCACTGCCCGCTGGTCGTTGCTACCATCAAGGAAAAAAGAAATAAGTTTTTTTTATCTATACCAAACGTATTTTTATTCTTTTTCTATTCCGAGAATAAGAAATTTTTGTATTTACCAAACGTCTTTTTTACTTAGAAATTGTTCTAGGGAGTAGAAATAGAAAATAACTATTTCTCAAAAGAAATTGTTCCTAGTAGTAGAAATGTTACCAAACACGCCTTTAGATGTCATCACCATTTTAAGATAGCGAAATCTAATATATTTTTCTTGCGCATTAAAGATGTCAGCGATTTGATGCAATTTGGATTTTCAAGAAATCTGAACCAAATAGATAGAGTGAGTAGCTAAATCGAATCAAATCGCGATTCAAACCAAACTGAAGAAATCCAGTTCGGTTCAATTTTTCGTTTTTCTTTTTCTTGCCCTAGTAATGGGAATTGAATTGAATAAGAGATAAGAAAGAAGTAAGATTTTAAGTTGGGCATTCGATTTTGTTGAGATATCGATTAGGCTCGATTAACCGAATTGGATTGAAATTACCTAAATCGGAAAAAAGAACAGTTAGCTTTATTATTCAACTTTATAGGTTGTCTTTGATCGATTACTATTTAAAAATAATATCACAAAAGTTGGAAACACAAAGTCATGGAATCTTAAGCATATTGTGATCTCTTATTATTTTATTTGCAATATTTTTCCAAAGAATGTTATCTCAGTTGTTTGCTCATGCGATGTATCATCTACAACCTCCACTTCTTAGGTCTAAATGGGTATTTAGAATCTCTATATAGGGAAAAGTTCTTGTCCATCCTACTTTAGTCATGAATGTAATTACGGATAGTACAACATACAATTTGAATAAGTGTTTGCTTTCAAATTGTAAATGAATGCATGTGTCTCAAAATGGTGAAATAATTATTTAATGCTCCAAATAACTTCTCAATGATATTCCTTAGTGGAGAGTGCATGTGGTCGAACAATTCTCTTGTTATTTTTTGTAGTCTCTCTCTCTACCATTATAATCGTTGAGATAATGTTGTTCACCTTTAAAAGGAATTAAAAATCCTAGAAGTACCGCATAATCAGCATCTACCATGTAGTATTTGCTTATAACATGATATATATAAATTTGCTATGATATGCAACCATAATATAATCATAAAGAATATTACTTCTTATAGACAAAGCAAATACCAAGTGGTGGCCTAGAAGTCTCGAGTGCTACCAATAGCAAATGAAGATCATTGGCAAATCCTTCCCACCCAACATACACGAAAGTAAATTTCCTAACAAATGAACAAACACTATAACATTATGGGTGATATTTTCTTTTCTACTTCTAAATGTAATAGCACTTATGTAGCCTTGTGATCTCATGAAAGTCTAATCTTGTACAAAATTATCAATTGCATGTATTTGATGGTATAAAATCAATATAAAAACCATACCTTGAAGTAGTGTTTATAGTTAGGATCCATATGCAAATGCGGTGTTGACCGAGAATGTCGTAGTATTTCAACCATCTTTATACAAGGAAGCCTTACACAACATAGAATAGAGGAAGGCTATAGAAGAGGAGTTCAAGTACTAAGGCAAAATGAGACTCAGGATTTGATGCCAAGACCTAAAGAGGTACATCTTATATCTTGTTGGCTTACAAAGTTGAAATTTGACCAAATGGGTTGATAGAAAGATATAAAGCATGATTAGTCCCTTGAACTCTCAAAAGTACGGGCTAGAAAATGATGAGCCTTTAGCCTAATAGCAAAGGTAGTAACCTTTTAAGCCTTACTAGCACTTGCAACAAGCAAGTCATAGAATTTATGGCAAAATGATGTGAAAAATGCCTTTCTACATAGAGAGTTAAATTGAGACATACATAGAGTAGCTAAATGGTTTCAAAAGAAAGACTAATCCAAGTTATGTTTGCAAGTTTAAGAAAGCACTTTATGGCTTAAAATAAGCTCCGAGAGCATGGTACGAGTAGATTGCAAAAATCTCGATGTGAAGTGGTTATTGAGTAATCCTAGCATATTTAAGCTTATTGTGAAGGTAAAGATGGAAAACTTGCAATAATATTAATATATGAGGGTGATCTAATCATCATTTGAGATAATGTGAAGGAGATACGCCAAATCAAATCCAACTATAGATATGTTTCAAATGAAGGGGCTTGGAGAATTAAAACACTTTTTGGGACTCGAGGTCAAGCTGACCAAGGAAGGACTATTAATATGGCAGCAAAAGTATGCAAGAGATTCTTCAGAAAAAGTTGGGAATGCTTGATTGCAAGCCTATACCTACTTTTATGGATGGAAATACAAAATCGTGTGTAATCGAAGGACAGTAATTGGAAGATTAAACTATGTACAGGCAACTGGTAAGTAGTCTTATCTACCTAAAGATAACACGGCCTAACATTGCTATCTCTAAGGGAGTAGGAAGTCAGTACATATACAGACCGTGAAAACCTAACTTGGATGCGGTTAGACGCATACTAAGGTACATAAAGGGTACATTTGATCTTAGCCTCTAGTATAAGAAAGAAGTATCATGTGAGGTGGCATAGCATTGCGACACTAAGTTCACTGAAAATCATGACACAAGGCGATCAACTGTTGAGTACATACTTAGTCTCTAATCATTAGTGGTGTCATTATGGATTAAAAGACGGCTAACTATATTATTGTCTACAATAGAAGCTAATTATAGAGTAATAATAGTGTAGCCCAAGAAAGTACGTGGCCATTGATGAAGGATCTTCATCAAACGGTAAAATATTCAACATGATTATATTGTGACAATCTATCGGTCATAAGTTAGGAGGAAAACCCTATGTTCCATGCAAGAACTAAGCAAGGAAAATACAATGAGAAAAAATATTAATTGGTTAGATAAAGGTGGACCAAGACAAGTTATTAAATTGATAATATCTTCACCCAGGGACTTATAGCTACAAAGTTTGAAGAGTTTCAAAGGTAAATTGGTTTGGTAGCAAGGCCATATTAAGAGAAAGTAGTCGATGAAGAAGAGTATTGAAGAAATACCCCCTCCCCCTTCCTTTCTCTCTACTTCTCCAAAATTTTCTCCTCTCCATTTGAAGCCACCACTTCCAAATTTTTCAACAAGAAAACCAACCAACAAGTGGCAATTGGCAACTTGTGTAACAAATGCTTCAGGACTTTACGCCTTAGCTTGGTATATAGGTGCTTCCACTTCAATTACATTAGTGTAAATAAACATAGAGACAAAAGTAGAGACTATAATAGAGAAGAAATGAGTCTCCTTTGTTAGGGGTGAGCATTGTTCTACGGTGGAACTTAGAATCTAAGAATCAGATTGGTGGGAACCTACTTGGTTCTACGTTTGATTATGATTCTAAGCTATGCATAGTAAGTTCCAAGTTCCAAAAATTGAGGAACCTATTTTAATGCGCAAGTTTTAGATTCTTGGAACCTGGAACTTAGAACTTATAACATAGAATTTCAAATAAATTTTTATGTTATTCTTTGTCTATATCTCTGAGCAATCTTACGGTATTTTATGATATTTGATGATAAGTGTATAATTTGAAACCACTAATATGAACTTTTATTTTATGATTGAGACTTTTACTTTATTAATGATTCATATTTTTCCATATGTCTAAATATAAGTTATAGTTAGTAAATTGTAGCAACAAGTGGCGATCATTAAATGTGATAATTCACTACAATTGTTGGTGGAACTTGGATAGACCTAGGAACTGACCTTAGACAAGGTGGGTTCAGGTTTCAGCATATGTAGGGTAGGTTCTAAGTTCCAAATAATGAGAAACCTGTTCTAACGGGTGGGTTCCACGTTTTAAGTGGAACTTGTAAGGAATCTGAAACTATTCACTCTTATCCACCATGTGTACGCATAAAGTGTAATAATATAATTTTATGCTATTATGTGAGTGGTGTGGAGAGATTTGTCTTTTAATAGTAATAGAGTTGGCCTTTCAGTTGATCCTAGAGTTGATCTTGCAACTGTCCCTACATTGTTGCCTTCTATTGTGTCTTGTTGTTTTTGCTTTTGCTTAACTTTAATGTGTCCTTCTTTATAGCAATGTGAGTACTTTGATCCCAAAGTTGGCCTTGTAGTTGTCCCTCCATCTTTGTCTTTTGTAGTCCCTTAACGTTGTTGCTTCTCCTATTGACATCCAACCTTATTTTTCCCTTCCTTATGATAGTGTGAGCACTTAATTTTTCCACAAATACTGCTCATCCTCTTATTTGCCATCTCAAAAACTCACATTCTTCTTTTCTTTTTTGGCATTCCTACTTGCTTCTATAGCGAGAAAAGTTGAGGGGCCTCATGATTTATTAGGTCCTAGAATTTGCTACTTCTAATAGCTACACCATTAATTGGTATGAAGTAAGATATTTGCT
The DNA here is from genome assembly GCA_014182895.1 of Angophora floribunda. NCBI lineage: Eukaryota > Viridiplantae > Streptophyta > Magnoliopsida > Myrtales > Myrtaceae > Angophora > Angophora floribunda. Next base: position 19,928,122 of record CM024709.1, read on the forward strand.
CTCTTGGACTTATCTTCTGGGTAATCCTTACGACTTTGTTGTTTGAGCCGGATTGCACAAATGGCATATGCACTGGATAATCTAATTACTTGTCATGCTCAACATGAATACTTTTTCCTCTCTAATTGGACAACATATTTATCACCACTGTTCATGATCTAATGCCCAGCATCCCCATTCTAAACTAGATGATAGAACCCACTAATAGCCTTATTTCATTCAATTCATGGCAATCCTAAGACCTTATTGTTTGGTCCACTTTACACTCTCATTTATTTGTCTTTGCGGCATAGTCATGAACATTACTAGTATGTCTTCCAGCATGTTGATGATTGTTTTGTACCTAACCTCTACAATCCTCTTCAAAGGACATATAAGTTAGAATTACATCACATGGTAAACGCATGCGAGCAATAAACAATAGATTTGAGCAAGCAAAAATTTTGTAAAAAATGATTCGAGCAATTAAGGGAGTGTTTGTTTATGCTTCAATTTTTTTATTCTTTTGTTCTTCGGAATAGAAAAAACAGAAATCTGTCTGTTAACATCAGTTAGTGTTTTTATTCCCTAGAATAAAAAATTGTTCTAGGGAATAAATTTGGAATAGAACAAAAACAAGAAGTAGAAAAAAGTAGCTTTTTGTCCCAAAAACAATTTCTAGAGTAAGTAATTTTCCTTTTTTTCTTTTCTTCTTCTTCCTCTTCTAATTGGTTGCCGCCATCAACTGCCACCACCACGATTGCCATTGGAAGAAGAAGAACGAAAGAAGAAATCTCAAAAAATTTCTTAAAAATTAGAAGAAATTTTATGCTACAAAAAGATTTGTGAGTTGTACCAAACACATTCATATTCCTTTTCTATTCCAAAAATAGAAATTTTATATAGTTACCAAATGCATTCTTTCATTAAGAAATTGTTTTAGGGAATACGGACAGAAAAGAACTATTTTTGAAAAGAAATGTTCCCGAGAACATAAATGTTACCAAATGTTCAATTGTTTTTTAACTATTCCAACCTATCTTAAAGAAGGAATTAATCTTAGTTGCATTCAATTTGTGGGAGTGGGCATTTCACCCACCCCTCACCCTAGGCACAGGAGACTATTTATACATTTCCTACCCGGTAGTAGCTATAACCGAAGTTCTGACATGGTATCTATTTTCACTATTGAATGGCCCTCAAATTCCCGATCAATCTTTTTTTTCTTGACTAAAAGGGAATACATAAGGTGCATGGTGGAGTCTCTCACCCAAAGCAGATCTTCCATCCATTTCTTCCCCCTTGAGTTTTTTAAGGACCTCCCCTACCGTTGCGCGCAATCCCTTTTTGTTAGATTCTTTGATAGCATTAGATATTACTTATCTTTCGTTAATCATCTCTTTCTCACTTCTTTCTAGGCCCTTTTGCCTCCCCTTTTAGCCCATGTACGAACAATTCTGGTTCACATCCCCTCATGGAAGGCCTTCATGGAAATGGTACTGTCTGATGACAATCACAAAATCCTATTGAGCCACGTCAAAATTGATTACTAATGCGTTAATAATCTAAAAGAATCAGATAGGTTCTTAAAACTAATTTTCGAAAATGGGGATTGCAACATGTAAATGTTATAAGAGGTAAAATTCAAAAAAATTTGAGATTCGTTGCACCATTTGAGCAACTTAGGAAAATTTGCCTCCAAAATGTTAGGCACACTTATTGTTTTTTAACAATTTCAACCTGTCTTAAATAAGAAATTAATCTTGGTTACATCTGATTCATGGGAGTCCCCTTCACAAGCACTGTTAGATGAGGCAAGCCTTACATGGAGTGGTATCTAATCTAATAATAGATGTGGGCTAGACTTATATTATTTGAATGCCCTCGATACTTGTTCTTTATACAAGGGCAAGAATGAGACAAAAATGAATAGACAAAGATAACTACAAGAGAATGACGTCAATTTGTCAGCAATTGCTACTTAGCGTTCCATCTTACATTGGGTAAACAAATTAAACACCAGATGCTATTTAATTCATCCAATAAACAACAAACAATTGGATAACTAGAGCTAGCGGTCACTTCTAGAGTTATTGTAAAGGTTTCACAAATACTATGAAATGTTTGATTTGAGTCACAATTATTCTGCACTGCCGTAGACTCGAAATTCAAATGTTGGGGAGTCCACTTGTTATGTGACACCCCAAGCGCGTCACGAACTATGCACGCAGAAGTCTAGCAAATAACCTAAGATAAGAAGGTCATTACAGTCATTTCCTTATACTACACCTGCGTCAACCTTATAGAAAGTTAGTATTTATAACATGTTAAATCAAGATCACATATAAAATTTATTTAATGAATTCATGGTGGGAATTAACCTGCCTCAAACTGAAACAACTACAAGAAAAAGTTACAACACTAGACGCCAAAAACAAATGAGTCCTCTTAGCAACACCGAATTACATAGACAAGGAAAAATAGCATAATAGGTGCCAACCTTCATTTCATTTCATTACCGTTAGGAACTTGTCATTTACAAGGAAGGTAGACAAAATAGCATGGATCATCATACGGTTTAACAACATAAAACATGCTAACAAACAACTTGGGAAAAGGGCCAAAAAGTTTCTTATCTCCTCTATCCATTCTCCTTCCGAAGCTCCCAACTATTCCTAATAATTCCAATGAGCCCAAACCTTGCTAGTGACGCCTCCCCTCCTTTGGCTCTCCAACGCTGCTCAGCACTCAAGAGGGCCAATGAGGTCGTCGTCCAAGTTCAGGAACTAGGAGATAAATCGCATTGGAAACTAGGTAGGGCCCTGTCGTTGAACCATATGGTAGCTACATAGCGGGTGAAAATTGAATTGGTCTCTATGTCGAACACATCCTAGAAAATTCCTTTGAGGTTGGCGGGCACTCTTAGGTAGCAACTATGGCACATCCATAACTAAAGATAAAAAGACTAGGCTCTAAACTACAACATCTACATATTTCTTGGAAAATAGCATCACCCATGACATGGCAAGCACAAAGAAACATATTGCAATTCCTTCCCTTATCGACTAGTGAGGGCCGCCCTTGCCCGATGCTAGTGAGGCCCACCCTCACCTCACTTGACCCAGGCGAGGGTCATCCTCATATGATCTAGCGAGGGCAGGTAAGGGTAGCCCTCACCGACTCCAACACTAGTGAGGGTGGCCATTGCCGGCTTCCTTCTGTCGGAGGGAAGAAGGAGAAGAAAAAAAAAGGAAAAAGAAAAAAGAAAATGGAAAAGGACGAAAATGCCCTTTAGTAAAAAAATATAGGGTAAATTTGTCCAAAATAGCATAGTTTAGAATTTTTTGTGGTACGAAAAAAGTTAATGGTAAAATTGTCACAAGTAATATAGTTTGAGGTTTTTGGTGGCACAAAAAAAATTTAGGGTAAAATTATCACAAGTGGCATAGTTTGGGGGTTTTTAGTGGTACAAAAAAAAGTTCAGGGTAAAATTGTCACAAGTGGCATAATTTAGGGTTTTTGGTGGTATTTGCCCAAAGATTTATAATTAAATTGATGCCATTAAAATGTTTATGAGTAAAATGACACAAATATAATCAGTTTAAGACTTTTTTGACACTTTTCTCCATTTTGTGTGCATGGAAATTTCTTTACGACCCATGAAATTTCGCTGAAAAGTTGACATGGCCTACTTTTTTAATATTGCAGAGATAGTTGTTGCACTTCTGCTATTATATTGATACTGCTATTCGTAGTGAAAGATCTTCCAACTCGAACCTGTTATATCGTTCCTAAAAGAGATTGAGGTTTCAGCACATCATATGATTGAAATCTAAATTTCACGAGTCAACCACAACTCGCATGACATGACGATGACGACCAAAGAAATGCATCAAAATCAAATTCTGATTCCTCCCTTTGGAATAATTAATCCACTTTTCGTCGTCTTTCTTAGAGTAGAGTTAAGAATAATCAACTGGCAAACATCAGACGCGAAATACGAAAAAAGAAAAAGAAAAAGCAGAAACAGTGAGCTGAGAATTTTCCACAACCAGATGGTTTCCTTATATAGACCTCCTATGCTTTTACGAGATTTGATTAACCCAAATTAAGAAATCCAGGACAGTACATAAACTCAGTCTGAGAATTGAAAAGGAGAAGATGGAGGCGTCCAAGCTCAATGGGAAGAGCAAATGTAGAAGTGTGACATCTTTGGATTAACTTATAAAGGTATTGTTCTCTTTGACCCATCCCATTCCAAGCCTCATGGCTTTATCCTTTGGTGTATAGATACACTTTTTCAGGAGATCACCCATCCTAGTAGCGGTCTAGCTTAGGCTCATTTAACTTTGGAGTTTCAAAGCAAAGCTTGCCATTACGTTAAAAAACGCCTATGTGAGTTAATTCCAATTTTTACATATTTATCCCAGAATCACTCTTTTTTTGTTCACTACATAATTCAGTTCAGTCTTAGCCCCACCATCCTAGGAAGCTTGTCAGGAGCTGCTTATTGTCCAGACTGTGACGCCCTAAAATTCCATCCTTAGAACTAACTAAATAGGCTTGTAGAATAGGATTTTGGGCCAGGCAACGAGTTGTGGGCCATGCATTATTGTGAAGAATGCGGGCTTAAGGAGTTGAGGTCTTGGACCAGTTGGAGAGAGATTGGGCCGCGAGTGGGCCTAATGGGCTGGGTGGCTGTACGAGTGGGCCCAATGGGCTGTACGAACTGTGAGGGGCTGGGATTGAAATGAGCGTTCCATGTTGGTATAGAGAGGAGTTAGAATCAATCTTGAGGGCAATTGAGGGAAAAAGGGGAATTAGGACTAGCTGGTTCTACTTTCTTTATTAAGGTGTAGTTGAATAAGAAACAAAATATGGGAAAAGGTTTGCATGCAAAAGAGACAAAAGTCTCTTCATTTGCCCTTCATGCCCGCCTCCCCCTAGCCTCATCATTTCCAGAAATTTTCCCTTACCAATACAATTTCATGCATGGCTGCCACCTCCTCTTTCCAAGGCCATCACTAGCTTAATTCCCTCACTCCACCTTTTCTCTTCTCCTTCTTTTTCTTGCTCCCTTCGACTTCCTCCTTCCCTCTCCATCTTTCACTCTCCCGACACCTTCCCCTCTCTTTTTTCTGGCGATTTCCCTTGGGTCCCTGCTCCGTGAGAGGAACCAACGGCTTCGAGAACTCCCAAGCAGCCCCGGAGTGCGAGTGACAAGCAACCAAACTAGGTAGGGGAAAAACGGGGTGTCAAATCTCATGATCCTTGGGAGGCTTGTAGTAGTTGGTCAAGTAGAGGTTTTGAAGTCGAGGCGGCCAATAGGGGGCGAAGTATAGGCAAATGCGCATAGGAAGAGTGTCTAAACTCACTTGGGAGTGCTGTGGTGTTTGACTTGGTCTGTAAAGGTGGATGTGTTGGCATGGGTTAGAAGGGAAAAAGGGGATGCATGCTGTTTTTGGGAAGTAGGATGAGCTTGCACGGGATTGTCGCGCTTGCAATGGTCTGTAGATGTTGGTTATTGCAGTTTGATTAGAGAAATGTGTTTGCATGTGATTTGTAATGGTGGATTTAGTGCATGTGTGAGGCCGCGAGGGTAAATAGGTCAAAAGTGGCACATGCAGTAAATGCCTTCTATTTTTGGACCCTATGTTAGTGAAACTGACTTCATTTTTGCCATAGGAGGAAACTGCCTGAGCTAGAAAAAGGTGACCTTTAGTTTTTTCGTGAATTTTATAAATTTTTGTGAATCGATTTTTGAATGCTGTCTTAATGAAAGTTGTTAGTCATAACCTGTAGATTAACATATTAAAATTTCAGATTTAATGACGGGGTTGGGACGCCGTGGTGACCTTGTCTTTAGGGACCTGTATTCTGGCCGTATGAACGGACTAGTAGGTAACATAGCATGAATTACTGCTTTTAATACCTAAGGAATTGAACTCGACCTTCTTCATAAAAAAGTTAGATTTAGATCTTGAATATGTCATACTAAAATATGAGAAGTTTTTGACTTAGGATACTATACTTTATGGAATTTCTTTTAAAACTGTGGGAATAGGCTCAACTGTTGTCGATAGCTGGAATTAGGTAATCATGTGCATTCTATGTGCAATTTATTTGCTGGAAACTGTGCCAATCACATACTGAAAACAACATACCATGCCATGAATGTGAGTTTGATGGTTGTGAGTGAATGGTACCTCATGTGTGCTTGTTCATGCATGAGAATGGGCTCGTACCGATTTGTTCTAGGCACTTGTGTTCATGTGTGCAAGTGGTTTTGTGTTTCATGCATATTTGACACGTTGGATCATCACATGGGAGTGCATATGCGTGTTGAATGCTCACTATGGGTGTTAATACAAGAGCTCGTATGACAATGTGTGAATGAACGGAATTAAAAGATGACCATCGGTCAGCGACCTAATGATGCCATCAGGGAGTGGGGATGCCCTTGTAATGTGGGTAGGGACGCCTTGGTTAAAATATAAGGCCAGTGACCCTTGGGTACCGGAGTGCCTCGAAGGGAGATGCTTAGGGCCAGCGACCCCTAAAAGTCCAGCCAGTGACCCGGAGGAGACTCAAACGGACTCGGCCAGTGTCCCGGATGAAATCCATTTCAAGGGTGGATCAATTTGGTTTTACTATAATAAATTTCATTTGGCGTGTGTGTATGTGTGCATTGAACATGTGTGAATGGATGGGAGTAGGAGAGCTTGTCGAATGTCTATGCCATATGTGTGTTTATCATGGTTAATAGATGATCCGCGAATACTTTGAAAGGTTCATTACAAGCTCGAGAGATAATGTGGTGCAATTGTTGACATGCTTGAAACCTTTTGTTTGTATTAACTAGTTGCATAGTTTCATTTGGATGGTGTGGCTTAATACCTCGTTATATTGCTCTATTGGGCAATTTGCTCATCCCTTATTTTTGCAAGATGATAGATGGATGTTCCTCTTGTAGCTATGTATGGTGCACCTATATATTTAAAGGGCCATCTTCAAGATATAGTGGATGTGGAGTCAGGTCTTGTATTTACCCAATATGAATATAGGATCTACTTTGCGGATGGGCACCCCGCCTTATTTTCCATGAAGTTCGTCTCCTGGTTTATCAACTTGGATAGCGAGCTGATCAGACCTCTCCCTTTGGTGAGCGTTCGGCCAAGCTGGCGACTGGGCGGATGGGCCGGTGGAGGTGCAAATGGGCCGTTGGCCCAGGCGGACAGGTCTAAGCTAGGTGGAGCCCCTTAGTTGCGGTTCTATGAGGGTATATGGGGTAAGTGACCAAGTAGCGGAGATAGGGAACCTTTTGACCTCTCCCAGGTATTTTGTATTTTTGTGTCATCTTGATATGGTTGCCTGAAAATGGATTGTCAAGATGTAAACTTTCCCCATGTAGCTGGATGTAAGGAAGAACTTATAAAACTTACTATCTTGTGTGTTTCCTTTCGTGTCGTAAATGTGGACCAAGTTAAAAGACTTTTGCTCGCATGCAAACATAAGTCAACAGCATCAGGTTTAGTTGGTGACAGCGTGGGACGTCACACAGGCCCTCTAGCCCCAGTGACCATTCCTTGCCTTTGTCAGACTAGGTTGTTCTAGGCCTACCAACTTTCGCATGGTTCGTTCTCGAACCACACACCTATTGGAAGGGGTCTCGTTCTAATACCATATTGTGACATCTCTTGATTAACTCACTTGAGGTATTGTTCACTTTGGCCTGTCTTATTCCGAGCCTCGTGGTTTTATCCTTTTTGGCGTATAGGCAAGCACTTTCCTAGGAGGTCACCCAACCTAGTAGTGCTCTAACTTGAGTTTGCTTAATTTTGAATTTCTAAAACACCTCACTGTATGCGCGTTGTCAGAATTAAAGGAGCTAAAAGTGCAAATGTAGGAGCTATTGGACAAAGATTCATTCATCCTAGTGCGTTTCCATGGCGAGTGCCAATTTTATTTGTGAGGAAAAAGGACGGATTGTTGCGTCTTTGTATTGATTTTTGACAACTCAACAATTCGATGAGGGCAGAGAGTGATTATTAGGGTTGGAGGGCTTGGACAAGGAGTGGCTCTTGGCAAGCTTATGGGATGAACCAAATAGGGTAGGAATGAACCAACTATGCACCAAATAGGGGGAGAGCAATTCTAGGATATATATGTGAAAACTAGGTTTTAATACCATATTGTGACATTCCTAAATTAACTCATAGAGGTATTGTTTGGTTTGGCCTATCCTATACCGAGTCTCACGGTTTTATTTTTTGGCGTACAAGCAAGCACTTTCCTAGGAGATCACCCATCTCAGTAGTACACTTTTCTAGGAGGTCACCCATCCTAGTAGTGTACTTTCCCAAGATGCCAAAACGCGCTTCCGTAAATTAATTCCAGTTTTCACATATACATCCCAAAATCGCTCTCTCCCTATTCGGTGCATAATTTGGTTCATTCTTGCCCCCTTCGCCATCTTAGAGGTTTGCTAGGAGCTGCTTCTTGTCTAGACCCTTTGGCCCCAGTGACCACTCCTTGTCCTCATTGGACTGGGTCATTACAAAGAGCGTTCCGTTATGCAATGAGGGACTCTTTAGGAGTCCTCTCTCCTTTCTCTTTCATAAGAAAGTTTGTAAGTATCTTCACCTTTGTTATCTTTATAACTTAGGGCATGAGCCTGGAGATCCGACTACTGCTAAAATGCATGTTTTGCGTTGTAGGGCCAATGAAGAGCATGACATTACCGTGAAGATCCTTTACTGCGGAATCTGCCATTCTGACCTCTCCATCATTAAGAACGAACATGGGATTTCGAGCTACCTTATTGTTCTCGGGTATGTTTACGATTCATACGCTTGTTCTCAATATTACTCGAGGTAATTTGGTAGCTTGTTATACATAACTTGCTCCATAATTTACTAACAATAGAGATTTTAGGGGCAATATGCTACATTAGAATTAAGGAAGTAACCGACAAAAAAAACAAAAACGGAAGTCAAAAAGGGAATAATATTCCCTTTAATTAATTAAAAGCAATTTCTTAGTTGATGTTTTTTTTTCTTAATACCTTGAAAATCCTCAAATTGATATACTTGTGATAGATTTATGCAAAACTAATTTTTTGATCATCAAAAGACCCCAAACTGGTAGACCCATGACAAATTTATTCTTTGTAAGTTTCCGTCAAATTTTATTATCAAATTATTGAGATGTATAACATGTGGTAGTTTATGGATGTACCGATTTGAGGTTTTACCCCCCCCCCCCTGCGTTTATTATAGGTATACCAGCTTGTGATTTTTTATTATAATCATCCAATTTAACAAAAATTAACATGGGGTAAATTTATTACAAATATACAAAATTTAGGGTTTTTGGTTTGGAGTAAATTAGTCGTAAGTGTACTAGTTGAGAGTTTTTAGTGATAAAAAGTTAGTTTAGAATAAGTGACAGGAATATTGACCTAGAATTTTTTGTGGTATTATTTTTTTCACGGGCATATTATAGCCAAGACATTGTAGGAGTGGTGACTCTAGCTGGGTGCGAGTAAATAAATTGAAAGTTGGAGACAAAGTAGGCATTGGTTGCCTATTTGGTTCAACTGCTATGGAGGGTTGGAGAACTACTGCCCCAAGCTGGTCTACACGTACACGATCTTCGAATCTGAGGGCGACACCAAACGCTTCGGCGGGTACTTGGACGTCCTCATCATGGACGAGTACTTTGCGGTCCGTATCCCTGATGCCATTTCGCTTGCTGGCTGCGTTCCCCTACTCTGTGCTAGGATCACGGTCTACAGCCCCATCAGGCATTTTGGTTTGGACAGGCCTGGGAAGCTTATCGGCATTGTGGGACTCAGAGGGCTGGGGCATTTGGTAGTGAAGTTCGGCAAGGCGTTTGGCGCCAAGGCCACCGTCATAATTACTTCGAACAACAAGAGACTGGAAGCGATTGAGAAACTAAAGGCTGACTAGTTCATAGGGAGCGGTGACTTGAAGCAGATGCAGGTATGGAAAAATGAAAAGGAACATAGTGAGCCAATGCATTATTATTATTATAACCATATGTTGAACTTATTGATAAAAGTTTGCCTATTATAATTGACCACAACAAAGAGGGAGAATGACACTAGAAGTATCAAAAATTGTGTACGATACTCACTTTATTACCAAAAGTTTTTTTTGGATCACTTTGACTACTGATTTTTTTAAAAAAGATCACTTAAGTGCCAACTTTGGTGTGCCTAGTTATCACATAATCCCTAATGGACGTTGTCTAAAAGTTGTAAATAGTGATTATTTGAGTGCCAAATCTTGTTTAAAGTGATCACCTTTCAGTGTTGGTCGTTATTAAAAAGCAATCACATCGGTGCCAAGCATGCTACATGGAAATACCACGCGAATTGGAGTTTTTAAAATTTTGCCAAGTCATATTATAATTTTAGTTATAAATACCACATAATCAATTTTGCCAGAATTTCTCACTATTGGCACTCAAGTGATTGTTTTTTCTTCGATTTGACACTTAAGTAATTTAGCAAAAACTTTTGGCCCCTAAATGAACGTCATACACAACTTTGACACTTCTAATGTTTTTTTGCCTAGATAAATGCATTGAAATTTTCCCCATATGAAATGCACTTGGATGAATCAAAACCTAAACAAGCCAAAGAGAACTTCCACTAAATACTCCATATATATTTTATTTTTTTATTTGCATTTTTATTTGATTTTATTTGCGAAATTATAGGCTGCTATTGGCACAATGGATGGGATCATTGACGTGGTCTCGATGACGCATCCATTGAAGCCACTGTTGGATCTATTAAGAACAGATGGGAAGCTCATCATGTTGAGCGCACCTGATCTCGAGATGGCTATGAAAGTCCCACTCTTTCCATTGTTTGGTAACACCGGAGATATTCAAATCTCTTCTTCAAAGTTGCTTCTGCTTCACAAGTGAACATTTTTCTCTAATTGATTATGCTTTTATTTGGTTTTAATTATTTAAACTACTCTAATCCATCTTATGTAAATAAAAGCATAGATCAATTATCTACTTCCGATGCTTTAACCCATTTTTCCCAAAATAATTAGAAATTTGAAAATGCAGGATGGAAATCTTTGATGGGAAGTATGTCCGGGGGAATGAAGGAGACGCAAGAGATGATGGATTTTGCAGCAGAAACTCGGCATAATGTTGAATGTGGAGGTTATTGTTATGGATTACGTGCACGAAGCCATGGACCGACTCACCCGAGGAGATGTCTGGTATCAATTTGTCATCAACATAGCCAATACATTCACCACTTTGATTTTGTGTCCATGTTGCCACTATGTTATTATTTGGTATGTTGAAACCGAAATGATGGCAAATATTCTTACAATAGGAAGTTTCTTCTTTTAGAAAGAGGTTATGGTTGTCAACCATTGCTATAATCATTTCAAAGTACTAATAGCATGTAGATAAGAACAATTATCAACAATTTGGATGATTTGCAAGCTTGTGAACTCCCAAGATCAAGCAATAAACCCAAATGGAGGATAAAATTCTTAAATAGGAAGTTCTTCGATTAGAAAGAGGTCATGGCTCTCAATCTTTCCTTTAATCACTCCTAAGAAGTAGTAGCAACTAAATAAAGACAATTATAGGTAAATTAGATGATTTGCAATGTCATGAACTCCAAGAAAGTAATCAACCCAAATGGCAACAAACATTCTTACAATGGGAAGTTCCTTCATTAGAATGATTTAACCTTTGCTCAAATCTTTCCCAAGTGCTAAAAGCAGCTAAATGAAGATAATTATGAGCAAATTACAAGACTTGCATGCTCTTGAATTGATGCGAGAGCATCCGACTTAGCTCTATCGACAAATTTGGCATTGGTACTATTGATGTTGACACAAGCTAAGATGAACTTTGGGTATAATATGCTTCATGGATCAAGGCCGGAGATTCTAAATAAAACAGTTTTTTTTTTTAATCCTCTTCTATTTTTAGAAGGAATGATTTTTTTTTTTAAAGATTTGTTAAGATATTGTGAGATACAATGATATATGATTAGTATAGTGAAATTTGGTGATTATTTTGTGAAGTACTAGTGATTTACTTTCTTGAGATGCTAGCTACATTTTGGTAAATGCCTAGGTCATTATTTTTCCTATAAATAAAGGAAGCTTCTCAATTGTAACACATATGATATGATATGAAAATTTGTGAGATTTCCTCTATGAGAGTGAATACTTTTTGGAAAGTGGATTACTCATTTATCGGTCTCTTTATTTTTGGAGTGTGGATTACTTGGTGATAAGCCAAGAAGCTCTTTATCCTCGGCTGGTGGAATTTTTCTTTAGGCCCTAGTGGTGAGCTTCTCTTAAGTCCTTCATCCTTGGTGGGTGGTTCATCCTTTAAGCCTTGGTGATAACTTCATTAATCCCGATCTTTATCCTCAATTCATGGCGTAGCCTTTATACCTTGGCGGTGATTGTTTCTATCTTTTATTTAGTATTTGTTCCTTTGACATCTATTCCCATACACATCATTCCGATACAATTCACCCAAAAGTCCCCCGTTTTGGAATCACTCATCCCTACGCACGCATCAAATTGGTATCAGAGCACAAGGTCGAACTTGGTTTTGAGTATTCCTTCTATTACCTCATTCCCATCTCACCTCTTATTTATGTCAATATATATGTATATAGATGATTTGGTTCCAAAAGGTTTAACTTTAGAGCAAGCACACAACAAAAGGTGAGATAGTGCTATCTAGAATCTTCAACAACAAATGGAGCGTGTCCTTAATCTTCTCAGGGATCCAATGAGACAAGGACATACATCAAGGCATCTTAACGATCATTGTCGACATGACAATTCTAATTCTCGTCATAGTTCAAGGCTGGAGTTTCGGCATAAAATGGTTTATTTGAAATAAGTCCCCTCCTATTTATAGGTAGAATGATTGCTTTTTGAGATTTGTTGAGATATTATGAAATATGATATAGTGAGATAATGTGAGATTTTTTGTTAGTTTGGGGTAGATTTACTTTTCTAATATGCTAGCTGTATTTTTGGAAAGAGCCTAGGTTATTATTTCTCCTATAAATAGAGGAAGCCTCTCAATTGTAAGATAGACAATTTGGTGAATGAAAATTTGTGAGATTTCCTATGTGAATATGAATACCTTTTGGAGAGTGAATTACTTCTTTCTCGGTCTCTTTATCCTTAGAGCATGGATTTATCCTCGGTGATGGATTTTCCTTTAGGCCTTAGTGGTGGGTTTCTCTTATCCCAAAGTCCTTTATTCTTGACAAGTGGTTCGTCCTTTAAGCCTTGGGGGTGAACTTCGTTGATCCCGATCTTCATCCTCGGTTGGTGGTGCAGCCTTTATACGTTTGTGGCGATGGTAATCTATTGTTTATTTCATTTTCTTTAACCTTCGATATCTATCCCCATACACATCATTCCGATACACTTCACCCTAAATTCCCCCTTTTCGAAATCACTTGCCATGTATGCATTAGTGATAATGGACGATGGTGGTGGCCGAACCAAGAGAGTGATGAGAGAGAAATGAAAGATGAGAGAAATGAGAGAATGAGAAAGGAATGAGAGGCTTCTTGCAATTTTAAGAGAGAACAATAATGCAATGCATTGGAGTGCTACCCAATGCTATTATTATTAGCTTGCAAGACTTCTTCAACTTTGCTTGGATGAGAGAGAATAATATTCAAGAGCATTTGAGTGCTATAAGCCAAGCTATGCTTATCCAAGATTGCAAAGACTCCTTCTTTAAGCTTGCATCTAAGAGACCAATAATGTACTATGAGTTTGAGCATTAATGCAAGCACGCTTGAGTGCTATCCTAAGCTATCCTTTAGCTTGTAAGACTTTATGAAAAGTTGGATGTGAAAGGCATTAGTTGAAGACACTTGAGTGCTTAAGATTTGCCATAAATTCTCTTCTTTTCCAAGCCTCACATTGGGCCATCATTTTCTATCAAAAGAGAGCATTAAATCAGAAATAATTGTAGTTTTCTTCCACTCTTCCCCTTCCAAAAATTGCACCTATGCTACCATATGAAAGCCATCATCATTTCTTCCACTCTTGCTACCATATGAAAGCCATCATCAAGCTTTCCCTTCAGCCTTGACTTTGGAGAGACAATTAATTTGATAGGAAACCACCAAGGTTGCTTCCTCCCATCCCCTCTCAAAAGTGGGGCCTACTACCTCCTCCATGCAAGACCAAGACTTGTCTTCTGGAATGGCTTCCAAGATCATTAAAGAGACAAGACTTCCTTCTTAAGTTTGCTTGCAAGAGACCAATAATTCCAACCCACTCGAGTGCTCTAGCTAACTAGATTAATCTTCTTCCCCAAGTCTCTCACTACATCATCTGCATTTAATGGCATTAAATGACTTGGAAGCCAACTTATCCTTCTCCTCCTTTTCCTCTTTAGATTGCTGCCCCCTTCCTTACAAGTCTGAAGTCTTGTCTCTTGCAATCATGTCTTCTAAAAAGCATTCAAGCAAGACTTTGAAGACAAGTCTATTTGTAACTTTAATCATAATCTACATTTCAGGACACCATTCAAGCCCATGGACATTAATTAACGGGCTTGAATCACCTAAATGGGCTTTTCAAATGGGTGGATGGCCCATTGGGCCTTCTTTTTGGGTGTGAGGTCCATGGGCTTCCAATTGGTGGCCCACTATTCCAACCCCAAGGATTTGGGAGCCCAAAACTACTTACGAGGGCTGTTTCGACTAAATTGGAAAAGAAAATTTTCCGAGCTATCCTTAATCAAAAACTTGTAACTGGACTAAGACTCATGATTAAACTTTAATGGAAAGTGTTCTTAAAATGGCCTATTTGAGTTAGGCAGCCTCAAGGGGTGCCTTGAATGATGTTGTAGCTCTCAACCTATGTGAATGAAAATAATTATAAGTAAATTACATGATTTGTAAACTCTTGAACTATTAATATCAAGTAATTAACCCAAATGGCAACAAACTTTCTTATAGTGGGAAGTTCTTCCATTAGAATGATATTATGGCTCTAAAACTTTGCTCTAGTCTTTCATAAGTGCTAATAGCATCTAAATAAAGACAATTATAATTATATTACATGATTTGCACGTTATAATTAACCCAAACAAGTTCAAACATTCTTGCAAAGGAAAGTTTTTCTGTTAGAATGATGTTATGGCCCTCAACATGTGCTTTAGTGTTCCCAAGTGCTAATAGCATGTAATCAAAGACAATTATAAATAAATTACATGATTTGCAAACACTTGAACTCCCAAGATCAAGCAATTAACCTAAATGGTGACGAACATTCTTACAATGGGCAATTCCTTTATTAAAGTGATTTTATAACTCTCAACCATTACGAATTTTTCCAAACTGCTAATAGCATCTAAATGAAGATGATTATAAGTAATTACATGATTTGCATGCTCTTAAATTGCCAATATCGAGCAATAAACCCAAATGGTGGGAAACATATTTACAATAGGGAAGTTCTTATGTTAGAATGATGTTGTGGCTCTCAAATAGTGCTCTCATATTTCTCAAGTGCTAATAGCATGTAAATGAAGACACTTATAAGTAAATTACATGATTTAAAAGCTCTTAAACTCTAAAGATCAGATAATTAACCCAAATGGCGAGAAATATTCTCACAATGGGAAGTTCCTTTGTTGGAATGATGATAATTTGAAGTACATTACATGATTTGCACACTCTTGAACTACCAACATCGAGCAATTAACACAAAAGGCGACAAACATTCTTACAATGAGAAGTCCTTCCATTTGAATGATGTTGTGGCTCTCAACCTATGCTCAAATCTTTCCCAAGTGCAAATAGCATGTAAATGAAGACAACTATGATTAAATTACATGATTTAAAAGCTCTTGATGATGCGTGCATGGGTGAATGATTTTGTAATGGGGATTTCAAGTTGAGTGTATCGGAAGGAAGTGCATGGGGATGGTCTATCAAAGGTTAAAGAAAACAAAATAAATTGATTACAATTGTCACCAAGGTTGAAAGGTCATGCCACTAGCCGAGAATGAAGATCAGGATCGATAAAGTTCATCACTAAGGCTTAAGGGACAAACCACTCACCAAAGATAGAGAACTTCAGGATAGGAGAAGCTCACCATCAAAGCCTAAAAGAAAGTCCATTAGCTAATAAGAATGTTTCTCACAATTTGGGTTAATAGTTTGATTTTAAAGTTCATGAGCTTGTAAATCATCTAATTTATATATAAGTGTCTTCATTTTGATGCTAATAGTACATGCGAAAGATTACTATAATTGCTGAGAGCCATAAGATCATTTTAAGAGAAGAAATAGCCATTCTAAGAACATTTGTCACGATTTGGGTTAATTGCTTGATCTCTAGAGTTCATGAGTTTGTAAATCATCTAATTTACTTATAATTATCTTCATTTAGATGCTATTAATACTTGGGAAATATTAGAGTAATGGTTCAATGCATTAAGATCTTTTAAGGGAAGAACTTCCCATTCTAAGAGTATTTGTTGCCATTCAAATTAATTACTTAATCATAGGAGTTCATGAGCTTGAAAATCATCTAATTTACTTATAATTATCTTCATTTTAATGCCAATAGTATTTGAGAATGATTGTTATAATGGTTGAGAGCCATAAGATCATTCTAAGAGAAGAAATTCATTATTCTAATAATGTTTGTCACCATTTGGGTTAACTACTTGATCTTCAAAGTTCACAAGCTTGCAAATCATCTAATTTACTTATAATTATTTTTATTTGGATGCTATTTGCACTTGGGAAATATTAGAGTAATGGTTGAGTACCATAAGATCATTTTAAGGGAAGACCTTCCCATTTAAAGAATGTTTATTGCCATTTATATTGCTTGATCTTGGGAGTTCATGAGCTTGTAAATCAGCTAATTTATTTACAATCATCTTCATTTTGATGCTATTAGTACTCAAGAAAGATTAGTGCAATGATTGAGACTCATAAGATTATTCTAAGTGAAGAACTTCCCATTCTAAGAACGTATGTTGTAATTTAGGTTAATTGGTTGATCTTAGAAGTTAACAATCTAGAAAATCATCTAACTTACTTATAATTATCTTCATTGATCCTATTAGTACTTTGAAAAGATTAGAGCAATTCTTGAGAGCCATAAGATCATTTTAAGTGAAGAACTTCCCATTCTAATAATATTTGTCACCATTTGATTTAATCGCTTGATCTCCATAGCTCATGAGCTTGTAAATAATCTAATTTACTTATAATTTTCTTCATTTGGATGCTACTAGTATTTGGGAAAGATTAGGCCAATGGTTGAGTGCCACAAGACCATTTTAAGGAAGAACTTCCCTTTCATGAATATTTGTCAGCATTTGGGTTAATTGCTTGATCTTAGGAGTTCACCAGCTTGCAAATTATCTAATTTATTTACAATTATCTTCATTTTTATGCCATTAGTACTTGTAAAAGATTAATGTAATGATTGAGAGCCATAAGATCATTCTATGAGAAAAACTTATCATTCTAAGAATGTTTCTCACCATTTGGGTTAATAGCTTGATTTTCAGAGTTCATGAGCTTATAAATCATCTAATTTATATATAAGTGTCTTTATTTTGATGCTAATAGTACATACGAAAGATTAGTATAATGGTTGAGAGCCATAAGATCATTCTAAGAGAAGAAATTGCCATTCCAAGAACATTTGAATTAATTGCTTGATCTTTGGAGTTCATGTGTTTGCAAATTATCTAATTTACTTATAATTATCTTCATTTAGATGCTATTAACACTAGGGAAAGATTAGGGTGATGGTTCAATGCCATAAGATCCTTCAAAGGGAAGAACTTCCCATTCTAAGAGTATTTGTTGCCATTCCGGTTAATTACTTAATCTTAGGAGTTCACGAGCTTGCAAATCATCTAATTTACTTACAATTATCTTCACTTTCATGCTATTAGTATTTGAGAAAGATTGTTATAATGGTTGAGAGCTATATAAGATCATTCTAAGAGAACAACTTTCCATTCAAAGAATGTTTTTCACCATTTTGGTTTCAATCACTTGATTTTTGGAGTTCATGAGCTTGCAACTGGTTGAGAGCCATAAGATCATTCTAAGAGAATAAATTCATATTCTAATAATGTTTATCACCATTCGGGTTAATTACTTGATCTTCAAAGTTCACAAGCTTGCAAATCATCTAATTTACTTATAATTATTTTTATTTGGATGCTATTTGTACTTGGAAAAGATTAGAGTAATAGTTGAGTGCCACAAGATTATTTTAAGGGAAGAACTTCCCATTTAAAAATGTTTGTCGCCATTTATATTGCTTGATCTTAAGAGTTCACGAGCTTGCAAATCAGCTAATTTACTGACAATCATCTTCATTTTGATGCTATTAGTACTTAAGAAAGATTAGTAAAATGATTGAGACTCATAAGATTATTCTAAGTGAGGAACTTCCGATTCTAAGAACGTTTGTTGCAATTTAGGTTAATTGGTTGATCTTGGAAGTTAACGATCTAGAAAACCATCTAACTTACTTATAATTATCTTCATTGATCCTATTAGTACTATGAAAAGATTAGAGCAACTCTTGAGAGTCATAAGATCATTCTAAGTGAAGAAATTGCCATTCTAAGAACATTTAGGTTAATTGCTTGATATTTGGAGTTCATGAGTTTGCAAATCATCTAATTTACTTATAATTATCTTCATTTAAATGCTATTAACACTTGGGAAAGATTAGAGTAATGGTTCAATGCCATAAGATCCTTCTAAGGGAAGAACTTCCCATTCTAAAAGTATTTGTTACCATTTGGGTTAATTACTTAATCTTAGGAGTTCGCGAGCATGCAAATCATCTAATTTACTTACAATTATCTCCATTTTAACGCTATTAGTATTTGAAAAAGATTGTTATAATAGTTGAAGACCATAAGATCATTCTATGAGAAAAACTTCCCTTTCTAAGAATATTTTTCACCATTTGGGTTTTAATCACTTAATTTTTGGAGTTCATGAGCTTGCAATTGATTGAGAGCCATAAGATCATTCTAAGAGAAGAAATTGATATCCTAATAATATTTGTCAGCATTCGGGTTAATTACTTGATTTTCAAAGTTTACAAACTTGCAAATCATCTAATTTACTTATAATTATTTTTATTTGGATGCTATTTGTACTCGGGAAAGATTAGAGTAATGGTTGAGTGCCACAAGATCATTTTAAGGGAAGAACTTCCCATTTAAAGAATGTTTGTCGCCATTTATATTGCTTGATCTTGGGAGTTCACGAGCTTGCAAATTAGCTAATTTATTTAAAATCGTCTTTGTTTTGATGCTATTAGTACACAAGAAAGATTAGTGTGATCATTGAGACTCATAAGATTATTCTAAGTGAAGAACTTCCCATTCTATGAATGTTAGTTGCAATTTAGGTTAATTGGTTGATCTTGGAAGTTAATGATCTAGAAAATCATCTAACTTACTTATAATGATCTTCATTGATGCTATTTAGTACTTTGAAAAGATTAGAGCAACTTTTGAGAGCCATGAGATCATTCTAAGTGAAGAATTTCCCATTCTAAGAATATTTTTCACCATTTGGTTTAATCGCTTGATCTCCATAGCTCATGAACTTGTAAATCATCTAATTGACTTATAATTGTCTTTATTTGGATGCTATTAGTACTTGGGAAAGATTTGAACAATGGTTGAGTGCCACAAGACCATTTTAAGGAAGAACTTCCCTTTCATGAATATTGTCAACATTTGGGTTAATTGCTTGATCTTTGGAGTTCACCAGTTTGCAAATCATCTAATTTATTTACAATTATCTTCAATTTTATGCCATTAGTACTTGGAAAAGATTAGTGTAATGATTGAGAGCCATAAGATCATTCTAAGAGAAAAACTTCTCATTCTAAGAATGTTTCTCACCATTTGGGTTAATAGCTTGATTTTCAGAGTTTATGAGCTTGTAAATTATCTAAATTATATATAAGTGGCCTTATTTTGATGCTAATAGTACATGCGAAGGATTAGTATAAAGGTTGAGGGCCATAAGATCATTCTAAGAGAGGAAATTGCCATTCTAAGAACATTTAGGTTAATTGCCTGATCTTTGGAGTTCATGAGTTTGCAAATTATCTAATTTACTTATAATTATCTTCATTTAAATGCTATTAACACTTGGGAAAGATTAGAGTAATGGTTCAATGCCATAAGATCCTTCTAAGGGAAGAATTTCCCATTCTAAGAGTATTTGTTGCCATTCGGGTTAATTACTTAATCTTAGGAGTTCACAAGCTTGCAAATCATCTAATTTACTTACAATTATCTTCATTTTAACGCTATTAGTATTTGAAAAGATTGTTATAATAGTTGAAGACCATAAGATCATTCTATGAGAAAAACTTCCCTTTCTAAGAATGTTTTTCACCATTTCATTTTAAAAAGAAGAAATTAAGATCATTCTAAAGAACAAATTCATATTAATGTTTGTAACCATTCGGGTTAATTACTTGATCTTCAAAGTTCACAAGCTTGCAAATCATCTAATTTACTTATAATTATTTTTATTTGGATGTTATTTGTACTTGGGAAAAATTAGAGTAATGGTTGAGTGCCACAAGATCATTTTAAGGGAAGAACTTCCCATTTAAAGAATGTTTGTCGTCATTTATATTGCTTGATCTTGGGAGTTCACGAGCTTGCAAATTATCTAATTTATTTACAATCATCTTCATTTTGATACTATTAGTACTCAAGAAAGGTTAGTGCGATGCTTGAGACTCATAAGATTATTCTAAGTGAAGAACTTCCCATTCTAAGAACGTCTATTGAAATTTAGGTTAATTGGTTGATCTTGGAAGTTAATGATCTAGAAAATCATCTCACTTACTTATAATGACCTTCATTGAACCTATTAGTACTTTGAAAAGATTAGAGCAACTCTTGAGAGCCATGAGATCATTCTAAGTGAAGAACTTCCCATTCTAAGAATATTCATCACCATTTGGTTTAATCGCTTGATCTCCATAGCTAATTAGCTTGTAAATCATCTAATTTACTTATAATTATCTTCATTCGGATGCTATCAGTAATTGGGAAAGATTAGGCCAATGGTTAAGTGCCACAAGACCATTTTGAGGAAGAACTTCCCTTTCATGAATATTTGTCAGCATTTGGGTTAATGGCTTGATCTTAGGAGTTCACCAACTTGTAAATCATCTAATTTATTTACAATTATCTTCATTTTTATGCCATTAATACTTGGAAAAGATTAATGTAATGATTAAGAGCCATAAGATCATTCTATAAGAAAAACTTCTCATTCTAAAAATGTTTCTCACCATTTGGGTTAATAGCTTGATTTTCAAAGTTCATGAGCTTGTAAATCATCTAATTTATATATAAGTGTCTTTATTTTGATGCTAATAGTACATGCGAAGGATTAGTATAATGGTTGATAGCCATAAGATCATTCTAAGAGAATAAATTGTCATTCTAAGAACATTTGGGTTAATTGCCTAATCTTTGGAGTTCATGAGTTTGCAAATTATCTAATTTACTTATAATTATCTTCATTTAGATGCTATTAACACTTGGGAAAGATTAGAGTAATGGTTCAATGCCAAAAGATCCTTTAAAGGGAAGAACTTTCCATTCTAAGAGTATTTGTTGCCATTCAGGTTAATTACTTAATCTTAGGAGTTCACGAGCTTGCAAATCATCAAATTTACTTACAATTATCTTCATTTTAATACTATTAGTATTTGAGAAATATTTTTATAACGGTTAAAGCCATAAGATCATTCAAAGAGAAAACCTTCCCATTCTAAGAAAATTTTTCACCTTGATTTTTGGGTTTTAATCATTTGATTTTTTAATTAGTTCATTTGAGCTATTAACACTTGGGAAAGATTAGAGTAATGGTTTAAGATCATTCTAAGAGAAGAAATTCATATTCTATTATTGTTTGTCACCATTTAGGTTAATTACTTAATCTTCATAGTTCACAAGCTAGCAAATCATCTAATTTACTTATAATTATTTTTATTTGGATGCTATTTGTACTTGGAAAGATTAGAGTAATGGTTGACTACCATAAGATCATTCTAAGGGAAGAACTTCCCATTTAAAGAATGTTTGTCGCCATTTATATTGCTTGATTTGGGGAGTTCAAGAGCTTGCAAATAAGCTAATTTATTTAAAATCATCTTCATTTTGATGCTATTAGCACACAAGAAAGATTAGTGTGATCTTTGAGACTCATAAGATTATTCTAAGTGAAAACTTCCATTCTAAGAATGTCAATTGCAATTTAGGATAATTGGTTGATTTTCAGAGTTCATGATCTAAAAAATCATCTAATTTATTATAATGATCTTTATTGATGCTATTTAGTACTTTGAAAAGATTAGTAGCAATCTTGAGAGCCATAAGATCATTCTAAGTGAAGAATTTCCCATTCTAAGAATGTTTGTCACCATTTGGGTTAATTGCTTCATCTTGGAAGTTCATGAGCTTGCAAAATCATCTAATTTACTTACAATTATCTTCATTTGGATGCTATTAGTACTTAGGAAAGATTAGACCAATGGTTGAGTGCCACAAGACCATTTTAAGGAAGAACTTCCCATTCTAAGAACGTTTGTTGCAATTTAGGTTAAGTGCTAGATCTTACGAGTTCACCAGCTTGCAAATCATCTAATTTATTTACAATTATCTTCATTCTTATGCTATTAGTACTTGGAAAAGATTACTATAATGATTGAGAGCTATAAGATTATTCTAAGAGAAAAACTTCTCATTTTAAGAATGTTTCTTACCATTTGGGTTAATAGCTTGATTTTTAGAGTTCATGAGCTTATAAATAATCTAATTTAGATATAAGTGTATTTTATTTTGATGCTAATAGTACATTTGAAAAACATTAGTATAATGGCTGAGAGCCATAACATCATTTTGAGAGAAGAAATCGCCAGTCTAAGAACATTTGGGTTAATTGCTTGATCGTTGGAGTTTATGAGTTTGCAAATCATCTAATTTATTTACAATTATCTTCATTTAGATGCTATTAATACTTAGGAAAGATTCGAGAAATGGTTCAATGCCATAAGATCCTTTGAAGGGAATAACTTCCCATTCTAAGAGTATTTGTTGCCATTTGGGTTAATTACTTAATTGTGGAGTTCACGAGGTTGTAAATCATCTAATTTACTTACAATTATCTTTATTTTCATGCTTTTAGTATTTGAGAAAGATTGTTATAATGGTTGAGAGCCATAAGATCATTCTAAAAGAAGAAATTGACATTCTAAGAACATTTGGGTTATTTGCTTGATCTTTGGAGTTCATGAGTTTGCAAATCATCTAATTTACATGTAATTATCTTCATTTAGATACTATTAACACTTGGAAAATATTAGAGTGATGGTTCAATGCCATAAGATTCTCCTAAGGGAAGAACTTCCCATTCTAAGAATATTTGTCACCATTTGGTTTAATCGCTTGATCTTTATAGCTCAAGAGCTTGTAAATCATCTAATTTACTTATAATTATCTTCATTTGGATGATATTAGTATTTGGAAAGATTGTTATAATGGTTGATTGCCACAAGACCATTTTAAAGAAGAAATTGTCATTATGTCAACATTTGGTTAATTCCTTGATCTTGGAGTTCATGAGTTTGAAAATCATCTAATTTATTTATAATTATCTTCATTTTTATGCCATTAGTACTTGGAAAAGATTAGTGTAATGATTGAGAGCAATAAGATCATTCTATGAGAAAAACTTCTTATTCTAAGAATATTTCTCACCATTTGGGTTAATAGCTTGATTTTCAAAGTTCATGAGCATGTAAATTATCTAATTTATATATAAGTGTCTTTATTTTGATGCTAATAGTACATGCGAAGGATTAGTAGAATGGTTGAGAGCCATAAGATTATTCTAAGAACATTTGGGTTAATTGCTTGATCTTTGGAGTTCATGAGTTTGCAAATTATCTAATTTACTTATAATTATCTTCATTTAGATGCTATTAACACTAGGGAAAGATTAGGGTAATGGTTCAATGCCATAAGATCCTCCCAAGGGAAGAACTTTCCATTCTATGAGTATTTGTTGCCACTCGGGTTAATTACTTAATCTTAGGAGTTCACGAGCTTGCAAATCATCTAATTTATTCATCATTTTCGTGCTATTAGTATTTGAGAAAGATTGTTATAATGGTTGAGAGCCATAAGATCATTCAAAGAGAAGAACATCCCATTCAAAGAGTGCTTGTTGCCATTTGGGTTAAATACTTGATCTTTGAGTTCATGAGCTTGCAAATCATCTAATTATCTTAATTATCTTCATTTGATTATATTAAGCTCTTGGGAAAGATTAGAGTAATAACGCCATTAGATCCTCTTAGGGAAGAACTTGACACTAAGTTAATTACCTAATCCTAGGAGTTGACAAGCTTGCAAATCATCTAATTTACTCACAATTATCTTCATTTTCATGCTATTAGTATTTGAGAAACATTGTTATAATGGTAGAGAGCCATAACATCATTTTAAGAGAAGAAATTGCCATTCTAAGAATGTTTGTTAATTCTTGATCTTTGGAGTTCATGAGTTTGCAAATCATCTAATTTACTTAAAATTATCTTCATTTGATGTCTATTAACACTTGGAAAGATTAGAGTAATGATTGAATGCCAAAAGATCCTCAAAGGGAAGAACTTCCCATTCTAAGAGTATTTGTTGCCATTTGGGTTAATTACTCAATCTTAGGAGTTCACAAGCTTACAAATCATCTAATTCACTTAAAATTATCTTCATTTAGATGCTCTTAGTATTCAAGAAAGATTGTTATAATGGTTGAGAGCCATAAGATTATTCTAAGAGAAGAAATTGCCATTCTAAGAGCATTTGGGTTAATTGCTTGATTTTTGGAGTTCATGAGTTGGCAAATCTTCTAATTTACTTTATAATTATCTTCATTTAGATGCTATTATCACTTGGGAAGTATTAGAGTAATGGTGCAATGCCATAAGATCATCCAAAGGGAAGAACTTTCCATTCTAAGAGTATTTGCTGCCACTTGGGTTAAATACTTAATCTTAGTTGTTCACGAGCTTGTAAATCATCTAATCTATTCATCATTTTCGTGGTATTAGTATTTGAGAATGATTGTTATAATGGTAGAGCCATAAGATCATTCCAAGAGAAGAAATTGCCATTCTAAGAACATTTGGGTTATTTGCTTGATCTTTGGAGTTCATGAGCTTGCAAATATTCTAATATACATATAATTATCTTAATTTAGATGCTATTAATACATTAGAGTAATGGTTCAATGCCATAAGATCCTCATACAAGAAAAACTTCCCATTCTAAGAGTATTTGTTACCATTTGGTTAATTACTTAATCTTAGGAAGTTCACGAGCTTGCAAATTATCTAATTTTTTAAAATCATTTTTGATCCTATTAGTATTTGGAAAGACTGTTATAATGGTGGATAGCCATAAGATCATTCTAAGTGAAGAAAATTCTATTCTAAGAACATTTGGGTTATTTGCTTGATCTTCGGAGTTCATGAGGTTGCAAATATTCTAATTTACTTATAATTATCTTCACTTTGAAGCTATTTGAGTTTGGGAAAGATTAGAGTAATAGTTCAATGCCATTAGATCCTCTTATTTGAAGAACTTCCCATCCTAAGAGTATTTTTGTTACCACTTGGGTTAATTACTTGATCTTGGGAGTTCACGAGCTTGCAAATCATCTAATTTTTTTAAAATATCTTCATTTTGATGCTATTAGTATTTGAGAAACATTGTTATAATGGTAGAGAGCCAAAACATCATTTTAAGAGAAGAAATTGCTATTCTAAGAACATTTGGGTTAATTGCTTGATCTTTGGAGTTCATGAGTTTGCAAATTATATAATTTACTTATAATTGTCTTCATTTAGATGCTATTAACACTTGGGAATGATTAGAGTAATGGTTCAATGCCATAAGATCCTCCTAAGAGAAAAACTTCCCATTCTAAGAATATTTACTGCTACTCAGGTTAATTACTTAATCTTAGGAGTTCATGAGATTGCAAATCATCTAATTTATTCATCATTTTCGTGCTATTACCATTTGAGAAAGATTGTTATAGTGGTCGAGAGCTATAAGATAATTCTAAGAG
Source organism: Angophora floribunda (assembly GCA_014182895.1). Taxonomy (NCBI): domain Eukaryota; kingdom Viridiplantae; phylum Streptophyta; class Magnoliopsida; order Myrtales; family Myrtaceae; genus Angophora; species Angophora floribunda. The sequence goes on from CM024709.1 coordinate 19,954,340, forward strand.
AAGAAATTGCCATTCTAAGAACATTTGGGTTATTTTCTTGATCTTTGGAGTTCATGAGTTTGCAAATCTTCTAATTTACTTATAATTATCTTCATTTAGATGCAATTAACACTTGGGAAGGATTAGAGTAATGGTTCTATACCATAAGATCCTCCTAAGAGAAGAACTTCCCATTCTAAGAGTATTTGTTGCCACTCGGGTTAATTACTTAATCTTAGGAGTTCATGAGCTTGCAAATCATCTAATTATCTCAAAATATCTTCATTTAGATTTTATTAATCTCTTTGGAAAGATTAGAGTAATGCTCAATGCTACTAGATGAACCAAAGGGAAGGACTTCTCATCCTAAGAGTATTTGTTGCCACTCAGGTTAATTACTTAATCTTAGGAGTTCACGAACTTGTAAATCATCTAATTTATTCACAATTATCCCCATTTTCATGCTATTAGTATTTGAGAAAGGTTGTTATAATGGTTGAGAGCCATAAGATCATTCTAAGAGAAGAAAGTACCATTCTAAGAACATTTGGGTTACCATTGGTTAATCTTTTTGAGTTCATGAGTTTGTAAATCATCTAATTACTTATAATTATCTTCATTTAGATGCTATTACCACTTGGGAAGGATTTGAGTAATGGTTCAATGCCATAACATCCTCCTAAGGGAAGAACTTCCCATCCAAAGAGTATTTGTTGCTACTTGGGTTAATTACTCAATCTTAGGAGTTCACGAGCTTGTAAATCATCTAATTTACTCACAATTATCTCCATTTTCATGCTATTAGTATTTCGGAATGATTGTTATAATGGTTGAGAGCCATAAGATCATTCTAACAGAAGAAAGTACCATTCTAAGAACATTTGGGTTAATTGGGTGATCTTTTGAGTTCATGAGTTTGCAAATCATCTAATTTACATATAATTATCTTCATTTAGATACTATTAATTGAGTTTGGAAAGGATTAGAGTAATGGTTCGATACCATAAGATCCTCCTAAGGGAAAAACTTCCCATTCTAAGAGTATTTGCTGCCATTGGGTTAATTACTTAATCTTAGGAGTTCACGAGCTGGGAAATCATCTAATTTATTCATCATTTTCATGCTATTAGTATTTGGAAAGATTGTTAAAATGGTTGAGATCCATAAGATCATTCTAAGAGAATAAATTGCCATTCTAAGAACATTTGGATTCATTGCTTGATGTTTGGAGTTCATGAGTTTGCAAATTATCTAATTTACTTATAATTATCCTCATTTAGATGCTATTAACACTTGGGAAAGATTAGAGTAATGGTTCAATGCCAAAAGATCCTCCTTAGGGAAGAATTTACCATTCTAAGAGTAGTTGTTGCCACTTGGGTTAATTACTTAATCTTAGGAGTTCACGAGCTTGCAAATCATCTAATTTACTTAAAATTATCTTCATTTAGATGTTCTTAGTATTTGAGAAAGGTTGTTTTAATGGTTGAGCACCATAAGATCATTCTAAGAGAATAAATTACCATTCTAAGAACATTTGTGTTAATTGCTTGAGCTTTGTAGTTTATCAATTTGAAAATCATCTAATTTACTTGTAATTATCTTCATTTAGATGCTATTAACACTTGGGATGGATTAGAGTAATTGTTCAATTCCATAAGATCCTCCCAAGGGAAGAACTTTCCTTTCTATGAGTATTTGTACCATCTCCAGTTAATTACCTAATCTTAGGAGTTCATGAGCTTGCAAATAATCTAATTTATTCATCATTTTCGTGCTATTAGTATTTGAGAAAGATTGTTATAATGGTTGATAGCCATAAGATCATTCTCTGAGAAGAAATTGCCATTCTAAGAACATTTGGGTTATTTGCTTGATCTTTGGAGTTCATGAGTTTGCAAATCTTCTAATTTACTTATAATTATCTTCATTTAGATGTAATTAACTTTTGGGAAGGATTAGAATAATGGTTATATACCATAAGATCCTCCTAAGAGAAGAACTTCCCATTCTAAGAGTATTTGTTGCCACTCAGGTTAATTACTTAATTTTAGGACTTCATGAGCTTGTACATAATCTAATTTACTCACAATTATCGTAAACACTTGGGAAACATTAGAGTAATTGTTCAATCCGCAAGATCCTCCTAAGGGAAGAACTTCCCATTTTAAGAGTATTTGTGGCTATTTAGGTTCATTACTTAATATTAGGAGTTCACGAGCTCTCAAATCATCTAATTTACTGACAATTTTCTCTATTTTCATGCTATTAATATTTGAGAATGATTGTTATAATGGTGGAGAGCCATAAGATCATTTTAAGATAAGAAATTGCCATTCTAAGAGTATTTGTGGCTATTCGGGTTAATTACTTAATCTAGGAGTTCACGAGCTTGCAAATCATTTAATTTACTCATAATTATCTTCATTTAGATGCAATTAACACTTGGGAAAGATTAGAGTAATGGCTTAAGGCCACAAGATCCTTCTAAGGGAATAACTTCCCATTTTAAGAGTATTTGTGGCCATTCGGGTTAATTACTTAATCTTAGAAGTTCAGAAGCTTGCAAATCATCTAATTTACCCACAATTATCTTCATTTTAATGCTATTAGTATTTGAGAAAGATTGTTATAATGGTTGAGAACCATAAAATCATTCTAAGAGGAGAAATTAACATTCTGAGAACATTTGGGTTAATTGCTTGATCTTTGGAGTTCAAGAGTGTTCAAATCATCTAATTTACTTATAATTATTTTCATTTAGATGCTATTAACACTTTGGAAAGATTAGAGTAATGGTTCAATGCTATAAGATCCTCCTAAGGGAAGAACTTCCCATTCTCCAACTATTTGTTGCCACAAGGGTAAATTACTTAATCTTAGGAGTTCACGAGCTTGCATATCATCGAATTTACTCACAATTATCTTCATTAAGATGCTATTAACACTTGGGGAAGATTAGAGTAATTGTTCAATGCCACAAGATCCTTCTAAGGGAATACTTCCCATTCTAAGAGTATTATTTGTCACATGAATTAATTACTTAATCTCAGGAGTTCACGAGCAAGTCATCTAATTAACTCACAATTATCTTCATTTAGATGCTATTAACACTTGGGAAATATTAGAGTAATGGTTCAATGCCACAAGATCCTCTTAAGGGAAGAACTTCCCATTCTCCAAGTTATTGTTGCCACTAGGGTAAATTACTTAATCTTAGGAGTTCACGTGCTTGTAAATCATCAAATTTACTCACAATTATCTTCATTAAGATGCTATTAACACTCGGGAAAGATTAGAGTAATTGTTCAATACCTCAAGATCAAAGAATCATAAACGGTTGATTCCCGCAAGATACACTTTGGATCAAAAGAGTTTCACTAATTCCAACAAATTTTCCTTTTTTGGATTTAAAACTCCTAAGGGAAGAACTTCCCATTCTCCGAGTTATTGTTGCCACTAGGGTAAATTACTTAATCTTAGAAGTTCATAAACTTGCGAATCATCAAATTTACTCACAATTATTTTCATTAAGATGCTATTAACACTTGGGAAAGATTAGAGTAATTGTTCAATACTACAAGATCCTCCTAAGGGAATACTTCCCATTCTAAGAGTATTAATTGCCACACGGGTTAATTACTTAATCTTAGGAGTTCATGAGCTTGCAAGTCATCTAACTAACTCACAATTATCTTCATTTATATGCTATTAACACTTGAGAAAGATCAGAGTAATGGTCCAATGCCACAAGATCCTCCTAAGGGCAGAACTTCCCATTCTCAAAGTATTTGTTGCCACTCGAGTAAATTACTAAATCTTAGGAGTTCGCGAGCATGCAAATCATCTAATTTACTCACAATTATCTTCATTTAGATGCTATTAACACGTGGGAAAAAATAGAGTAATGGTTCAATGCCATAAGAACCATAAGATCGTCCGAAGGGAGAACTTCCCATTCTAAGAGTATTTGTTGCCACTCGGTTAATTACTTAATCTTAGAAGTTCACAAGCTTGCAAGTCATCTAATTTACTCACAATTATCTTCATTTAGATGTTATTAACACTTGGCAAATATTAGAGTTATGGTTCAATGCCACAAGATCCTCCTAAGGGAAGGACTTCCCATTCTAAGAGTATTTGTTGCCATTCGGGTTAATTACTTGTTGACACCTAAATTTTGATTGATCATTTGTAATTTAATGCACAAAAATTTAGGGATTAATTTTAACCCCAAACAAAAAAATATTAGGATTAAATTGCATAACATATAGTTTTAGGAGCATTTGTTATTGCTTTTGCATTGGACATGTGGCAGATGGGCTTCAATTGATGGTTCTAAGCTTTAATTTAACAAGTTGGACTAAGCCCACAAGAAAAAAGAATTTGGTTATGCTCATTAAGGGATGACGAGTTGGAATATGAGAATATTCTCGGGAATATGGGAATGTTCTCGAGAATATGAAAATATTCCCGAGAATATGAGGATGTTCCCGGGAATATTCATATTATTCTTTCAATATTCAGGGAAGGTATCAGATGAAATATTGAAAACATATTGCACGTGGGATACAAGAGCTAAATATGCAATGTGCAAATTTATCATATTTCCTTAAATAACATAGTCTTCTCACCTATAAAAAGGGGGCTACACACACTGAAGAGTGGATACACAAAAAAAACACAGCCACAACGGAGAGAAAAGTGAGAGAGGGGGTCAAAGAAAAGAAAATGGAAGGGGATGCTAAAAAAAAGAGTAGGGGAAACATCAAGAGAAAAGTGAGAGTGGGGATCTTGGTACTCAGCAAATATCTTGCATATTTGTTTTCTTGCTCACGGGATCCAACGAAGTCAACAGAATTCTTGAATCCAATTTGAGTTATTTGCATGTTTCTTCAATCTTGCTAAGAATCACCATAATTCTTCACACCGGAGTCCATCATTGGTAAACATCCTCATCATCGCTCATCGTAAGCCACCGCCGTGGTGAAAGTAATGACAAGCGAAAAACTTCTCATTCTAAGCGTGTTTGTTGCCATTTGGGTTAATTACTTGATGATAGGAGTTCACGGGCTTGTAATTATCTAATTATCTTTAAAATACCTTCACTTTGATCCTATTAGCTATTTGGAAACATTAGAGAAGTGATAGAGGGCCACAAGATGAACCAAAGGGAAGAACTTCCAATTCTAAGAATGCTTCTTATCATTTGGGTTAATTGCTTGATCTTGGGAGTTCATGGGCTTGCAAATCAAGTAATTTACTTATAATTACCTTCACTTTGAACCTATTTGAGCTCGGAAAGTATTGGAGCAACGGTTGAGAGCCATAAGATCATTCAAGGTGAAGAACCTCCCATTCTAAGAGTGCGTGTTGCCATTTGGGTTAATTACTTGATCATGGAAGTTCACAAGCTTGCAATCATCAAATTATCATTAAAATACCTTCACTTTGATCCTATTAGCTCTTTGAAAAGATTAGAGATGTGATAGAGGGCCACAAGAGAATCAAAGGGAAGAACTTCCAATTCTGAAAATGCTTCTTACCATTTTGGTTAATTGCTTGATCTTGGGAGTTCATTGGCTTCAAAATCATGTAATTTACTTATAATTACCTACACTTTGAAGCAATTTCAGCTTGGAAAATATTAGAGCAACGGTTGAGAGCCATAAGATCATTCAAAGAGAAGAACCTCCCATTCTAAGAGTGCTTGTTGCCATTTAGGTTAATTACTTGATCTCGGAAGTTCACGAGTTTCCAATCATCCACTTATCTTTAAAATACCTTCACTTTGATCCTACTATCTCTTTGGAAAGATTAGAGAAATGATAGAGCGCCAAAAGATGAACCAAAGGGAAGAACTTTCAATTCTGTGAATGGTTATTACCAATTGGGTTCAATTCTTGATCTTGGGAGTTCATGCGCTTGGAAATCATGTAATTTACTTATAATTACCTTCACTTTGAAGCTATTTGAGCTTGGAAAGTATTAGACCAACGGTTGAGAGCCGTTAGATCATTCTAAGCGAAGAACTGCCCATTCTATGAGTGTTTGTTGCCATTTGGGTTAATTACTTGATCACGAAAGTTCACTAGCTTGTAATCATCACTTTGATCCTATTAGATCTTTAGAAAGATTAGAGAAGTGATAGAGCACCATAAGATGAACCAAAGGGAAGAATTTTCAATTTTGTGAATGCTTATTACAAATTGGGTTAATTGCTTGATCTTGGGAGTTCATGCGCTTGGAAATCATGTAATTTACTTATAATTACCTTCACTTTGAAGCTATTTGAGCTTGGAAAGTATTAGAGCAACGGTTGAGAGCCATAAGATCATTCAAAGTGAAGAACCTCCCATTCTAAGAGTGTTTGTTGCCATTTGGGTTAATTACTTGATTGTGGGAGTTCACGAGCTGCAATAATCTAATTGTCTTTAAAATACCTTCACTTTGATCCTGTTTGCTCTATGGAAAGATTAGAGAAGTGATGTAGGGCCATTAGATGAACCAAAGGGAAGAACTTTCCATTATGAGAATTCTTCTTGCCATTTGGGTTAATTCCTTGATCATGGGAGTTCATGAGCTCGGAAATCATGTAATTTACTTATAATTACCTTCACTTTGAAGCTATTGCAGCTTGCAAAGTATTAGAGCAACGGTTGAGAGCCGTTAGATCATTCTAAGTGAAAAATTGCCCACTCTAACAGTGTTTGGTGACATTTGGGTTAATTACTTGGTCACGGAAGTTCACGAGCTTCCAACCATCCACTTTTCTTTAAAATACCTTCACTTTGATCCTATTATCTCTTTGGAAAGACTAGAGAAGTGATAGAGCGCCATAAGATGAACCAAAGGGAAGAACTTTCAATTCTTTGAATGTTTATTACCATTCGGGTTAATTGCTTGATCTTGGGAGTTCATGGGCTTGGAAATCATGTAATTTACTTATAATAACCTTCACTTTGAAGCTATTTGAGCTTGGAAAGTGTTAGAGCAACTGTTGAGAGCCATAAGATCATTCAAAGCGAAGAACTGCCCATTCTAAGAGTTTGTTGCCATTTGGGTTAATTACTCGATCACGGAAATTCACGAGCTAACAATCATCTAATTATCTTTCAAATACCTTCCCTTTGATCCTATTAGCTCTTTGAAAAGATTAGAGAAGTGATAGAGTGCCATAAGATGAACCAAATGGAAGAACTTTCAATTCCGTGAATGCTTATTACCATTTGGTTTAATTGCTTGATCTTGGGAGTTCATGGGCTTGGAAATCATGTAATTTACTTACAATTACCATCATTTTGAAGCTATTTGAGCTTGGAAAATATTAGAGCAACGATTGAGAGCCGTTAGATAATCCTAAGCGAAGAACCTCCCATTCTAGGAGAGCGTGTTGCCATTTGGGTTAATTACTTGATCGTGGGAGTTCACGAGCTTGCAATCATCTAATTATCTTTAAAATATTTTCACTTTGATCCTATTTGCTCTTTGGAAAGATTAGAGAAGTGATAGAGGGCCTTAAGATGAACCAAAGGGAAGAACTTCCAATTCTAAGAATGATTATTGCCATCGGGGTTAATCGCTTGATCTTGGGAGTTCTTGAACTTGGAAATCTTGTAATTTACTTATAATGACCTTCACTTAGAAGTTACTTGAGCTTGCAAACTTTTAGAGCAACGGTTAAGAGCCATAAGATCATTCCAAGTGAAGAACCTCCCATTCTAAGAGTGTTTGTTACCATTTGAGTTAGTTACTTGAATATGAGAGTTCACGAGCTTCCAATCATCTAATTATCTTTAAAATACCTTCACTTTGATCTTATTATCTCCTTGGAAAGACTAGAGAAGTGATAGAGCACCATAAGATGAACTAAAGGGAAGAACTTTCAATTCTGTGAATGCTTATTACCAATTAGGTTAATTGCTTGATCTTGAGAGTTCATACGCTTGGAAATCATGTAATTTATTTATAATTACCTTCACTTTGAAGCTATTTGAACTTGGAAAGTATTAGAGCAAATGTTGAGAGCCATAAGATCATTTAAAGAGAAGAACCTCCCATTCTAAGAGTGTGTGTTGCCATTTGGGTTAATTACTTGATCTTGGAAGTTCACGAGCTTCCAATCATCCAATTATCTTTAAAATACCTTCACTTTGATCCTATTTGCTCTTTGGAAAGATTAGAGAAGTGATAGAGGGCCATAAGATGAACCAAAGGGAAGAACTTCCAATTCTGAGAATGCTTCTTACCATTTGGGTTAATTGCTTGATCTTGGGAGTTCATGGGCTTGGAAATCATGTAATTTACTTATAATTACCTTCACTTTGAAGCTATTTGAGCTTGGAAGTATTAGAGCAATGGTTGAGAGTCATAAGATCATTCAAAGAGAAGAACATCCCATTCAAAGAGTGCTTGTTGCCATTTGGGTTAAATACTTGATCTCGAAAGTTCACGAGCTTCCAATCATCTAATTATCTTCCAAATACCTTCACTTTGATCCTATTAGCTCTTTGGAAAGATTAGAGAAGTGATAGAGCGCCATAAGATGAACCAAAGGGAAGAACTTCCAATTCTGTGAATGCTTATTACCATTTGGGTTAATTGCTTGATCTTGGGAGTTCATGGGCTTGGAAATCTTGTGATTTACTTATAATTACCTTCACTTTGAAGCTATTTGAGCTTGAAATGTATTAGAGCAAAGGTTGAGCCCCATATGATCTTTCTAAGTGAAGAACCTCCCATTCTAATAGTGTTTGTGGCCATATGGGTTAATTACTTGATATTGCGAATTCACGAGCTTGCAATTACCTTATTTTCTTTCAATTTCCTTCGCTTTCATCCTATTAGCTCTTTAGAATGATTAGAGAAGTGGTAGAGGGTCATAAGATGAACCAAAGGGAAGAACATCCAATTGTGATAATGCTTTTTACCATTTGGGTTAATTGCTTGATCTTGAGAGTTCATGGGCTGGGAAATCATGTAATTTACTTATAATTATCTTCACTTTGAAGCTATTTAAGCTTGGAAAGTTTTACAGCAACGGTTGAGTGCCATAAGATCATTCGAAATGTAAGACATCCCATTCTAAGAGTGTTTGTCGCTGTTTGGATTAATTACTTAATCTTGGGAATTCATGAGCTTGCAATCATCTAATTATCTTTAAAATACGTTCACTTTGATCCTATTTGCTCTTTGGAAAGATTAGAGAAGTGATAGAGGGCCATAAGATGAACCAAAGGGAAGACCTTCAAATTCTGTGAATGGTTATTACCATTTGGTTTAATTGCTTGATCTTGGGAGTTTATGGGCTTGGAAATCATGTAATTTATTTATAATTACGTTCACTTTGAAGCTATTTGAGCTTGGAAAGTATTAGAGCAATGGTTAAGAGCCATAAGATCATTCAAAGAGAAGAACCTCCCATTCAAAGAGTGTTTGTTGCCATTCTGGTTAATTACTTGATCATGTGAGTTCACGAGCTTGCAATCATCTAATTATCTTTAAAATACCTTCACTTTGATCCTATTTGCTCTTTGGAAAGATTAGAGAAGTGATAGAGGGCCATAAGATGAACCAAAGGAAAGAACTTCTAATTCTGAGAATGCTTATTACCATTTGGGTTAATTGCTTGATCTTGGGAGTTCATGGGCTTGGAAATCATGTAATTTACTTATAATTACCTTCACTTTGAAGCTATTTGAGCTTGGAAAGTATTAGAGCAACGGTTGAGAGCCATAAGATCATTCTAAGTGAAGAACCTCCCATTCTAAGAGTGATTGTTGCCATTTGGGAGTTCAAGAGCTTGCAATCATCTAATTATCTTTAAATTACCTTCACTTTGATCCTAGTTGCTCTTTGGAAAGGTTGGAGAAGTGATAGAGGGCCCTAAAATGAACCAAAGGGAAGAACTTCCACTTCTACGAATGCTTATTGACATTTGGGTTAATTGGTTGATCTTGCGAGTTCACGGGCTTGGAAATCATGTTATTAACTAATAATTACCTTCACTTTGAAGCTATTTGAGCTTGGAAAGTATTAGAGCAATGGTTGAGAGCCATAAGATCATTCAAAGTGAAGAACCTCCCATTCTAAGAGTGTTTGTTGCCATTTGGGTTAATTACTTGATCATGGGAGTTCACGAGCTTGCAATCATCTAATTATCTTTAAAATACCTTCACTTTGATCCTATTTGCTCTTTGGAAAGATTAGAGAAGTGATAGAGGGCCATAAGATGAACCAAAGGGAAGAACTTCCAATTTTGAGAATGCTTATTACCATTTGGGTTAATCGCTTGATCTTGGGAGTTCATGGGCTTGGAAATCATGTAATTTACTTATAATTACCTTCACTTTGAAGCTATTTGAGCTTGGAAAGTTTTAGAGCAACGGTTGAGAGCCATAAGATCATTCAAAGTGAAGAACCTCCCATTCTAAGAGTGTTTGTTGCCATTTGGGTTAATTACTTGAATATGGGAGTTCACGAGCTTGCAATCATCTAATTATCTTTAAAATACCTTCACTTTGATCCTATTTGCTCTTTGGAAAGATTAGAGAAGTGATAGAGGGCCATAAGATGAACCAAAGGGAAGAACTTCCAATTCTGAGAATGCTTATTACCATTTGGGTTAATTGCTTGATCTTGGGAGTTCATGGGCTTGGAAATCATGTAATTTACTTGTAATTACCTTCACTTTGAAGCTATTTGAGCTTGGAACATTTAAGAGGAATGGTTGAGAGACACAAGATCATTCAAAGTGAAGAACTTTCCATTCAAAGAGTGTTTGTTGCCATTTGGGTTAATTACTTGATCGTGGGAGTTCTGGAGCTTGCAATCATCTAATTATCTTTAAAATACCTTCACTTTGATCCTATTTGCTCTTTGGAAAGATTAGAGAAGTGATAGAGGGCCATAAGATGAACCAAAGGGAAGAACTTCCAATTATGAGAATGCTTATTACCATTTGGGTTAATTGCTTGATCTTGGGAGTTCATGGGCTTGGAAATCATGTAATTTACTTATAATTACCTTCACTTTGAAGCTATTTGAGGTTGGAAAGTATTAGAGCAATGGTTGAGAGCCATAAGATCATTTTAAGTGAAGAACCTCCCATTCTAAGAGTGTTTGTTGCCATTTGGGTTAATTGCTTGATCGTGGGAGTTCATGATCTTACCATAATCTAATTATGTTTAAAATACCTTCACTTTGATCCTATTTGCACTTTTGAGAGATTAGAGAAGTGATACAAGGCCATAAGATGAACCAAAGCGAAGAACTTCCAATTCTGAGAATGCTTCTTCCCATTTGGGTTAATCGCTTGATCTTGAGAGTTCATGGGCATGGAAATCATTTAGTTTACTTATCATTACCTTCACATTGAAGCTATTTGGGGTTGGAAATTATTAGAGCAACGGTTGAGAGCCATAAGATCATTTTAAGTGAAGAACCTCCCATTCTAAGAGTGTTTGTTGCCATTTGGGTTAATTACTTGATCATGGGAGTTCACGAGCTTGCAATCATCTAATTATCTTTAAAATACCTTCACTTTGATCCTATTTGCTCTTTGGAAAGATTAGAGAAGTGATAGAGGGCCATAAGATGAACCAAAGGGAAGAACATCCAATTTTGAGAATGGTTATTACCATTTGGGTTAATCGCTTGATCTTGGGAGTTCATAGGCTTGGAAATCATGTAATTTACTTATAATTACCTTCACTTTGAAGCTATTTGAGCTTGGAACATTTTAGAGCAACGGTTGAGAGCCATAAGATCATTCAAAGTGAAGAACCTCCCATTCTAAGAGTGTTTGTTGCCATTTGGGTTAATTACTTGAATATGGGAGTTCACGAGCTTGCAATCATCTAATTATCTTTAAAATACCTTCACTTTGATCCTATTTGCTCTTTGGAAAGATTAGAGAAGTGATAGAGGGCCATAAGATGAACCAAAGGGAAGAACTTCCAATTCTGAGAATGCTTATTACCATTTGGGTTAATTGCTTGATCTTGGGAGTTCATGGGCTTGGAAATCATGTAATTTACTTATAATTACCTTCACTTTGAAGCTATTTGAGCTTGGAAAGTATTTTTAGAGCAACGGTTAAGAGCCATAAGATCATTCCAAGTGAAGAACCTCCCATTCTAAGAGTGTTTGTTACCATTTGAGTTAGTTACTTGAATATGAGAGTTCACGAGCTTCCAATCATCTAATGATCTTTAAAATACCTTCGGTTTGATCCTATTTGCTATTTGGGAAGATTAAAGAAGTGATAAACGGCCATAAGATGAACCAAAGGGAAGAACTTCCAATTCTGAGAATGCTTCTTACCATTTGGGTTAATTGCTTGATCTTGGGAGTTCATGGGCTTGGAAATCATGTAATTTACTCATAATTACCTTCACTTTGAAGCAATTTGAGCTTGGAAAGTATTAGAGCAAAGGTTGAGAGCCATAAGATCATTCTAAGTGAAGAACCTCCCATTCTAAGAGTGTTTGTTGCCATTTGGGTTAATTGTTTGATTGTGGGAGTTCACGAACTTGCAATCATCTAATTACTTTGAAATACCTTCTCTTTGATCCTATTTGCGCTTTGGAAAGAATGAGAAGTGATAGAGGGCCATAAGATGAACCAAAGCGAAGAACTACCAATTCTGATAATGGTTCTTACCATTTGGGTTAATCGCTTGATCTTGGGAGTTCATGGGCTTGGAAATCATGTAATTTACTTATCATTACCTTCACTTTGAAGCTATTTGAGCTTGGAATGTATTATAGCAACGGTTGAGAGCCATAAGATCATTCTAAGTGAATAACCTCCCATTCTAAGAGTGTTTGTTGCCATTTGGGTTAATTACTTGATAGTGGAAGTTCACGAGCTTGTAATCATCTAATTATCTTTAAAATACCTTCACTTTGATCCTATTTGCTCTTTGGAAAGATTAGAGAAGTGATAGAGGGCCATAAGATGAACCAAAGGGAGGAACTTCCAATTTTGAGAATGCTTATTACCATTTGGGTTAATTACTTGATCGTGGGAGTTCAATGGGCTTGGATATCATGTAATTTACTTATAATTACCATCACTTTGAAGCTATTTGAGCTTGGAAAGTTTAAGAGCAACGGTTGAGAGCCATAAGATCATTCAAAGTGAAGAACCTCCCATTCTAAGAGTGTTTGTTGCCATTTGGATTAATTACTTGAATCTGGGAGTTCTGGAGCTTGCAATGATCTAATTATCTTTAAAATACCTTCACTTTGATCCTATTTGCTCTTTGGAAAGATTAGATAGACGGCCATAAGATGAACCAAGGGGAAGGACTTCCAATTTTGAGAATGCTTAGTTGCATTTGGGTTAATCATTGATTTGGGGATTTCATGGGCTTGGAAATTATGTAATTTACATATAATTACCTTCACTTTGAAGCTATTTGAGCTTGGAAAGATTTAGAGAAACGGTTGAGAGCCATATGATCATTCAAAGTGTAGAACGTCCCATTCTAAGAGTGTTTGTTGCCATTTGGGTTAATTACTTGAATATGGGAGTTCACGAGCTTGCAATCATCTAATTATCTTTAAAATACCTTCACTTTGATCCTATTTGCTCTTTGGAAAGATTAGAGAAGTGATAGAGGGCCATAAGATGAACCAAAGGGAAGAACTTCCAATTCTGAGAATGCTTATTACCATTTGGGTTAATTGCTTGATCTTGGGAGTTCATGGGCTTGGAAATCATGTAATTTACTTATAATTACCTTCACTTTGAAGCTATTTGAGCTTGGAATGTTTTAGAGCAACGGTTGAGAGCCATAAGATCATTCAAAGTGAAGAACCTCCCATTCTAAGAGTGTTTGTTGTCATTTGGTTAATTACTTGAATATGGGAGTTCACGAGCTTGCAATCATCTAATTATCTTTAAAATACCTTCACTTTGATCCTATTTGCACTTTGGAATGATTAGAGATGTGATAGAGGGCCATAAGATGAAGCAAAGGGAAGAACTTCCATTTGTGAGAATGCTTATTACCATTTGGGTTAATTGCTTGATCTTGGGAGTTCATGGGCTTGGAAATCATGTAATTTACTTTTAATTACCTTCACTTTGAAGCTATTTGAGCTTGGAAAGTATTAGAGCATCGGTTGAGAGCCATAAGATCATTTTAAGTGAAGAACCTCCCATTCTAAGAGTGTTTGTTGCCATTTGGGTTGGGAGTTCACGAGCTTGCAATCATCTAATTATCTTTAAAATACCTTCACTTTGATCCTATTTGCACTTTGGAAAGATTGGAGAAGTGATAGAGGGCCATAAGATGAACCAAAGGGAAGAACATCCAAATTTGAGAATGCTTATTACCTTTTGGGTTAATCGATTGATTTTCGGAGTTCATTGGCTTGGGCGTCATGTAATTTACTTATAATTACCTGCACTTTGAAGCTATTTAAGCTTGGAATGTTTAAGAGCAACAGTTGAAAGCCATAAGATCATTCAAAGTGAAGAACCTCCCATTCTAATAGTGTTTGTTGCCATTTGGGTTAATTACTTGATATGGGAGTTCACGAGCTTCCAATCATCTAATTATCTTTAAAATACCTTCACTTTGATCCTATTTGCTCTTTAGAAAGATTAGAGAAGTCAGAGAGGGCCATAAGATGAACTGAAAAGGGAAGAACTTCCAATTCTAAGAATGCTTCTTACCATTTGGGTTAGATCCTTGATCATGGGAGTTCATGGGCTTGTAAAACATGTAAGTTACTTGTAATTACCTTCACTTTGAAGCCATTTGAGCTTGGAATGTTTAAGAGCAATGCTTGAGAGCCATAAGATCATTCAAAGTGAATAACGTCCCATGCTAAGAGTGTCTGTTGCCATTTGAGTTAGTTACATGATTGTTCATGAGCTTGCAATCATCTAATTATCTTTAAAATACCTTCACTTTGATCCTATTTGCTCTTTGGAAAGATTAGAGAAGTGATAGAGGGCCATAAGATGAACCAAAGGGAAGAACTTCCATTTCTGAGAATGCTTATTACCATTTGGGTTAATCGCTTGATCTTGGGAGTTCATGGGCTTGGAAATCATGTAATTTACTTATAATTACCTTCACTTTGAAGCTATTTGAGCTTGGAAAGTTTTAGAGCAACGGTTGAGAGCCATAAGATCATTCAAAGTGAAGAACCCCCATTCTAAGAGTGTTTGTTGCCATTTGGGTTAATTACTTGATTATGAGAGTTCACGAGCTTGCAATCAGCTAATTATCTTTAGAATACCATCACTTTGATCCTATTTGCTCTTTGGAAAGATTAGAGAAGTGATAGAGGGTGCTAAGATGAACCAAAGGAAAGAACATCCGATTTTGAGATTGCTTATTACCATTTGGGTTAATGGCTTGATCTTGCGAGTTCATGGGCTTGGAAATCATGTAATTTACTTATAATTACCTTCACTTTGAAGCTATTTGAGCTTGGAATGTTTAAGAGCAATGGTTGAGAGCCATAAGATCATTCAAAGTGAAGAACCTCCCATTCTAAGAGTGTTTGTTGCCATTTGGGTTAATTACTTGAATATGGGAGTTCACGAGCTTGCAATCATCTAATTATCTTTAAAATACCTTCACTTTGATCCTATTTGCTCTTTGGAAAGATTAGAGAAGTGATAGAGGGCCATAAGATGAACAAAGGGAAGAACTTCCATTTTGAGAATGCTTATTAACATTTGGGTTAATCGCTTGATCTTGGGAGTTCATGGGCTTGGAAATCATGTAATTTAGATATAATTACCTTCACTTTGAAGCTATTTGAGCTTAGAATGTTTAAGAGCAACGATTGAGAGCCATAAGATCATTCAAAGTGAAGAACCTCCCATTCTAAGAGTGTTTGTTGCCATTTGGGTTAATTACTTGAATATGGGAGTTCAAGAGCTTGCAATCATCTAATTATCTTTAAAATACCTTCACTTTGATCCTATTTGCTCTTTGGAAAGATTAGAGAAGTGATAGAGGGCCATAAGATGAACCAAAGGGAAGAACTTCCATTTCTGAGAATGCTTATTACCATTTGGGTTAATTGCTTGATCTTGGGAGTTCAGGGGCATGGAATTCATGTAATTTAGATATAATTACATTCACTTTGAAACTAATTGAGCTTGGAATGTTTCAGAGCAATGGTAGAGACCCATAAGTTCATTCAAAGTGAAGAACTCTCCCATTCTAAGAGTGTTCCTTGCCATTTGGGTTAATTACTTCAATATGGGATTTACGTGCTTGCAATCATCTAATTATCTTGAAAATACCTTCACTTTGATCCTATTTGCTCTTTGGAAAGATTAGAGAAGTGATAGAGGGCCATAAGATGAACCAAAAGGAAGAACTTCCAATTCTGAGAATGCTTATTACCATTTGGGTTAATCGCTTGATCTTGGGAGTTCATGGGCTTGGAAATCATGTAATTTAGATATAATTACCTTCACTTTGAAGCTAATTGAGCTTGGAATGTTTTAGAGCAACGGTTGAGACCCATAAGATCATTCAAAGTGAAGAACCTCCCATTCTAAGAGTGTTTGTTGCCATTTGGGTTAATTACTTGAATATGGGAGTTCAAGAGCTTGCAATCATCTAATTATCTTTAAAATACCTTCACTTTGATCCTATTTGCTCTTTGGAAAGATTAGAGAAGTGATAGAGGGCCATAAGATGAACCAAAGGGAAGAACTTCCATTTCTGAGAATGCTTATTACCATTTGGGTTAATCGCTTGATCTTGGGAGTTCATGGGCTTGGAAATCATGTAATTTAGATATAATTATCTTCACTTTGAAGCTAATTGAGCTTGGAATGTTTTAGAGAATTGGTTGAGACCCATAAGATCATTCAAAGTGAAGAACCCTCCCATTCTAAGAGTGTTTGTTGCCATTTGGGTTAATTACTTGAATATGGGAGTTCACGAGCTTGCAATCATCTAATTATCTTTAAAATACCTTCACTTTGATCCTATTTGCTCTTTGGAAAGATTAGAGAAGTGATAGAGGGCCATAAGATGAACCAAAGGGAAGAACTTCCATTTCTGAGAATGCTTATTACCATTTGGGTTTATCGCTTGATCTTGGGAGTTCATGGGCTTGGAAATCATGTCATTTAGATATAATTACCTTCACTTTGAAGCTATCTGAGCTTGGAAACTTTAAGAGCAACGTTTGAGAGCTATAAGAACATTAAAAGTTAAGAACCTCCCATTCTAAGAGTGTTTCTTGCCATTTTGGTTAGTTACTTGAATATGGGAGTTCACGAGCTTGCAATCATCTAATTATCTTTAAAATACCTTCACTTTGATCCTATTTGCTCTTTGGAAAGATTAGAGAAGTGATAGAGGGCCATAAGATGAACCAAAGGGAAGAACTTCCATTTCTGAGAATGCTTATTACCATTTGGGTTAATCGCTTGATCTTGGGAGTTCATGGGCTTGGAAATCATGTAATTTAGATATAATTACCTTCACTTTGAAGCTAATTGAGCTTGGAATGTTTTAGAGCAACAGTTGAGACCTATAAGTTCATTCAAAGTGAAGAACCCTCCCATTGTAAGAGTGTTTGTTGTCATTTGGTTAATTACTTGAATATGGGAGTTCACAAGCTTGTAATCATCTAATTATCTTTAAAATACCTTCACTTTGATGCTATTTGCTCTTGGGAAAGATTAGAGAATTGATAGAGGGCCATATGATGAGCCAAAGGGTAGAACGTCCAATTCAGAGAATGCATCTTACCATTTGGGTTTGTCACTTGATGTTGGGAGTACATGGGCTTGGAAATCATGTCATTTAGATATAATCACATTCACATTGAAGCTAAATGAGCTTGGAATGTTTTAGAGCAACGGTTGAGACCCATAAGATCATTCAAAGTGAAGAACATAAGACCCATTCAAAGAGTGTTTATTCCCATTTTGATTAATTACTTGAATCTGGGTGTTCACGAGCTTGCAATCATCTAATTATCTTTAAAATACCTTCACTTTGATCCTATTTGCTCTTTGGAAAGATTAGAGAAGTGATAGAGGGCCATAAGATGAACCAAAGGGAAGAACTTCCATTTCTGAGAATGCTTATTACCATTTGGGTTAATCGCTTGATCTTGGGAGTTCATGGGCTTGGAACTCATGTAATTTACATATAATTACCTTCACTTTGAAGCTATTTGAGCTTGGAATGTTTTAGAGCAACGGTTGAGACCCATAAGATCATTCAAAGTGGAGAACCCTCACATTCTAACAGTGTTTGTTGCCATTTGGGTTAATTACTTGAATATGGGAGTTCACGAGCTTGCAATCATCTAATTATCTTTAAAATACCTTCACTTTGATTCTATTTGCTCTTTGGAAAGATTAGAGAAGTGATAGAGGGCCATAAGATGAACCAAAGGGAAGAACTTCCATTTTTGATAATGGTTATTACCATTTGGGTTAATCGCTTGATCTTGGGAGTTCATGGGCTTGGAAATCATGTCATTTACTTATAATTACCTTCACTTTGAAGCTAATTGAGCTTGGAATGTTTTAGAGCAACGGTTGAGACCCATAAGATCATTCAAAGTGAAGAACCCTCCCATTCTAAGAGTGTTCCTTGCCAATTGGGTTAATTACTTGAATACGGGATTTACGAGCTTGCAATCATCTAATTATCTTGAAAATACCTTCGCTTTCACCCTATTTGCTCATTGGAAAGATTAGAGAACTGATTGAGGGCCATAAGATGAACCAAAGGGGAGAACTTCCATTTCTGAGAATGCTTATTACCATTTGGGTTAATGGCTTGATCTTGGGAGTTCATGGGCTTGGAACTCATGTAATTTACATATAATTACCTTCACTTTGAAGCTAATTGAGCTTGGAATGTTTTAGAGAAATGGTTGAGACCCATAAGATCATTCAAAGTGAAGAACCCTCCCATTCTAAGAGTGTTTGTTGCCATTTGGGTTAATTACTTGAATATGGGAGTTCACGAGCTTGCAATCATCTAATTATCTTTAAAATACCTTCACTTTGATCCTATTTGCTCTTTGGAAAGATTAGAGAAGTGATAGAGGGCAATAAGATGAACCAAAGGGTGAACATCCATTTTGAGAATGCTTATTAACATTTGGGTTAATCGCTTGATCCTAGAAGTTAATATGCTTGGAAATCATGTCATTTAGACATAATTACCTTCACTTTGAAGCTATTTGAGCTTGGAATGTTTTAGAGCAACGGTTGAGACCCATAAGATCATTCAAAGTGAAGAACCCACCCATTCTAAGAGTGTTTCTTGCCATTTGGGTTAATTACTTGAATATGGGAGTTCACGAGCTTGCAATCATCTAATTATCTTTAAAATACCTTCACTTTGATCCTATTTGCTCTTTGGAAAGATTAGAGAAGTGATAGAGGGCCCTACAATGAACCAAAGGGAAGGACTTCCAATTCTGAAAATTGCTCATTACCATTTAGCTTGATTCGCTAATCTTGGCAGTTCACGGTCTTGGAAATCATGTAATTTACTTATCATTACCTTTACTTTGAAGCTATTTGAGCTTCTAATGTATTATAGCAACAATTGAGAGCCATAAGATCATTCAAAGTGAAGAACCCTCCCATTCTAAGAGTGTTTGTTGCCATTTGGGTTAATTACTTGAATATGGGAGTTCACGAGCTTGCAATCATCTAATTATCTTTAAAATACCTTCACTTTGATCCTATTTGCTCTTTGGAAAGATTAGAGAAGTGATAGAGGGCCATAAGATGAACCAAAGGGAAGAACTTCCATTTTTGAGAATGCTTATTACCATTTGGGTTAATCGCTTGATCTTGGGAGTTCATGGGCTTGGAAATCATGTAATTTAGATATAATTACCTTCACTTTGAAGCTATTTGAGCTTGGAATGTTTTAGAGCAACGGTTGAGACCCATAAGATCATTCAAAGTGAAGAACCTCCCATTCTACGAGTGTTTGTTGCCATATTTGGCTTAATTACTTGAATATGGGAGTTCAGAGCTTGCAATCATCTAATTATCTTTAAAATACCTTCACTTTGATCCTATTTGCTCTTTGGAAAGATTAGAGAAGTGATAGAGGGCCATAAAATGAACCAAAGGGAAGAACTTCCATTTCTGAGAATGCTTATTACCATTTGGGTTTATCGCTTGATCTTGGGAGTTCATGGGCTTGGAAATCATGTCATTTAGATATAATTACCTTCACTTTGAAGCTAATTGAGCTTGGAATGTTTTAGAGCAACGGTTGAGACCCATAAGATCATTCAAAGTGAAGAACCTACCCATTCTAAGAGTGTTTCTTGCCATTTGGGTTAATTACTTGAATATGGGAGTTCAAGAGCTTGCAATCATCTAATTATCTTTAAAATACCTTCACTTTGATCCTATTTGCTCTTTGGAAAGATTAGAGAAGTGATAGAGGGCTATAAGATGAACCAAAGGGAAGAACTTCCATTTCTGAGAATGCTTATTACCATTTGGGTTAATTCCTTGATCTTGGGAGTTCATGGGCTTGGAAATCATGTAATTTACATATAATTACCTTCACTTTGAAGCTAATTGAGATTGGAATGTTTTAGAGCAATGGTTGAGACCCATAAGATCATTCAAAGTGAAGAAACCTCCCATTCTAAGAGTGTTTGTTGCTATTTGGGTTAATTACTTGAATATGGGAGTTCACGAGCTTGCAATCATCTAATTATCTTTAAAATACCTTCACTTTGATCCTATTTGCTCTTTGGAAAGATTAGAGAAGTGATAGAGGGCCATAAGATGAACCAAAGGGAAGAACTTCCATTTCTGATAATGGTTATTACCATTTGGGTTAATCGCTTGATCTTGGGAGTTCATGGGCTTGGAAATCATGTCATTTAGATATAATTACCTTCACTTTGAAGCTAATTGAGCTTGGAATGTTTTAGAGCAACGGTTGATACCCATAAAATCATTCAAAGTGAAGAACCCACCCATTCTAAGAGTGTTTCTTGCCATTTGGGTTAATTACTTGAATATGGGAGATCACGAGTGTGCAATCATCCATTTATCTTTAAAATACCTGCACTTTGATCCTATTTGCACTTTGGAAAGAATAGAGAAGTGATAGAGGGCCATAAGATGAACCGAAGGGAAGAACTTCCATTTCTGAGAATGCTTATTACCATTTGGGTTAATGGCTTGATCTTGGGAGTTCATGGCCATGGAATTCATGTAATTTAGATATAATTACCTTCACTTTGAAGCTAATTGAGCTTGGAATGTTTTAGAGCAAGGGTTGAGACCCATAAGATGATTCAAAGTGAAGAACCCACCCATTCCAAGAGTGTTTGTTGCCATTTGGGTTAATTACTTGAATATGGGAGTTCACGAGCTTACAATCATCTAATTATCTTTAAAATAACTTCACTTTGATCCTATTTGCTCTTTGGAAAGATTAGAGAAGTGATAGAGGGCCATAAGATGAACCAAAGGGGGAGAAGTTCCATTTTTTATAATGGTTATACCATTTGGGTTAACCGCTTGATCATGGGAGTTCATGGGCTTAGAAATCATGTCATTTAGATATAATTACCTTCACTTTGAAGATAATTGAGCTTGGAATGTTTTAGAGCAACGGTTGAGACCCGTACGATCATTCAAAGTGAAGAACCTACCCATTCTAAGAGTGTTTCTTGCCATTTGGTTTAATTACTTGAATATGGGGGTTCAAGAGCTTGCAACAATCTAATTATCATTAAAATACATTCACTTTGATCCTATTTGCACTTTGGAAAGACTAGAGAAGTGATGAGGCCCATAAGATGAACCAAAGGGGGAGAACTTCCATTTCTAACAATGGTTGTTACCATTTGGGTTAATCGCTTGATTTTGGGAGTTCATGGCCATGGAATTCATGTAATTTAGATATAATTACCTTCACTTTGAAGCTAATTAAGCTTGGAATGTTTTAGAGCAAGGGTTGAGACCCATAAGATGATTCAAAGTGACGAACCCTCCCATTCTAAGAGTGTTTGTTGCCAGTTGGGTTAATTACTTGAATATGGGAGTTCACGAGCTTGCAATCATCTAATTATCTTTAAAATACCTTCACTTTGATCCTATTTGCTCTTTGGAAAGATTAGAGAAGTGATAGAGGGCCATAAGATGAACCAAAGGGGAGAACTTCCATTTCTGATAATGGTTATTACCATTTGGGTTAATCGCTTGATCTTGGGAGTTCATGGGCTTGGAAATCATGTCATTTAGATATAATTACCTTCACTTTGAAGCTAATTGAGCTTGGAATGTTTTAGAGCAACGGTTGAGACCCATAAGATCATTCAAAGTGAAGAACCTACCCATTCTAAGAGTGTTTCTTGCCATTTGGTTTCATTACTTGAATATGGGAGTTCAAGAGCTTGCAATCATCTAATTATCTTTAAAATAGCTTCACTTTGATCCTATTTGCTCTTTGGAAAGATTAGAGAAGTGATAGAGGCCCATAAGATAAACCAAAGGGAAGAACTTCCATTTATGAGAATGCCTATTACCATATGGGTTAATCGCTTAATCTTGGAGTTCATGGCATGGAATTCATGTAATTTAGATATAATTTCCTTCACCTTGAAGCTAATTGAGCTTGGAATGTTTTAGAGCAAGGGTTGAGACCCATAAGATGATTCAAAGTGACGAACCCTCCCATTCTGAGAGTGTTTGTTGCCAGTTGGGTTAATTACTTGAATATGGGAGTTCACGAGCTTACAATCATCTAATTATCTTTAAAATAACTTCACTTTGATCCTATTTGCTCTTTGGAAAGATTAGAGAAGTGATAGAGGGCCATAAGATGAAGCAAAGGGGAGAACTTCCATTTTTGATAATGGTTATTACCATTTGGGTTAATCGCTTGATCTTGGGAGTTCATGGGATTGGAAATCATGTCATTTAGATATAATTACCTTCACTTTGAAGCTAATTGAGCTTGGAATGTTTTAGAGCAACGGTTGAGACCCATAAGATCATTCAAAGTGACGAACCCCCCCTTTCTAAGAGTGTTTCTTGCTAGTTGGGTTAATTACTTGAATATGGGATTTCACGAGCTTGCAATCATCTAATTATCTTTAAAATACATTCACTTTTATCCTATTTGCTCTTTGGAAAGATTAGAGAAGTGATTGAGGCCCATAAGATGAACCAAAGGGAACAACTTCCATTTCTGAGAATGCTTATTACCATTTGGGTTAATGGCTTAATCTTGGCTGTTCATGGCCATGGAATTCATGTAATTTAGATATAATTTCCTTCACATTGAAGCCAATTAAGCTTGGAATGTTTTAGAGCAAGGGTTGCGACCCATAAGATGATTCAAAGTGAAGAACCCTCCCATTCTGGGAGTGTTTGTTGCCATTTGGGTTAATTACTTGCATATGGGAGTTCACGAGCTTGCAATCATCTAATTATCTTTAAAATAACTTCACTTTGATGCTATTTGCTCTTTGGAAAGATTAGACAAGTGATAGAGGGCAATAAGATGAAGCAAAGGGGAGAACTTCCGTTTTTGATAATGGTTATTACCATTTGGGCTAATCGCTTGATCTTGGGAGTTAATGGGATTGGAAATCATGTCATTTAGATATATAATACCTTCACTTTGAAGATAATTGAGCTTGGAATGTTTTAGAGCAACGGTTGACACCCCATAAGATCATTCAAAGTGAAGAACCTACCCATTCTAAGAGTGTTTCTTGCCATTTGGTTTCATTACTTGAATATGGGAGTTCAAGAGCTTGCAATCATCTAATTTTCTTTAAAATACCTTCACTTTGATCCTACTTGCTCTTTGGAATGATTAGAGAAGTGATTGAGGCCCATAAGATGAACCAAAGGGAACAACTTCCATTTATGAGAATGCTTATTACCATTTGTGTTAAACGCTTAATCTTGGCTGTTCATGGCCATGGAATTCATGTAATTTAGATATAATTTCCTTCACTTTGAAGCCAATTAAGCTTGGAGTGTTTTAGAGTAAGGGTTGAGACTCATAAGATGATTCAAAGTGACGAACCCTCTCATTCTGGGAGTGTTTTGTTCCAGTTGTGTTAATTACTTGCATATGGGAGTTCACGAGCTTGCAATCATCTAATTATCTTTAAAATATCTTCATTTCGATCCTATTTTCTCTTTGGAAAGATTAGAGAAGTGATAGAGGGCAATAAGATGAAGCAAAGGGGAGAACTTCCGTTTTTGATAATGGTTATTACCATTTGGGCTAATCGCTTGATCTTGGGAGTTAATGGGATTGGAAATCATGTCATTTAGATATAATTACCTTCACGTTGAAGGTAATTGAGCTAGGACTGTTTTAGAGCAACGGTTGAGACCCATACGATCATTCAAAGTGAAGAACCTACCCATTCTAAGAGTGTTTCTTGCCATTTGGTTTCATTACTTGAATATGGGAGTTCAAGAGCTTGCAATCATCTAATTTTCTTTAAAATACCTTCGCTTTGATTCCTACTTGCTCTTTGGAATGATTAGAGAAGTGATGGAGGCCCATAAGATGAACCAAAGGGAACAACTTCCATTTATGAGAATGCTTATTACCATTTGGGTTAATGGCTTGATCTTGGGTGTTCATGGCCATGGAATTCATGTAATTTAGATATAATTTCCTTCACATTGAAGCCAATTAAGCTTGGAATGTTTTAGAGCAAGGGTTGAGACCCATGAGATGATTCAAAGTGACGAACCCTCCCATTCTGGGAGTGTTTGTTGCCAGTTGGGTTAATTACTTGCATATGGGAGTTCACGAGCTTGCAATCATCTAATTATCTTTAAAATAACTTCACTTTGATGCTATTTGCTCTTTGGAAAGATTAGACAAGTGATAGAGGGCAATAAGATGAAGCAAAGGGGAGAACTTCCGTTTTTGATAATGGTTATTACCATTTGGGCTAATCCTTGATCTTGGGAGTTAATGGGATTGGAAATCATGTCATTTAGATATAATTACCTTCACTTTGAAGATAATTGAGCTTGGAATGTTTTAGAGCAACGGTTGACACCCGTACGATCATTCAAAGTGAAGAACCTACCCATTCTAAGAGTGTTTCTTGCCATTTGGTTTCATTACTTGAATATGGGAGTTCAAGAGCCTGCAATCATCTAATTTTCTTTAAAATACCTTCACTTTGATCCTACTTGCTCTTTGGAATGATTAGAGAAGTGATTGAGGCCCATAAGATGAACCAAAGGGAACAACTTCCATTTCTGAGAATGCTTATTACCATTTGGGTTAATGGCTTAATCTTGGCTGTTCATGGCCATGGAATTCATGTAATTTAGATATAATTTCCTTCACATTGAAGCCAATTAAGCTTGGAATGTTTTAGAGCAAGGGTTGAGACCCATGAGATGATTCAAAGTGACGAACCCTCCCATTCTGGGAGTGTTTGTTGCCAGTTGGGTTAATTACTTGCATATGGGAGTTCACGAGCTTGCAATCATCTAATTATCTTTAAAATAACTTCACTTCGATGCTATTTGCTCTTTGGAAAGATTAGACAAGTGATAGAGGGCAATAAGATGAAGCAAAGGGGAGAACTTCCGTTTTTGATAATGGTTATTACCATTTGGGCTAATCCTTGATCTTGGGAGGTAATGGGATTGGAAATCATGTCATTTAGATATAATTACCTTCACTTTGAAGATAATTGAGCTTGGAATGTTTTAGAGCAACGGTTGACACCCGTACGATCATTCAAAGTGAAGAACCTACCCATTCTAAGAGTGTTTCTTGCCATTTGGTTTCATTACTTGAATATGGGAGTTCAAGAGCTTGCAATCATCTAATTTTCTTTAAAATACCTTCACTTTGATCCTACTTGCTCTTTGGAATAATTAGAGAAGTGATTGAGGCCCATAAGATGAACCAAAGGGAACAACTTCCATTTATGAGAATGCTTATTACCATTTGGGTTAATGGCTTGATCTTGGGTGTTCATGGCCATGGAATTCATGTAATTTAGATATAATTTCCTTCACATTGAAGCCAATTAAGCTTGGAATGTTTTAGAGCAAGGGTTGAGACCCATAAGATGATTCAAAGTGACGAACCCTCCCATTCTGGGAGTGTTTGTTGCCAGTTGGGTTAATTACTTGCATATGGGAGTTCACGAGCTTGCAATCATCTAATTATCTTTAAAATAACTTCACTTCGATGCTATTTGCTCTTTGGAAAGATTAGACAAGTGATAGAGGGCAATAAGATGAAGCAAAGGGGAGAACTTCCGTTTTTGATAATGGTTATTACCATTTGGGCTAATCCCTTGATCTTGGGAGGTAATGGGATTGGAAATCATGTCATTTAGATATAATTACCTTCACTTTGAAGATAATTGAGCTTGGAATGTTTTAGAGCAACGGTTGACACCCGTACGATCATTCAAAGTGAAGAACCTACCCATTCTAAGAGTGTTTCTTGCCATTTGGTTTCATTACTTGAATATGGGAGTTCAAGAGCCTGCAATCATCTAATTTTCTTTAAAATACCTTCACTTTGATCCTACTTGCTCTTTGGAATGATTAGAGAAGTGATTGAGGCCCATAAGATGAACCAAAGGGAACAACTTCCATTTCTGAGAATGCTTATTACCATTTGGGTTAATGGCTTAATCTTGGCTGTTCATGGCCATGGAATTCATGTAATTTAGATATAATTTCCTTCACATTGAAGCCAATTAAGCTTGGAATGCTTTAGAGCAAGGGTTGCGACCCATAAGATGATTGAAAGTGACGAACCCTCCCATTCTGGGAGTGTTTGTTGCGAGTTGGGTTAATTACTTGCATATGGGCGTTCATGAGCTTGCAATCATCTAATTATCTTTAAAATATCTTCATTTCGATCCTATTTTCTCTTTGGAAAGATTAGAGAAGTGATAGAGGGCAATAAGATGAAGCAAAGGGGAGAACTTCCGTTTTTGATAATGGTTATTACCATTTGGGCTAATCGCTTGATCTTGGGAGTTAATGGGATTGGAAATCATGTCATTTAGATATAATTACCTTCACTTTGAAGATAATTGGCTTGGAATGTTTTAGAGCAACGGTTGACAGCCGTACGATCATTCAAAGTGAAGAACCTACCCATTCTAAGAGTGTTTCTTGCCATTTGGTTTCATTACTTGAATATGGGAGTTCAAGAGCCTACAATCATCTAATTTTATTTAAAATCCCTTCACTTTGATCCTACTTGCTCTCTGGAATGATTAGAGAAGTGATGGAGGCCCATAAGATGAACCAAAGGGAACAACTTCCATTTATGAGAATGCTTATTACCATTTGGGTTAATGGCTTGATCTTGGGTGTTCATGGCCATGGAATTCATGTAATTTAGATATAATTTCCTTCACATTGAAGCCAATTAAGCTTGGAATGTTTTAGAGCAAGGGTTGAGACCCATAAGATGATTTGATTCAAAGTGACGAACCCTCCCATTCTGGGAGTGTTTGTTGCCAGTTGGGTTAATTACTTGCATATGGGAGTTCACGAGCTTGCAATCATCTAATTATCTTTAAAATAACTTCACTTTCGATGCTATTTGCTCTTTGGAAAGATTAGACAAGTGATAGAGGGCAATAAGATGAAGCAAAGGGGAGAACTTCCGTTTTTGATAATGGTTATTACCATTTGGGCTAATCCTTGATCTTGGGAGTTAATGGGATTGGAAATCATGTCATTTAGATATAATTACCTTCACTTTGAAGATAATTGAGCTTGGAATGTTTTAGAGCAACGGTTGACACCCGTACGATCATTCAAAGTGAAGAACCTACCCATTCTAAGAGTGTTTCTTGCCATTTGGTTTCATTACTTGAATATGGGAGTTCAAGAGCCTGCAATCATCTAATTTTCTTTAAAATACCTTCACTTTGATCCTACTTGCTCTTTGGAATGATTAGAGAAGTGATTGAGGCCCATAAGATGAACCAAAGGGAACAACTTCCATTTCTGAGAATGCTTATTACCATTTGGGTTAATGGCTTAATCTTGGCTGTTCATGGCCATGGAATTCATGTAATTTAGATATAATTTCCTTCACATTGAAGCCAATTAAGCTTGGAATGTTTTAGAGCAAGGGTTGAGACCCATGAGATGATTCAAAGTGACGAACCCTCCCATTCTGGGAGTGTTTGTTGCCAGTTGGGTTAATTACTTGCATATGGGAGTTCACGAGCTTGCAATCATCTAATTATCTTTAAAATAACTTCACTTTCGATGCTATTTGCTCTTTGGAAAGATTAGACAAGTGATAGAGGGCAATAAGATGAAGCAAAGGGGAGAACTTCCGTTTTTGATAATGGTTATTACCATTTGGGCTAATCGCTTGATCTTGGGAGTTAATGGGATTGGAAATCATGTCATTTAGATATAATTACCTTCACTTTGAAGATAATTGAGCTTAGAATGTTTTAGAGCAACGGTTGACACCCGTACGATCATTCAAAGTGAAGAACCTACCCATTCTAAGAGTGTTTCTTGCCATTTGGTTTCATTACTTGAATATGGGAGTTCAAGAGCTTGCAATCATCTAATTTTCTTTAAAATACCTTCGCTTTGATTGTACTTGCTCTTTGGAATGATTAGAGAAGTGATTGAGGCCCATAAGATGAACCAAAGGGAACAACTTCCATTTATGAGAATGCTTATTACCATTTGGGTTAATGGCTTGATCTTGGGTGTTCATGGCCATGGAATTCATGTAATTTAGATATAATTTCCTTCACATTGAAGCCAATTAAGCTTGGAATGTTTTAGAGCAAGGGTTGAGACCCATGAGATGATTCAAAGTGACGAACCCTCCCATTCTGGGAGTGTTTGTTGCCAGTTGGGTTAATTACTTGCATATGGGAGTTCACGAGCTTGCAATCATCTAATTATCTTTAAAATAACTTCACTTCGATGCTATTTGCTCTTTGGAAAGATTAGACAAGTGATAGAGGGCAATAAGATGAAGCAAAGGGGAGAACTTCCGTTTTTGATAATGGTTATTACCATTTGGGCTAATCCCTTGATCTTGGGAGGTAATGGGATTGGAAATCATGTCATTTAGATATAATTACCTTCACTTTGAAGATAATTGAGCTTGGAATGTTTTAGAGCAACGGTTGACACCCGTACGATCATTCAAAGTGAAGAACCTACCCATTCTAAGAGTGTTTCTTGCCATTTGGTTTCATTACTTGAATATGGGAGTTCAAGAGCTTGCAATCATCTAATTTTCTTTAAAATACCTTCACTTTGATCCTACTTGCTCTTTGGAATAATTAGAGAAGTGATTGAGGCCCATAAGATGAACCAAAGGGAACAACTTCCATTTATGAGAATGCTTATTACCATTTGGGTTAATGGCTTGATCTTGGGTGTTCATGGCCATGGAATTCATGTAATTTAGATATAATTTCCTTCACATTGAAGCCAATTAAGCTTGGAATGTTTTAGAGCAAGGGTTGAGACCCATGAGATGATTCAAAGTGACGAACCCTCCCATTCTGGGAGTGTTTGTTGCCAGTTGGGTTAATTACTTGCATATGGGAGTTCACGAGCTTGCAATCATCTAATTATCTTTAAAATAACTTCACTTCGATGCTATTTGCTCTTTGGAAAGATTAGACAAGTGATAGAGGGCAATAAGATGAAGCAAAGGGGAGAACTTCCGTTTTTGATAATGGTTATTACCATTTGGGCTAATCCCTTGATCTTGGGAGGTAATGGGATTGGAAATCATGTCATTTAGATATAATTACCTTCACTTTGAAGATAATTGAGCTTGGAATGTTTTAGAGCAACGGTTGACACCCGTACGATCATTCAAAGTGAAGAACCTACCCATTCTAAGAGTGTTTCTTGCCATTTGGTTTCATTACTTGAATATGGGAGTTCAAGAGCCTGCAATCATCTAATTTTCTTTAAAATACCTTCACTTTGATCCTACTTGCTCTTTGGAATAATTAGAGAAGTGATTGAGGCCCATAAGATGAACCAAAGGGAACAACTTCCATTTATGAGAATGCTTATTACCATTTGGGTTAATGGCTTGATCTTGGCTGTTCATGGCCATGGAATTCATGTAATTTAGATATAATTTCCTTCACATTGAAGCCAATTAAGCTTGGAATGTTTTAGAGCAAGGGTTGAGACCCATGAGATGATTCAAAGTGACGAACCCTCCCATTCTGGGAGTGTTTGTTGCCAGTTGGGTTAATTACTTGCATATGGGAGTTCACGAGCTTGCAATCATCTAATTATCTTTAAAATAACTTCACTTCGATGCTATTTGCTCTTTGGAAAGATTAGACAAGTGATAGAGGGCAATAAGATGAAGCAAAGGGGAGAACTTCCGTTTTTGATAATGGTTATTACCATTTGGGCTAATCGCTTGATCTTGGGAGTTAATGGGATTGGAAATCATGTCATTTAGATATAATTACCTTCACTTTGAAGATAATTGAGCTTGGAATGTTTTAGAGCAACGGTTGACAGCCGTACGATCATTCAAAGTGAAGAACCTACCCATTCTAAGAGTGTTTCTTGCCATTTGGTTTCATTACTTGAATATGGGAGTTCAAGAGCTTGCAATCATCTAATTTTCTTTAAAATACCTTCGCTTTGATTGTACTTGCTCTTTGGAATGATTAGAGAAGTGATTGAGGCCCATAAGATGAACCAAAGGGAACAACTTCCATTTATGAGAATGCTTATTACCATTTGGGTTAATGGCTTGATCTTGGGTGTTCATGGCCATGGAATTCATGTAATTTAGATATAATTTCCTTCACATTGAAGCCAATTAAGCTTGGAATGTTTTAGAGCAAGGGTTGAGACCCATAAGATGATTCAAAGTGACGAACCCTCCCATTCTGGGAGTGTTTGTTGCCAGTTGGGTTAATTACTTGCATATGGGAGTTCACGAGCTTGCAATCATCTAATTATCTTTAAAATAACTTCACTTCGATGCTATTTGCTCTTTGGAAAGATTAGACAAGTGATAGAGGGCAATAAGATGAAGCAAAGGGGAGAACTTCCGTTTTTGATAATGGTTATTACCATTTGGGCTAATCCCTTGATCTTGGGAGGTAATGGGATTGGAAATCATGTCATTTAGATATAATTACCTTCACTTTGAAGATAATTGAGCTTGGAATGTTTTAGAGCAACGGTTGACACCCGTACGATCATTCAAAGTGAAGAACCTACCCATTCTAAGAGTGTTTCTTGCCATTTGGTTTCATTACTTGAATATGGGAGTTCAAGAGCCTGCAATCATCTAATTTTCTTTAAAATACCTTCACTTTGATCCTACTTGCTCTTTGGAATGATTAGAGAAGTGATTGAGGCCCATAAGATGAACCAAAGGGAACAACTTCCATTTATGAGAATGCTTATTACCATTTGGGTTAATGGCTTCATCTTGGCTGTTCATGGCCATGGAATTCATGTAATTTAGATATAATTTCCTTCACATTGAAGCCAATTAAGCTTGGAATGTTTTTTAGAGCAAGGGTTGAGACCCATAAGATGATTCAAAGTGACGAACCCTCCCATTCTGGGAGTGTTTGTTGCCAGTTGGGTTAATTACTTGCATATGGGAGTTCACGAGCTTGCAATCATCTAATTATCTTTAAAATAACTTCACTTCGATGCTATTTGCTCTTTGGAAAGATTAGACAAGTGATAGAGGGCAATAAGATGAAGCAAAGGGGAGAACTTCCGTTTTTGATAATGGTTATTACCATTTGGGCTAATCCCTTGATCTTGGGAGGTAATGGGATTGGAAATCATGTCATTTAGATATAATTACCTTCACTTTGAAGATAATTGAGCTTGGAATGTTTTAGAGCAACGGTTGACACCCGTACGATCATTCAAAGTGAAGAACCTACCCATTCTAAGAGTGTTTCTTGCCATTTGGTTTCATTACTTGAATATGGGAGTTCAAGAGCTTGCAATCATCTAATTTTCTTTAAAATACCTTCACTTTGATCCTACTTGCTCTTTGGAATGATTAGAGAAGTGATGAGGCCCATAAGATGAACCAAAGGGAACAACTTCCATTTATGAGAATGCTTATTACCATTTGGGTTAATGGCTTAATCTTGGCTGTTCATGGCCATGGAATTCATGTAATTTAGATATAATTTCCTTCACATTGAAGCCAATTAAGCTTGGAATGTTTTAGAGCAAGGGTTGAGACCCATGAGATGATTCAAAGTGACGAACCCTCCCATTCTGGGAGTGTTTGTTGCCAGTTGGGTTAATTACTTGCATATGGGAGTTCACGAGCTTGCAATCATCTAATTATCTTTAAAATAACTTCACTTCGATGCTATTTGCTCTTTGGAAAGATTAGACAAGTGATAGAGGGCAATAAGATGAAGCAAAGGGGAGAACTTCCGTTTTTGATAATGGTTATTACCATTTGGGCTAATCGCTTGATCTTGGGAGTTAATGGGCTTTGAAATCATGTCATTTTGATATAATTACCTTCACTTTGAAGCTAATTGAGCTTGGAATGTTTTAGAGCAACGGTTGAGACCCAGAAGATCATTCCAAGTGACGAACCCCCACTTTCAAAGATTGTTTCTTGCTAGTTGGGTGAATTACTTGAATATGGGAATTCACAAGCTTGCAATCATCTAATTTTCTTTAAAATAGCTTCACTTTGATTCGTTTTGCTCTTAAGAAAGATTAGAGAAGTGATAAAGGGCCGTAAGATGAACCAAAGGGGAGAACTACCATTTCTGATAGTGGTTATTACCATTTGGGTTAGTTGCTTGATCTTGGGTGTTCATGGCCATGGAATTCATGTAATTTAGATATAATTTCCTTCACATTGAAGCCAATTAAGCTTGGAATGTTTTAGAGCAAGGGTTGAGACCCATGAGATGATTCAAAGTGACGAACCCTCCCATTCTGGGAGTGTTTGTTGCCAGTTGGGTTAATTACTTGCATATGGGAGTTCACGAGCTTGCAATCATCTAATTATCTTTAAAATAACTTCACTTCGATGCTATTTGCTCTTTGGAAAGATTAGACAAGTGATAGAGGGCAATAAGATGAAGCAAAGGGGAGAACTTCCGTTTTTGATAATGGTTATTACCATTTGGGCTAATCCTTGATCTTGGGAGTTAATGGGATTGGAAATCATGTCATTTAGATATAATTACCTTCACTTTGAAGATAATTGAGCTTGGAATGTTTTAGAGCAACGGTTGACACCCGTACGATCATTCAAAGTGAAGAACCTACCCATTCTAAGAGTGTTTCTTGCCATTTGGTTTCATTACTTGAATATGGGAGTTCAAGAGCTTGCAATCATCTAATTTTCTTTAAAATACCTTCACTTTGATCCTACTTGCTCTTTGGAATGATTAGAGAAGTGATTGAGGCCCATAAGATGAACCAAAGGGAACAACTTCCATTTATGAGAATGCTTATTACCATTTGGGTTAATGGCTTGATCTTGGCTGTTCATGGCCATGGAATTCATGTAATTTAGATATAATTTCCTTCACATTGAAGCCAATTAAGCTTGGAATGTTTTAGAGCAAGGGTTGAGACCCATAAGATGATTCAAAGTGACGAACCCTCCCATTCTGGGAGTGTTTGTTGCCAGTTGGGTTAATTACTTGCATATGGGAGTTCACGAGCTTGCAATCATCTAATTATCTTTAAAATAACTTCACTTCGATGCTATTTGCTCTTTGGAAAGATTAGACAAGTGATAGAGGGCAATAAGATGAAGCAAAGGGGAGAACTTCCGTTTTTGATAATGGTTATTACCATTTGGGCTAATCCCTTGATCTTGGGAGGTAATGGGATTGGAAATCATGTCATTTAGATATAATTACC
Source organism: Angophora floribunda (assembly GCA_014182895.1). Taxonomy (NCBI): domain Eukaryota; kingdom Viridiplantae; phylum Streptophyta; class Magnoliopsida; order Myrtales; family Myrtaceae; genus Angophora; species Angophora floribunda. Next base: position 19,988,216 of record CM024709.1, read on the forward strand.
TTCACTTTGAAGATAATTGAGCTTGGAATGTTTTAGAGCAACGGTTGACAGCCGTACGATCATTCAAAGTGAAGAACCTACCCATTCTAAGAGTGTTTCTTGCCATTTGGTTTCATTACTTGAATATGGGAGTTCAAGAGCTTGCAATCATCTAATTTTCTTTAAAATACCTTCACTTTGATCCTACTTGCTCTTTGGAATGATTAGAGAAGTGATTGAGGCCCATAAGATGAACCAAAGGGAACAACTTCCATTTATGAGAATGCTTATTACCATTTGGGTTAATGGCTTGATCTTTGGTGTTCATGGCCATGGAATTCATGTAATTTAGATATAATTTCCTTCACATTGAAGCCAATTAAGCTTGGAATGTTTTAGAGCAAGGGTTGAGACCCATGAGATGATTCAAAGTGACGAACCCTCCCATTCTGGGAGTGTTTGTTGCCAGTTGGGTTAATTACTTGCATATGGGAGTTCACGAGCTTGCAATCATCTAATTATCTTTAAAATAACTTCACTTCGATGCTATTTGCTCTTTGGAAAGATTAGACAAGTGATAGAGGGCAATAAGATGAAGCAAAGGGGAGAACTTCCGTTTTTGATGATGGTTATTACCATTTGGGCTAATCGCTTGATCTTGGGAGTTAATGGGATTGGAAATCATGTCATTTAGATATAATTACCTTCACTTTGAAGATAATTGAGCTTGGAATGTTTTAGAGCAACGGTTGACGACCGTACGATCATTCAAAGTGAAGAACCTACCCATTCTAATAGTGTTTCTTGCCATTTGGTTTCATTACTTGAATATGGGAGTTCAAGAGCCTGCAATCATCTAATTTTCTTTAAAATACCTTCACTTTGATCCTACTTGCTCTTTGGAATAATTAGAGAAGTGATTGAGGCCCATAAGATGAACCAAAGGGAACAACTTCCATTTATGAGAATGCTTATTACCATTTGGGTTAATGGCTTAATCTTGGCTGTTCATGGCCATGGAATTCATGTAATTTAGATATAATTTCCTTCACATTGAAGCCAATTAAGCTTGGAATGTTTTACAGCAAGGGTTGAGACCCATGAGATGATTGAAAGTGACGAACCCTCCCATTCTGGGAGTGTTTGTTGCCAGTTGGGTTAATTACTTGCATATGGGAGTTCACGAGCTTGCAATCATCTAATTATCTTTAAAATAACTTCACTTCGATGCTATTTGCTCTTTGGAAAGATTAGACAAGTGATAGAGGGCAATAAGATGAAGCAAAGGGGAGAACTTCCGTTTTTGATAATGGTTATTACCATTTGGGCTAATCGCTTGATCTTGGGAGTTAATGGGATTGGAAATCATGTCATTTAGATATAATTACCTTCACTTTGAAGATAATTGAGCTTGGAATGTTTTAGAGCAACGGTTGACACCCGTACGATCATTCAAAGTGAAGAACCTACCCATTCTAAGAGTGTTTCTTGCCATTTGGTTTCATTACTTGAATATGGGAGTTCAAGAGCTTGCAATCATCTAATTTTCTTTAAAATACCTTCGCTTTGATTGTACTTGCTCTTTGGAATGATTAGAGAAGTGATTGAGGCCCATAAGATGAACCAAAGGGAACAACTTCCATTTATGAGAATGCTTATTACCATTTGGGTTAATGGCTTGATCTTGGGTGTTCATGGCCATGGAATTCATGTAATTTAGATATAATTTCCTTCACATTGAAGCCAATTAAGCTTGGAATGTTTTAGAGCAAGGGTTGAGACCCATGAGATGATTCAAAGTGACGAACCCTCCCATTCTGGGAGTGTTTGTTGCCAGTTGGGTTAATTACTTGCATATGGGAGTTCACGAGCTTGCAATCATCTAATTATCTTTAAAATAACTTCACTTCGATGCTATTTGCTCTTTGGAAAGATTAGACAAGTGATAGAGGGCAATAAGATGAAGCAAAGGGGAGAACTTCCGTTTTTGATAATGGTTATTACCATTTGGGCTAATCCCTTGATCTTGGGAGGTAATGGGATTGGAAATCATGTCATTTAGATATAATTACCTTCACTTTGAAGATAATTGAGCTTGGAATGTTTTAGAGCAACGGTTGACACCCGTACGATCATTCAAAGTGAAGAACCTACCCATTCTAAGAGTGTTTCTTGCCATTTGGTTTCATTACTTGAATATGGGAGTTCAAGAGCCTGCAATCATCTAATTTTCTTTAAAATACCTTCACTTTGATCCTACTTGCTCTTTGGAATGATTAGAGAAGTGATTGAGGCCCATAAGATGAACCAAAGGGAACAACTTCCATTTATGAGAATGCTTATTACCATTTGGGTTAATGGCTTGATCTTGGCTGTTCATGGCCATGGAATTCATGTAATTTAGATATAATTTCCTTCACATTGAAGCCAATTAAGCTTGGAATGTTTTAGAGCAAGGGTTGAGACCCATAAGATGATTCAAAGTGACGAACCCTCCCATTCTGGGAGTGTTTGTTGCCAGTTGGGTTAATTACTTGCATATGGGAGTTCACGAGCTTGCAATCATCTAATTATCTTTAAAATAACTTCACTTCGATGCTATTTGCTCTTTGGAAAGATTAGACAAGTGATAGAGGGCAATAAGATGAAGCAAAGGGGAGAACTTCCGTTTTTGATAATGGTTATTACCATTTGGGCTAATCCCTTGATCTTGGGAGGTAATGGGATTGGAAATCATGTCATTTAGATATAATTACCTTCACTTTGAAGATAATTGAGCTTGGAATGTTTTAGAGCAACGGTTGACAGCCGTACGATCATTCAAAGTGAAGAACCTACCCATTCTAAGAGTGTTTCTTGCCATTTGGTTTCATTACTTGAATATGGGAGTTCAAGAGCTTGCAATCATCTAATTTTCTTTAAAATACCTTCACTTTGATCCTACTTGCTCTTTGGAATGATTAGAGAAGTGATTGAGGCCCATAAGATGAACCAAAGGGAACAACTTCCATTTATGAGAATGCTTATTACCATTTGGGTTAATGGCTTGATCTTGGGTGTTCATGGCCATGGAATTCATGTAATTTAGATATAATTTCCTTCACATTGAAGCCAATTAAGCTTGGAATGTTTTAGAGCAAGGGTTGAGACCCATAAGATGATTCAAAGTGACGAACCCTCCCATTCTGGGAGTGTTTGTTGCCAGTTGGGTTAATTACTTGCATATGGGAGTTCACGAGCTTGCAATCATCTAATTATCTTTAAAATAACTTCACTTCGATGCTATTTGCTCTTTGGAAAGATTAGACAAGTGATAGAGGGCAATAAGATGAAGCAAAGGGGAGAACTTCCGTTTTTGATAATGGTTATTACCATTTGGGCTAATCGCTTGATCTTGGGAGTTAATGGGATTGGAAATCATGTCATTTAGATATAATTACCTTCACTTTGAAGATAATTGAGCTTGGAATGTTTTAGAGCAACGGTTGACAGCCGTACGATCATTCAAAGTGAAGAACCTACCCATTCTAAGAGTGTTTCTTGCCATTTGGTTTCATTACTTGAATATGGGAGTTCAAGAGCTTGCAATCATCTAATTTTCTTTAAAATACCTTCACTTTGATCCTACTTGCTCTTTGGAATGATTAGAGAAGTCATGGAGGCCCATAAGATGAACCAAAGGGAACAACTTCCATTTATGAGAATGCTTATTACCATTTGGGTTAATGGCTTGATCTTGGGTGTTCATGGCCATGGAATTCATGTAATTTAGATATAATTTCCTTCACATTGAAGCCAATTAAGCTTGGAATGTTTTAGAGCAAGGGTTGCGACCCATAAGATGATTGAAAGTGACGAACCCTCCCATTCTGGGAGTGTTTGTTGCCAGTTGGGTTAATTACTTGCATATGGGAGTTCACGAGCTTGCAATCATCTAATTATCTTTAAAATAACTTCACTTCGATGCTATTTGCTCTTTGGAAAGATTAGACAAGTGATAGAGGGCAATAAGATGAAGCAAAGGGGAGAACTTCCGTTTTTGATAATGGTTATTACCATTTGGGCTAATCCCTTGATCTTGGGAGGTAATGGGATTGGAAATCATGTCATTTAGATATAATTACCTTCACTTTGAAGATAATTGAGCTTGGAATGTTTTAGAGCAACGGTTGACACCCGTACGATCATTCAAAGTGAAGAACCTACCCATTCTAAGAGTGTTTCTTGCCATTTGGTTTCATTACTTGAATATGGGAGTTCAAGAGCCTGCAATCATCTAATTTTCTTTAAAATACCTTCACTTTGATCCTACTTGCTCTTTGGAATGATTAGAGAAGTGATTGAGGCCCATAAGATGAACCAAAGGGAACAACTTCCATTTATGAGAATGCTTATTACCATTTGGGTTAATGGCTTAATCTTGGCTGTTCATGGCCATGGAATTCATGTAATTTAGATATAATTTCCTTCACATTGAAGCCAATTAAGCTTGGAATGTTTTAGAGCAAGGGTTGAGACCCATGAGATGATTCAAAGTGACGAACCCTCCCATTCTGGGAGTGTTTGTTGCCAGTTGGGTTAATTACTTGCATATGGGAGTTCACGAGCTTGCAATCATCTAATTATCTTTAAAATAACTTCACTTCGATGCTATTTGCTCTTTGGAAAGATTAGACAAGTGATAGAGGGCAATAAGATGAAGCAAAGGGGAGAACTTCCGTTTTTGATAATGGTTATTACCATTTGGGCTAATCGCTTGATCTTGGGAGTTAATGGGATTGGAAATCATGTCATTTAGATATAATTACCTTCACTTTGAAGATAATTGAGCTTGGAATGTTTTAGAGCAACGGTTGACAGCCGTACGATCATTCAAAGTGAAGAACCTACCCATTCTAAGAGTGTTTCTTGCCATTTGGTTTCATTACTTGAATATGGGAGTTCAAGAGCTTGCAATCATCTAATTTTCTTTAAAATACCTTCGCTTTGATTGTACTTGCTCTTTGGAATGATTAGAGAAGTCATGGAGGCCCATAAGATGAACCAAAGGGAACAACTTCCATTTATGAGAATGCTTATTACCATTTGGGTTAATGGCTTGATCTTGGGTGTTCATGGCCATGGAATTCATGTAATTTAGATATAATTTCCTTCACATTGAAGCCAATTAAGCTTGGAATGTTTTAGAGCAAGGGTTGAGACCCATGAGATGATTCAAAGTGACGAACCCTCCCATTCTGGGAGTGTTTGTTGCCAGTTGGGTTAATTACTTGCATATGGGAGTTCACGAGCTTGCAATCATCTAATTATCTTTAAAATAACTTCACTTCGATGCTATTTGCTCTTTGGAAAGATTAGACAAGTGATAGAGGGCAATAAGATGAAGCAAAGGGGAGAACTTCCGTTTTTGATAATGGTTATTACCATTTGGGCTAATCGCTTGATCTTGGGAGTTAATGGGATTGGAAATCATGTCATTTAGATATAATTACCTTCACTTTGAAGATAATTGAGCTTGGAATGTTTTAGAGCAACGGTTGACACCCGTACGATCATTCAAAGTGAAGAACCTACCCATTCTAAGAGTGTTTCTTGCCATTTGGTTTCATTACTTGAATATGGGAGTTCAAGAGCCTGCAATCATCTAATTTTCTTTAAAATACCTTCACTTTGATCCTACTTGCTCTTTGGAATGATTAGAGAAGTGATTGAGGCCCATAAGATGAACCAAAGGGAACAACTTCCATTTATGAGAATGCTTATTACCATTTGGGTTAATGGCTTGATCTTGGCTGTTCATGGCCATGGAATTCATGTAATTTAGATATAATTTCCTTCACATTGAAGCCAATTAAGCTTGGAATGTTTTAGAGCAAGGGTTGAGACCCATGAGATGATTCAAAGTGACGAACCCTCCCATTCTGGGAGTGTTTGTTGCCAGTTGGGTTAATTACTTGCATATGGGAGTTCACGAGCTTGCAATCATCTAATTATCTTTAAAATAACTTCACTTCGATGCTATTTGCTCTTTGGAAAGATTAGACAAGTGATAGAGGGCAATAAGATGAAGCAAAGGGGAGAACTTCCGTTTTTGATAATGGTTATTACCATTTGGGCTAATCGCTTGATCTTGGGAGTTAATGGGATTGGAAATCATGTCATTTAGATATAATTACCTTCACTTTGAAGATAATTGAGCTTGGAATGTTTTAGAGCAACGGTTGACACCCGTACGATCATTCAAAGTGAAGAACCTACCCATTCTAAGAGTGTTTCTTGCCATTTGGTTTCATTACTTGAATATGGGAGTTCAAGAGCTTGCAATCATCTAATTTTCTTTAAAATACCTTCGCTTTGATTGTACTTGCTCTTTGGAATGATTAGAGAAGTGATTGAGGCCCATAAGATGAACCAAAGGGAACAACTTCCATTTATGAGAATGCTTATTACCATTTGGGTTAATGGCTTGATCTTGGGTGTTCATGGCCATGGAATTCATGTAATTTAGATATAATTTCCTTCACATTGAAGCCAATTAAGCTTGGAATGTTTTAGAGCAAGGGTTGAGACCCATGAGATGATTCAAAGTGACGAACCCTCCCATTCTGGGAGTGTTTGTTGCCAGTTGGGTTAATTACTTGCATATGGGAGTTCACGAGCTTGCAATCATCTAATTATCTTTAAAATAACTTCACTTCGATGCTATTTGCTCTTTGGAAAGATTAGACAAGTGATAGAGGGCAATAAGATGAAGCAAAGGGGAGAACTTCCGTTTTTGATAATGGTTATTACCATTTGGGCTAATCGCTTGATCTTGGGAGTTAATGGGATTGGAAATCATGTCATTTAGATATAATTACCTTCACTTTGAAGATAATTGAGCTTGGAATGTTTTAGAGCAACGGTTGACAGCCGTACGATCATTCAAAGTGAAGAACCTACCCATTCTAAGAGTGTTTCTTGCCATTTGGTTTCATTACTTGAATATGGGAGTTCAAGAGCTTGCAATCATCTAATTTTCTTTAAAATACCTTCACTTTGATCCTACTTGCTCTTTGGAATGATTAGAGAAGTGATTGAGGCCCATAAGATGAACCAAAGGGAACAACTTCCATTTATGAGAATGCTTATTACCATTTGGGTTAATGGCTTGATCTTGGCTGTTCATGGCCATGGAATTCATGTATTTAGATATAATTTCCTTCACATTGAAGCCAATTAAGCTTGGAATGTTTTAGAGCAAGGGTTGAGACCCATGAGATGATTCAAAGTGACGAACCCTCCCATTCTGGGAGTGTTTGTTGCCAGTTGGGTTAATTACTTGCATATGGGAGTTCACGAGCTTGCAATCATCTAATTATCTTTAAAATAACTTCACTTCGATGCTATTTGCTCTTTGGAAAGATTAGACAAGTGATAGAGGGCAATAAGATGAAGCAAAGGGGAGAACTTCCGTTTTTGATAATGGTTATTACCATTTGGGCTAATCCCTTGATCTTGGGAGGTAATGGGATTGGAAATCATGTCATTTAGATATAATTACCTTCACTTTGAAGATAATTGAGCTTGGAATGTTTTAGAGCAACGGTTGACACCCGTACGATCATTCAAAGTGAAGAACCTACCCATTCTAAGAGTGTTTCTTGCCATTTGGTTTCATTACTTGAATATGGGAGTTCAAGAGCTTGCAATCATCTAATTTTCTTTAAAATACCTTCACTTTGATCCTACTTGCTCTTTGGAATGATTAGAGAAGTGATTGAGGCCCATAAGATGAACCAAAGGGAACAACTTCCATTTATGAGAATGCTTATTACCATTTGGGTTAATGGCTTGATCTTGGCTGTTCATGGCCATGGAATTCATGTAATTTAGATATAATTTCCTTCACATTGAAGCCAATTAAGCTTGGAATGTTTTAGAGCAAGGGTTGAGACCCATGAGATGATTCAAAGTGACGAACCCTCCCATTCTGGGAGTGTTTGTTGCCAGTTGGGTTAATTACTTGCATATGGGAGTTCACGAGCTTGCAATCATCTAATTATCTTTAAAATAACTTCACTTCGATGCTATTTGCTCTTTGGAAAGATTAGACAAGTGATAGAGGGCAATAAGATGAAGCAAAGGGGAGAACTTCCGTTTTTGATAATGGTTATTACCATTTGGGCTAATCGCTTGATCTTGGGGAGTTAATGGGATTGGAAATCATGTCATTTAGATATAATTACCTTCACTTTGAAGATAATTGAGCTTGGAATGTTTTAGAGCAACGGTTGACACCCGTACGATCATTCAAAGTGAAGAACCTACCCATTCTAAGAGTGTTTCTTGCCATTTGGTTTCATTACTTGAATATGGGAGTTCAAGAGCTTGCAATCATCTAATTTTCTTTAAAATACCTTCACTTTGATCCTACTTGCTCTTTGGAATGATTAGAGAAGTGATTGAGGCCCATAAGATGAACCAAAGGGAACAACTTCCATTTATGAGAATGCTTATTACCATTTGGGTTAATGGCTTGATCTTGGCTGTTCATGGCCATGGAATTCATGTAATTTAGATATAATTTCCTTCACATTGAAGCCAATTAAGCTTGGAATGTTTTAGAGCAAGGGTTGAGACCCATGAGATGATTCAAAGTGACGAACCCTCCCATTCTGGGAGTGTTTGTTGCCAGTTGGGTTAATTACTTGCATATGGGAGTTCACGAGCTTGCAATCATCTAATTATCTTTAAAATAACTTCACTTCGATGCTATTTGCTCTTTGGAAAGATTAGACAAGTGATAGAGGGCAATAAGATGAAGCAAAGGGGAGAACTTCCGTTTTTGATAATGGTTATTACCATTTGGGCTAATCCCTTGATCTTGGGAGGTAATGGGATTGGAAATCATGTCATTTAGATATAATTACCTTCACTTTGAAGATAATTGAGCTTGGAATGTTTTAGAGCAACGGTTGACAGCCGTACGATCATTCAAAGTGAAGAACCTACCCATTCTAAGAGTGTTTCTTGCCATTTGGTTTCATTACTTGAATATGGGAGTTCAAGAGCTTGCAATCATCTAATTTTCTTTAAAATACCTTCACTTTGATCCTACTTGCTCTTTGGAATGATTAGAGAAGTGATTGAGGCCCATAAGATGAACCAAAGGGAACAACTTCCATTTATGAGAATGCTTATTACCATTTGGGTTAATGGCTTGATCTTGGCTGTTCATGGCCATGGAATTCATGTAATTTAGATATAATTTCCTTCACATTGAAGCCAATTAAGCTTGGAATGTTTTAGAGCAAGGGTTGAGACCCATGAGATGATTCAAAGTGACGAACCCTCCCATTCTGGGAGTGTTTGTTGCCAGTTGGGTTAATTACTTGCATATGGGAGTTCACGAGCTTGCAATCATCTAATTATCTTTAAAATAACTTCACTTCGATGCTATTTGCTCTTTGGAAAGATTAGACAAGTGATAGAGGGCAATAAGATGAAGCAAAGGGGAGAACTTCCGTTTTTGATAATGGTTATTACCATTTGGGCTAATCGCTTGATCTTGGGAGTTAATGGGATTGGAAATCATGTCATTTAGATATAATTACCTTCACTTTGAAGATAATTGAGCTTAGAATGTTTTAGAGCAACGGTTGACAGCCGTACGATCATTCAAAGTGAAGAACCTACCCATTCTAAGAGTGTTTCTTGCCATTTGGTTTCATTACTTGAATATGGGAGTTCAAGAGCTTGCAATCATCTAATTTTCTTTAAAATACCTTCGCTTTGATTGTACTTGCTCTTTGGAATGATTAGAGAAGTCATGGAGGCCCATAAGATGAACCAAAGGGAACAACTTCCATTTATGAGAATGCTTATTACCATTTGGGTTAATGGCTTGATCTTGGGTGTTCATGGCCATGGAATTCATGTAATTTAGATATAATTTCCTTCACATTGAAGCCAATTAAGCTTGGAATGTTTTAGAGCAAGGGTTGAGACCCATGAGATGATTCAAAGTGACGAACCCTCCCATTCTGGGAGTGTTTGTTGCCAGTTGGGTTAATTACTTGCATATGGGAGTTCACGAGCTTGCAATCATCTAATTATCTTTAAAATAACTTCACTTCGATGCTATTTGCTCTTTGGAAAGATTAGACAAGTGATAGAGGGCAATAAGATGAAGCAAAGGGGAGAACTTCCGTTTTTGATAATGGTTATTACCATTTGGGCTAATCGCTTGATCTTGGGAGTTAATGGGATTGGAAATCATGTCATTTAGATATAATTACCTTCACTTTGAAGATAATTGAGCTTGGAATGTTTTAGAGCAACGGTTGACAGCCGTACGATCATTCAAAGTGAAGAACCTACCCATTCTAAGAGTGTTTCTTGCCATTTGGTTTCATTACTTGAATATGGGAGTTCAAGAGCTTGCAATCATCTAATTTTCTTTAAAATACCTTCACTTTGATCCTACTTGCTCTTTGGAATGATTAGAGAAGTGATTGAGGCCCATAAGATGAACCAAAGGGAACAACTTCCATTTATGAGAATGCTTATTACCATTTGGGTTAATGGCTTGATCTTGGCTGTTCATGGCCATGGAATTCATGTAATTTAGATATAATTTCCTTCACATTGAAGCCAATTAAGCTTGGAATGTTTTAGAGCAAGGGTTGAGACCCATGAGATGATTCAAAGTGACGAACCCTCCCATTCTGGGAGTGTTTGTTGCCAGTTGGGTTAATTACTTGCATATGGGAGTTCACGAGCTTGCAATCATCTAATTATCTTTAAAATAACTTCACTTCGATGCTATTTGCTCTTTGGAAAGATTAGACAAGTGATAGAGGGCAATAAGATGAAGCAAAGGGGAGAACTTCCGTTTTTGATAATGGTTATTACCATTTGGGCTAATCCCTTGATCTTGGGAGGTAATGGGATTGGAAATCATGTCATTTAGATATAATTACCTTCACTTTGAAGATAATTGAGCTTGGAATGTTTTAGAGCAACGGTTGACAGCCGTACGATCATTCAAAGTGAAGAACCTACCCATTCTAAGAGTGTTTCTTGCCATTTGGTTTCATTACTTGAATATGGGAGTTCAAGAGCCTGCAATCATCTAATTTTCTTTAAAATACCTTCACTTTGATCCTACTTGCTCTTTGGAATGATTAGAGAAGTGATTGAGGCCCATAAGATGAACCAAAGGGAACAACTTCCATTTATGAGAATGCTTATTACCATTTGGGTTAATGGCTTGATCTTGGCTGTTCATGGCCATGGAATTCATGTAATTTAGATATAATTTCCTTCACATTGAAGCCAATTAAGCTTGGAATGTTTTAGAGCAAGGGTTGAGACCCATAAGATGATTCAAAGTGACGAACCCTCCCATTCTGGGAGTGTTTGTTGCCAGTTGGGTTAATTACTTGCATATGGGAGTTCACGAGCTTGCAATCATCTAATTATCTTTAAAATAACTTCACTTCGATGCTATTTGCTCTTTGGAAAGATTAGACAAGTGATAGAGGGCAATAAGATGAAGCAAAGGGGAGAACTTCCGTTTTTGATAATGGTTATTACCATTTGGGCTAATCGCTTGATCTTGGGAGTTAATGGGATTGGAAATCATGTCATTTAGATATAATTACCTTCACTTTGAAGATAATTGAGCTTGGAATGTTTTAGAGCAACGGTTGACAGCCGTACGATCATTCAAAGTGAAGAACCTACCCATTCTAAGAGTGTTTCTTGCCATTTGGTTTCATTACTTGAATATGGGAGTTCAAGAGCTTGCAATCATCTAATTTTCTTTAAAATACCTTCACTTTTATCCTTCTTGCTCTTTGGAATGATTAGAGAAGTGATGGAGGCCCATAAGATGAACCAAAGGGAAGAACTTCCATTTATGAGAATGCTTATTACCATTTGGGTTAATGGCTTGATCTTGGGTGTTCATGGCCATGGAATTCATGTAATTTAGATATAATTTCCTTCACATTGAAGCCAATTAAGCTTGGAATGTTTTAGAGCAAGGGTTGAGACCCATGAGATGATTCAAAGTGACGAACCCTCCCATTCTGGGAGTGTTTGTTGCCAGTTGGGTTAATTACTTGCATATGGGAGTTCACGAGCTTGCAATCATCTAATTATCTTTAAAATAACTTCACTTCGATGCTATTTGCTCTTTGGAAAGATTAGACAAGTGATAGAGGGCAATAAGATGAAGCAAAGGGGAGAACTTCCGTTTTTGATAATGGTTATTACCATTTGGGCTAATCCCTTGATCTTGGGAGGTAATGGGATTGGAAATCATGTCATTTAGATATAATTACCTTCACTTTGAAGATAATTGAGCTTGGAATGTTTTAGAGCAACGGTTGACAGCCGTACGATCATTCAAAGTGAAGAACCTACCCATTCTAAGAGTGTTTCTTGCCATTTGGTTTCATTACTTGAATATGGGAGTTCAAGAGCCTGCAATCATCTAATTTTCTTTAAAATACCTTCACTTTGATCCTACTTGCTCTTTGGAATGATTAGAGAAGTGATTGAGGCCCATAAGATGAACCAAAGGGAACAACTTCCATTTCTGAGAATGCTTATTACCATTTGGGTTAATGGCTTAATCTTGGCTGTTCATGGCCATGGAATTCATGTAATTTAGATATAATTTCCTTCACATTGAAGCCAATTAAGCTTGGAATGTTTTAGAGCAAGGGTTGAGACCCATAAGATGATTCAAAGTGACGAACCCTCCCATTCTGGGAGTGTTTGTTGCCAGTTGGGTTAATTACTTGCATATGGGAGTTCACGAGCTTGCAATCATCTAATTATCTTTAAAATAACTTCACTTCGATGCTATTTGCTCTTTGGAAAGATTAGACAAGTGATAGAGGGCAATAAGATGAAGCAAAGGGGAGAACTTCCGTTTTTGATAATGGTTATTACCATTTGGGCTAATCGCTTGATCTTGGGAGTTAATGGGATTGGAAATCATGTCATTTAGATATAATTACCTTCACTTTGAAGATAATTGAGCTTGGAATGTTTTAGAGCAACGGTTGACAGCCGTACGATCATTCAAAGTGAAGAACCTACCCATTCTAAGAGTGTTTCTTGCCATTTGGTTTCATTACTTGAATATGGGAGTTCAAGAGCTTGCAATCATCTAATTTTCTTTAAAATACCTTCGCTTTGATCCTACTTGCTCTTTGGAATGATTAGAGAAGTGATTGAGGCCCATAAGATGAACCAAAGGGAACAACTTCCATTTATGAGAATGCTTATTACCATTTGTGTTAATGGCTTGATCTTGGGTGTTCATGGCCATGGAATTCATGTAATTTAGATATAATTTCCTTCACATTGAAGCCAATTAAGCTTGGAATGTTTTACAGCAAGGGTTGAGACCCATGACATGATTCAAAGTGACGAACCCTCCCATTCTGGGAGTGTTTGTTGCCAGTTGGGTTAATTACTTGCATATGGGAGTTCACGAGCTTGCAATCATCTAATTATCTTTAAAATAACTTCACTTCGATGCTATTTGCTCTTTGGAAAGATTAGACAAGTGATAGAGGGCAATAAGATGAAGCAAAGGGGAGAACTTCCGTTTTTGATAATGGTTATTACCATTTGGGCTAATCGCTTGATCTTGGGAGTTAATGGGATTGGAAATCATGTCATTTAGATATAATTACCTTCACTTTGAAGATAATTGAGCTTGGAATGTTTTAGAGCAACGGTTGACACCCGTACGTTCATTCAAAGTGAAGAACCTACCCATTCTAAGAGTGTTTCTTGCCATTTGGTTTCATTACTTGAATATGGGAGTTCAAGAGCCTGCAATCATCTAATTTTCTTTAAAATACCTTCGCTTTGATCCTACTTGCTCTTTGGAATGATTAGAGAAGTGATTGAGGCCCATAAGATGAACCAAAGGGAACAACTTCCATTTTTGATAATGGTTATTACCATTTGGGTTAATGGCTTGATCTTGGCTGTTCATGGCCATGGAATTCATGTAATTTAGATATAATTTCCTTCACATTGAAGCCAATTAGGCTTGGAATGTTTTAGAGCAAGGGTTGAGACCCATAAGATGATTCAAAGTGACGAACCCTCCCATTCTGGGAGTGTTTGTTGCCAGTTGGGTTAATTACTTGCATATGGGAGTTCACGAGCTTGCAATCATCTAATTATCTTTAAAATAACTTCACTTTCGATGCTATTTGCTCTTTGGAAAGATTAGACAAGTGATAGAGGGCAATAAGATGAAGCAAAGGGGAGAACTTCCGTTTTTGATAATGGTTATTACCATTTGGGCTAATCGCTTGATCTTGGGAGTTAATGGGATTGGAAATCATGTCATTTAGATATAATTACCTTCACTTTGAAGATAATTGAGCTTGGAATGTTTTAGAGCAACGGTTGACAGCCATACGATCATTCAAAGTGAAGAACCTACCCATTCTAAGAGTGTTTCTTGCCATTTGGTTTCATTACTTGAATATGGGAGTTCAAGAGCTTGCAATCATCTAATTTTCTTTAAAATACCTTCACTTTGATCCTACTTGCTCTTTGGAATGATTAGAGAAGTGATGAGGCCCATAAGATGAACCAAAGGGAACAACTTCCATTTATGAGAATGCTTATTACCATTTGGGTTAATGGCTTGATCTTGGCTGTTCATGGCCATGGAATTCATGTAATTTAGATATAATTTCCTTCACATTGAAGCCAATTGAAGCTTGGAATGTTTTAGAGCAAGGGTTGAGACCCATGAGATGATTCAAAGTGACGAACCCTCCCATTCTGGGAGTGTTTGTTGCCAGTTGGGTTAATTACTTGCATATGGGAGTTCACGAGCTTGCAATCATCTAATTATCTTTAAAATAACTTCACTTCGATGCTATTTGCTCTTTGGAAAGATTAGACAAGTGATAGAGGGCAATAAGATGAAGCAAAGGGGAGAACTTCCGTTTTTGATAATGGTTATTACCATTTGGGCTAATCGCTTGATCTTGGGAGTTAATGGGATTGGAAATCATGTCATTTAGATATAATTACCTTCACTTTGAAGATAATTGAGCTTGGAATGTTTTAGAGCAACGGTTGACAGCCGTACGATCATTCAAAGTGAAGAACCTACCCATTCTAAGAGTGTTTCTTGCCATTTGGTTTCATTACTTGAATATGGGAGTTCAAGAGCTTGCAATCATCTAATTTTCTTTAAAATACCTTCACTTTGATCCTACTTGCTCTTTGGAATGATTAGAGAAGTGATTGAGGCCCATAAGATGAACCAAAGGGAACAACTTCCATTTATGAGAATGCTTATTACCATTTGGGTTAATGGCTTGATCTTGGCTGTTCATGGCCATGGAATTCATGTAATTTAGATATAATTTCCTTCACATTGAAGCCAATTAAGCTTGGAATGTTTTAGAGCAAGGGTTGAGACCCATGAGATGATTCAAAGTGACGAACCCTCCCATTCTGGGAGTGTTTGTTGCCAGTTGGGTTAATTACTTGCATATGGGAGTTCACGAGCTTGCAATCATCTAATTATCTTTAAAATAACTTCACTTCGATGCTATTTGCTCTTTGGAAAGATTAGACAAGTGATAGAGGGCAATAAGATGAAGCAAAGGGGAGAACTTCCGTTTTTGATAATGGTTATTACCATTTGGGCTAATCGCTTGATCTTGGGAGTTAATGGGATTGGAAATCATGTCATTTAGATATAATTACCTTCACTTTGAAGATAATTGAGCTTGGAATGTTTTAGAGCAACGGTTGACAGCCGTACGATCATTCAAAGTGAAGAACCTACCCATTCTAAGAGTGTTTCTTGCCATTTGGTTTCATTACTTGAATATGGGAGTTCAAGAGCTTGCAATCATCTAATTTTCTTTAAAATACCTTCACTTTGATCCTACTTGCTCTTTGGAATAATTAGAGAAGTGATTGAGGCCCATAAGATGAACCAAAGGGAACAACTTCCATTTATGAGAATGCTTATTACCATTTGGGTTAATGGCTTTATCTTGGCTGTTCATGGCCATGGAATTCATGTAATTTAGATATAATTTCCTTCACATTGAAGCCAATTAAGCTTGGAATGTTTTAGAGCAAGGGTTGAGACCCATAAGATGATTCAAAGTGACGAACCCTCCCATTCTGGGAGTGTTTGTTGCCAGTTGGGTTAATTACTTGCATATGGGAGTTCACGAGCTTGCAATCATCTAATTATCTTTAAAATAACTTCACTTCGATGCTATTTGCTCTTTGGAAAGATTAGACAAGTGATAGAGGGCAATAAGATGAAGCAAAGGGGAGAACTTCCGTTTTTGATAATGGTTATTACCATTTGGGCTAATCGCTTGATCTTGGGAGTTAATGGGATTGGAAATCATGTCATTTAGATATAATTACCTTCACTTTGAAGATAATTGAGCTTAGAATGTTTTAGAGCAACGGTTGACAGCCGTACGATCATTCAAAGTGAAGAACCTACCCATTCTAAGAGTGTTTCTTGCCATTTGGTTTCATTACTTGAATATGGGAGTTCAAGAGCTTGCAATCATCTAATTTTCTTTAAAATACCTTCACTTTGATTGTACTTGCTCTTTGGAATGATTAGAGAAGTCATGGAGGCCCATAAGATGAACCAAAGGGAACAACTTCCATTTATGAGAATGCTTATTACCATTTGGGTTAATGGCTTGATCTTGGGTGTTCATGGCCATGGAATTCATGTAATTTAGATATAATTTCCTTCACATTGAAGCCAATTAAGCTTGGAATGTTTTAGAGCAAGGGTTGAGACCCATGAGATGATTCAAAGTGACGAACCCTCCCATTCTGGGAGTGTTTGTTGCCAGTTGGGTTAATTACTTGCATATGGGAGTTCACGAGCTTGCAATCATCTAATTATCTTTAAAATAACTTCACTTCGATGCTATTTGCTCTTTGGAAAGATTAGACAAGTGATAGAGGGCAATAAGATGAAGCAAAGGGGAGAACTTCCGTTTTTGATAATGGTTATTACCATTTGGGCTAATCGCTTGATCTTGGGAGTTAATGGGATTGGAAATCATGTCATTTAGATATAATTACCTTCACTTTGAAGATAATTGAGCTTGGAATGTTTTAGAGCAACGGTTGACAGCCGTACGATCATTCAAAGTGAAGAACCTACCCATTCTAAGAGTGTTTCTTGCCATTTGGTTTCATTACTTGAATATGGGAGTTCAAGAGCCTGCAATCATCTAATTTTCTTTAAAATACCTTCACTTTGATCCTACTTGCTCTTTGGAATGATTAGAGAAGTGATTGAGGCCCATAAGATGAACCAAAGGGAACAACTTCCATTTATGAGAATGCTTATTACCATTTGGGTTAATGGCTTAATCTTGGCTGTTCATGGCCATGGAATTCATGTAATTTAGATATAATTTCCTTCACATTGAAGCCAATTAAGCTTGGAATGTTTTAGAGCAAGGGTTGAGACCCATAAGATGATTCAAAGTGACGAACCCTCCCATTCTGGGAGTGTTTGTTGCCAGTTGGGTTAATTACTTGCATATGGGAGTTCACGAGCTTGCAATCATCTAATTATCTTTAAAATAACTTCACTTCGATGCTATTTGCTCTTTGGAAAGATTAGACAAGTGATAGAGGGCAATAAGATGAAGCAAAGGGAGAACTTCCGTTTTTGATAATGGTTATTACCATTTGGGCTAATCGCTTGATCTTGGGAGTTAATGGGATTGGAAATCATGTCATTTAGATATAATTACCTTCACTTTGAAGATAATTGAGCTTGGAATGTTTTAGAGCAACGGTTGACAGCCGTACGATCATTCAAAGTGAAGAACCTACCCATTCTAAGAGTGTTTCTTGCCATTTGGTTTCATTACTTGAATATGGGAGTTCAAGAGCTTGCAATCATCTAATTTTCTTTAAAATACCTTCACTTTGATCCTACTTGCTCTTTGGAATGATTAGAGAAGTGATTGAGGCCCATAAGATGAACCAAAGGGAACAACTTCCATTTATGAGAATGCTTATTACCATTTGGGTTAATGGCTTAATCTTGGCTGTTCATGGCCATGGAATTCATGTAATTTAGATATAATTTCCTTCACATTGAAGCCAATTAAGCTTGGAATGTTTTAGAGCAAGGGTTGAGACCCATAAGATGATTCAAAGTGACGAACCCTCCCATTCTGGGAGTGTTTGTTGCCAGTTGGGTTAATTACTTGCATATGGGAGTTCACGAGCTTGCAATCATCTAATTATCTTTAAAATAACTTCACTTCGATGCTATTTGCTCTTTGGAAAGATTAGACAAGTGATAGAGGGCAATAAGATGAAGCAAAGGGGAGAACTTCCGTTTTTGATAATGGTTATTACCATTTGGGCTAATCGCTTGATCTTGGGAGTTAATGGGATTGGAAATCATGTCATTTAGATATAATTACCTTCACTTTGAAGATAATTGAGCTTGGAATGTTTTAGAGCAACGGTTGAGAGCCATAAGATCATTCAAAGTGAAGAACCTACCCATTCTAAGAGTGTTTCTTGCCATTTGGTTTCATTACTTGAATATGGGAGTTCAAGAGCCTGCAATCATCTAATTTTCTTTAAAATACCTTCACTTTGATCCTACTTGCTCTTTGGAATAATTAGAGAAGTGATTGAGGCCCATAAGATGAACCAAAGGGAACAACTTCCATTTATGAGAATGCTTATTACCATTTGGGTTAATGGCTTAATCTTGGCTGTTCATGGCCATGGAATTCATGTAATTTAGATATAATTTCCTTCACATTGAAGCCAATTAAGCTTGGAATGTTTTAGAGCAAGGGTTGAGACCCATGAGATGATTCAAAGTGACGAACCCTCCCATTCTGGGAGTGTTTGTTGCCAGTTGGGTTAATTACTTGCATATGGGAGTTCACGAGCTTGCAATCATCTAATTATCTTTAAAATAACTTCACTTCGATGCTATTTGCTCTTTGGAAAGATTAGACAAGTGATAGAGGGCAATAAGATGAAGCAAAGGGGAGAACTTCCGTTTTTGATAATGGTTATTACCATTTGGGCTAATCGCTTGATCTTGGGAGTTAATGGGATTGGAAATCATGTCATTTAGATATAATTACCTTCACTTTGAAGATAATTGAGCTTGGAATGTTTTAGAGCAACGGTTGACACCCGTACGATCATTCAAAGTGAAGAACCTACCCATTCTAAGAGTGTTTCTTGCCATTTGGTTTCATTACTTGAATATGGGAGTTCAAGAGCCTGCAATCATCTAATTTTCTTTAAAATACCTTCACTT